>CM067066.1:29066975-29674475 GCA_033980235.1 Diadema setosum | reverse complement strand
CAACGTCTAAACAGTTATGATAATCATATCAGAAAAGGGGAAATTTTTCTAGTCATGAGAGTCGTTCAGACAATGCGATCAGATTCGCGTTGATATGAATCGAATTATATGCGACCCATTCAGCATATATAGGACCGTGAAGACATATTCACGTAGGCCTACATGCGCGACACTCTCACTCATTAAGGACTGTCTGTAGCAGGAGATTATAAGCTCGGGCGGGGCTGTTAAGTATTATGTCCGTGCGATGGCTCTTTGAAGCACGCTCTTCTCTCAAACATCCATCTATCATGCTAAATTACCTTACCCCGTGCACACTCGTATTGCAAGCAAGTTACAAGATAACTGTAATCATCAAAGCCTGTGGAAACGACCAAACAGAAGATGTGAAGAGCTTGTTTGCAAAAACCGATAAGTCCATTTTTGAAGATTTAGAAGTACGGTCTCTGTCATAAAGTACAAAATAATACCTTTTAAATGATACATTGGTCACTACATATAAAGGTATATTTTTGAAGTTATGGTCAAAAGAAGCAACAATTTTCTTATTATTCTCTTTATTTTTTTTTACCTTTAATCGCGAATATCTCCATTTGACAAATATGGACTTATCGGTTTTTGCAAACAAACTCTTCATGTACTCAACTTTGTAACATCATCTGCGCGTGCCTCTTCCACTCCCTCCTTTTCCCTCCTCTTCCTCCTCCCCCCCCCCCCCCCCCCCCCCTCTTTCCCCTCCATCCAACTAGTTCATATATAAAGATGTACAGCGCGGCGGGCTATAATGGATTTCCACAACCTGCTGGATGTATCACACAATGTGCCTCATCTGTCTTGCATACATTTTGTTCGTGCATAGAAAAAAAAAAGTGCATCCCTTTGTGTACAATATACAGCGAAAGAGTGTGACCGATGTCAGACTGCGCTTTTACGTTATAGACTCACCTGAGACGCCTAAATTCATTTAGATTGAATTCAGTTCAATCCAATTCATTTCGATGCAATTAAATTCAATTTAATTCAGTTCAATTCATTTCAATTCAATTCAGTTTAATTCAGTTCAATTCAATTCAATTCAATTCAATTCAATTCAATTCAATTCAATTCAATTCAATTCAATTCAATTCAATTCAATTCAATTCAATTCAATTCAACTCTTATCTCCATCCAACAGAGGTAAGACATACAACGTATACTATGTATATACATTTGACAAATTATATTGTTTTGACAATTTGGAAGAAGTAAATAAGTCATAAAGTGTGATACCAGATATACGTAGGGAAAACAAATTAATATACAGTGAAAAAAAATGCATACTTTGAAAGAATGACAAAAAAAAAATATAATGGGCAAGAGTTATCTATCAGATTGAAGAATAAGACCAAGAGTTTAGTGTGAAAACATGACACTGAATAAAAAAACAACAAAACAAACAAAGAAACAACTAAGCAAGCAAACAAACAAAAAAGCAAAAATCTATTAAACAACATAAGAAGTAATATACATCGGGTGTGGCGGCCTCAAAGTAGTTTCAATGGCATATCGAAACTTCTTATAGATGTATTTGTCAAGAAGGTACGGAACCGTGTTCTACTTTTATAATTCCGCTCTGATTGAGGTGAGTGCAACAGACGTGCATATTATTATCCGCCTTTTTTTTTTCAAAAACGTGCATGTGATGTGTGTGATATGAACCTAAATGATGCAAAGCAAACAAAAAGAAAAAAAAATCCGAACGACTCGAAAAAAGCTACCCAATCAATGACTCATGGATAAAAGTGTGCACTAATACTTACTAGTATTCGATCAAGCTGGGAGCTAGGTAAGTGTACTCCCAACGTTGTCGCTGAGCCTTGTTTAATAGGCTTCATTATGATGTACGTCATGGAGCGAGTCTGTATTTTATGTATCTGTATACATGAATCTTATTAGGGCATATGTGATTGTATGTATATATGCGTGTAAATGTGTATGTCTGTGAGTTTGTATGTATGTATGTATGTATGTATATATGTATTTTTAATGCGTCTGTTTGTGTGTGTCTCATAACATGTTTGCGTGGGTGTATGAAAGAAAAATAGAGAGAGAGAGAGAGGGGGGGGGGGGGGGGGAGGAAGAGAGGAAAGGAGCATTGCTGCATTGCATGATCATCCACTTAAACGATGGAATAAGGGCGGTGAGTTGGCTCAGTCGGTAGGGTAGCGCGTCTGCCTCACGATCACGCGGCCCGGGTTCGAACCCGAGTCTGGACTGAGCAATGTTGTGTGTAAACATACCGTCCCCTCTAGCAAGAGGCAAAACACTCTGTCCCTCGGATGGGACATAAAATGGAGGTCCCGTTTATGAGAGAGCAACAACTCATGCACGTAAAAGATCCCGCTTCATTCATTCATCGCAAAGAGCAGGGTGTTTAACCCGGTGAAGTGGTCCCACCTCACATCCAACTGGACCCCATAGAAGACCAGCTAGTGCAGCTGAATATGGGCTATCCAGCCATCTTGTCAGATGGAAAATGAACAAACAAATATACTATAGTATCCATGCAGGAACAGTTACAACAAAAACCCATTATCTATATAATCCACCATGACCTTACTCTTGAATCAATCGGAAATCTCCACGATAAGACCTCGAGACCAATGAAGGTCATGTTTCGACCACGGAAATACAACATGATTCTTGTAGCTCCATGTTTTCCCTTAGCAGGGGGCTGTGCCATTGAAGAGATAAAGCTATAATGGTTTTAATAATTCAGACTGGGGTTTCTTTGTGCCATTATGATGCTCTACCTCATTATGATTAATAATTGACTGTCATCTATTCAGCATTTCAAAGTAATCCGCAGAATTCTAAAAGCAGAACGATCATTTATGAACAGTATGATTATGTGTAATAAGACTAGTGGATGTGTATGACCTGGATCTCGTTTTCGTCTCATGTGTTTACGCGCCTTTGATCCTCCACGTAGCTCCAATATCTGGAGTAGTGCCATATTCATAATTGAGTTTCCGTGTCTGGGTCATCTCGAAAACAAACAAACACACAAACACATCAATGGTAAATCTTTCCTGTTAATTTCCATAAAGGAAGCTATTAGTAGCAATGGCGTTGTGAAACATTATTAAGATGAAAAGCTCTTAACCGAGACTCTAAAGTTGTTGTTATAGCAAACGAGACTCTAAAGTTGTTGTTATGACAAACCTCTTCACCACTTGAGCGGACTTGACGATGTGATACCAGTGATTATTATTACATGTTTTCATTTGGCTTTATGGCCATATTATTGTGGCTGTTTCTATTTGATCATCAGGTGCAATCTTTTTTTTTTTTTTTTTGAAAGCTTAATTTTGTTGAAAGCGTGATTTCGCAACATATTGATCATTGTCATAAAGCATGACATGCAGCGAAGAAACATATTGCACATTGGTTCATGACTTTTAAGTGGGAGAAAGAACGACGTATGCAGGTACAACCGCGAGCACAAAGGAGCGTATATGATGGAAAAAATTCGCTTTATACTCTCCTCCCCTTGAATGTAATTTGTTTCTCATACATGACAAAAACAACAAAATTCAATACATACAACAGGATGAAACAATGCCAAAATCAACAAAATACAATTCGTAACGTAGAAACTAATCATAAGATTAGATGCAATGATGCAAATGGTGGATCCGAAGCTGTTAGTCTATATACGAATACTAAGATATAGTATAAGAGTGTGAAGTATCCTTGTAACTGCTATAATCTTGTTCGATCTCTAACCCTCCCCTCCCATACTCCTTTGCTCTTTCCCCTCACACACACATACACACACACACAAATACACACAAATACACACACGCACACACACACACACGCACACACACACACACACACACACACACACACACACACACATATATATATATATATATATATATATATATATTTATATATATATATATATATATATATATATATATATATATATATATATATATATATATATATATATATATATATATATATATATACATGGACACACAGAGCAGTAAAGTGTGTGAGAGCTCTCCCTCACCCACCTCCCTTTACGAAGCAATACACAATGATATTATACTCAGTAGTACCTCCGTTTATCTTACGTCATCAGGGGAACGCCGAAAGCTGGTACCCTCAACAACGTGACTTTAGCTCATTTTATCTTTGAGCAACTTTGCTGAAGGATCTTACTCCTCTTATAGCTTGTGATCGCAAAAACAAAATAATGCAATTCGATGATTAAGTCCTGCAAGATCTACATCCATGAATATGACAGAGTAACTCCCCCCCCCCCCCCCTTCTCTCTCTTATGAGTATACGTAGGGCCTACAATCGGCAGACCTATACCAGTTATAAATACGTTTAGATGTAGTATTGTAGATATACATGCGTTTGGATGTAGTATTGTACACCATAGATATAGTATAGCAAATTAGCAATGCATGTACAGACAATATAAGTTATATGTCTGCCAATTGAGAGCAATTAAGTATTCTGCCCTTTCCATGGCGATAATTTATTATTTTAGGGCTCAGGATTACCCGTTTATGATGGCAATTTCCTGAGTTAAGGTGACACAGCACTGACCTTAAGTGTACATTGGTCTATGACTATCAGTAAACATTGTACTCGATGTGGATGGTATACGATAATAAAATTATAATATGGACAGAATCATATTTTCAAGGGAAGTATTTTTTTCCTGTAAAAGAATGGTGTTTCGTGTGGAAAGAGAACGTTGTCTTATTCGATCTCTCAAAAACGTGCAGGCTCTTCAGGGCCTGACGGTTTCATGAATGGATGAATGAATGAATGAATGAATGAATGAATGAATGCAAGAACGAACGAACAATAGAATGAATGAGTGAACGAATGAATAAATGAATGGACAAACGAACGAACAAAATGAGCGAACGAACGAATGAACAATCGAACGAACGAACGAACGGATGGATGGACGAACGAATGAACAGATGAACGAATGAATGAATTAATGAATGAATGAATAAATGAATGAATGAATGGATGAATAAATACATGAAGAAATAAGTGAATCAATGAACTAAAAATGGATAAATGGATGAATGGATGAAATTGAATGAATGGTTTCCACCAGGAACTATAGGCTTTGATACTTGATAACACAAACTATGCAAGGTAATCCAACCCTGTGTGCATATAGAGAACCCTCAGAAAGCAACATGATATAACATTTATTCTTACACCACCTGGGTCCCGTTGCATAAAACTTTTTTAGCAACCTTAGAAAATTCAGGTTGGGATTTACCCAACCTGAATTTTTTAAGGTTGCTAACCTAAGAATGTAAAATCCGTTGCATAAAAACTCTGGTTGGGAGCTTCCAACCAGAATTTTGTGATTTCAACCGGAAAAAAGTCCGGTTGGAGTTTTATGCAACGGGCCCCTGGTGTTCACAGTATCAGTATACTTTCATTCATCTATTGAACGACCACCATCAAAAACCATAATGGAGGTGGGGGCGCTATCAATGTGTATTCAAGGTATGCTGTGCTACCCCCCCCCCATAGGCCTGTTGCTTTCTAAAGATAACATGAACAATAAGTAAATAATCCAATTTCTTTCCATGTCAAATACAATGTACCATATTCATTCCTTTTAAGGTATCTTCCGTTCCTCGTTCTATAGTTATTCTTAGCATGATTAAGCAAGAAACACACACACACAAACACACACACACGCCCACATGTATATAGATAAATGATATACTATTATACAGATACATAGATAGATAGCTCGTTTGATAGATAGATAGATAGATAGATAGATAGATAGATAGATAGATAGATAAATAGATAGATAGATAGATAGATAGATAGATCGATAGAGATAGATAGATAGATTGATAGATTGATAGATAGATAGACAGGGATAGATAGATAGATAGATAGATAGATAGATAGATAGATAGATAGATAGATAGATAGATAGATAGATGGATGGATAGAGAAAAAGGCAGGGAGGGAGAGTGATGCCTTTGATAATGAATGTAATGCATAACGTATCTCATAGCCAACATCATTGATCAGAGTACAATATCCTACCCAAAGGGATAATATGCCTCTCAGCAGCTTGTCACAACGATGGCTATTGTTCCAGTATATGATATCATATAGGTGTTGTCACTGGGCCTGATGTTATATCTCTTTTAAGAAGTGGGGGAGAGAGAGAGACATGAACTATTATGGCTCAACAATCATCTTTGGTTTCAGATCGATGGCTAATTTAAGCAATAAGATACGTGCTCGATGATTTTGCGGGTAAAAATTTGTTGTAATATATCTCATACATGTACCTGTATATTCGACACACACGAAATAGAAATTTCTCCACACAAAGAGTCACGGGCATGTTGATTGATATAGAGATCAAAAGACAGTGAGGATTCCCTACGAGACGTTCCTACAAGGTTTGGTTGACTCAGTCATTTTATTGAGAATGCATCTGTACGACAATGTCAGAGACATTTTCGAGATGACTGTCACAGGAAGGTTAAAGGAAACCAAAAACCCAAAGGGAAATATGGATTGAGTGAAAGCAGAAATATTAGAAGAACACATCAGTGCATGTTTGGGGAAAATCGGACAATCCGTTCGAAAGTTATGAATTTAAAATCTTGCGCTCAGTCACTGCTGGATGAGGAGACTACTACAGTGCGTGATGACATTGTCACATGCGCAGAACGATTTAAAGAAAATATAAAGAGAATTTTAAAAAATGTGTTTTGAAAAAAAAAAAGTTAACATTTCATCGACGTGTAACTGACGTATGTTAAGGATTATGATATCACTCCCTCTACCTTCTGAAAGAGGCAATTCAAGTGTTCTTTTATTATGGTGAGCAAAGTGAAATGTGTTGAATTTTCTTTATATTTTCTTTATATTGTTCTACACAATATGTAACATCACAAGCTGTAGTACATAGTCCTCTCATGCATCCAGCAGTGACTGAGAAGAAACTTAAAAAAAAAAAAAAAATCATATTTTTTGAACGGGTAGTCCGATTTTCCTCAAACCCTAACTGATCTGTTCTACTAAGTGTTGCTGAGTTCACTCAATCCACATGTCTATGAAGGTGAACTTGTCCTTTAAGTCACTGTGCCCTTGAAGAATACAAGAGTGTATTATGGTGTGAACAAGTCCGCTAATGTAATTACAGCGCAAATCGTTGTCTTGTCATACAGACAGTGCGGAGCGGACGTGGGCGATGACTGTCGTGAGAGATAACTTGATCTCTCACCATCATCAGAACTAAATATATATCATTGTGTGGATGATCAACTGCTAACAATGAATGTAACAATCAGTGCTTGACGGCTTCATTAATCCATGGAGGTACAAACTGTTCGTACCTCCATGATTTAACACGCTCGATTTGTCACATGAAAGCAACCATACAGTACGTGCACCGATTTCCGTATATTTGTTGTCCTTGCTGTGTGCCCTGTTTTTTTTTTTTGTTTTTTTTTTTTTTTGTAATGAAAATGAGAGCTCTTGAGGCAAGGATCAAATTTCGTAATGCTATTTCCGTACTAGTGTAATTCTGGTAATATTTTGTATATTTTCACGACCTTTTTTTTTTGAATCTCGTGCTGTACTTACAGTCATTGTAATATTATACCTCAAACTATTATAATCAATACGCATATGAAGAAGACAATAGAGATGACATGAACGAAAGCAAATCAAAATAAATCCACATCAGAGCACTTAACTCATTGACTCATGCTCATAGACACTCATATTGATTTGATGCTGTCCTGTTTTCAGTGTTACCGAATGCTATAAATGACCGCGTTCATACCAAGCAAGTGGGTACCTCCACTTTTTTTTTTCTCAGAGTGTATGTAGAGTGTATGTATCTTTATTGTACTGATTATGTAGACATCAACATGTTGTTAATCCTGTCTGGTTATGTATATTTTCAACGATTCGCATGTCAAATTCATAATATTGTTTCTTGTACATTCTGTTGAAAAAAGAAAGTGAAAATAAAGTTTGAATTTGAAAGGAAATTCACAAAGTTCTCGCATTATGGAATACATCTGCTTAGAATGTCATCTGACTATAGCATGTTTGTATCAAAGTGGAATCGGATGTCAGGGGGCCTTTACCCCCCCCCCCCCCCCCCCCCAAAAAAAAAAAAAGAGAGAAAAAGTATAAAAAGTCTATATTATGCAGGTGTTATGTGTCAAGAGAAAATAACTTTCAACTCACGTCACATGATATGTCGTTAAGATTGATGCATCTTAAATTACCACTAGCGTTTATGTCTATTTCAAGATCCCATTTCATCAGAGACATATAGAATTATTATTTTGAGTCAATCTTTATTGTTCGGGATATTGTCTATTCTCTCTCTCTATCTCTCTCTCAGTTTGAACACGAGAGATATTAAAACAGAACATTGAAACCAGAGGTAGACCACAATGTGACTGCGGTAGAAAATAGGGAAGTGACTATGGCTCTGGTGGCAAAACGTAATTAGCCCTTCGGATTAATAATTACATGCACAAATCTCGGAGAGGGGGGAAGGGGACGGGTTGACAAAGTGCATGGGAGAAAGCATGTGGAGATAGATAAGTGCAACAGGATAATGATACAGTCACACCGTGACACTCATCAAAATAAAACAGAGAGCTAACCGTCAGCAAAAGTCAGCAATGAAAATGAATGAATAAAAGTAAATAAATAGATAAAAAAGACAGGAACTGCATGGTGATTCTAACCATGCAATAGCCATTTTGGCTAGTAATAAATTTAGGTAAAAAACAACAACTTAGAATTATATGAAAAGAAAAGCAGACAGATAAGAAAGATAGAATCATAAATGGCTAGATATAGATATATAGATATAGATAAACATATTAACATATAAATATATACACAGGAGAGATATAGAAAGAGAGATAGAGAGAGAGAGAAAAAAAAGAGATAGAGAGGGAGGAACGAGGAAGCTAGACTATGCTTTCCTGAGAGTCGGGACAACCCGCTGGTAGAGCGCAGACATCACATGTAGACCAGCGTGAGTGTCACGAGTGATTTTTACATTTTGGTCTTTAACAACAGGACCTGGACGGAAAGCTATATTTCCCGCCAATGCCATTTCAGCCCGGCAACTTCTAACCATGGAGCTATACTATAGTCTTGGTAGCTCCATGTTCTAACCAACTTCAATGTCATTCTTTGCGTATCTGTGTTGTATGTGTTTGTTTCTGTGTGAGTGTGTGTGAGTGTGTGTATGTGTGTGTGTGTGTGTGTGTGTGTGTGTTTTTTTTTTTTAATGGACAAGATAAGTTGTAGGGTCCAGGAAGCGATGCATAAGAAATTATACAACGCATGAGCACACACACACCCTGAGACCGAACACGCATAGACATGGAAATCAGAATAGTTCAAGGTTTGCTTAAAGGCATAATTTACCATTTGGACATGAAACAAAAACTCAGCATTAGTGCTTTAAAACAGTTCAAAATGTGAGTTAGGGATAGAAACAACTGCTGTAAAAATTTGAATCAATATAATCAATGTTAAGTATTGTTAACTATACAAAATGTGAACAATGATGATAATAAAAACGTTTCCCGACTAAACCGTCTATACAGCTACGGTTTATTGAGAAAAATACAGATATCTCCTAAATATTTTAGGTTTTATCGCGAAAATTTGATATGATAGGATGTTTTGTGGTACAACAGACCTACACATATGCATTAAATGTCATATCTTGATTTTTTTTAAATCACTGTTCCCAAAGGTAAATAAGACCTTTAAGCCAACAATCAATGCCAGGCTTTTTTCACTTACATTGTATACAATTCGACTCAATTTTATTTTCCACTCATGGAATGAAACACACCCTCGTTAGCTAATGACTGTTTTTCAGATGGGTCCAGACAGGTTAAAAATAAAAGCATTATAAATACTGTATATTACTACTACTACTACTACTACTGCCACTACTACTACTACTACTACTACTACTACTACTACTACTACTACTACTGTTACTACTACTACTTCTACTACTACTACTACTACTACTACTACTTCTACTACTGCTGCTACTGCTGCTGCTGCTGCTGCTACTACTATTACTACTACTACTACTACTGCTACTACTACTACTACAACTACTACTTCTAATAATGATAACAACTTAATGATAATAATACATGCATGTACATACATACATACATACATACAATTTCGATAGCGCCATTGTCCATTCTGATCAAATGTTTAAGGCGCTTTACACCAAAGCATATATCTGTATCTGTATCTGAATATCTACTACTTGTATACTGTATCTTATGTACATTATACTGTATCTACTTTTTTATTTCTTGAAATACAAAAAAAAAAAGAGATAATTTCCCTTCTATCTTACGGATCGATAATCCTTATAACTGTCATCTTTTGAGTCCATGGTAGAAATAGCACTAATTCGGTTTACAGTCCTGATAAACTGCAGCTAAGAATCTCTGTGGGGAAAACAGTCAAATATGAGCAGTAAGCAATTAGTTTTGCGTGCAACATTTGAGTCAATTGTAAAGAAATTCGGGTTTCTCTGCCACGATTCACGGTTCACGGCTCACGGTTCACGGTTCATGGGCAGCATAGCACCGGGGAGGTTCCCACCTCCCTGATTGCACCTATCAAGGAATCGTTTGAACAATGCATGTGCGATGTAGAGATTTGCTTGCAGTTGCACGCAAGTCCAAAGTCTTGTTTTTCTTTTCGTCACTTTTGCGTCCAATACCTCTTCCTGGTTTATCCAAAAATATTTCTTTTTCTTCTGTGTCTGACAAATAAAGCTACGGGGGAAGCCATATTTGCATTATTATCATTTTTTATTTATTTAAACAAGGAATCATGTTTTCTGTCACAAACCTGTTGGACGAACAGAGCCATGTATCAAATGTTTTTTGTTGCACACCCCGTCTAGACGACGTAAGGCAGTATGGGCAATACGTTTATTGGTCTTGCGACGAATGGACGAATGCAATGATATAACCGCATACATCTTGAGGTTTGAAGTAGGCAAGGAGGCTGTCTACCTGCTTTTTGGTCTGTTCACGGAACTAGTGAATATTTGTGACATTTTGTTTTCAGTCCCCTGTAAGTTTTGGGAAGGTCAACTAGGGCATTGTATCTTAGGTTCAAACAAAAAGCAGTAAAGAATCACAAACATTTTGAGCCAATTTGTTATGAAAATCATTACGAAAAACCATGCAGCGGTGTGCAAGTAACTGAACACCGTGCCCTTGTTACATCCACAATATGATATAACAGTACATCAGCTATTCTCTTCATGATAAATGCTTGCCTGATTACTATGGGCTTTTTACGGAATTAAATGCAAAAGAATAAAAGTATACTAAAGTCCATAGAGTTTCTGATGAGTTGTGGATGTACACGACTGTATCACGAACACCGCCCTTCATAAAACATGATGATCTGAAAATTTTACATGTACAATATTCATAAGAAACTCAGAGGAGGTAAAGTTTATTCTGTCAAAGCGTTGCTTCATTGAGCTATCGCCATAACCTAATAAAATCATGCAGGGTTTAGGTATGGATGGCATTAAAGATGTGCTGTTATATATCTCAAAAAAGGATTGTTGTGGATATAAAATGGGACACCGGTTACATCTACGACATGTTTTTGTAAATATTTTTATATGATCCGAAAAAAGATGTTGTTTGTACAGATTCTTCAAGAGCTTCCTGAAGACACCAAGTATATTCATAAAGAATTGCATTTCATTGTGTAAGTCATATTATAGTTCGAAAACTTTACGCTTGTAATAGTTAATGTCTCGTGTTGCGCTCCAACTTTGTAAACAAGTCTTTCATAAGTTGATGTAAAATCTCCAAACGTACTATATACTGGCCCCGATGAAAGCATCATTGCACCTGTGTGTGGGAAAAAAAAATTACTGTCGTTTCAAAAGATCCTTTAGAAAATAATATAACAAACAGAAAATATCAACTTTCTAGCTAATGGCAAACCACAAGGATAGGCAAGTATATTATTCAAAGCTTGGCAGGGTTGTACGCACTGGGGGCCTGGGTATGTCAAACTGTGTTAGCGTAGAAAAAAAGAATGAACAGACTGGATCGCCTTGTTTAATGTTTGCACCAGTCTCGTCCAAACCCAGTGTCATTATCAATTGAAAGATAAAAGGAAGTCAGCTGTAGGCTAACCATCACACATGCCACCGTGTACAACATGGTCATGATGGGTAAATGTATGAGTTAGGTTTAGACAACAGATATCGGAATCTTAATCTTGCAATAAAGAATAAAATCCCGTCTACTCCTGAAGATTATTATTCATTTCGCACGATCAAACCGTCTTTGGACCACGATCTAAATATGTCGTTAACATTATTTTAACGTTTAAGTGAAAAGTTAACTTAAAGTTAAAAGACTCGAATTTCCATACCATTCCATTTCCAACAATTTTGATTCGGTATTTAAAAGTCACAAGAGCTGTTGCATTTCAGATCACAGCATTCTCCTTGATTACACTGTTACACTTATTATTATCTTTATGGGTCCTGTGTATACATTATATCCAAATGTGTAATCGCAATTGTACCTTTGTTTGAAAGGAAACGAATAAAATGAAATTAGATTAAATTAAATGAAAAATAAAACCTAAGCGCTGACAAATAATGTCCCGTTCTTTCTATGCAACGAACAGCCATGTACCACGTGTCACGTTCATTTACGTCTCAATTGCGCCTTTACGTGAAACAGGTCACCAAAGTCTACGAAATGATGGGTTTACGAGACAACACGATAAAACAGCAATTATAAAAAGCACACATCGTTGACAACCCAACACTTCGTATATTGTCACTATTATCGTTATCATTGTATACATTTCTATAAATATCTGATCGTGTTCAGGTGAACATTTTGTTTTCCATCACGTGTCTTCTCAAGAATTTTGGTCAAGTGCTCTTTCCAATCCGTTTCATTTTCAGGAATTATTTTAATGTTATCGTTAGATCGTTCTTCTACTTTGACGTCAGAGTTCCTTTCTAGAGAAGAGACCCGTCATAAATAATCAAGACTTTGAAGACCTTAAATTTGAACAATTTTTTGGCTTTCTTTTTTTTCACAAACATTTTTACTGAATCTTTTCACATTTCCTATGCTATTACGTCTGGGGGAATTTCCCCCTTTCAATTGTCATGGGAAGCGGGGATATTGTTTACCCTGAACGCCTTGAATGATAAAAAAAAAAGGGTAAACATCTCGTTCCGTATGGGCGGTTCCGTTTGTTCGGAGAGAGAGTAGCAAACAATAGATGAACTTACATGCCAAGCAAACCGCTTTTCAGTGAAGAAGACAGACGTGCGGACTGGAAGGATTATAGCGTACATGTACTACCAACAGCATGACAATGGAGCTACCATGGCGTCACACACAAGAATCCAGGGTAAGGTCGACAACTCCATGTCTATACTCTTTCAATTCTGAACTCTGGGGAATTTGGAAACCACCCTTCCATGCACTCAACAATCATGGAGTTGCCCTCGCAAAGGAAGCATAAGCTCCACGCAACAATCAGGATGAGGTGCAACAATCAAATCTAGCTCTTCTTTTCCTACACATTTATGACGACTGTGACGCCTATAAGCCTACCTCAAATCTCAACCAAGACAGATTTTATTGTGCATAATTCCATCAATGCTACCATATTATGAGTCTTTCAGAAAGAAAACAAATATACGGACATGTGTTCAGGACGTACCTAAGCACAGTTTGTTCGTTTCCTGCGTGATTACTCTCAACTCTGACCACGCCCATGCACGTTTTGTCCCGTGTAGTTGCACGTCATACGATACATGTGTATGCTTTACGGTGTGAAATGGGACACACTCGTTTCACATACAGTATATAGTAGACCTGAAAGCCATTGCAGTGGTTTTGTGGAATGAGGTTACACAAACATTACCAAACATCAAATTTATAATCATTTTTGGTGTCGATAAATCATTTCACCTTTGCCAAAGATGGTTGAGCTTTTGTATGTTTTGTTAGGCTTTCTTCAAAGTTAAGGTTGTAAATACTAGATTGCAGGGCGAGACTTGGTGGAAATGGGCCGATCGAGTGTCTATAGAGTTTGGTGGTGAGCCGGGTCACCGTCTTTATTCTGGATTTCAGATCACGAGAAATTTAATAGACAGACTCAAAATTTGATGAGAAGCTCATCAAAGGAAGACAGTGATTCTTTGTCCAGAAATACACGCCAACTCACAAGTCCTATACAGCACTAGAAAAATATGATGTAGATGGACAGACTCAAAATTTGTTAATAGACAGACTCAAAATTCCCCTCAAACTTGTGTCGAACATTTAAATAGTTGAAGGACTTAACATGGTCTTAAAATACCCATGCATCTCATGTAATACAACAGTTAAATCAAATCAAAATGCAGTTATGTGTTTCATGTGTAAGAGGTGGATTCACCTGAAGTGTTCGACTTTGGATCTGAATTTTTTTCTCTCAAGCTCAGACTGGTTCTGTGATATGTGTTTATACGATGAATTGCCATTCAGCACAAACGACAGTCAAGATTGTGATAGTATACTTCAGTGTCAAAATAATAAGCTCAACCAAGTTAAAACGTCATGTGATTTATTGAACGCTCTAAAACTTATTCTGGTATGAATATTGCACATCTCAATGTCTGTTCTCTTGTTAAAAATATAGATGAAATTCGACTCATAATGCAAAAATCACATATTCATATATTAACTCTATGTGAAACCAGGCTATAGATGATTCAATTAGTAACGAATAGATAGGAATACCGGGCTTTAAGATAGCCAGGAGAGACAGAAATAGACAAGGCAGTGGTGTAATCATGTATATTTGTGAGACGTTAAACTTCATCATTAGAGAAGATCTGCAAATCGAAGGACTAGAGTTATTGTGCATTGAAATTAGTTTGGAAAAACAGAAACCATTTTTAATCATGTCATGGTACAGACCCCCCGACTCATATGCTCATTATATTCGATTCGTTTGAAACAGTTCCGCAGACTGTCGAAGTGCAACAAATTGAATATCTTTTGATTGGAGATCTCAATTGTGATCTATTATCAGGAAAATTATCACACAGTTGCAAACGTTTACTTGAATTGATTAGAGATTATAGTTTGAAGCAATATGTTACTGAGGCCACACGTGTGACTGAAAACACTGCAACAAAAATAGATCTCGCACTCGCGTCATGTGATAAAATCTTACATTGCAATGTTATTCCAGTAAGTTTGAGTGATCATTATATGATTGCAGTGACGTGGGGGAAATGTAAACCTCATATGCAAAGAGATCACAATTATATTTGTTCACGTAATGTTAAGAAAATTGATGTTAATACACTGATAAGATATCTGCAGGAGCATTCTGTGAATGATGTCCCTGAAAAGAATGATACTAAAAAGGCTTATGAGAATTGGGTTGAAAGATTTAAAGCCGCCCTAGACACACAGGCTCCTGTTAAAAGGAAAAGAGTGCGAAAACAGAAGTCTCCATGGATGAATAAACAAATACTGGACACAATGCGAGAAAGAGATAATATGAAAAATAAAGCCAAAGAATCTGGAGTACCTTCTGATTGGCAGCGTTATAAAAAACTTAAAAACCGTGTAACTTCTCTGATTCGTTCAGCAAAACGTGTGTATGTTGTAGACAGTATTTGTAAGAATAAGGGAAACTCCAGTGTTTTTTATATGGAAATTAGTACGATTTTTTATACCAGGCAATTAGACATCTAATATTCACAAGGTAAAATTTAATGGTGAAGAAATAACAGATGGTAAAATTATAGCAAATGTGTTTAATAATCATTATGCTGATGCTGTAAGATGTAGAAAGGCATCGATTGATTTCCAGGCAAATCCTGAGCAATTTCTCAAACCAATGTCACGTGATATTTTATTTTACTTCACTCCCGTTACTGAGAAGGATGTGTCGAAGATAGTAAAGGAAATACCCAGAAATAAAGCAACAGGACTTGATTATATTCCTTGCAGTGTAATTAAGGACTCAATTGAATGCATTGGTAAATCGTTGACACATATAATAAATCTCTCATTAATGGAAGGACATGTTCCTGATGAATGGAAATTAGCTCGGATAACTCCCGTGTTTAAAAATGGAGATGTTTGCGATCCTCGCAACTACAGGCCGATTTCTGTGTTACCCGTCCTATCGAAGGTAATTGAAAAAGTTGTTTTTCAGCAGACTTACACATATCTCACGGAGAATATCTTGTGCCCGAATCAATTTGGTTTTAGGCCAAACCACTCGACAAGCCTTGCACTCTTTAGAACTCACTGAAAATATAAGCACCGCCATAGACAATGGTTATGTTGTGGGTTTGGTAACCTTGGACTTAGAAAAAGCATTTGATATGATTTCCCATGATATTTTGCTCAGGAAACTGAAATTGTACGGTTTCAGTGATGATGTATTAAAATGGTTCAAATGTTATTTTTCTCTTCGTAAGCAAGTAACTATTATAAATGGACATACGTCGACCACATCATTTGTCACATCTGGGGTGCCCCAAGGCAGTATACTAGGGCCATTGTTATTTATTCTATACATGAACGATCTCCTACCTCGTGTTGTCCATCATTGTACTGTGTCTCTGTACGCAGACGATACTTGTCTATACGTAGCAACTAAAGACCCCTGCAATATGAGCTTGAAAGAAAGGTGAATGATGACTTAGCCTCAGTAGTGAACTGGCTGAGCCATAACGAGTTACTATTGAATGTAACAAAGTGCAAAGCTATGCTGATGGGATCACAAAGGAGATTATCCCGTTTTCGTAACGTGTCCTTCTTTATTGAAAATAGCAAGCTGGAGTTTGTCTCGGAATGTAAATACCTTGGCGTTATTCTCGATAGTCATTTGTCCTTGACTCCACAAATAAGTCATGTTAAGTCAAAGGCATTAAGTAGTTTACACGTGTTAAGACGCACACGCGCATTCATTGACCTAGATACCGCGATCTTACTGTACAAAAGCATGATACAACCCCATTTTGACTACTGTAATACAATTTGGATGCATTCAAATTCTACCGCCATACGGAAACTCCAGGTCGTTCAGAATAGGGCACTGAGAATAATCCTACAAGTAAATGGTATGTATAGTCGAAAGCTACTGTATGAAACCTTACATATAGACTGTCTGAATGTGAAGTTAGAAAAAGATCTGGCTATATTGGTTTTCAAACTACTACGCAAACTTGTTCCTAGGGAGATTTCTGCTAAATCAACAACAAAATTGTCACATTACCAACTGAGAAATAACGTATCCAAAGTTTCCCTCCCAAAGCCAAACACAAATTTCAAGAGAAACAGCGCATTGTATGTAGCGTCATAAGTTTATAACAGCCTCCCGATTAATCTCAGATGTGAAACCCAGTTGAATAGATTTGTGTCAAACATTAATTGTATCTTTTTCCAAACTCCGTTTTAATAAGGTAATTTTCAGATTTGTTTAATTCATTTTTTTTTTTGTCTAGATTACTTTTTTCCCTTTGTTTTTTATATCTATATTTTTTTTTACCCTTATCAAACTTTGTTACTGTATTTTTGTTTTGTCAATATGTTTCTTGTCGTGTTTGTGAATGCTATTTTTGTTTTGTATTTTACTTTTGTTGTTTTATACCATGTATATTGATATATACGGACTCACTGAAAAACAGCCCTGAGGCTGATAGTGGGTTTTTTTTGAAACCGTATTGAAATAAATAAAACAAACAAACAAAACATACTGGCAGTGCTCGGGATATATGGCAGTCCAGAATGACAAGCTTTGTAGGGTTGGTGAAAAAAAAAACGTAACTACAAATTTCTGCAGCATTCGCTGGATTTAAGCTGCTTTGATGGAGGTTCCACGCACTTCCTTCGTTTTCCTGTGGGTACCTTTTATCTTGGTCACATGGTTACGGCCTCTGTTCACGTGGAGCTCGTCTCGCTAAGTGCACTTATGCAGGCTTTAAATTGACTTGCCTTTATGCATTTACCATGGCTTTGATGGACATGCCTTCCCTCCGGTAATACGTTTAGAGTGAAAAGCTGCTCTACATTCGAAAACGACTATAATACTAAAATCACTCAGTTAGATTGAATGGTAGCCTATTTATTCAGTACATAAAGAATGGCATGAAAAGGTTCACTTTTTTCATGAAACAGTAATACAAGTCACAATCACATCACGGAATGAAGAAGAGGCTAATGGTATCATTGCCTATAACAAGTTTTACAGTGACCATTGGTTCTTTAACCACTGAGCTTGAACTCCTTGCCCTAAATGAATTTCGTATTGTTCTGGTATTTTGTTTTTATTCAATAGCAATAAAGTCAGAAGGGAAAACTTATATCTATCACTCTGAATTATAAAGGGTATGTTTTAAAGTACGAGGTGTATTTTTTTCTAACTATAAAACTATGTATTGATAATTGAGATGAATAAGATACATAATCATGTAAGAATAAAAATATGATAACTTGTACACTCTAGGTATATTTTAGATTATAATTAATGGTACATCTAGCAATAAGCAAGTGCTTGATTGGTGAGCACCGTTCTTCATTTCTCTCCCTCCCCACCATTCTCTTTGTCTTTGTTTTTGTTTATTTTTTTTTATTGTCGATTAATCTGAATCGATCGAGGCATATTTATTTGGCAACCTGCAGGTTTCGGTTGTGTTTTGGGCGTTATGACCTTCTACATAATATTGTAATTATAATTGTATTATCTTACAAACCGTCGGAACTGAATGGATTGTGAATAGGTAGTCATAGGTTGTACGGCCATTGTGTTTTAATGTCACTTTCAATGTGATTATGATTCTGATATTAATTGTGTAATTATATATCGACCTATTGTCGTCCACTTTGTTCATAGATATTATAAATGCATTATCTTTCAAAAGTCTCCTCTAATAAAAACCGAAGAGTGTGCGGTATTAACACACAAATACACAGACACACAGACACACACACACACACACACACACACACACATGCACACACAAACACGCACACACACACACACGAACACACATCAGCACACACAGACAGCTTGAATATAAACAAAAGGGAACAAAATTTTTAGAGCAACAATAGGGCCGTCTTACAACTCCATTTCTTCAGCATATAGACTTTCAACATGAGAAACCGCCCACGCTCAGGTCGAGACCAGTTTCTCACACTGGATATATTTGTATAAAAATCTATTCATTTATTCACTTACAATGTTATGGCACAAGCATAGACAAATTGAAAAAAATATATATATGTCCTATCAAACTTGCCCACGACAACTGAGGAGTATAATACCTTGCATTGCATGTGATTGCGCTCTTTGGTTAGGCGTATGCAAACCCAGAAAAAAAAAAAAAAAAACTAAACGAATCTATTTGTTATCCCGTGCAGGAATCTTTAGGGGAATGCCACACATGACCCATTTTAAAGCTATAGATTGAAAAGAACTTATTGAATTGGGTTCAGTCAGAATCTTGCTTTTGATTTTATCTTTGCAGTGCTATGTTTGTATTGTGTCTTTCTTTTTTTTTTTGCGTGTAAACTTTCTAACATGCTGTGAATTCCCCTTGCATGGTTTTATATCCTGTAAGTTATATAGTCTAATTGAACACGAACTGTTTCGCTGAAAAGACATGAATAAACTAGATTGTCTCTACGCTCGCATTCAGACTGAAGTGCTTTCAGAGAAACACACAGACGGATTGTGACGGACATACACATTGTTATGCACACATGCATACATGAAATAAAAACAACCTATAAATCCACAAACTTTTTTCCAACAATCTTTATTTTACTTTCGTTCCGTTATGTAATCTCAGTTATATGCCTATTCTAGGTCCGTACGGACTAATTGTTTCTGCACAAAAATACGTAAGTGCTATTACTGTTCAGAAATGCATGTACACCTATTCACGTACGCACAAAACGCACGAAGGACTGCTGGTGACACACGTTTTTTCAAAGTAAATTATAATCCTACATCGTACTATTACAATCTCTTTGTCGCTAAGGAACACACTTTGTCCATAAAGATTTTGATACAATATGACAATCATTACTCTTCAATGCAATACCATACATTATACTATTTGCATTATCAGACGAAGATAGGTAGAAAAACGAGAACATTATAGAGCATGTGAGTTCCCCATATTAATTTCTCAGAATAATGAAATTGGTCGAAACCACTTGATTATGCAGGCTGTTTTCATTTATTCCTATTTCCCCCATTCCTATTTTCATTTCTAAACGATATTCTTGTATAATTACAGAGGTAAAAAAATGATAGTGTAAGCTTATTTCATGTAACAAAAATCACAATAGAAACGCATCTTGTTTAATTAAATACTGGAAATGAAAATTGAGGGGCTGCTAAATAAACGAACTTGTAAATGGATCGAGTCCCCTCACTTTATACGGTACATCATAATAGGGCTACCGCAATACTTTTTTTTTTTTCGTTATTATCATTGAAAAGCTGATAATCATCAATACATATTTCGACCATTGGTTTGTGCACAACAACTTCACATTATCTTTTGTGTCGAAAACTTTAACAACTCCATTTTCTGTAAAAAGTCATCACTGATGTTAAAACACAACAAGGATTTTCATGTGGAGAATACAATCAATTTCTCCGTACGATTTCAAGTCGTTAATATTTAGTATAAGAAAGTATGTACATCAAAGGGGAGACATGTGAAGTCAGTATATTACATCATCATCTCATCTAATTTGCATATGCAGATGATACGTACACATATCACTGATTTGTGTAAATGTAATATGTAAAAACTTTCTTATTTTGGTGGATTTTTGTGACTTTTTTATCATTCCATGCATTTTATTGTCTCTATTCAACAGGGAGAAGTTGAAAGTGGTTAAGAAGAGCACTGTAGTCCTAGAGATACAGGCAACCTTGGAAACTGCTACATTGTGTCTGTTTCTTGTCAACAAGTGACATAATTACACTTTTTGTGGTAAGATGATTGTCTTTATTTTTATGAGAACACAATTATAATCACATCAGTTAGTCAGAAAAGATAGAAAGAAAGGTCGAATGGCTCCACATTGATGATATAAATACGACATTGTGGACACGTACGCGTTGTTACACAGATATCCTTTTTATGTGATCCGTTTGGCTATAGCTATAATCGTCGACACTTAAAAAAAAAAAACCATCAACGTGGGCCGGAGAGTTTTCTTATATTGGTAAGAATGAATGTCTTCGGTTGAACTTCAAAATTTGTCCTTGTCCACTCTTCATCCCAAGATTCTTTCAATTCACAATCCGCTAGTTTTCAGGTATGGTGGGTTCCTTTGTTGGGACTAATGGGATTGAACAAATCTGGCAAGGCTGAAGATTACACTGTTAATCCACGAATTAGGAGCAGACATCTAATCGAACGCATCACGTCGAATCTTTGTGATCTTCACGGAATTACGTAATTGTTATTATTGTTTTCTCCGAGGTCTTCATACATGACAAACATTATCATCAATTTCTTCTTTCATCGCAGGATGTGGATATGCATAAGAGAGGGTCTTTGAAGACGTCTTTGATGAGGGCATGAATTACTATATAAAAACGGGTTGGCATTTTCAATGATTTCAGCAATTTGCTTTGCGAATTTCTTCTTTCATCGTATAAGAGAGGGTCTTTGAACAAGTCTATGTTGTGGTTATGAATGACTTTACGGGTTGGCCGGGGTACTTTATAGTTCAATGGTAATCCCTACGTTAATCCAAGGTAACAAAGTGCCTTTTAAAGAAGCCAGACGATCGACCTAATCATGAGTGCGGGAATTGTCGCCAAACTCCTCCACGGACGTGTGGCTAAGTGCACACGAAGAATAACAAAGTAAGTCTATGCCATATGCCCCCCCCCCAAAAAAAAAAGATTAAATTCAATCGGACTTTCTGCAACGACAACTAAACAGTGAATCAATCAAAACGCAATTTTCAAGGTAAGAAACCATAAATTTAAACCGACACCTTACTGAAAACCCCATTCGATTTACTTCACGCGTGGTCACAGAGAATGTGGGATCCTTGCTGAGCATTTCAGGATTCCCTCCCCTCCCCCCCCCCAAGTTTAGTCAATTTTATGGATGCCAAGAGCATCTACGTGCTAAACTTGAAGTAACAAACCCATGACATGCTTTAAAATGATCCACATTTCTCTGGCCCATAAGTCCGACGCTAGGCAAAAAAAAAAAAAAAAAAAAAAAAAAAAAAAAAAAAAAAAAAAAAAAAAAAAGGGGGGGGGGGGGGGGTTCACATGTCCGACACAAGGCCGAAAAGACCAACGAGATCGGCACTGCGTGAATTCGTGGGCCTTTTTGGCTAGAGTCGGACTCGTGGGCCTTCTTTGCCTAGTGTCGAGCTCGTAGGCTGTATGACTCATGGGTGTCGGACTCGTGACGTGGACCAAACAGATCACGGAGCTACATATAGCTCCATGGATAGAGGGTCCTCTTTCGTTCACACATATAACTTAAACTGAAATTGTTTTTTTTTTTCTTTTTGAAATCGACCTCTGCTGAAGGAAAAGCTTGGAATGGACACATATTGTATACCATCCCAAAGGGTGAAAATGTAAAGTTAGCTATAGGCCCTACAAGTGCACGTAGGAATATTATGGAAATGAACGTATGTGTTTTGTTATGTTCTTGCTTTGTGTTATGTCTTGTGTTTTTTTTTTTTTTTGGGGGGGGGGGAAGGGGAAGGTGTTTATTGGGGATGTGGGTGGCGGGATTGTTCCTGGCGAAAATAAAAGGCATCACCAAGAAGAGGGAGAAGGACTTGATGAGACATTCGAACAAAAAGAATAGGAGTTGGTTAAAAAGTTAATATTCTATAGGCCTACTTCTGCGCAGTTTTCTGCACGAACAAAACAAGCATTAGGTGTCGGGTTACAGAAGATGTCATAAAATTGTATTATGTGGTCTACATGATTCTAATGAATTACAATATTGAATGGAACCCCTAAATTACATGATACAGTCGAACAGTGTGTCTATGTGATACACACGTATGTGCGAGTGCGTGGTGCTACCACTGAAATACTTTCAGCACTTTTTTTTTTTTTCAAGCACGAGCGTTGTAGAGGGTACATGAGATATTATTGCCATTGCACATGCCCATATCATTGAATAACACCAAACGAACGATTGGCCTCCTCAGCTCTCCCCCCCCCCCCCCCACATCCGGGACAGTGGAAATTACACAGGATGTATATCCCAAGGACGGGTAGTGGCGGTTGTAGTAATAATATATGTGGGCATGGTATGCTGGTATACTAAATGGATGACCTTGTCACCTCGCTGTACATCTCTCGTCATCCATAACTACTGAACATTTCGTTAGATCAAGGACGTACAGGGTTCATGGTTAAATTTACCATAATTTTGAGCTCCATGGAGTCATTATGGAGCCCCATGGACTCTACTCTAATCTGTTACTTATCAAAGTGAAAATCTGTATAGCCAGGGCAAGATATCCAGAGGATGCGTTTGCATAATGGGACAAAATGAATGAAAGCTTTTAGTTTGATCGTTTGATTTTGTACACATTGATTATGCGATGTGACTTATGGTTATCCGAAACAGTAACGACCAAAAGACAAACATGCAAACAGACAAACAAACAAAAACAAAACAAAAACAAAATGAGGACGGAGGAAAGAGAAATTGTCCTGCTGTTTTGTGGGTGACAAAACATCTTGGTGCGTGTGTGTGTGTGTGCTACAATAGATGAATGGTCGTGCATGCCAGCCACTATATACCACTCAAAAACTCCCCACTCCCTTTTTAGCTTTAGAAGTCCGACTTTTATTTGATAGGACGAAGTAGTCTATTTCAAGCCGATCCATGGTTATTCCCATACTTTCATGTACTATGTAGTTTGAATATAATCTACTCATTTCTCCGGTAAGGCCATGTTATATCTCAAACTGATTTTCAGGAATATGTAGTGTGTACCTATAAGGGCAATTTATTTGACAGGCAATAGCGTGATAGCTCTTTAATCGCGTTTAACACGTAGGCACACACACATTCCACCTCTTTATCTCTTCCTGTCTTTGGGATGTATTAATCTCACGTTTTCAAGTATCTATGGGAGCATAATTCCCTTCGACCAATGTATCGCGTGTGCTCCTTTTCTTTCTTTCTTTCTTTAGTGTTTTTTTTTTTTGGGGGGGGGGGGAGGGGGAGGAGGGTGCTAAAGAATATAGACTTTGTATCGCGTATCTGCAACTCTTTAGTTATAAATTAGGAACTTGTGACTATCAGCTTCATGGAGAGTCCACTTTCTGTAAAACGTTGCAGCGCTTATATGTTTTATCAGCACGTAGTAGTATCATAAAACTCTCTCGGGGTAAAGGATCGAACTGTAGGACAATCCATTCAAAGGTTATAAACTTATACAATAGATCGCGATGACGCAGTAGTAGAGGGCTATAAAGACATAAAGAGAATTCCAGATATTTTTATTTCCCCAAGGAGAATGATATTGCCCTTCGATCACTTACATCGGTAGCAGGTTGAGGATTTTTTTTTTCGTGAAATTTGAAAATGTGATGTGTTTCTCTAATATTTCAGCATTCACCAAATCCACACAATTTGAGGGAGTTGGCCTATATTCCCCTTTAGGAATACATACTTTTTAGGGTGTCTACTTTGTCTTTCCCTGTTGCTATCACAATATAGCGAACTTCACTTCAGATCTATGACGCGAACGCTAAGACGTCGCAGCCTATTTAACGCGGTTGGACAATGGAAACAACTGTCTCGCGCATGTGCAGAACATCATTTTTGGCTTTATCAGCGTCGTCTTAGCGTTCGCGTCATAGATCTAAAGCTCGCTAATGTAGCACCGGGCAATGCCATAACACAGACATAAATCTAGGAGAAATCATGACAAGAAGACCAGAATGACGGAGTGATATAGGATGAATTCATTTTCCCCTTTTAAATCCACTTCATCCGCAGGTCTTTCAAGTTTAGTCCCCCCCCCCCCCTCCCCGGGGTTGTTGAAAAAATACCTCTGTATAAGCAGTGTTTTACAACCCTCCCCAAATCGAAAATGGAAGTGAAACAAGTTTGTTCGATCGATACAGACGCCAAACATGAAATACAATGGATTTTCCTCTTTTGTATAATGCAGAGGTTTTTACCTTTTCATATTTATACATATTCCTCTAATATGGAAAATTGTTACCAGATGTGGAACCGATATAGCTTAGATTTACATGGTATTGTGTACACCCGTACCTAATAATCAATCGTTGGGGCGCTATGGGATCATTCACTTGACCTTCACTTAATTTCGTCGAATTATAATGACTACACAGCATGGTGGCTACGGTTCAAGCTCAAATAACAATATTGAAACAACAACAGCAATACAGCACCCGCCTCATTCTATTCAATGAAATAACGACATGCATGCTTTAGCCTTCTATAATTGACATGAAGCAGGGTACTTTTCCTCCCCCCCCCCTTCCCCAATTAACATGTCTGCTACCTTCACGCCTGACAAACAGCGGAAAGGCTTTATGTATATACCATAGGGCCTACACTGCTTACACTATCCCCCGAGTACACACCGAGTCTATACAAGAGAACAGGATAAACAAAGATATAGACTGTGACTATACAGACACCGTTTCACTTTTTGACGGCTAAATTTCAGAAATTGCCAAACCTTGTTGACTGAGATGTAAGATGATTTGAACTGAATTGATTTTATTTGATATGATTTGATTTCTGCATTCCTTTTTCATGCAAGAATATAGCAGGAAGCCAATTATTGTTCAAAAGTAATTGAGCAATAGTTGAACAGGACATCTTGCTATACACAAAATGATACATACCATATAAGACCATATAGGATAATCCAGTCACCACTCACCAAGTAGATTCTATGTGCGAAAATGACGTCCAATGGCATGGATGGATGGATGGGGTGGGGTGGGGCCCCCCCCCACCCCACATAGATACAGAAGAATCCTGTTGTCACTAACAAGTCAGAGATCTATGAATAATATCACCATGATGGTACACCCTTTTTACTGAATTGTTTATTCTAATATAGTTGCCTGTGATAACTATTTGACACGGTGAAGAATGTGATTACAAAATAATGTCCTTTTCACTTCCTTTAACATGTTGAATTAAAAAAAAATCTTGTCATAGCTTTATAATAACGCAATATTGGATTATGTGGGAGCAAGTATATAGGAACAGGGAGGTGATTAATAGTCTCACCTCCCTGATAGGAACATGAAATTCAATTTTCCCCACATAAAATTCACTGCCCAAAAGCATATATATCGAATAAAATACAAAATGATTTTCCGAAACCTTGACAAAATATAAAGCGTATAGATATCACGAGCATGCACTGAAAACGAAACAAACAAATACAATGACCGGAATGTGAGCGTGAAGTTCCATCTGGGTAGCCTTCATACAAGGCCGGGAAACGGAAGTTGTCAACAGCCACCAGATCTGGGTCTATACATCACGAGCTGTCCAAGTTCTCACTGTACTTTAGTCTTTGTTCAAGGGTAGGTGATTCCTGGCTCGTTAAAGTCACATGTTGATTTAAAAAAAAAGAAGAAAATACCAAAATTTACTTGCGCAACTGTGGAATTTTGTCCAAAATTGGAAAAAACTGAGAGTTATGTAATTTTAAGAAGTTTCACTTATTTTCACAAAACAGTTCTTAAACAGTCAACGTGAATATGCAATCGAGTGAGTGGATGATATCATAATTATTGTTTATACACAAAATCTTGACATTTCCTGATTAACTTAGTTGCGTTTGTTTGTTTGTTTGATTTTGTTCAAAGACAATTATGCCCCAGTCTCAAAATCCTATGATACATGTGATTGATCATGATACTTTGAATTACACTTTTGAGTCAGGAATAACAATATAAATGATTTTATATTTTCATAGCAGGAATATCATTTTTTTTTTTGAATGACCAAACTAATGACATCATCTGCTCACTTATTTGCATATTAATAGCAACTGTTCGAGAATACCTATAAGATATTATCAGATTTATCTCATCATTACATTACGCTCAGATTACATGCACATTAATATTAAAGAGTTTGTTCGCAAAAACCGATAAGTCCATATTTGTCAAATGGAGATATTTGCGATTAAAGGTCAAGAAAAATAAAGAGAATAATAAGAAAATTTTTACTTTTTTTTTACCATAACTTCAAAAATTCAACTTTATATGTAGTGACCAATATATCATTTAAAAGGTATTATTTTGTACTTTATGACAGAGACCATACTTCAAAATCTTCAAAAATGGACTTATCGGTTTTTGCGAACAATTTTTATATGCTCATTACAGTGTGATATCATCAAGGATGTTTGTACTGTATACAAGCATGCTATATAAATAATGTCATTGGAATGCCGTGCTTTGGTCGATGGTATTCATTAAATCAATACCAGAGACCGTGTAGTTTTGTGAAGGAAAATCCAGCAGTTCCAACACACACACAAAAAAATTTAAAATTCATGACTTTTGCATCGATTGTCCGATTTTCCTCAAACTGTCACTGATATGTTCTACGAATGTTGCTGCTTTCACTCACTCCACATTTTTCTTTGAGTTTGGGTTTTTTTAGGCTAACGAACATCACCCGAATTGAATATGGCATATACTTTTAACTGAAACCACTGCAGAGCTGTTTACAAATCTTTATTGATTTTCAATTAGTTTATGATTACGTATTCTCACTGATATGAATTAGAAAAACAATTATCCTTCTCATTGAAATTGTCCTGGTAAAAACCTGCAGCTATTATGATTTTCGGGGAAGATATTGCATTTGATGCTAAATCATTAACGAATGTCATGTAAGGACATTATCGCTTTTTTTCCAGTTTCGCCTATTTAATGTATTTAGTGGAAACATGTAAAAAAAATTGTAGCTTTACATTCTAGGTTAAATTGTGATGAAATTGCTACCTCTGTTCTTCTGAATTTACACTGGTATCAAAGTTAACTTGAACGTAGTATGAAATTGCATTTTTTTTTTCTTACTAGCTCTAAAAAACGACAACCTGCTACTCAACTGAATGACGTTGGCGAATATGATGATGACGGGCACAGCAAAACATCGTGAAAGACTCGATAATCCGTTGATTCATGTTGCAGCCCAAACGCATTCCACCGACGTCGTTATTTACTTGCCCGCGATATAAGGTCAGAGGTCACGCCGACGGGCGGCGTTATGACGTCGTAGCGGGAATCATTCGTGACACGAACCGTCCCCGAGCGAGGGAGTTCCTTCTCCCACGCAGTTTTACAGTAGTCTCTAGCTTCCAGACCATCATGCCTGTACTAATTTGCTTTCCAAAATATCAACGCCCTCTAACGACGAAAAAGTAGGCCTAGCACAGGATGCATTTTGTGTAAGGGACTAAAGTTACAAACCAGACTAACACAGCATTGGCCTTGATATCCTCTCCCCCCCCCCCACCCCCACCCCACCCCCCCACCCCACCCCCTCCGGAGGTGGGAATTCCACTTCTTGCTTTTTTGGCGGGGAAGTATGCAAAATACACTACGGACGTAACAGACCTGAATAGAAGAGTGTGAGGAGAACAGGAGATAGACATCCTGTCCCATATTTCCAAAGGGAGAGACGTTTGTATCTGCCCCAAAAGTTAACCAAAATTAGGTTTCCAAGTGCTTTGCACATGACAGAGCTTTTTGATACCAAAATTACCTCTCAGCTGAATTCCTGAAAAACTTAGCAAGATTTACTCGTCTTATCATGTCCCAGTTTTCTAAAAACACTGAAAGAGATAATCGCACAAGCACCATAGATAGTACAAAAAGAGTTGGTCCTACACGGACACATAGCGGTGAAGCAACCTTCTTTGTTAAATTTGTAATATTCTGCTATTTACACGTAGATTGTCTGTGTATCTTTTCATTTTATTCATGTTTGTATTCTCATATACACTGTATTATCTTGTATATCTTTTGTGTCGTTGTGTGTAATCTACAAGTATATTGTATTCACTGGTTTGTCATATTGCTATTTATATTCTTTGTTTGTACTCTCATACCCCGAGAGGGGGTCGAAAGAGGCAATAAAATTCACAAATAATTCCCCTCGCTCGTCCCTCCTTTCTCACTATCATTGTCCTTCTCCTTCTGTCTATCTTTCCTTTGCTCTCTTTCTCTCTCTCTCTCTCTCTCTCTCTGCCTATTAGTATTGTATAGGGCACATATTTCGGTTACAGCTCGTTATTCCGAAGGTTCGTTATTCCGAAGGCTCTTCAGTCCGAAGATTCTTTATTCCGAAGGTTCGTTTTTCCGAATTTCACTTTCGGATGAACAAATCTTCGGAATAACGCCACAAATGTTCGGATTAACGAACCCTTTTTCATTTTCGGATTAACGAACCTCTAGGTACAGGGAATTTGCGTGTTTCGGATCAACGGACCTTCGGAATAACGAACCTTCGGAATATCGAACCTTCAGAATAACGAACAGCACCCCATATTTCTATCATCTCTCTTAATGTGCTTTAGTTTAAGAAGCACATAACATTATTGCACATACAAAATGAAATAATTTAACTCAAGACACAATCATTTCCTGTGCTTTACAACATGTCACAGGGAGAGTACGTTGGCCTGCATGTTATGTAATTTGTGTAATAGCCCCTTTATCTTTCTGTCTCATTTTCTTTGCTTAAATCATTGGTATAACGCAGTATTTCTGATGATCTATTGAATTGGGAAATTGAGTCAATATCTAAGAACTCGATTGTCAGGTGAAATAAAGCGAAAAACCTCTGTTTCGTACATCCACTGTAAAAACAACCCAGTTGTCTACTAGTTTTCGACAACCTCATCAACCCGCAACACATTTTTTTTTTCTGTTATCTTGACACATTGTATAGGCCTTGTTTCTTTGCCTGTTCGTTTGTTTGTTTGTATTTTCTTGTGCTTTCTTTTGTTGTTGCTTGGACCACGAAGCTACAAACACAAGCCCATGAGGAGGGATTGCCCCCCCCCCCACACACACACACATACACACCTTCCTGTGCATGTCCTTCCGTTTGTGCACTGGTCCCATATCATAATTATGACTCCACCAGCTGCTATAGCTGAACCCATTGAAATCCAGCAACAACGACAGCTGATACTAAGATGACCACGCATACGACAGGACGGATCAGCCAACAACTGAACCAAAAATGTGCACTTTCGTTCTATAAAAGCACATAATGCGAAATATTGATCGTCATCTTTACTGTCGTCATTGCAGTTGTTGTCGTTGCACTTACGCTTCAAATTCAATGCCGGAGAAAACTATTCATTCTTTCTGCCCAGTTTCATCTAGGGCCTGCCCCGTATAGCGTGTGAACGCCGGACCCGTGTACGCGCACATTGCTTATTTGTCTCTTGCACCGCTATAAAATTTTGTGATTTTTAATATCATGATATCTAAACGTATTTTGCTTCAAGGACGATGCATTGTTAACGGCACGTTCACGCTCTATTAGACGTTATGCTTTGTGCGTTGTGCATTTTGGTGCGAAATTCAATGAACAAATTCAGCTACACGTCAGTCGAGCGTGATAAACTTCAACCACTAGAATACAGTGAATAATCATTTACCCTCTTCCGTTTTCCACCCCTCACCCGATGATCAGATATAACCTAAGCCTATATCATATGACATATTGCATATATTACAAGCATCGAACATAAATTAGAGAAGCTTGATAGTATATTCATGTTACAGTATATTCTGTGTATGTAGATAATTAGGGATAAAGTCTGATTGGAATTGCTACTTTACCTTGAAGTATTTCACAGTTACAAACATCTATTGTGTTGATTTAAAAAAAAAACACACACACACAAAATAGCACTTTTAACCTTTCGCAAGTCCGTTGTTGGGAATTAGGTCTTACTTCCGTCAGACAAAACAATCAAGCTGTTTCATTAATCCTTTTAAAAGCAAAGACTATTGTGACTTCATTCACCAGGGATTTTCCCTCTGTTTTCTTATCTTCACTATGCCAAACTTGAGTCCGACACAAATTTGATATACTGTTAGTGGGGCGTCAAGCGACTAAGATTGAGTGAGAGTCAATAAATTCCACAAGATTGGGTAAACAATGTATTGAAGTAAGTGCACAAAAGCTTGGGACTCTGATTATTGAAGAGCTTATTGTAATAGCCTTCACATTATGTGCGTGTACCCATTGAACCACAGTATAATGTGCGTCAAATTCAGTCTAGTCTAGCAGCCAGAAAGGGTCCCCGTGCACCCCCCTAAAACAAAATAGGCTACGATATGTCCGAACATCGTCAGAACCTGTATTTTCTGAATCCGGTTGTCGCCAGCGGAAAAAAAGGTTGCGCGCGCGTCTAATTTGCATATTTCTAAGATGGCCGCCGCCCGTTGCTAGGAGACGGATTATTTTTGAATAACTTTAGTTAAGAATATCAAATTACCATAAAAATGGTATCATTTTGAGGAGAATTAAATTTTCTACAAGTTGATACCCCATTTGTTGGAATAAATAGTTTTTGTCTTTAAATATTAAGGAAGGAATTATGTTTTTTAACATTTTTCAAAAAAAAAAAAGATACGGAATTCGGTAATAATGTTCTTTTCCATACATTTAATATGCGTTTGCATATAACATTTGAATTTTCCTAAAATTATTCCCCAAACATGACTATTATCGTGTGAAAACGGCTTTCCAATACACCAATTCCTTTCAAAGTTACACGACATCAAAGGGGATATGGTTCAATAGGTTTTACAGCAATTATAAGGGTTATAATGTCTCCGCGCGCAATTGCTTACGTTCTGTTTTGGGGGTTTGTTGGTGATCACTGCTATCTCTTGATCAAATCTCATCGAAATCGGTGAAGCAAGAAAGAAAAATTACATTTTCTATTTCTTATTTGAAATATTTTTCCCTATTCTGTGTCACCAAACTCAATCCATTCAGCTTCCCATATCAACAGTTTCTTGTCTTTTTAGTTTCCCCTCAAAGAACGTGGAATTAATCACATCTTACATGGCATTAAAAAGTTAAAGAAAAAATCAAATATGACAGTTTTCTCTTATTGGACGATTAAAGTGAATAAAATCTTATGCTAAGAGCGCTAATAAATAAAGAACTTGTTAAATGGCCTTTCAGAGTTTAAAATGAAACATGGCTATCTTATTTTTTTCATAACAAAATGAAGGGAAGTATCTGTGTACTTCATGGCGGCCGATATTAGGTTACATCATGAATTCTTCAGAAAGGGTCCCCGTGCACTTCCCCTCCCCCCCCCCCCAAAAAAAAAAAAAAAAAAACTACGATATGTTCGAAAATCGTCAAAACCTGTATTTTCCGAATCCGGTTGTCGCCAGCGGAAAAAAAAAAGGTTGCGCGTGCGTCTAATTTGCATATTTCTAAGATGGCCACCGCCCGTTGCTAGGAGACGGATTATTTTTGAATAACTTTCGTTAAGAATATCAAATTACCATAAAAATGGTATCATATTAAAGAGAATTAAACTTCCTACAAGTTGATATCCCGTTTTATGGAATAAATAGTTGTTGTCATGAAATACTATGGAAGGATTTTTTTTTTTTACATTTTTCCCAAGAAATACGGAATTCAGCAATCTTTTTTTTTTAAGAAAAAAGTAATGTATTTTTTTTTTCAAGTTTTGGTGGCCTCAACAGTTCGTGTTTTCATAGCAGTGAGTTAAGTAATATACACATACACAGAAAAATGCACACCGTATTTCTAATTTTCTTTCATAATGAAAGAACACTTGTCTAATATATATGTATGCTTCATAAAGAAGAGGCAACACTATAACCTATATATATTATATATATACAGCGTATATATATATATATATATATATATATATATATTAGTAGTACTTGGATGGATCGACTATTCGACATTAAGCATTAAATCTTACTGAATTCTCTTCTAAAGTTTTCTTTACACCGTTTCACTAATTGATACTGTGACATACGATAGTGAATTGTTTATAAACCTTATCCAGTAATGACGGCACTACAATGGTTCAATCAAAACGATGAAAATCCATTCCTGTCGAACGAATATTGTCCGATTTTCCTTAAAGTTCACTGATATTATGTTCTTCTACTCTTACTGCGTTCGCTGAACACACATTACTTTTTCAATGAAAATCTCCCTGTAAATGTTTTTCCCCACCTTTTTTTCGATAGTCAGGTCAACCGCATGCATCATGTCTCTGTGCACTGGGTTCATTGATTGAGTCGACGCCATATAAAAGAGGGTTGAATGAGACACGTGGCTCGAAAAGAAAATCAATGCCAGTCCTATACACCACGTGCGTATCAATTTGCATTATTCTCGTATCTCGTTTGCTTTCCCTTTTGAAATCAGTAGGTTTGCGGAGGCCATAATGAAAATCATATTAATGCCTACACTGGAACACAAAAGGCAGCAGCGTATTTGCGCTTTTTTTTTTTTCATCTCCCGTTGAAATCCATGAGAGATTGAAAAACCAATTGCTACTGACTCAAAATAGTGAAAAAGTTCAAAGGTGAACACAGTAAAAATAAAAAAAATAAAAACAAAGAGCTTATAATACTCATTTACAAACTAGAATTGCCTCAAGTTTTTCAAGAAACAATGGTATCGACAACGATCAAAGATTCTAGCAAATTAACGGCGTAAAAGGTATGGTACAGTTTCGGTTGAGATGGGGCTTCAAGTTTCAAACGGTTTTTTATTATGATTTCTTGAGGTAATGAGAAAGCTCTTGTGAAATATAAAAGATCATACAATTCTAAAGAAAAATCAGAGTTTATGGCCGAGATATCTAAAACAAAGCGATCCTAATAAAAGGTGGGACCCACCTTTTATTAGGATAGCTATGTTTTGCTTTGTTTTCGGATAACTCAGCAATGTCAAAACCGATTTTTATCTAGTAAACAGTTATCCTTTTGGCTTGCACGTGAGGCTATCAAAAACAAGAACAACAACAACTACAACTCTCCTCATACAAATCATTGCTGAATAATTACAACTGTAAAGTTCATACAACATTAATACAAAGAGAGATGTACCTACTTAAACATGAAACCAGTAGTTTGTAGAATTCTCACATTTGGAACACTGAGCCAGCGAAAGTTTCCAAAAACTTTACTGTTCTCCAAATATTTCTGCATTTTTTTTTATGAGCTGAAGTAAAAAAAGAAAGAAAACCTATGTGTAAGCATGTATTAAAAGAGAAAGATTCGTGAGGCAATGGCATTGTCACCTCATGTGACTCGATGTGAAGTCATAACCGTGAAAGCATAATATGAATCTTTTTCCTGTTTTTCGCTCGATGGAAATGAAACTCGGTCCATTTGGTAAATACCTTAAACGTGGAGGAACATTTTTTTTTTTTTGCTTGAAAGTACTATTTTGGAGAGAAAAAAAAAACTGTAAACAAATTCATGTGTTAAGAGATTATTAAATCCATTTTCAATATTGATGATTATGTCACAAGATGAATATCCAAAGACTGGATAATACACCCCAGGCACAAAAACTCTCCAACAACATTCTTTTTCATAAAACTATAGAGAATTGAATACGAAACATTGACTTCTAAGTTAACAAAATCTATGGCTTCATCAGCATGTGTCGTTAAATAAGCTTGATATGCTTTGCTAAATAATGATTGAAATTATATATATATATATATCTATATATCTATCTATCTATCTATATATATATATATATATATATATATATATATATATATATATGTATATAGATATATATATCCATATATGCGTTCTCTCGGTCATATCGCTTGCGTCGTTTCTGTGTCATTGGAGCAAACGTTGTAACAGATCTGCTCCATCATGGTCATACCGACCATATGTACGATACCACTCTGTACAACGGGAAAACAAACAAGTGAACAGACAAACGTAAAAAAACAAACTTTGGCCTTGGATAGTGCATGATCAATATATATTACAAAGGTGTTCTTCCAGATTGACCCTTCCGTATGGAAAGCTACATGCGATTATTCAGATGCATGCATTCTTCAAAATGTGTCGACCACGCCCACGTCAAACACATGATAATAACGTGTTTTCAATACACTGTTTTCTGTTTTCTGAACAATGAATTGCTTTGATATTGCGCATACCTCGCATATTTACACGGAAGCTCTATACTGCCGCGTCTAATTCAGCGATTTTAGATAGTGCGTTTGTACTCATGCTTATGGTTTTATCTGTTAGTTCAGTAACCCTTCTCCGGAAAAAGTGGCAGCAGGTCGCTGAGGTAGATACCCCCCTGATCCGATATATCTCAGCATTTCGTGTCGGTCTTCAATATTACATCGACATCGTGTGTTCGATTTGTTCTGCCTGAAAAGATCCAGGTGAGTTTCTGCTGGTATACAGACGTAAAAGCTGGTAGTCCTATAATTATCATTGAGTCAATCCTATTCCTCTATGCTATCCTGACACTTGTCAGCTCACATATAGCGTATAGATCACAAACAATTAAAGCTGAGATCACAAGCTATTAAAGCGTCAATCAACCATCACTCTTCGTGAGAGCAAAATTTGTGTATCTCCTTTAAAACACTTTTTATTTAAATTGCATTTCATAAAATTTCATAGAATTTCTTGAACATTGATGGAAGGCCAGCATGACTGGAATTTTAGTTTCAGCAGCCGAGTTATTTTACTTGTTTTTTATTTTGAAATAAATTCTTGGTTCAATTACATTTGAACTTTCAGCCTCCTCTGACAAGTTTGGTGTATAATACACTGGGTATAACTTGTGTGACGTGCCGACATCAAGATGTAACAGCATATTCATTAATGTAATAATGATGACAATGCCAATGATAATGATAGTGATTATTGATTTCTATTTAATTCCCCTCCCTTTCAGATGTTTGACGATTATGATCTTCTGTCGTTGATAGAGCTGTTTATTTTGATGATTATGTACTCATTGTTGCAAAATCGAAGATAAACAATTGAACTTATGACCCCTTTTTTTTCTCATTTTAAAGGGATGATATAGTTTTGGTAGGAAGAGTCAGATTTCCTCTTTTTGCGAGAAAATCAGAAACCACATGAAATAATAAAGACCATACGACTCCATAGGAGGAATGAAAAGTTGATGAAAATCAGTTTTGAAATGGCTGAGATATCGTAAAACAAAGTAAAACAAGGCAGTCCTAATAAAGGGTGGGGCCCGCTTTTTACTAGGACCGATTTGTATTGGGGATATCTCAGCCATTTCAAAACCGATTTTCACCAAATAAACTTTTCAAAATGTTAAATCTGCTTGACCCCTCCATCTCAACCAGAACCATACCATCCCTTTAAAGGGATGGTACAGTTTTGATTTAGATGGGACTGCAGATTTTAAGCTTTGTGTATGTGTGTGTGTGTGTGCGTGTGTGTGTGCGTGTGTGTGTTTGTGAGATAATGAGAAACCTCTTATGAAATGTAAAGGAACATGAATGTAACGCTTAGAGGAATTCAAAGTTAATTTGTTGAAAATTGGTCTTGAAATGGCTGAGATATCCAAACAAAGCGATCATAAAAAAAATGCGACAGGACACGATTTTATTACAATCGTTTTGTTTTACTTTATGTTTGGATATCTCAGTCATTTCAGAACCGAATTTCATCAAATAACTTTTCAATTCCCCTCAGAATTGTATGCTCCTTAATATTTCATCGAGCGGTTTCTAAATATCTCGCAAAAAGTTAAAAGCTGAATCCTCACCTCAACCAATACTATACCATCCCTTTAAACTCTACAAGACCATGGATTGAAAATGTAGAGGAAAAGCTGTACAGGAATGGTCCTGGGAAGACAAGCGCCGGATAAGTAGGCCTATACATTCCTATGTGTTGGGTTTCTATTAAAATGTGCATGTATACCTGCATCTCAATATGGTGTGTAGTCCACCATCAAGGAGGCGCGGTGGTGTGCTGGTAGTTCCATTCAGGAAAACAATGGCTCAGAAAAGGAAATAAGTTACTGCGTATTAGTCATTAAAACGATGTGCCCGTTTAGATAATGAAACGAGAAAGAAAGGAAAAGATAAGAAAAAAAAAGTGTGCTGCAACCGGCATGATATTTTGATTTAATCTTTTTCACATAACACAATGCTGGTAATACTGGGCCCCGTTTCATAAAAGATGTTAGGATGTCAACTCTTGCTGGAATGACAACTTCCCATAGCAACAGCCAATCAGGAAGCTGCATTCTTGTCGTTACCATGACAATTGACGTTCCAGCAAGAGTTGTTATCATATCAACTTTTTATGAAACGGGGCCCAGAAGTGTACTAAAAATCAATCAATAAGTTATTAGATATGGGCGCGCATTTCCTTGGACTCAGTTTTTTTTTTTTTTTTATATATAGGAAAACGCACACACACACACACACACACACACACACATACATACATACTAGACTCTTAAAATACTGGGAATTATATAGACCCTTCACTTTTCTGAAACGAACCCGTGTAATCGTATACATGTTATCATGCTATACATAAGCATACTATTTTGTAGGCACAAACACACATGCATAGCATACTTACGGTGTTTTTATGTTAAAATATAACAGTCATATTCGTTGGCCAGTTATTAAGTTCGACATCTTGTCACATTGATCGCTTATCTACTAGTATATTATTTTCGAAGATTTGACTTCATGTGAGTAGATTTTGATGCAAAATACCGCCTGCGGGTGTTTTTTTTTTTTAATTTTTTTTTAACAAAACAGTGTCGTATGATGTCCGTCGATTTTCACGATTTTTTGTTTTTGCGACATCCTAGAAATCTCATTTTGTGAAATTCTTTCTATATTTTCTCATCATCGATTGACACTTCAATGCCATTCAAAAATAAAGCATTATCTTCTTCTCAACTACAAAAGCGATACTTCATACCACAGCTTTGAGTGTCCCAGTGAAGGAATGTCATGGGTATCTGCCGCCGCTCGGGGTAGTTGTGTGTGTGTGTGCGTGGGGGGGGGGGGGGGGGAGCGGATAACCCTTTATCAAGTGTAAGTGTGTTGCTGTTCACGTTGTCATGTAGTAGCTGTGAGAAGGAAGTATATCAATACCTGGAATATTGAATATGAAATTGGTCCTTCCCGGTAAACCGAGCAAGCGTCCAACCAAAATTTGAAAAAAAAAAAATATATATATATAGAAAGAGGCAACCTGACTGGGGGATCTTCGCATACCTTGTCAGAGCACTGCCCGGGAACTTTGAAAATGGTGTACTTACGAAGAGTAGATGACCTTTAAATGGATGGTATAGTATTGGTAGAGATAGGATTGGGCTTTTAACTTTTTGCGAGATGCCAAGAAATCACTTATGAAATAATACAGAGCATACCATTTTAAGAGGAATTCAAAGTCGGTTTCGGAATAGATGAGCCATCCAAAAACAAAATAAAACAAAGCGATCGTAATTAAAGGTGTGTCCCATAGCACCTTTAACTAGGATTGTCTATTTGGGATATCTCAGCCATTTCAAATCACTTTTCATCAAATAAACATTGAATCCCTCTTGGAATTACATTCTCTTTCATATTTCATGGGAGATTTTTCATTATCTCATCAAAAAATGTTAGAAATCTGAAGTTTGGTCTTAACCAATAAGTTATAAGTTAGTTGAAGTTTTAAATGTAGAACTTACGCATGTAACAAATTGGATAAAAGCAAATAAATTATCTTTAAATAAACAAAAAACCAATTACATGTTATTTAGTAACTCTGTTAAACAACTTCCTGACCAAGTGATATTTGATAATTCTGTCATTAAAGAAGTCAAGACTACAAAATTTCTCGGTATTACAATTGACAATAAGCTAACTTGGAATTGTCATATTGATAATATTTGTAAGATAGTTTCAAGAAATATTGGCATTATTAATCACGTTAAACGGATTCTCCCCAAGTCAGTGCTTCTTATGTTATATTCAACTCTTATTCTTCCTTACCTTAATTATATGGCGTAATGGCATGGGGAAATGCAATACAAACAAAAATGGACAGGGTACTTCTCTTGCAGAAAAGAGCGATGCGTTTGATATGCAATACCGCTTATAGATCACACACTGATGTCTTGTTTAAAGAAAACCGTATTCTTAAGATTACTGATTTATATCGTCTTCAGCTGGGTTGGTTTATGGTACAATGTAGAAATTAACGCTACCCCTGCTGTATTTAAGGAAATGTTTCGAAAAAATAATGTTATACATAATTACTCAACAAGGAATGCGAATGATTATCATCTTCCTAAAAATAGAACTAGTTTTGGTAACAGAAATTTCATGTTTACTGGTCTTAAGCTTTGGAATTCCTTTGACCGTTCACTAAAACAAGCTCAGAGCTTGAATAGCTTTAAGTATAAGCTCAAAATTTTGTTTCTTGATAAGTATTGATAAACAGTTTTATGGTAATAAAACGTATGTATACTTCAATCAATGTTTTCTAGAAGTACTTTCATTAAGTATACTCGGAAGGTTATCTTCTGTTTCATTCATTATTCTAATGGTATATAATGTACACTGTAAACACTTTATACATAAACCTGTGCTTTGTAACATATACATGACTTGTTGTATATCCATAGTACGGTTCATAAATGTGCCCTTGTAAATAGTGTATAGGATACGGTGTTTTTGCTATTCCACTCAGCCTTATCTTTGATACATGTATTATTTTTGTCTATTGGAATCTGTAGGGGGACTACATTTAACAAGCTGTGCTTCTAAGTAGTCCCCTCCACATTTGTACATGGTGTGATTTTATCTCAGAATATCACAATATTTTGTATATACATGTAATATACTCTGTATAGTATTGATATTATATCCACTATGTGTTATACCCTGTATATTTTATCATATAATGTCCACTATGTGGAATATGAATAAATTTCATTTCATTTCATTTAACCAAAACTACACGACCCCTTTAACTTTTCCGTATGCTTGACTCGGTACTCTTTCTATCTACAACCTGCGTGTGTGTGTATTATATATATATATATATATATATATATATATATATATATATTTATATATATAAACATATATATAGTATGTATATAGATATATAAACATACATATGAGTGTGTGTGTGAGTGTGTTTACATGAATTAATTTTCTTCGTTGATACTATACGTTGAAAATGCTTCCGTACATATGAAAATATTTGTCGCTCTGTAAGAAATAATTCTCGTATTTGGGTGCACAAATATAGCGATTTGTCAAAACCTGTCATCAAACTGTAAGGTCATTGACCCTCTCTTGACTACTGCAACGGTCTTCTTTCTCCCATTCCAAATTCTAATGTGGATCGACTCCGGCGTCTCGCACATATTGTTGTTGTTGTTGATGTCGTTATGTTTTGGTGTGTGTGTGTGTTTTTGTTTTTGTTTTTGTTTTTGTTTTTGGCCGATTGCATATCTTCCTTTCCGTTTATCCATGCCATCTCTACGCATTAACTCTCTTCGCTGGCTTCCCTTTCAACTTTACAGCAAATAATCATCGGGTTGCCCCGAGGCCTCACGCATAATATATGTTTTTTTTAATTAATCGCAAAGTGGGCTTTAAATTACTTCTGAATGAAGTCAAGCGGCTGATGTGGGGCTTATTACACTCGCTCACTTTCAATGAGTGGAGTAAGTTCGTCCTCTGTCCATCACAAACTCCGAATCCTCCAATACCTCAAGAAAAATCTGAAAACGCATTATTTTCTTTGAGTGTAATGTCGATAAAAAGATAAAATCATATTATCTTAATAATAATTTCTAAATGTAAGTCTGAGCCATAGAGCTGTATGCAGCTCTATGGTCTGAGCCCATACGGAAAGGGAGCATAACCTCCCTGTACTGCGTGTATACGTTCCTTCACAAGAATTTAATAACGATCATTGTCCGTATGAAATCAGGAACAAAATGCAAAACTTACCACAATACCTTTTTTTTCTTATTGTTTTTGTTTGTTTCATTACCATCTGAGAATATGGCTGGATATGGTTGTACATGTCCATGGTCCAAGGCATGATTTTTATCGAATTAGATTCCCTATATGCGCCATGATCACGATAGAATTAGTGAAAATTTCTAGGCAGGTGACATCACGATCACATGACCACGTGTACGGGATAGGGCAATTTTGAAGTTCCCATTTACTAGGGAATGCCATGTCAGAGTATTTCCTGACATTTAGGATCTTTATTTTTCTGAATCATAGGTGCGTAAGCCCTTATATATTTTCTCTCCTACCCCGGCTGTTTCCTGTGTTGATTTCGTCGATGCCATTCAAAACTACCAACACAATAGAAAGAGGATTACTTTCTGATATTGCTACCCCCCGCCCGCATGAAAAGCTTTAGAAACTAATCATTATATTTCAAGATTTCCTTCCTAATGCACAATCAGAAATCAAAATAATGTTGATATCAGATCACATCTTGTGACAACCAGACAGGAAAAATCTTTTCATTTCTCCTCCACCGAGTTGCCGGTCACCTGTGAAGAAAGACTACATTCTTACCTTATGCATGTCATGAGTATCAAAATGAAATAAAACTGTGAGTGACATTTATAAAACTGTGCAAAAGGCTCTTAATATTATGTAATATAGAAAGAAAAGGCTGGGGAAGAATATGAATCGACCAGCGAGGCGAGGAATGACAATGAAGGCCAAAGGTCATAAAACTCATAAAGTACGTGCAAACACTTGTACTTATAATTATGTCTGATATGTACAGTGAAACCCCGTTATAACGAGGTCCGTGGGACCGGCGATATTACCTCGTTATAATTATAACCGTACGCATCAAAAAAAAAAAAAAACAACAACAACAACAACAACAACAAAACATAAGCACGACGTCATTATACCCATCAATCAAACTTAAGAACATCCTTTGCGTTGTTATTACACAATTATGGATCGTTATTATTGAGACAATAAAGGAAAATTATTTGTGAATTGATACATACAAAAGAAGGAAAAAAATAGGGGTTGAAATGCGTTAATTCTTAATTTTTCTTCCAAAAATCTCTTCGCATAATAGTTGAACACCTTTAGATTGATTTAAATGCATTTTGTATCATGGAATATTACTATAGATCTAACATACTGAATTCACGAATAATATGTGTTACTTGTCATTGATCTCCATGGATGTATGTTACAAATACAACACTGTCTAATTTGTGTGAAAACTTAATAAATGAAATGAAATGTCTAACAACATGAAAAAGACAAATCAAGTACAGCACACTGTATGCTTAAAGGGACTGTACAGTAATGACTGAGGTGGTAATTCATTTTTTGAACATTCCTAAGTGAGATAATGAGAAATCTCTTATGAAATATGAAAAAGCATGTATTTTTAAGACGGATTCAACGTTTATTTGATGAAAATTGGTTTTCAAATGGCTGAGATATCCAAAAACGTGATAATAATAAAAGGCGACAGGCTACGCCTTTTATTAGGATCTCTTTGTTTCTCCTTGTTTTGGGATATCTCAGCCATTTCAAAACCGATTTTCATCAAATAAACTTTTGCTACCCCTTAGAATTGCATGCTCTTTGACATCTCATACAGTGGTTTCTGAATATCTTGCAAAAGCTAAAAAAAGCTAAATCCTCACCTCAACCAGAACTGTACACACCCTTTAAAATCATTATCTTGAGCAATCCGGAGAGGTGTCGTATTAAAGATAAATGTTGCGTCTCGTGATTGTGCGGAACCATGATAGCAGACCTGGAATGAAAGCACCTAATCCCATCGTGAGATAAATGTCGCGTTTTGTGTACCGATTACAAAAAAAAAAAAAAAAAAAAAAAAAAAAAGACAAATTAAAAAAAATATGGCATCCTTCAGTTTAATCATCATCTTTAAATGAAAATGATTATCCTTTAACATGAATATCAAAACGCCTTCCCATGCGCCCATAAAGCTAGATTTATGTTTACCCGGTAAGTAGGACAACTGAATTACCATTATGGCAACAGTCGAGTTTCAGTTTCCACTTTCTGAAGCGTCACAGAGTCAACTGAGAGTAAATTTTAATGATCTCATCATGATATGGAAACCACCTGTTCGTGATATCAAAATCAAATCTCCTATGTCATTATGGTTAGAATAACACAGGCGATAACGTTGCATGGCAACGCGACACTTCACGGGAACAAAGGAAGTAGAGACGCGAGTTAGAAAGGCGATCAAACAGGAAGAAAAGAGGGGAAATGAGCGAACGTTATTATTTTGTAATATTTTACACACATTTCGTATGCTGCATGTCCTATGAAATTGCGGTAATGATAGCGATTGCAATGAAAAGTGAGAAATAAAAAGTAAAATGTAAAGAGGATATGTAAATGTATTCATGTATGCTGTAAAATTAATATCATGCCATGGCTTTTTAAATTCCCCACAATTTTCAACATTACAAATTAGTATGTGTCTCACAAATTCATTGGTCCGTGCCCTTACAATATCCGTGATTGTGTATCATTGCAGTTTCCATGTATCATTCCTTTTTACAGATTGTGTGAAAGAATATACAATGCTATGCTCGTTATTTGTCTGAAAAATGCAGAAATAAGATCAAATTTAAATTGACCTTAAACTCTAACATACAGACATATTCACACATATACGTGCCCGCGCATACACACATAGACAACCACAACAAACACTTTTCAAAGTTAAATAAAAGTCATTCGTTTTAAAATTGATTGTTATTCGCCATTAGAATGTACTATTATACACGTACAGTATTTGATGTCTGTTTGCAGCATTATCTCCACTGACATCCACCCTCCACTAATCAGTATAATCATCGCCATCACCATCATCATCATCATCATCGTCATATCATCATTTTCATCATCAGTATTCATCACCAACATAATTTAGGCATCCTCTAAATCACACAGACGCATCAGACTGCAATATCCCACAACTATTCTCCCCATCACTATAGAATCAAAATCTACTTCTCTCTACCCATTCAAACACATAGAACGATCACGTTACACAAATAAAGACTGGAAGAGAAACGAATACACGTCATGAGCTGTACCAACGTCTTTTGACAGTATATTTTGACTCAGTTTGTATTCCGTATAAAATAATAACTATTGCTGGATCCTTTTGATCACGATGCTAAGTTTACAAAGTTCTTTTTTCAATTTCTCTCCCTTCATCCTTTTCGTTAATAGTTATTATACACATGGTATTTTGTATCGTCACTCGAGTATACGCCAGGAAGTATTACTCACACTTATCCAAGTACAACAACAGTCTACATGCAAACCCAAAACACTACTAATGTCGGCTACCTCATCTAGACTTTGAAACGGCACAACGATAATTCTGACCATAAGTCCTATCTACATCCATCTATGTCACTACAATTATAATATTATCCAATCACAAATTTCCAATCATCGCCTAGTATGCGAATGATGCGGAAAAGAGGATGTTACAGCCTGGTCGTCAATACGGAATATCATCGTTCTTGTTGTCATCACTTTGACACGAGGTCACATATTCAGTCAAGTATCTACACAGAGAACAGACAGCACCTGGGAATCACAGAGAAAATCAAATTCGATTCCAGTTGTTTGCCTTTGTCGCTGCCAATGTGTTCTGCCTTCTACAAATACGACAAGTTCGTCTAAGAAACAGACTAAACGCCTTTAACACTATTACAGGAGAAATGCCAATAATTCTGCCTAAATGTCGCAAAACAGTACACCTCCTCACTGGTGGGACTGGGCTTGCATGTTATCAAACTGGTCTGATAACAGACACAGTTGTCAAAAATCCCAAACGGCCTGAACACGAGGCTAAGTCTGGTGGTACTCGTCACTGTGCGTGCGCCGTTCAAAGTTGCACGTAACAAATCATTTATCAACTGAAAAAAAAAAAACCAAACAATAACAACAACAACTTCCACTTTTGTACCATCACATGATGACCACGGAGTATACATAGGTCTATGGAATCATTGTAACCATAAAGTGTCAAATTATGATAGCAGCAACTTCTCTAAATCATTCTTTCTAGTCATGATATCAAACGAGTACAAATACATTGTAGTACATAACCTGTTCACCCTATGTTCAAATTTGCATGTGTCGCCGATCAAAATGGTATATCGGTGACTTTGAACTTCAGTACTGACTTTCTTTTGTACGTTCACTTACATGTTTCTTGCGCCTAGTACTCCACATAGTCCAAGGCCACGTTATATACCGTATACATATTTTACTTCTAGGACTCTACTCTTCTCAACTTCGTTGTTGCCCCATGCACCATATGTCACAATATCACCGATCCCACGCGTTTGTTTCTTAACGCATTTAATTAAATAGATGTACAATAAAGACAAAAGAACATAGAGTAATTTTAAGATTGTGCGTCCATTTCTCCTTAGTTTGTATGGATGAATTTTCTTTATCGTTATTTACCGCGACAGCTCCCTACCGACTCCAGTCCAGTTTGGCGATAAGCCGAAAGGAAGAGAGAAAATGGCCGCCTGAGTCTACTCTTCATATGCCTGCAACCTCGCCCACTCGTACAATAGTACACGCAGCATGCCGTGGAAATTCCGGGCAGCAACGGCATTCGATGATATTAGTGTAAGCCCTTCTGCTTCCAACATCACCGAGTGTGACCCGTGTCATCTCATTCCTTGCCCACCCAACCCCCATCTGGACGTAATCGCACCATGTGCAAAACACAATCCACCGTGCTTTTCCCGCGCGTACCAGCTCTCTCTACGCCCACGGCGAAAGGACACGCCTGATACATTGTATTGAATTACGGTCATGTGCTGCCCAGTACATAATCCCTTCATAATGAAAGCTTTCAACTATGAAACTTCCAATGAAAGGGAAGTCACATTCTGTAATAGGAGCTGCGTAGTATTTTGATAAGCTCAGGCGGTAGAGTACTGTGTTGTCTAGTGACACTATAAATCCCTGATTTGTCTTTTCCTTGTGCTTTTATAGGTGCATTTCGTTTTTCATTTCCTGTCGTCAAGGCGACTAGTCTAACACCAATGTTATTCGGTGATAGCTCACATCTCCTTTACCAGTTTTAGACACATGAAGAGGATTGGAAGAATCAGACGAAAGGCAGCTAACTTATCTTGGAAAAAAATCCCTGAATCTCAGTAATAATGTTTGAATACGGGAAACAACATCGTTACCCGTTCTCCACGGTCAAAATGTATTCCATTGGAAACATTTACAGCAATATCCTCTGCTAACGACGTGAAAGACAGATGATTTTAGATTGTTCATGCGCTAAATAGTAAATTTCGAATATTTCTTTATATCGACTACAAAATATACGGCTCATGACGATGAAATCAGAAATATAATTATCATGACAGGGTCTACCAAAGGCTAAAGTAGTATGTATGTATCATCAGGGCGGTGAGACCTCCCTGGTATCATACACAATCTGCGCGTTTGTGTGAATGAGTCATACCAGTGTTCATAATTGATTATCAAAAAATACACAAGTTTAGTTGTCATACCAAGGTCTTCTGTAGAAATGACAAATATATGAAATACAAAGAAATGAAAGTAAAACAATGTAGGTATATAAAAATAAACACGCTGCGTGTAGTCTAAACTCATTAAAGGATTCAAATCTGCATTCAAATAGAACATTGTAAAACAAGGTTTGATTTTATATTCCATAGAAATGCCTGAAAAAAAAAAATAGGAAGAGAATTGTTTCAAGGCACGCATAGACAACACACGAAATATGAAAGTAGATGTTCAGCGCGGGAAAAGGGAAATTTAACGAAACTTTTGCCACATTAAAATAATGCAGTGATCGAAAAACACGAGACTGCTATATTCCATTTGCTGTATATTCAGTCTTTTTGCCAGTTACGCCCTACATCACAACATTTATGGTCATACAAATCTTTATTGTACATGTACTACTTACTGTCGAGGAATGCAGACCCTACTGTTCCATAAGAAGCGGATATAAGTGTATGCATGTTTTCTGCCGCAAGCGCAATTATTCTGATTACATTTCCCGTACGTGTACATCCGAATGAATCTTGTTTGCTAATCAACATCACCCAAAGCGGTAACTGCTGCACCAGATGGTCTGTACCTATTCCCATTGCAAACACGATCTAATCCACACCTGGCCATTTTGATAATTAGTTTACTACGAACTTAGTAGAGATGGTTATAACCCAAACAAAACAAAGAGGTCTTTCTTTCTAAGCACGCAGGAGATTTCCTGGCATACTGTTGCTGCGGTGTTTTTATATTCCTTATGAGTTGACGTTTGCCTAGCTGTCCAGGGGTTAAAAGGGTCAAGTTTGTCCGTTGTAGAGAACTGCCTGCATACCGCTTGTCCCAGCTTGCAGTCATGTTGGCCACGGCGTTCGACAGGGAGATACACTCGCCACGCGAAACATGGTCGACCTTTCTCATTTCATTCTATAATCCGAGGGGGAAATATACGTGAAGATTCGGAGTATCCTTTTAATATCATAACAAGGACGCTCTGCCCTCCAGAGGTATATCTGTCGTTTTCCAGGAAAGTGTGCTATCACATTTATTTTTCTGTTTTAATATCTCTTTATATGTTTAAGAACTCCGGACAAAAAAAAAATGGAAATAAATCCTGTGTGATCGTTGCCGAAACTACTGCCTTCTTCAAGCAAGGTCGGTCGATGGCTGAAAACTTGATTGGAGGATGGAAAATGCGAGGATGTAAAAAGGAAGCGTTCAAGTTATCATACAATTTCATTGGGTTTGTATCATGGAGAGGTACTCGGGGATACCAAGGGAATCTGTCGTATGATGTAGCTCCATGCCATGGTCTAATGCAGCAGTCAAACAGAGCATTGTCTGCACTAAATAATAATTTCTCGGCTGAAGAGTTGAATTCGCATAACCGCGTCACAAAACGTCACGCTTATGAACAGGATGGGCGGGGGTGGTCTGATTTCATTGTGAAAGAGTTGCGAACAGTTTCCGGGTATATCTGACGTCTGTCAGATCCAGAATGTCTGCCATCTTGTGTGGGGCTCTGAGATATGTACTCGGTGCTTGGTGTCTCGCTAGATCGCTCCAGCTCCACTTGCGCACTGAGGGACATTATCAGCTTGTATAGGATAAGGGCGTGGCTAGTATGGCTGCGCTGCACCCGTGTGATGTGGTGAGCAACAGATTATCATCACTCAAAGTATGATGGCACATTTCCCCCACTTTCAAATGTATCTCTTTAAAATATCCTTGACTTTATATTTCTCTCAGCCTCCTGGACAGGCTGGCTGCACTCGTACGTCCCGAAGCATCAGCAAATTCAAAGTTTTATACATAAAATACATAGGCGTGGATGTTGATGTGGTAGTAGATGTCGCTATCACTATAATATACTCCCGAGTTTAAGAACGGGCAATGGATTCCCCGGCACCTAGGGGAGTCGCCACCGACATTTCCAGAGCTTCTTGCATCAAGGCGCAGAAGGGACAGCAGCAGACACAGATCAAATCCCCGATGAGCCCCCCTTCTATTCCTTTGTTGTCTCGGACCTTGCCACGGGTAGTGACACGGGCGTAGATGTTGACGAGGGGTACGAGGAGAGCGATACCACAGAGAAGGCAGTCATCACCCACCGATTCGGCCAGCTTTCCTTGGGTGTAGCAAGGCACCACGTACGTGAAGATACACATACCAATGTTGCTGAAGCAACCGCAGATTCCATTACTCCATTCGCCCATTTTGAATAAAGGAAAGTATTGGTCGATTCCGACGAGAAAGTGTAAAGACTGATATGTGCTATCCGGCCACTAGGGTATGAGGTATCTCTCAAAGGGTCACAGCTTTATGTCCCGAGACCTGGCATGCAGACTGGAATTGAACGCGAGGTTGCTTGCATTCATAAGCACGACGAACCGTGGAGGCAAGTTCGAAGTAGAAGGGCGTGTGTCGGTTGTGATTTGCTCAATATTTCTTCTTATCTCGGCGTCCTGCGCATGACGTCACGTGAAGCGGGAGAGTGTTCACTTTGCTGGCCAATCGATATGCGCTATGGCGATGATGTCATGCATAATTCAAGTTAAAAATGGCAATGCACGCCTTGCCCTGGGCATTGCATTCGATGTGTTGGCTTGGGTAGCTTGCCTGCGAAGAGCGTAATGTAAATGAACATGGCATTGAGTTTGGCGCTGTGGAATACAGAAGGATTGAGAGATTGAGCAAACTGCTCAGTGCAGGTTTACAAACTCCTTTCTTTTTCGCAAGTGTGCACAACTTTCTACTAGAAAAATGAATACCAAAAAGAAAGGAAGAAACAAAAAAACAAACAAACTATTAACTAACAAACAAACAAAAGCAGCGTGCGCAACGTAGCGATCGTACATGAATTCATAATGCATGTGCTTTCGTTGATAGAGATCGGACGCAGAAGCTTCCATCGCGAAACTGATGAACACAGGTGAAGACTGATGCATGTAACCAGGGAGATGATGGTGATAATGATGATTATGATGGTCAATGATGATGATGATGATGGTGATGATGATGATGGTGATGATGATTGTTATTATTATTATCATTATCAATTATTACCAGGTATTTAGACAGGGGGTCAACCTCCCCATGGTTCAACTATAATCTAGAGTGGCAGCGGAGTCGTGATTTATGCACAGCTGTATCAGTCAAAACTAATGACGTAATTTAAAGGGATGGTAGAGTATTGATGGAGATGAGAATTGGGCTTTTAACTTTTTGCGAGATACCAAGAAAACACTTATGATATAATACAGAGCATACCGTTTTAAGAGGAATTCAAAATTTATTTGATGAAAATCGGGTTTGAAATGGCCGAAACATCCAAAAACAAAGTAAAGCAAAGTGATCATAATAAAATGTGAGTCCCACATCGCTCTTTTTGGGATATCTCAGCCATTTCAAAACCAATTTTCATCAAATAAACGTTGAATTCCTCATAGAATTACATGCTCTCTCATATTTCATAAGAGGTTTCTCATTATCAACCAAAACTGTACGATCCCTTTAAGAATTTATCCACACAAGGAGGTGATACGGCCCACGCCACCCTATTTTATTGTAGGGGGAAAGGGGTGAAATACAATACAAGAGATACATAATAGGTAACCAATTAAAAAAATTACAAATACACGTACAGTGATTGGCGAAATGGCAAAGTAATGATGATAATAATGATAATAACAATGGTAATAATGATAATAATGATAACAATAAAAATAATGATAATAATAATAATAATAATAATAATACACTTGTTTTTATTTTTTCATGTGATAGATGTTCGCGAGGTTTTACGTATTTATTACAATAATCATGTTGTCGGAAGAGTGTATTTTCAAAACTGATAGAATTTTCATCAAGTATTATTCAATAGGTCTGCAACCTCTGCGTTTTCCATTTCCCAATCAGCTTTTTCGCCGATTAAATCAACTTTGTTTCTAAATTCGAATTAAGTATAGGGCCTACATAGTTCATAAATTCATCTTGTGCATTTATATTTTTCTTGAAATCTGTATCACTCTTTGGGGATTGTGCACGGAAGCTCTACAGATGGCGCTCTTCATAGTTATGACGTGCGAAACAATGGCGATGCAGGTCTAGCGTCGACTGTTACAAATGTAAACCTGGGGCCTTTGCGACCTCGATTGACATGTGCGAAATGATGATGATGATGATGATGATGATGAGAATAATAATAATAATAATAATAATAATAATAATAATAATAATAATAATAATAATAATAATAATAATAATAATAATAATAATAATAATAATAATACAGTACTCTCCGCATAATTGGGTTGGCTCGAGCAGAGCGTTTCTTACCCGATAAAGCGGAGTACCCGATTAACAGAAGAACACGTCTCATTCACAATAATTGACAAACACACTGTGTTTGTATATGCATTGTACACTGCACCAAACACCTACACTGTATGCTTACGGTAACACGCGTGCTTCCACGGCACATTATATACCTTACATTTGCTCAGTCACGAGCAATAATTTGCACTCTTTTTTTTGGACAAATTATATGTCTTCAGAAAACTTTGTCTTTTGACTATAGACTACTATAGTCAAAATGATCGGTCTTCTCTGCAAATTAAGCAGAGAATGCGATTAGCCGTGTAAAATTGGACATTCATGATTTCTGAAGGGTTATATCTGCGATAAAATGTGGGTAAAAATTAGATTAGAAGAAAATTATTTACCCGTTTATGCGGAGAGGCAACCCGATTATCAGATAATTTTAATGTGCATTGGAACTGTTTTTGATATTACTACCCAATTAAACGGAGTACCCGTTTAAGCGATACCCGATTACGCGGAGAGTACTGTAATAATAATAATAATAATAATAGCAATAATGATGATAATAATAATAATAATAATAATAATAATAATAATAATAATAATAATAATAATAATATTAATAATAATAATAATAATAATAATAGTAATAAAGGGATATCAGTATCAATATCATTACAATAAATCGTCATTGCAACAATGTCTATTATTATTAGAATAATTACTAATATTTATACTCCAGACCTTTATCTTTCATTATATGACGTTCTCATTATTCTATGCTGCCCTATCAAGCGGTAAAGAAATTGAAGTGTATAATTTTGAATTTTCGAGGTGATGTGATTTTATATTCAGTGTTCCCATTAATGCAGAGTGAGTTGATTGTTATTATCTCGCAATAATACCAATCAAATGTTTGCACATGTATGATTTATGACAAACAAGTTGAATTTATCATCAATAACTGATGCATTTTCCTTGTTTTGATGATTAATGTGCGCTTCTTCTTTTCTCTTTCCATTCATTATTTCCATATTTTCCCCACTACCTTTCTTTTTATTTCCTTTTTGCACGAATTTCGAAGTTCACTCAACTTAAAAACATTAAGAGAAGTAGTCTGCACTCTAGCGTTAATGTTTATTTCACGACATCCCCCCCCCCAAAAAAAAAGAAGAAGATTTACATTACATCATATTCATCATTATCATTAGAATGAAATGACAATTAAACTATTTTCACTACTGATACGCTTCTTGATAATTTTGCTGTATGTGTCAGTTACGGATGGTCTAGATGTCTTTCGAGATAGAATACGCTACTTGCTCATTATTTTGTTTGCAAATACTCAGTAGAAATCATATAGTTGGCTTGCGTGTTATTGAAAAAGCAAAAACCTTGATCATTTTCAAATAAGATAACGTTTTAAGATAAGGAGCTACTGCTTCCATGTCATCACGTTTATTCAAAATCACATACGGAGAAAAAACAACACTCTCTTAAACTATAGAACTTATGACGAATACAGTAAGAATTAAAAGACAAAAATAGTAGGTCTAATAAGAAGTAGTAAAAATGTAATAACTGCACTACTATAAAACACAAAATTGGGCAACTATTAAAGGAGAACTCCGTATGATTTTTAGACTTTCACATTACAATGAACAACTATAAATGGGTTATACCTGGTACATAGCCTCAGTACCTATAGTGATTGGGATGAGGAATAAGAATATTTTCAAAATTTAAAACAAATCACAATGACCAACAATGATGGCATGGCAGCTTCACCATAAGAATGCATGAGTGAGGGTTCAAGGAAGCGGAATAAAAGAACCATTGTACGGGTCAGGTTAACTTCACATATAAAAACTGGAACTATTGATCTATGAGCTATGATGTACGTGATGATGTGAAATTTTGAAAAACGTCTGGACTTTCCCTTGAATTGCATGAGGCTCATCTTATTTTCGTGGAGATGACACCCTATTTGCCAGTGTCTTAATTGAAATACATCTGCAAGACTTGGAATTCACACATATTTCATGCTCTCATTTCTGAATTTTACACTGAGTCTTACAAACAAAGAGAAAGAAAGGATGAAAGTTGGAAATAAAGTTAGGAAGAAAGACAGAAAATAGATAGCTGGATAGATAGATAATTAGATAGATAGATAGATAGATAGATATAATAGATGAATAGATAGACAGACAGATAGATACATACATAGATAGATTTAGAAAGAGAGAGAGGAGACGGATTGCAGGGAGAGAGACAGGAGAAGAGACAGTTGGCGGACCTGATGACGTCACGGAATTTGATGCTCGTTCCCCCCCCCCCCCAAATTTCATAAACCGAAGAAATAACAGGCGAAAAGTGCCATAGTCTGCCACAAGAGGGCGACCGACTGCATTTAGTGACTGACTGAGAGAGTTTAACACTGTCGAACATTAGCACTCTTTAGCAGTCAAATTTCTGACAGAATAAATACGTAAGTGAATGAAAACAACTTATACACGTATAAAAACATATGCACTAAACTAAAAAATAATGAATTAAAGCAAAAAAAAAAAAACAACAAATACATGATGATGGTTTACGTGACGTAACAGAGAGAAAAGATAACATTGCCATGATTGTTGATTACCAAGTAGGGCTTGATTACCTACCAGTAAGCAAGCCTACAATATAGAGATATAATGGTGTGATAGATCGAAGGAAAGACCAATTGCAAACTGTTGAACATTGTGTTTGAATATCGATTGATTTTTATATTCTCCCACCTTTGATCACATCATGATAATCTGACCTTTGATAAATCCAGCACAGCGGTGACATTTTATTTAAGAGAGTGAAAATATAATCATTAACCCACGCGGAAATTCTTATGGGATGAAGGCGACTCATGGTGACGTCATAAAAATTATATACAGTTGAACCTCTATTATCCGGCCTCCCTTTATCCGGATCTCTCTATTATCCGGACGCAATCTCGCCGTGATTTTTTAATCTTTTTTGAAGAATTACGGGAGGAAAGGGGGATTCCCAACTCCTTGAGAACTCCTACACAAACACATATGAATTACTTGAAAAATTTCTTAATAATTATTTAGGTAAATCATCCCAAGAATTTATAAAAGAAAATGATTTCATTCTTGCAAACACGAACCTCTATTTTGGGGTCTGTTACTGAGTGTAACAATGAAAAGGTTGCGGTATACACATTACTACATGTGGTACTACAATAGGCTACATCAGTACATGTGTATGTATATGTACATGTATAAAGCATTGAGTCTCCCGTATCCGGCCAAATCCCTTATCCGGATGAGCCCCGGTTCCGACTTGTCCGGATACGAGAGGTTCAACTGTATATACAGACGGTAAGAAAGAAACCACTTTTCTTATAAAGAGAAAATATAAAGAGAATTCCACAAAAAAAAAAAAAAAAGTTATGAGTTTTTAAAGGTTTGGCCACGGTTGGAACCATTGGATATTCATGACATCATGTGTTGACAACAATATAAAGAAGATACAAAAAAAATACAACATGCTTTCACTTTTATATAGCGTAATGAAAGAGCACTTGACTAACCGCTTTCAGAATCTTTTTAATAAGCAGGCTATAGAAAGCTGGTTACCGAGAATAGTTGTTGCCGATACTTTGACTCATGGTACTGAATAGATCACCTGATGAAAACAGGGTATAAACGAAAAATATATCATAATGTGGTATATTCCGTGAGGGTCTCATAACTCACACAAAGTAAAAGACAAAAACACGCAAAAATGAAGAAAAAGAAAAAAAAAGAGTAAAAAGAAGTTTCCTTACGAAACATGTAAACATCTAAAGTGCAATGTGTCACTCTATATGCTTACTTCTTGAACATCGTCTGGCATTTCACTTCATTGTTAAAGGAAACCAAAACCCAAAGAAAAATGTGAGTTGAGTGAAAGCAGCAACTTTAGTAGAACACATCAGTGAAGGTTTGAGGAAAATAGGAAAAATCGATGCAAAAGTTATGAGTTTTTAAAAGTTTGGTGTTGGAACCATTGGATATTCATGACATCATGTGTGGACAACAACGTAAAGAAGATATAAAGAAAATACAAGATGCTTTCACTTTTATATAGCGTAATGAAAGAGCACTTGACTAACCGCTTTCAGAAAGCAGGGGGAATAATTACTACCCTTAACATTATTATGACAATATCAAGTTGATGGAATGTGTAATATTCATGATTTATTTTTTTTTTTTTGTGGAATTCTCTTTATATTTTCTTTGCATTGTTGTCCACATATTATTATGACGTCATGAACTCTAGTAGTCTCCTTCTCCAGTGATTACAACACCAAAACTTTAAAAATTAATAACTTCTATATCGATTGTCCGATTTTCCTCAAACTTTCACTGATGTGTTTTACTAATGTTGCTGCATTCACTCGATCCACATTGCTCTTTGGGTTTTGGTTTCCTTTACTAATATACCTTCTAAAACAGTTGAAAGACGACGTACAACTCACACTAATCCAACTTTTAAAAAAATCATTTTCACAATTTTGTTTTGCGAAGCGGGTTTTGTCGTATAAGCCAACTAAGGTTGGAGGAAAGTCTGAAGCTTGCGAATATAGGCAAGGAATCATAATCTTTTTCTTGTTTTTTTTTTTTATTCCAGAGGACAGCTTTTTGAAGAAACTCTGATAATGAATTATTATCATTGGAGACTTCATGCAATTGCTAATGTAGAGCTTGCTTTAAAATTTGCGATGAATTGTCAATGTTCCCACTATTTATATTAGAGAGTTTATTATCTTCCACTGATGCTCGTGACAGGATTCGCATCTTTTTCATGTTTGTGGGCGACGTCTTCGTTGTTAAACTGTCTTGCTCCCGCATTGTCAGGATAATTGTATGATCGTAGCTCTTTCGAAACAGAGATAGTTAGTTCCGTGCTACTTCCAGAAAAATCACCCTCTGGCCTCAGAGGAAATCCTTGTGATAAAGGACAACCTGTGATTTTGTTAAGAAATCTCTTTGTGTGATCAATAGGCATCTATATTGGATTATTTTTTTTCAGTGCAACAATTTTCATAAAGTGTTGAAGTACTCTTAAATTTGTCTTATTCTGAATTCCATAATCTGAAGAGAGTTCGTGCCAATGCTTTCAAGATTATCATAAAGATTCTAATCCCAACACATGAAATCAATGGTATCTTATAATCCATCTATCTGTTGACGACCTGGCAAGGAAGACATTGTTTCCTATTGCTTCTTACAACTGGAAAACATAAGGACAGCATTTCTCATGAAATAATAAATTTCAGAGTAATCTACGTGATGTTTGCTTGTTTTCCCTTTATGACAGCGATATTCCGCCACATTTTTAAAATGTATCTTTTTTTCATCGACAACAGTTCTCTACAAGGAACATAGGTAAAGAAAAAAAAAAGAGATTTATTTAATGCGAACTTTTATCTCGTTCTCAGGGTAATTTTTCTTGAACCCATTCTATGCGAATGAATCAAATGTGCACAAATTTCACATACAAACCTATATGGATAAGTAAGTCATGCCGCTCGCAGAGCGATAATAGAATATAAAAATCACAGTAAAAGTACAGTAATGGTACCAGAAGAATCAGACCCCCTCCCCATCCCCCCCCCCCAAGATAAAACAATAATCTCCGTCAGAAGCTCTATTCTCACACACGTTTTCAAGACACACAGATGTTAGGATGATGAGGCGTCTAGACCTCTGCGATTGAATTATAATAATACTTGCTCACATTGTTTTGTTTTCAACCGACTTTTTATTTCGATTAATCAAACAGAAGAAGTTTGAACCTTCAGATGAAATTTTCTCAAGTTTTAATGATTCAGTTGGGAAAACCTTTTAAAAAGATATAAAGCTACTAATTCATAAGCCGTTATTATGTATGACAAAGTTCCAACGAGTTTTAAGTTTGTCTGATTTCCGTAAAAAAAGATTAACCATTTCATTCACTTTATATTTACCATCATTATATCAAAACAAACATGGATTTGATCCAGTTTCGACAAAACGAGATTTTTCTGTGACGAGAGCTTTGGTTAAGCTTCATTTCCTCTTAAAGTCTTTCGATTAATCTGCGCGTAATGAATAAAATACAAAAATAGTGACATATGACATGTTCATGGACAATTTCAAGTGAACTGGTGATGGCACTTCTGAGAAATATGGCGACCACAAAATTGAACCGAAGCAAAGAAAGAATAAGGAAAAATTTTGACAAACAGAATAGAAGAAGGAATTTTGGCCTATATAAGTCTTTGTAAAATATCCTCTTGACTTCAATAACTTCGCTGTTGCCGAATACAAAAAGCAGAATGTTAAGAGTTTCGTTATAATCTGACATGAGACAAGACGATGATGAAATCTTGAATTTCAGAGGTTTCGCAAAACGTTGATATTGGTCAAAATACCATTTTTTAAAATCAGATTTCACTGCTCCACAGCTCTACAATAGTTTGACCCTCCCTCCCCCCCCCCTAAAAAAGTGAGAGGAGAATAGAAGAACGATCATGGTTTTGATGGGGAAATTCTACAACCCCTATTCGTTGAAAGTTGTTCTACTGATTTTATTTAAACTCCGCAAGAACGTGATGAGAGGGGTGCAAGTCTTTCTGTACATAATTTTACTGAAGAAAATGAAATTTAAGTGAAGAATAAGCTGATATGAAATCACGTACAGATCAGTGGAAGACTTGTAATGACATTATGCAATACATTATGGGAAATTGTGACTGATATTTACTGTTCCGCAATATTTCTGTATTATTTTGTCTATAAAAAACCAGTAGAACAATGTGAGGCGGTAATCATAATAATTTGCATAAGAGGTAACAACCGATACCATCGCTGTGCGAAAAACACACGAATCCTTCAAATTCCATAATTTGCCTAATTCTCCGATTTTCATGAAAACACAGTTTTGTTTGTTTGATATTGTCTTATTAATGACAGCCATCTCGAATTAGTGTGATACATGATGTGTATTTCCCTTTCAGATAATCTTCTCATTGGGGAATGCGTTAATGCGTTAATGCAACATATTCAACCCCCTGACGTCATAACAACCGTTGGAGAGGACTATAGTAAAGTTTATATATAGGGACACTTTGTGTCATGTATTTTCCTCCGCATAAAATCCCAGATACAGCTTCTAGCGAAATGGAATTGATGATCCCATCAAGTCCTTGCATGGTACATCAACGATATTGCCCTTAGATTTCCCCCGATTGGATTCGACGCAAAGATGCAACTGCCAATCATATCCCATCAAACATCAAACTGACTAATTATTCCTGGAAGTCATAATGGCATTGCAATGTTGGCACGCACGTCTCCTTATGACGACAAGCGTGTATACTTGTGTATCAAGAGACAACATACTGTAATCATACTTGAGTAAAACACATGTCGAACAATCTAGTAAGCGTAACAGTTGGTTTTATAGCTAGGGTGGGATCTCCCGCCTCCTTGGTATAGCCATGGAGTATAGTAGCTCCATGGTATAGCTGTGGATACTTGAATGTCAGGAAGGAGGCATATTAGGAAAAAAAAAAGTGATGTAGGCCTATTTGGGGATACCAAGTAACCGAGAAGAAGTAACTTAAAGGGTGTGTACAGTTCTGGTCGAGGCGAGGACTTAGCTTTTAACGTTATGCGAGATATTCAGAAACCACTCTATGAGATGTCAAAGAGCATGCAATTCTAAGGGGTATCAAAAGTTTATTTGATGAAAATCGGTTTTGAAATGGCTGAGATATCCAAAAACAAGGTGAAACAAAGAGATCCTAATAAAAGGCGTGGCCTGTAGTCTTTTATTGTTATCTCTTTTTTTGATATCTCGGCCATTTGAAAACCAATTTTCATCAAATAAACGTTGAATCCTTCTTAAAATTACATGCTCTTTCATATTTCCTAAGAGGTTTCTCATTATCTCACTTAGAATGCAAAAAAAAAAAAACAACAAAAAACAAATCCCCCACCTAACCAGTACTGTACAGCCCCTTTAAAAACAAAACGACAGACCGGAAAAAAAAAATATAGCTAGGCCGAATAGGTGATTTTCCTCAATTTTCATTAAAAAAAAACACCTCAGTTTATCCCTATTTGATGATGGGAATGCTGACTATAAAAGAAGGACGGCTAGTATAGTTGTGTGCTTTGCCTATCGTGTCATCCAAAAATAATATATTTGTAATATTTCATTGTTCTGACATAACTGGGGATGGTGTGGTGATTAGGCCTACTTCCTCAATCACTATCAATGTTTCGTAAAATTATGCAAAAATTTGCAATTCCACAACTTTAGTATATTCCGTCCTACTCTGAAGAAACTTTTACCATTCTCCTTGTTTCACTTTACTTATTAATCAAAGTCATCAGTATGAAGATATAGAGGAATTATACACTCTAAAAAGCGACCAATATGAAGAGTCTACAGGGAGGACAGCAAAAAACAAAAACAGACAAAACAACAACACTGATTATGAATGCAGTTAATATTAATATATGCCCACATCATTACATGAGAGATACTGGCCACCTTCCTTACACTAACTTGCACTATCTGGAACCAGCGCATAAAATGGTCTTCTAACTCCATGACTAGCTGATATCTACATGAGTCTTTGGGTGTATTTTATAAGGCCCACTGCCTCAACGAACATCACACTGCGTTTACTATTCAGCACTGTAGCACGGCGGAATCATCTCAAATCTCAAGGGGGATGATCCGGCGAGCGCGAGAAAGCCTTGTATGACGGGGTAAGAATTCAGAGATCCCATGGGGAAAGTACCGGATTCGACCACTTCGTAAAAGGTATTGTAATATCTTCTGCAAATGAGAACAAATCTCACAAAATTTGCAATTATTCGAATGAAAAGCATTAGTACGATTTGTCATCCTGGACTAATCGATATGCATATTCACGCGAAAACTTCTTAGATAGACTATTTGTGCACACACAGTAGTCTCTTTTCCCAGCGTGTATCGGATACTGAAAATTTCACCCCTCAGCCTGTGATAATGGGTTAGTCCAAAGAGCATGCGTCGTTATCGCAGCAGGACACCGTGCGCAAGCGAAGGGGAAAAATGAAAGAAGAAAAAAAAAAATACTTGATTCACACAGGAGAGAAGAAAAAGAAGTTGTTCTCCTCGAAATTGCCAGGGGATTTGGGAAAGCATTATGGCCAAGACTCCCACCGAGCGAAACCCTGCAGCGTTTCACTATTTCCGTCTTATCAAGCGGGAAGGACAGCTGCGGCTTCGCTCTCCAGCCGAGACTGTTCATATCCTGGCGCACCGTGAGCTGCGATCAACGCCCAACCGCTGGCGTGCGTTTCTGCAGAGGTGCCTCTGTTATGCTGCTGGGAGAGCCACACAAGTCCCTAGTAGGGTGCACCGGGACAGATCGACGGTCACGCCCGAATATCACCGAGATTTTTCCGTTTTTGATTTCGAAAACTGCACGCATGCTATAACCTGATTTCGATAAAGTTGTTGTCAGATTGTCATAATTCTCATGCCTCGTGCCCGTCGGCGCGAACAATTAGCTGGGGAAAGCAACGTAGCAAACATACTGCTAACAGCCCGCACCGGCCTCCACGCAAACCAAAAGATTGTATTTGGCATCGCTCTCCAAACGTCGGAATAGAGATCATCTTGAGCTGTCGTCAGTGCATTTTACCACCCCAACAGACTGATCAGGTAGTATCAGACTGCAGATTCTTTCAAGTTTTGGAGGGTAACATATCACATGATAAAGAGCGTAAAGCGGTGGTGAAAAATTGCGGCAATCATTACTATAGTCTATATTTTTCCTTCAGTTTGATTTAAAGTTGTGATTTCTCCCCATCCGTTTTTGAGAGACCATTACCACGACTTCACACGTTCCTAACAACGCTGTCTGATCAACGAGATCCGAACTTTTGATATCTGACGCCCTGTTCGCACCTTTCGGACCGATCAAGACCTGTCTGTCCTCTGCTAATGAGCAAGAAGGAGAAGATCGATCGACTACTAGCGACAGCCATGCCTTCCCGTCGGAAACAGTCAAAGCCTCGAGCGCTCAAGAGTAAGTATACTACAGTAAGTTGTGGCGGAATATGTTGGAATGGCCAAAGTTCCTTTCTGAGATGGCTACGATCTTTCCGCGATGTTGATTTGGGATATTTTGTGGTATTATCGTTTTGAAAACTGCGCAGCAACATCAAACAATTAAACAAAGGATTTAAAAAAAGACTAATCAGGTCAGACTATAAAAATAAGATAGAGGGAGAGAGAAAAGAAACTCGTATGAGAATAGTTATTATTTTTGCCATTGTTCTTGGTAGAACATTGGTCCCTATACTAGGCCCTTTTATGTAGACCTATCTGATTCTGAAAGTCAGGTGTGGATGGATGCGTGTGTGTGTGTGTGTGTGTGTGTGTGTGTGTGTGTGTGTGTGTGTGTATCAGGTGGGTTCATTTGCCTTTCCCATACCTTGCATGGATAGATAAATAGATTGAGTGAATAAATGTATATAGTATATCTAAAGCAGATGTATGGGATTGTGCAAAGATTGGCAAGTTACAAAATAACAAAATTTGGCTAGTTCAGCACCAAATGACATGACGTTATTCACTTTATAATGAGAGATACATAAAAAAAAAATTGACAGGAATGGAGATTCATCAATTGGCTTCTTTTGTTTTGTTTTGGTCTGTTCATTTTCAACTTGATTTTCTTCACAGGGATATTAAATGCCTGGTGTGGTACCAGTGCAGTGACAGTGGGAAAAACTGGACACAGACATATATTACAAAGTATTGACATACTTGGTTACATCAGGGAGGTGTGAGAGGAAATTTTGTCTCACCTCCCTGGTTACATAGGCCTACAATATTAACTTGTCATTAAATGACAAGTTAATATTCCCAATCAATTACATTCAAATCAATGGTTTATTAAGTACTAGCCATGAGAACATTATCAATAAATTTTATTGATAATGTTCTCATGGCTAGTACTTAATAAACCATTGATTTGAATGTAATTGATTGGGAATGTGGTACAAGTTCATGCGAATGCTTGAATAGTTCAGACAAAATGAATATAAGAATGTAGAGTATCACCCAGCAGTGCTCTTCATGCTGCACATTACACTATACTGTACTGAGGAGTAACACCTTCGTGTAAACAATATTGTCTCTTTTTAGACAAAATGACCACAGTTCGGTAGGTCCTACTTGGATGTATTTGTAGGTCAATTTGTGTGAAGGTGTTATTTTCCTTATTCTCAATAGACTTTCAAGCATTATAATGACCTTTGACTTGAGCAAGACATGGGGGAAAGTGCCTCTGCTTAGAGAGTGAAGATGGTGGCAAGCATGTCATGAAGCAGTAAGAACAATGGTAGACATTAGGAGGTGATACAGCAAGCAGAACATGACACTGTATCATGATCCCCAAGGATCCATGTTTAAGCTGACTTGCTGGCATCAGATGATGATAATGGTGATGATAATTTGATAATAATAAAGATAATAATGATAAATGATAATAAATAAATATCAATAATAGTAATACAAAACATTTACTATGTGCCATCACTGTATTCTCACTGTTCTGAGCCACAGAGAGGCGCATAACATATTAGTAAATAAAACATAACACAACAATAACCAAACATAAATCAATACATGTGTTTCAAAAATTACTCATTCATAAAAGAAGACTCTGACCCTAAATTGTTCTTAAAGCTGTCTTAGATGCATCATTTTTTGCATGCTTAAACTGAGAAGTGTATAAAAAGCAGCAGATTCCAAAAGACAGGAGCAGATACTGCAAATTCTCTCTCTCCAATGGAAGATTCAATTCTTTGTGGAGCCAACATAATAATACTCTCACAAGATCAAAGATTTTACCAGATACATGCATTCAGAAATTGAGGTCAACTAAATACTGAAGAACACTACCATTAACAGCTTTCCAAGTCAGTAGTACATGCCGGTAACCAATGTATTTAAGGATAGGAGTGATATGTGGAGTGGTACAGTTTTTGTTGAGATGGGGATTCAGATTTCAAATTTTTGCAAGATAATTAGAAACCACTGTATGACATCAAAGAGCATACAATTCTAAGAGGAATTCAAAGTCTATTTGATGAAAGTTGGTTCTGAAATACCTGAGATATCAAAAAACCACAACAAAATAAAACAAAGTGATCCCAAAAAAAGGTGAGTCCCACCTTTTATTAGAACCTCCTTGTTTTTAGATATATCAGCCATTTCAAAACCAGTTTTCATCAAATAAACTATGAATTCCTCTTAGAATTGTATTCTCTTTCATATTTCAGAGGAGGTTTCTCATCTAACAGAAAGTTGGAAACCTAAAGCCCATCTCAACCAATATCATACAATTCCTACTGTTTGCTAGTGGGACATCTTTTTTTTTTCAATTCTTTCCTGTCCTCAAGTTGGCTTAAATGAATAGAATAAAGTCAGACATACAAAGCGGCAGACATTTCATTAAAATCACATCTGAAATACAAAAGTTTCTGTGAAGTTTGACATTTTCCATGATTTTACAAATCCACCTCTTGCAATTTTAGTGCATTTGGTTAAAGAAGTGAAATATTGAAATTCTAGAACTTTCTCATTTTATGTCCAATCTTAATGAATCATGATTACTCATTTGGTCTGATCTTTTAGTCTAATCACGGAGCTAGTAGCTCCATGGTCTGGTATGATTCTGTTACCCAAGCCAATGTGAATGTCATTTAATTATATTTATAATGATATGGAATTGCACATTAATCAAAGTTTCTTTGATGTTCAATTTTCATCTAAGATTATGTTACTGTGGCATGTGTGAGAATGATTTTATTATTTTTGTTTGATAATGAGATTAGGTGGGTTTTAAAAGGTCTTAGAAGCTATTATTAGATAAAACTAACAAGTTTTCTGAAACAGAGTTCATATTTCTGTTGTTTCATTCTGATCGTTGATTCTGATCTTGTTTACTTATTGTCACAGTGAACCCTGCTTCTCAGATCAGTGATATAGTAAATGTTTTCTTTTTGTGGGAGCATGAATTTCCTGGAGTTTTCTATGTCTAGTAATATTTGTATAAGGCAGAAATAAACATTAGGGAAACATGGGTTTCTTTATTTTCATGGCTTTGGTATGCATGCCCATTCATAGTCATGAACCAACACTGGCAGACATCTTCAGCTACTGTTTTGATTATTAGAATAAAAAAAAAAGATGTAATTACTTCGTTTTTTAAAATCAAAATTAGTAGTCAAGAATATTAGAAGAGTTGCCATGGTGTTTCAAATCTTCATAGTTCACCTGCAGATAGTGGAAATATTGTGGAGAAGGCATCTCTGTAGAGACTGTAATGAGAACTTTACTGATGGCAAACTACAATGAAAATGTAAAAGATAGTGGTAAAGAAAATTAAAGGTACATGTTCTACTGTAAATTATGGCAGTGAACTGTTACAATCATCTCTCACCCCCCCCCCCCCCTTCACTTTTATTTTTCGAAAGCATGACTCCTCTGGGGTCTTTGCAGCACCTCAGTGGTATAGGTCACATGTGGAAAGTGTGTTCAGAATGAAAGACATTTGCTGTCATAGTCGGTTTGTCTCTGTGGAATACCAACAGGGAATTAATTTTACCAGGTATAATGAGTGTGTGGTATTAACTGCAGGCATTGCTGGATTCTTATCTTTAAAAGGATGGTACAGTATTGGTGGAGATGAGAATTGGGCTTTTAACTTTTTGCGAGATACCAAGAAAACACTTATGAAATAGTACAGAGCATACCATTTTAAGAGGAATTCAAAGTTTATTTGATGAAAATCGGGTTTAGAATGACTGAAACATCCAAAAACAGAGTAAAACAAAGCGATCATAATAAAATGTGGGTCCCACACTTTATAGAATTGCTATGTTTTGGATATCTCAGCCATTTCCAAACCAATTTTCATCAAATAAACATTGAATTCCTCATGGAATCACATGCTCTTTCATATTTCATAAGAGGTTTCTCCTTATCTCACCTAAAAATGTTAAAAACCTGAAATTAGGTCTCAACCAAAACTATGACCCCCTTTAAACTGCCTGTGATGTGAACTGTAAAGTGGGTTTCATGGTCATTTTATTTTTTTTACCTGTTCCACTTCAACAGGTTACCTTGACTTGATCATAGAGTTTTATTCAATACATTGAAGGGTATGGCAGCTTGCTGTGATGTTATAAATATGAAATAGTAATGCATGTACAAATTAACCAGAGTATATTATATTGTGATGCACATTTACATAATCATATAGGGCCTATTTATTACAGTTATAAAATTTCTCAATGTAATCACAGGCTATGCCTATACATTACATTTGGATTGAATAAAATATGATAGAAATGACCTGTGAAAAATTTGGCATGAAAGTATACATGCACATTGTATGGATGGAAGAGCCATTTTAAGGTACATTTGAAAACTGGTTTTCTTTCTTTCTTTCTTTCATTTTTTTTTTTGGGGGGGGGGAGGGGGATGTTTGCATTGAAGAAGATGGTTGAAATTTAAGCCATTTCAAGCAATTCCCATTTCCTGTCACTGACCACCATGGCACTTGAATGGCATTAGTGCAAAAAAAAAAGTTATTGACATTAAAGCCAACAATCAATGAAACTTTAATTAGCAACACTGAACAAAGTATGAGAGGCTATGGATGATTTAACGTCACGCAGTTCATCTAAATTGATTTAATTCTCTTTGACTAGTGACATTTCTTGTACGGTACTGCCCACCTGTTGCATTCAGAGAATGTGCCCACATTAGTCAAACAGAATGATATTCATGGATGTAAAATGACATTCAAACATCATGAACAGAAGGAAATATTCCTTTCTAAAAACCATGAAAATGAAAGGTTTAATAACTATGGCAGATCTTATGATAGTGACGTGATTTCACAATCATGTGACCCATAAATGTTTAATGTGTTGTCTGTCATAGGATGGATGCCATGTTCATTTGCTCACTCACTGAATAATCATGATGCCAGAACATGATGCCCATACAATATTTCAGGATTCTCTCAAATTTTCACTGATGAATTGCATCATCTATTTCTTCTTTTCTTAAAATGTCTGTTCTCCATTGCAGCCATTTTCATTTCATTCTGATAGTGTATTTTATCCTTGATAATATTTAGCATCAGAGAAAGTGAGTAGCTTGCATTATTTGTCAGACAGAAATCTTTCTGCAATCAGTAAACTTTTAAACTCAGTACAGAATGTATTTCATTGTTACAAAGCTCTCCTGTAAGAAAATGAAATGAATTTCTCTGTGGGATTAATTTCCTTTTGATTCATTCTGAGCATGTACTTTTTTCTAGACTTGAGTTTACTACAAAGGAAATAAAAAAGGAAATGAAGCACGTGTAATGGTTTATCAAAAAGAAGGTGGAGTAGTCAACTTATTACACTTAAAGGAAACCAAAACCCAAAGAGCAATGTGGATTGAGTGAAAGCAGCAACATTATGATAACACATCAGTTAAAGTTTGAGGAAAATCGGACAATTGATGCAAAAGTTATGCATTTTTAAAGTTTTTGTGTTGTAATGACTGGATAAGGAGACTGAGTTTATGAATTGTAATGCATTCTCAAACAAAATCAGACATAACAGACTGAAGTGATATTCATCACATAGTAATGTTATTAATGTCCTATATTTCTGTTTCTTTTCCTCTGGGGACAGTCAAATTTTCCTTTGGTCAAGTGAAGCTATCAGAGGATGCAAACTTTGCTGCCCTGACAGGCAAGTACTATAGAATTTTACAATGTAGCCTTACATAATATTAGTGATTTTGGTGTATATTGATTAGCAAATTTCTTTATATTTCTGTATGAGCTCTGACTAGATCATCTTATTTGTGTGATTTTATGATGTGGTATATGCTATCTTTTTTACTTTACACATCCACAAATTTCAGCTTATTGATGAGAAAGTGTCAAAGTTTTTCTATTTTGTTGTTTTTGTTGATGACTGTTTGAGGAGAGCATGTAGATAGCTGTCATTTATGAATGCATATCATAATATCATCAGTGGAAAGTAATGTGGCTGTTGTTGCCCAAATTCAAGTGGATTATGATTACTTTGAAAACCATGGAAAGAGCACTTTGATACTTGGAAGTTATTTGCCTATACATAGCATGATCATGCTTAACTGGGAAGTTTTACATGCTATATAATAAAGAAAAAGGAATATATCTTGATATTCTTGTGAACTGCAAATGAATTGGTGGCAATAAGAGTGTAAAGAGCAAAGCTGCATGTGTGGCTAGGGTCAAGGACCTGCTAAAGGGTCTTCAAAGTGATGGGACACTATAGATGCTCTTTTTTGTTGTCTTAGCCAGGTCATTTCTAACATTTGATCGAGATATAAATGGGCTGTAAACCAAGGATGAAAATCTTATGCCTGATGAGAGAGACTTTAGACAACAAGTTTCTTACTTCCAACATGTTAGTGAATATTGTGTGTGTTTGGATGCTGTGCAAACATTTCGGAATGTTGCAGCAAAAAGGCATGTAACCCCTCATGAACGACCCAAGCTATGAACCCAAGACTTGTATCAAGGCAGGAAAAAAGTTGATAAATTCTGACATCATAGTACCTTTACAAGCATTTCAGGATGTGTTTTGATGACAGTCAAGTCTGATCATACAACACATCAATGACTGGATGAAAAGAAAACAAGTTTTTCTTCCTCTTTTTTTTTCAGAAAAGGTTTGCGTGCAGGTCAGTGGGAAGATGATAACATTATCAGTTCACATAGTCTGTCTCATGTAGTTGCAACTGTTGTAGCAATAATGGTAGCAACTAAAATAAACCCCTGTTTTTCTTCTGAGTATTAAGGAACATTCTGTTCTTACATAGCCTTGTGAGATATAAAGAGTATGATCAGATAAAGTGTACAAATTAAACAGACTGAAGGGGGGGGGGGGGGAGTAGTTATATTGAATTTTCATATTCATTCATCCACTGATAAGTCTCTTTAAGGTCAACATTGATTAAGAAGTTTGGGGAGCACACTTTATTACAAAACAGCCCATGGAGTGTGGAGCCAGCCAGCAAAAGGTGGGTTCTTCTTCCCAGTGTCCATACCCCAATCTCAGCTATCCCAGACAGCCCCACCCCAGCCCAATGCTGTACTGATACTATGATATTATATATTTACTGAATTTTTGAGTCGGGGGGGGGGGGGGGGAACCCTGAAAAAACATGGAGGATCAGCAGTAGCATTCATGATGAATTGGCAATGTCTGTGCTGGACTCCAGTGATCATTGGTCAAGTTGAACATGTCTGGATAGTAGACAGATAATCAAACTGTAGAAATAGAAATCATGTAGACTACATCTCACACCTGTAACTGTAAATGGACTCTCACATAACTTTGTTGCACTTGGACCTTGAGGTCCATGTTTGCACTGAGTATGATAAAATCACTCCTCTTTTGCTCTTTTAACACAAATCCAATTTCTTAACCTTCAATTTCACAACAGATATTGAAACTCTGCAAACATTACAGTTCTTGTACTTTATCCATAGGGATGGTGTTATAAAGAGATATTATTGTATGTAGCTTGTAATGTTCTAAAACGAAGAAATTATAAGACTACAATTTGTAAATCATTGCAAACTATTTGATAATTGTAATGATTTTGTAAGATGGAGTTTGCTCTATTTTTTGGGTTCAAGGCATTACATATTTTCTCCAATAAACTATGATGTTTTGCAAGTGATACTGATAAAATCAACCCGTAAAACTTGTGATTTTTTTAATCAGTTTTATTTCTATCATTTATTTGTATAATTGACAAAACCTGGGTTACAGCTGTGATGTTTCCTTTTGAGTTATAGAGTTTCACCAAACTTTATGAAAAAAGTATTCTGAAATAAATTTTAAAATCAGAATAAGGTGAAGTTCTGCATGGATTAGTTGAATATAACAGATTGCAGTTTCATTGCACATATAAATGGAAATGTTGTGAAGTGAATATAACAAATAAGGAAGCAGTTGAATGTGATAGTGAGCAGTAGGGCCTAAATCACTAGTTTGGAACACAATTCAGCATTTTTGCAGTGCTGTTATGTAGATAAGAAGACAATCAACTTCTAAGATATCTTATTTGTTTTGAGAAGTTGATTTGTTTTATTTATTTGTACCCATTTAAGTATTCATACCTCTCGATCTTAGAAAAACAAGATAAAGCAAGATATGTTCGTGACATGAAATTTTCGCATATTGCCCCTGGCATTCAATGCATATAGTGTAAACAAACTTTCATGTGCATTTTGATTTGCGAAATTAAAATGCACGCAAACATTTCTGGTTTTACAGTATTCCATTTTCACTTTCAAGGAATACACTTGGTGGCATTGTAGAAAATCTTTGCACAAGTACAATGTAGTGACTTCAAGCGAAAATCTAACTGAGTCATTTGTTGTATGTATACTTCCCCTTTTCATGGATTATTTGTCATGTGCGAATTGTCTGTCTGGTCCATTACATGATGAGTTTTCAGGGCATTTTGATGGGCGTTGAATGAGCGTGACATGAAAGCCACTCTTCTTGATATGTAACCCAGCCTGAGGCTAGCTCCCTGGATCCACCTCGTGGCACCTCACGATTCATCCAGTGTGTTCCACGGCAGCACTGGGTTCTCGTCCAGACTACCACTGCCGCGCCGAGTGCCTCCATACGCTGTAGATGGGATGGCCCCCGTTACTTGGGGTGGATTCGGATTCGGAGCGCAGACGTCCCGCTGAGGCTAGCAGAGAAAAGCAGGAAAAGCTGGCCAGGGGGCCCCTAGGGTGCCTTACAGCCAGGCTTCACAAACAACATTTCCCAAAGCCCTTGTCTCTGCATCCCCCACCCCTTCTCTCTCTCTCCTGCTATTTAGCCCTCCCCCACCTTCCCCTCCCTCCCTTCCCCCTTGTTTCTTCTTTCTGTCATTCTGGCTTTCTCACTTCTTCCTTTTTGTGTGTACTGCTGTCCTACCTGGCCCACTATCCTTGCTGTAGTCTGTTGCAAATTACATTTTCTGAAACGTGGCAGGGGAATCAGCAGGAGATCAGTGGAAATGGGAAACTCTGAAGTGGAATGGATGAATTCTTTTGCCAGGCTCCCCGGGGAAGACATCAAATCTAAATTGCAGTTTTTTTTTTTCCTCCCCGCAAAGACTGCCTGTGCCTGTTTTTCCTTCCCTTCATTCTTCTCTTGCTTTATCTTTTCCCCCCCTCTACGTCTGTCTCGCTTTTCCTTGCTTTGTTTTCTCCTCTTATATGGCAGGGCCGTAATCTCCGTGGGGAGTCGGTGGGATTGAATAATGGAGGGATGTTGCTATGCGAGGGTCTCTGGCAAGATTTCCCCGTGGAGTTGCCAACGTCATTCCGCGGGAGTCCCAGCGGGACCGTACCAAATTACGTGTGAGGCCAAATGTGCAAGACAGATGTGGGGTTGCCAGGCAACCGGCGGGCCCCCACGGGAGCCCTAAAGCCCCTGTAGTGGCTACCGCCAGCTAGCGAGCATGCCTACAGGGCCTGATTAAAAGAGAGGGGGAGAATATATATATGTATATAAGCATATCGTGGAGATGTTTTCTGGGTGATGGAAATCTAGTCCCCAGGAATGGTGGTCCCACAGGGATCTTCAAGCCTCTGCCATGCAGAACTATTTTCCATCTTGTCTCTTTCGCCCTCTTTGCAAACCCCTGGATAGGGTTGTACCATTTTGGATGTGAGGGGTGTTAATTCCTACTGGCACTAAATGTCAAGCATGATGATTCTTTCTTTTTTATGAAATCTCTGTCCCCTCCCCTTGAGGAAGCGGGGGGGGGGGGGGGGGTCGGATAAGAGGTTGATACAACTGCAGTTTGACTTTCTCTTGTCTCCTGGAGGTGAGGTTGCCCCTTGCATGTTCATACTTTTAGTCCCTCAGAGGAAAAGTTATGACTAGCATGACTTCACTCCAGACAGAGAAGTAGGTATAACAGTGCTCAAAGCCTATTTAGCATTTCACTGTATAATCATTTTGACACAAGATAAGAAGTAGGATATGATTTTTGTGTTTATAACGACCAAGAAAATGTGTAGTATTCTCTTTACTGAGATCCACCAACACCTGTATTGTTCATGATGTTGAGATGTGTATCAAATAGTCTTCCCTGTAATACATCTTTTCCAAAGAATTGTGCATGTTTGGTAATCTGATGAGAAATAAGGGAGATATGACATTTTGAAATGTCACATTTTTTTTTTCTGAAAACATTTCTTCACCAGCCCTTAATAATATTCAAATGAGCAAGTTGATGATGTCATGCCCCTCACAATTTTTCAAGTGTGACATGAATGAAATTCTGAAAAAAAAAAGTTTTTTTAAGGCTAATAGGCATACAGGTAAAAGCATATTCCCATACCAAAATATATCAGAGGCAACATTTTTTTTCTTTTGTTTTGGTGGTTTTAAGGCAAGTTTTATATTTATACAGCTGAAAATGGGATTTTTGTCATTTCTTTATGAAATACATAAGAAATTGAGAGCATACCACCATCAACTTGCTGATTTGAATATTCATAACAACTGGTCAAGAATGTTCTCCAAAAAAAATATGAAATTTCAGAATGTCATAACTTCCTTATTTCCTATCTGATTTTGATCATTTTTGCACTGTTCTGCAAGATTTTTTTTTTCTTTTTCTTATGAAATTGATAAAATTTTGGAGTTGGTTCTTCAATCAGTACCATAGGAAGGAGTGCAAAGAGTGGTCACTCAAGGTTTCTTACTTCTTTCCAGTTCACTTCTCTTGAACATCAACCAATTAAACTCTACTTTTCAAATAGTTTCTGACCACAGCTAAACCTAAATTGCCCATTAAAGAACAGAAAATGAATGAGAATTGACCCACTGAATTTTGCAGGGTACAGTGAATGAAGGCCTGTGGTGCTTGATTTGGGTCACTGCTTTCCCATAGGATATCCTACTTTCTATTGACTACTATCTTTCTAGAAGGGTAGAAGTGTCAGACACCTTGAAACAGATTGAAAGAAACTTCAGGAAACTAAATGGGGAGTAACATGGGGCAAGGGGGGGGGGGGATTGGAGAAAACTTGAATAGGACAGGTGGACTAGAGTGGTGAAAACCAAATGGATGATGATTATGAGTGAAGGAAACACTTTGCCGGGATGACAGAAATACAGCAAACCACAAATCACCTATATGAGGCAAGTGTGTGGAAAGGGGCAGATTCCAATATCAAAAAATTTCTTTTTTTAACAAGTTATTTAACATAAGTTCTGTCAGCAGGTTGGTTCATTTTGCATGACAACATTGCACACATGCCTGCTTCATTGGTAGTATTGTTCTGCCCCACAGTGGTAAACCGGCAAGGAGAAAGGGCTCCCTCTTTAGTGTAAGATATGAAACAGCAGCACTGAGTTTCCTGGCTGTTTGTATTTATCATTTCAGTCATGATGTCCAATATTGTGACAACTTGAAAGGAAAGTGTCTTGCAATGAATCTTGTTTTGTTATTTTTTTTTTGTCACATGTGATGTATATATTCACATATGTGCTTTTCTATCTTAAAGGGGGAGGCTAGTAACTGATCAGTGGGAATCAGTGGAAATGCTGGGAGATGATTGTTCCAATCCTTATGGGATTCATTCAAGAGTTCATTGTATATCTATTGTTGTGTGAAAATGAGTTGCTTCAGAACGGTCTCATATTCAAGTAATGTGCAGATTAATGCTCCGTCACTGACCAGGGACGCTAACCTGGAAGCATTAAACTGCACATTGCTTGAATATGAGACCATTCTGAAGCAAATCATTTTCACACAACAATAGATATACAATGAACTCTTGAATGAATCTCATAAGGATTGGAACAATCATCTCCCAGCATTTCCACTGATTCCCACTGATCAGTTACTAGCCTTCCCCTTTAGACACTCAAAAAAATAAGACTACTGGTAATCAAAACAAGGTATGGGCATTTGAGAACTAAAGAAGTGTCTTTTATGATATTGGCAGGTGTAGCTTTCAACCAGTTCAAATATAGCATCGTGGTGAAGATTATAACTCCTCCTTTTCACTCGTATTCTAGTTTCTCACTATGCTTTGTGCATGTCAGTGGTATCAAGCAATTGTGTACAAGTGTGTGTGTTTGCTGCACTTCCCTTATTTACCCAGTCAGTTATTATATTTCACTAACATGTCTCCAACAAAAGCGGGTGGCAACCCAGGGGTGTGTGTCCTGAAATTGAGTGGTTCTTGGCACTGTTGGGGGGCCCGAAGGAGAGAGCCCCCGACAGCTAATGCTATAAGACCGGGACGGGGGCACACCCCTCGTGTGCATACCCTGTTGCGCGGCCGGGGGACCTGATCAAATGTTTGCCGGAGCTTGCGACAACCGCTCATCCAAACATGGGCAGGGGGAGAAACGGGGACAAGTGACTCCCAGGACGCCGGGGCTCGCATGTATAGTGCCAAGAAGAAGGGGCTTGTGTGTGTATGGCCCAGCCCCTCTTGTGGCTGGTGGTAGCGGGGTATGGAATATGGCTTGCTGTGCCCCATTGTGTTTGACCTTTTCTCAATTCCCAGCTGGTCCATATGATGGGGTGCAAGAGTAATCACTGATATATTTCTTCTTTTTTTTTTTGTCGTTCTCCTCTCAAAGTCTCTCTTTTCCCTCCCTTCATCCCAAGCTCCTATTTCTTTAATCAAGGAAAGGTTTGTGCCAAACAAGGCAGAGAATGGCTTTTACCTACAGCTGGACAACTTGTTTGGCAGAACCTCCTTTTCCTTATTTTTTTTTTCTTTTTTTTTAGTAGTGGGAACTGCAATGTTCTGTTTCATTCTGAGTCATCGTTCTTATTGACGTGGACAGAATTGGCTCTTTGTTGGTTTGTGTGCAGGATACAGCTGGGAATTTGCTACTGTGGGTTAGGTTGATACATCTAGTTTATATGCATACTCTGCCACAGAGAATTAAAAAAGATAAAAGTCACTGACTGTATGACAGCACACTATTGTTGTCAGTATTATATCAAATTAGTTGTACAAATAAAAGCGAAGAATATCGACCACTGCCACCCCCCCCCCCTCCTGCCATCACAATATCTCATGAAGGACTTGTCTGTGAGTTTCAATATGCACTATAAACCAAAATCATTAAGCTATCGCAGGTTAGCAACAGAAACATGCCATGAAAAAGTGAAATATTTATGTCCCATGGGCTTTAACCCTCTCTGGGCTTTGTTTGCCAATTGGTGTGCATACTGGAGCGCTTTCTTCCCCAGTTGGCACAGATTGATGTCTGGGAACTAATCATTAATGGACAGAGATAACCCAATCTCTATTTTGTCACCATGGCCTTCCCCGTTGGACTGAGGTACACGGCTACACCCGAGTGGCCTTGCTAACTTAAAGGACAAGTTCACCTTCATAAACATAAGGATTGAAAGAATGCAGCAATATTAGTAGAAAACATCAGTGAGAGTTTGAGGAAAATCGGACAATCCGTTCAAAAGTTATGAATTTTCAAAATTTTTGTGTTGGAACTGCTGGATTAGGAGACTACTAAGGCTTGTGATGTCATATGAGTACAACAGTATAAAGAAAATGTAAAGAAAATTCAACATATTTTCACTTTTTTCACATAATAAAAGAGCACTTGACTTGCCTCTTTCTAAAGGCAATGGGAATAATATTATCCATAACATATGTCAGTAACGGGTCAAGGGAATGTGTACTTTTTTCAAAAGATGAAATTTTTTGAAATTCTCGTTATATTTTCCTTATATTGTTGTACACATGTGACATCATACACTGCAGTAGTCTTCTCATCCAGCGGTGACTACACAAAAACTTCAAAAATTCATAACTTTTGAACGGATTGTCCGATTTTCCTCAAACTTTCAATGACGTGTTCTACTAATATTGCTACATTCTCTCAATCCTTATGTTAATGAAGGTGAACTTGTCCTTTAACAACTAGGCCCAGTTTGGAGGGAAAACTGAATTGACAAAATCGTAGCAAGTTAGCAAGTTAAGCTATAGCTAAATGCCAAGAGCATAAAGGGTCCCCCCCCCCCCCCCCTGAGCCTGTACCATATCAAAACTGACGCTAAGGATATGTAGCATCAGATTGAGTGAGGTTCATCTTGAATAGATGGGCAAAATTAAAGCAAACACAGATGTGGGCACATGGGACTTCCTATTGGGAGTGCTACATTCTGAGTTGTGAGTGACAAGTGTCTCATTTATTTGATTAACATCTTCTTTTTTATTTTAGTTATCTCTCTTTTTTTTCAGCAGTAGATACTGGTATATACACAGCAAAGAATGGGCTGATTTTGGACTAGAAAAGGGATGCATTATTCTGTGTGGTTTCCAATAACTGAAGTGTGCTGTAAATTTAACTTTGTATATGCAACTGACAAAGAAGATGTAGTGAGGACATTTATTTCATAGAAAAAAAAAAATAAAGACTGTTGTATAAAAAGCTGAGCAGTTGATAACTTATTCTACATGGGAAAATTCTTTCCTTTATTCATGTCAAATGGAGCTTTGTTTTAATCTGTTGTTAGTGCTTCTCTAGATGAGAGGAAAGATGGATGTTTGCATATTGTACTTTAAGTTTTAGGAGAGGGATAGTTGGGAAAGAGTAGCAAGGTATCAAATAAGTTCTTGTTTGTTTGTTTGTTTTTTCAGTGCATAGGGGTCCCGTTTCATAAAAACTGGTTATCAGTAACAACTGTCACATTTTTATGACAAATTGGCTCTGGGCCAATCAGATGCAGGGATTTCAGTAGCTTATAACAACTTTCATAACTTGTTATTCATAACAAGTTTCATGAAATGTGGCCACCTCCAGGAACAGTGTTTTTGAAGTCATATACTGTCGAGGCTGCTAATTCTACTCAAGAAATGAGAAAACTAAATTGGAAAGTGCCAAGGGACCGTGATTAGCCAAATGTGATTCAGTTATTAAGCATATTTTGGCAGGATGGGATTAATTTCAAGTGTGCTTTCAGAGTCCCAGAGTCCAAACTTACAAAAACCTAATTATGCATGAAACATGCTTCTATAAAAGCAGGTTTGTAAACAAGTTCTTTGGTCAAGTATGGAACACATCTCCATCACTCACCCCATTCTTTTTTTTTCCTCTTTTACTCTGCACTGCTCCTATGTCTTGGTATCCAGGTGAGAGGGAAATGGGTACATTGTTGTGCTACCCACACTGACCCTTTCTCCAGCAACAGGTGGTATCCTTACTCCAAAGGTGCCCAAGAGGAGTTTGAGATCCACAGGAACAAGGGCACAGTCATGAGGTTTCAAAGCTTTGTGATCAATAGACATCCAGCAGGGAAGGGAAAGGGAAAAATTATGTCATGAAGGAAGAAGAAGAAGAAAAAGACTTTCTCACAGTAATCTTTGTTAGGAGAGATTGCTTCTGTACAGAAATGAATGAATTGCAGCAATGCTTTGTGTATGTTTTCACCTTTCACAAATCATCCGGAGGTTGAATGGCTTATCACACTGATTAGAAAGACGATAATAGTGATGATAATGATAATAATAACTAGAAAAGCACTCTAAGAGCGCAGACCTCCGCCTAGCAGCTACTTTCCACTGATGATCTTGCTCCTTCATATCCTTCATAAAATCCTTCATAAAATCCACCAAAATTTCCAGATCACTACCAAAATTTAAATATCTGTTCCTTTTGCCATTCACAACCTTTCCTGCAAGTTTCATCCAAATCCGTGCACAACTTTTTGAGTTATTTTGCACAAGGACAAACCAGCGTTAACGAAAACATAACCTCCTCCCTTGCCGGAGGTAATAATGATAATGATAATGATGATGATGATGATGATGATGATAATAATAATAATAATAATAATAATAATAATAATAATAATAATAATAATAATAATAATAATAATGATAATAATAATAATAATAATCATAATAATAATCATAATAATAATGATAATAATAATAATAACAACAACAATAATAAGAATGATAATGATGATGATAATGACGATAGTAATGATGATAATGTTGAAAATAATAATAATAATAATCATGATGATAATAATAGGAATAGAAATAAGAACAAGAATAAGAATATGGTAGTACTACTACTGACAATAATGATGTCTTGTTTCTGTACACAAAACAGTTTTATGAAATTGTGTTCTTCATACAGATATACAGGAAAAGACATCTGCTTTTCTTGATTTCAGTTCTTACCCAAATGAGAAGTTGTGTGTGGCTGGAGCTCACATCTTTTAACCTCCACTGCTTCATTTTACATCAACCTCATAGTAATAAAGATCAATGGGAGAGGTGCCTGGATTAACACCTGCCACCCCCTGCAGACCTGATGGAATGGTCCAGAGACCCCATAGGGCTCACTGTTGAGCGCCGCACAGTGGGATGCCGCAGAATAAGAGGAGAGGGGAGATTTATGCTGGCTGGAGATCTCTGCTTGAAAGAGGGGTATTACAATGGCTCCACCTCCCACTGGGATATGTGCTAGTCTTGGTACCTCAGTGCTCAAAGACTGTGGTATGACCTACTGAGTTGGCCTGCTATACAGCCGTTTTCCTGACTGTGGAATAAATAAGAAGCATGTGCCACACCTCTTCTTTTTTTTTGTTCCAATATCAATTGTGTTCCCTTCCATGTTTTCTGACACTGTAATCAGCTGTGTTTGCTGAGCAAATGCAGCTCAGTTGTCGAAGGGAGAGAATATCTCGACCAATGAAATGACATCCATATTATAAGGACTGGAGTAAGTGGAGTCAATTTTGAATGAGCTTGGGGGAGGCATGGGGAGTTACTGAGTTGCATATTATATGATGAAAGAAAGCAATGAAATTAAAATTACTGATTACTAAGAGAGGGATGTTGTGTTGTAACAAGGAGAGATCTAGTAGTTTGAGTTACAAGGTGGTGCCTATGGAGTCTTCAAATAAAAAAAAAGTGATAGAAGAGGAGCATAAGTTTCTCAGTCATGTGATGAGCTTTCCCTTGTTAAGGACTCCTCATGTGTTATGTGTGAAATCATTTTAGTTTGGATTATCTTTGAATAATATTTCATCTTTATGCCCCACAAGGTGCATGTAAGATATAGCCTTTAAGCTCCAATCTTCTATTGTAGAACAAATATCTTTCATGGAGATCTTGGAAACTTAATATATTTTTTATGTGGGTATGAAAACCAAACAGGATATACTTCACGTAGGTGGCTATGTTTATTCTGGGCATGTTTTTTTTATGCTTTTTTGACATGGTATATTCAAATGGCGATAAAATGTTAGCGTCAGGTCTGTTATATTTGGCAAAGTTTCTTGTTTCTGCTGTTTTCCTTTAACTCCCTCTTCAAACTAACCCTCCATTTGGTTTGTGAAATCGAAATTGAGAAATCTTTTATGTTGCCTCAAAGTAATTTTCCATTTTTTTTTTCTTCAGACCAGCACTGTTGTGCAGTATTTACTGAACAGTAACAGGAGAATCTAAGGATTTTTTAACCAAGATCTTGTTACCGTGAGTGAAGAAATCGTTGGGTGGATTTTTCTTGGTATTTAATTAGCTTAGGTATGCTACATAAGGTATTTCATAGACTGATTAGATTTCAGGCAGAATCCTCAAAGTCAAAGGCCATTGAACTTGAGCTGTAAATTTCAATTTACAGTCATAACTTAAGCTAGGAAAATTTAGTAAGAAGTAATTTAAGAAGGAAGTATAGATATGTAACTGCTTTAAAGGTCCAGTTTACCTTTGGGAGCAGTGAGTTCAAAAATGTTCAAGATATCACATTTGATGCATATATATGTGTAGGTCTGTTGTATCACAAAATATCCTACCATATAAAATTTTCACAATAAAGCCTAAAATATATAAAGATATCAGTGTTTTTCTCAATAAACTGTAACTGTAGACAGTTTAGCCTGGAAACTTGTTCTATTATATCTATTGTTCACATTTTGTGTATTTAACAACACTTAACATCGATTATACGGATTCAAGTTTTTACGTTGGCTGTTTCTAGCCCTAACTCACATTTTCGAACTATTTCGAAGCACTAATGCTGGGTTTTTGTTTCATCTGCAAATGGTAAAATATGCCTTTAATGAAAAGCAGGTAAAAGGTCTAGGTCAAATATGACCTCAAATTTAGCAAATGGTGTCCTATTCTGGCCATGACTTTTACTAATACCCCTTTCATGCATAGCAAATCTCATGTGAGATCTTCCAGGAACTCCTAGATGACGCTGTGGTATGAAAGGCATTGTGGATAAAATGCCAGGTGACTTTTCTGAAATCTAACCTTTGAACCATCCCTGGTAGAATCCGGAGTGTCCCCCGGAACTCACAGGTAATTTTGTAGTGTAAAAGGCATTGCAGAGGTATATTCCTGGGTGGAAAACGAAGGTCAGTATTCCAGCAAAGTGTTGTGAGCATTTTATGTGTTATCCATAACATGGAATTCTGCTACGGAAGAGTGGAAAAGAGAAATTTAACAGGGAGCGCATTCATTTAATAGTACCGGTATGATGTTCCACATTTGACTACCCATTGAATCTTGCAAATGATCCCCCAAAGTGACTAGCATGAAAGGGGTCCTATGATATAGCTTGTGTAGGACTGGGTTTCGTATGACTTTTATGCCTACATAATAATGGAAATTTTGTGGATTTTTTTTGTTGACATTAAATGGAAAGGCTGTTGTCATTATGAAGGAAGTTCTTACTGATACAGTCAGTCCGCAGCACGTATGCTAATGAGCCGATCCAGCAAGATTTATTCAGCACTCTCGTTGACGATCTTTGTGTTCGAAAGGTGTCTCGTCGTGCGAGATTTTGCGAGACTTTGATAGGGCTATGGTTTTCACAGTGTAGTGACTTGTACATACATTTGTCATGGCTACAAGTCACGGTAAATTGTTCTCCAGTCTTAGATCTTTATTTTGATACTAAATTTGGGTATAACATCGGATCTTATCATGACTAAATAATCAGTTGAATTTGCGTAAATTTTACCTGCTTTTCACGGAAGATTTTGTTGTCTAAAGTTCTTTTTTGGTTCCTGACTGGATTAAGAAACTGTTGTTTCTGATTTTGGCTTTTTCGTAGAGAGGAAACTTAGATGCTCATCATATATTGGAGTCAAGGAGACGCAAGCATGATTTATACTAGTTTTTCCGTTTTGAAATGTCTGTAAAATTCACTCCTAAGCCAGAAGTACGCTCCACACAAAGTCAACAGTGGCGCGATAAGAGCTCTCTGATTGGACAGTGCTTGCATTCAGCGCTCGAACTACACGCGTGCCAAGAAACCGCAAGTGCTGAATGCAAGCGCTGTCCAATGAGAGAGCTTACTCTTGAGATTACACGGTTTCAAGCTGATCAGCACTGACATCGATGTATATTTTACTGGTTCCTGACCGGATTAAGCAACAAATTGTCAAGATATTTACATGGATACAAAGATTAGGAGATGGACTACCAAATAAAGCATTTTCATTGAGACGCACGGTGAATTTGATATTTTTTTGACGTCTTGAACGTGTACTGCACGAATTACTTTTTTCATCATTTTTCAAGCTCAAATTACGCTATGATATTTTTCATTTACAATAATTTGAGTAACATGTGACGATAGATTACATATTTTCCTAGAATTTGATACCAAATTTGTGAACATAAGCTTATTACGTATGCAAGCCTAGAGCGGGCTTGCATACGAGTTGAATAAATATGAGCGAATTATCGGGTGCTGCGGACTGACTGGATAGGGCATCCACAGGTACACCACTTTGACCCATCAAGATACAGAAATCACATTTTGTGGTATTGTGTAGTATGCTTTTTAGGATTTTAGGACCATTCATAGTTAGTATTTCATAATATGAAAGAGTAAATATTTTCTTTCCTTTTCTTTGACAAAAGTGATCATTCATGTGCCATTTCTTCAAACAAATCTCAAAATTTCTCCTTGAAGAAATCACAAGTTTATCTGACATATCATTTCTTTTTTTTTTTGCGCTTTCAACAACAACAAAAAAGCGACAACAACAAATCGTTACAAAGATACATAATGCATAAATAGACTTAGCACATAGCAATCGTAAAAGGGCGTATAAATAGGAAGATATCGGCTGCAGGCTGAATTCTGGATTAGTAGAGATATCAATCGATCTTTTATGCAAACCGAGCATCTCCTCCGTGATTGATGTGCTGCCTCTCATCGCCTTGTATGGTATCGTACTCTCATCCATCGGGGAGCCACTTGCCTCTGCCTCCGCAGTGTTGGGATGCTTCAGATTTGCCTCACAAATTTTAATGTTCAAACCAGCAAAGGGAAGATCAGGAACAGAGAGAAAGACACACACAAAAAAAAAAAAGGAGAGAGAAAAAGTTAAGTTAGAGAGAGAGATAGAAAGATAGAGATATAGAGATAGATAGCTAGAGAGAGAGAGAGAAAGATAGATGGAGATAGAGAGAGAGATAGATGGATAGAGAGAGAGAGATGGAAAAATAGATAAGATGTTTTGGAGAGAGACAGGGAATGCACAGTGAAGATATAACACGTGATTGATATGGTCTTTCATCACATCAGCTTCATCATAATCATGTGATATGAAAACATGATGAGCTGGGATTTTAAAGTGATGGTTGTTTGTTGTGTTTTTTTTTTTCCTTTTTGACAAGACCTGTCATGATAATTTTATGTCATTCTTTGACTGGCATAACAGGTGGGTGATTTTTCTTCTCATGGAAAAATGTACACAAAGTTGCAACACCTTGATTTATTTTCCATTTAGTTCTTGTTCATATTTACTTTCTTGTTTTCAAGCAAAAAACTTCCTCTTCAGAGAACTCTTATATTGGTGTGTGTGTGTGTGTGTGTGTGTGTGTGTGTGTGTGCGCGTTACCACTATTTTTGTCAATAGCAAAGTTGTAAGGAAAGAAAAAAAAACACATACACACATCCATACACAACACATAGTTGTCTGCATTATGTGAAACTGTTGTGATACTTGCTACATTAGAAGGGCCAGCAATATCATCAGTGTTGTTTTTTTTTTGTATGTTTGTTTGTTTGTTTTTGTATGTATGTTTATTTGTTTTTGGCTATGGAAAGAAAGGAAGATGAGGCGGAAAAAGAAGCTGATATTTGAAAAATGTAACAACAACCTAACCCCCACCCCAACCAAAGGAAAAAAAAAAAACCTCAAAGCAACAACCAACCAAACAACCCTGCAAAAAAAAAAAGCATCCTACTTCCAGTAAGGGAAACTTATGCATGCTTATGTGAAGCTGGCATGTTTCTTGCATCCACATAATATCAACAGGTGCCCTTGTGGGCATTTAACCCTCTGATGGCCGTAAACCCCGTTAAATCTCATTGACATTGCAGACAAAAAGGTCGCTGCTGGTAATGAGAGAGCTAATTACAGTTTGACTTGTAAATTAGGACCAGGGGGAGGCGAAATGAAATCGGCCTCGTGGTGTGACATTAATCTAACATCGACGACCCCAGAAATGCAAATCTTGCAAAAGAAGAAGAGAAAGAAATGAAAATAAGATTGATTGGAAGTGAAAGGGAAGACCGGACTCCGAGGTAACTGCGCTCGCTGCGGGTCCTGTTGGGATTGAGATTGATATGTTCTTTAAGAGTTGCAGTGATTTGAGTATCCATAGAAAGTAACTGAAAGGAACGGAACTAACTTAAAAGTATGTTTTTTTCTACTGGTCTGTAGGGGCAGGGTCAGCAACTTTCTGACTATATATGATGTATATTTTTTCTTATGACAGTTTTGTGTGGGCAGTACTCAGTAACTCATCTAAGTTACTTGGGATGCAGCTAAACATTCTGTTAGCCACTTATATACTAATGATGATGGTATGTTCCTGTTACCCAGGGTAGCCTCTTCTGCTTAAGTACTCAAAGGGCCCTGCTTTTATCATTATATTACCCAAGCAATGCTGGGTACCCAGTCTAGCACCTTGGTCAAGAGAGATACAGGGTGGGCTGGGGGATCGGGTCCAAGGAGCAATATGTACTGGGCAGGATTCAAACCCAGAATCATCTTTTCTGCTTCTATTGGCCCAGACTCATTTACCAACTGTATCGCTGTTGGGCCATGGAGCTTGTAGCTCCGTGGTAGGATCATGTGTGATGCCCTGACCTGTGTTATGTAATCATCTGAGAATGTAATTCCTGGATGTAAGATAACATGAGTCACTGGAGATTCTGATTTGTATTTTTACTTTGCTCATGGAGTCTTACCATAACATCTCAACCTCTGATGTATGACAATCAATCATGACTCTGGATGCCCGACAATTCGATGCCCATCATCGATCAGTTTATCTTGTATCCTGTCACATTCTCCATCGATCAGGCCTTACGACACTCGTCTTTGCTTGCGGGATGTGAGTGAACAATGTGAATTTGGCCACTCAGCAGAATGACTCAAGTGTGTCCGTGTGACACATTTTAAGAGGCAAGCGATGAAAAGCGTCGTGGGAGAACACTCCGGGAAGAGAACAGAGCACGGAGAGTTGTCTTTCATCGCCCTCTCGACATCTGAATGCACGGAAAGACTCGTATCAATATTTTCTTGTGCTAGATTTGAAAAGCATCAGCTTTTCCATGGCGACAGAGTGTGGCACCGCTCTCTGTGGGGACTGAAAGCAGGAGAATGTTAGAGTGAACGAGGAATGGAAAAAGTTTGAGCCCGCTCTTAGAAGGGTTAAGACCATGGTAGAACCTACTTTCAACACTGATGCTACAGTATAGAATGTAATGTCGACTAATGCATCCGTGGTGTAGGGCATTGCTCATATAACTCGCATTGGCGGAAAAGTGACAAACCGCAGCCAGATGCATGCATAACTTTCCATCGGGGGCTAGTTGGCTTGAATTCTTGCTTCTGAGGTTTCCTACTTGGCCTTGTGGATTGATGCTAAAAAGTGATGATGCTGTATGCTTATGGTTTGCTGTCTGTTTTGTTGTGATGGTGGGCCAGGCGAGATAGCTAGGGAGAGAGGAGTTTTTGCTTTGTTTAGTCTCTATAACCTGTTGACTTTTAAGTGGCTACAGTACTTCACTCAGGTGGTATATCTGTAAAACGTATCAGTGCTAAAAGATTCAATCCTACACCATGTTTAAGTTGACTCATAAGTAAAATCAGATAAATGGAACGACAGAGATTTCATAAATATTTGACCTGAAATAACAAAGTTATGAAAATCAACATTTTTCTATCTTTCACAAATTAGTAATACTGGTCACCACCACATCCTAAAATTTGCAGCCTGTATGATATTGTCACCACATTACACATCTGTCATTGAAATGCACACAAATTTTCACTAAATTTCATTTTTTTAAAAACATTTGATCTATAATAATAAGATGTAGCATCAGCATCTTATTTAGTTCTTGTGAAAATGCAACAACTCTGACTTTGAGGGAGAAGATGGATGTTGTTGCTGACCAAAACATGATTTTTCATTGGATTTTGGTTGTATACAACAGTAGGAGTGTTTAGAGGTGATGATGTCATTTCCATTCCCAATTTGCTTACTTTATTCATTGAAAACATGCTAAAATCAAGATTCCATAACTTTTACTTTTATCCAATTTTAATGAAGTTTTATCATTTTATTCATTTCATAAATTCACACTGTTGATTGAAGTTTTGTGAAAACGGCTTCACAAGGGAGTCACTAAGAAACCCAAACCATGAAAAACAAGTCAATTGCCCAAACATATGGAAATCATTTATGGTACATCTGGTTGTGATCTCACGATCAGGTGCAAAAGTGTATGGAATTTTTTATCCAGTGATATTTCTCAATAAAGTAGAGCTCTTCTGCAATGATGTTTAGATAATGATGTTTTGTAGAAAGAGCAAAGAAGCTGTATCACCAAATATGTGCAAGCTTGCATGTTATTTGTATGTACTCACACTTACTTCCTTATGACATAGTCAGTTAGTAAAGTGAGGTTGCATTCATGCATTTTTTTTCTTGGCATATTGAACACCAAAGCTACACACACACACACACACACACACGCGCAAAACACACCCAAATTTTCTCTTTAAAAGTGGAATAACTTCTAATTAATTATCTATGGTTCGCTTTTGAATCCCTGCATGTTTTCTACTGTCATATTTTATTTAATCCCTTTTTTCTTGTACCATTTGTTTGATTTTTTGATCTTTCTCTACTTTCCTATCTTCAGGAGATGTGAGTGAGGATGACCCCCAGGTACCTCTGGAGGATGCGATGGGGTGCGATGCGGAAGACACCACCAAGGACCAGATTTCAAGCCAGGATGGTTGGTAGTGGGCCGGGGGAACATTTCACTGTCCTTACTACGTACCATTGCTGTCAAGGGAATCATAATCTCATACCACATCGCATACACTGTTTATGCTTGGTTACCGGTCTCTTTAGAAAAAAAAAAAAAAAAATCACTTGTGTGTGTGTGCACTAGTATGACATACTGTGGTATATATATCTTCTTTTTAGATATTTTGGAATGCTTCAACTTGTGTGAAATTTTCTTCAAAAGGAAAAGTCATATTTGTGGAAAAAAAATGAAGCAAAAACATTTAAAATCCTGCAATAAAAGCATTACTTTGGCTAGGAATTTAATTGAAGTTCATTAGAATTCTGTTCATTCATTTTGAGTAGAAATGTTTATATGAAAGTAATCTCAGTTTCATGCATTATTAATATCTCTACAAGATTTTCAGCAAGTGTGTCTTATATGAAGCAATATACATGTAGTCATATATTTGTTATTCTATGGCTGTGTTCCTCAGTCACATATTCAACCACTTGCAAAATGGTCCCGCAAGTAATGATATAATTATGCTCTTGAAATATATGACGTATACAACAATTTCTATGTGGCCTGGCTGCTCTTCTGTGAAGCTGGTACAACAATTAAAACTCACATATATACTACAAAGACTACAGACATGGCGACAGGTTGGCAAAAGCCAATCAGCTTTGGGAATGTCAGTTGTTGCATTCATTGCAGAATTGGAATTGCAATGAGCCCTAGTTGCAAATCTCTTTGGTCAGTGTAGATCAGAAATTGTGATGTATAGCCAATGTTAAAGGGAAGGTAAACCCAAAGAGCAATGTGGATTGAGTGAAAGCAGCAAAATTAGTAGAACACGTCAGTGAAAGTTTGAGGAAAATCGGACAATCGATGCAAAAGTTATGAATTTTTAAAGTTTTGGTGTTGGAACCGCTGGATGAGGAGACTACTAGAGGATATGACGTATGAGTGGACAACAATACAAAGAAAATATAAAGGAAATTCAACAAAAATTCACTTTTCTAGAATTATGAAAGAGCAATGGACCAACCGCTTTCAGAAAGCAGGGGGAATAATTGCTACCCTTAACATATGTAAATATCAAGTTGATGGAATTTGTAATTTTCATGAAAAATGGATTTTTTGTGGTATTTTCTTTATATTTTCTTGGTATTGTTGTCCACTCATACGTCATATCCTCTAGTAGTCTCCTCATCCAGCGGTTCCAACGCCAAAACTTTAAAAATTCATAACTTTTGCATCGATTGTCCGATTTTGTTCAAACTTTCACTGATGTGTTCTACTAATGCTGCTGCTTTCACTCAATCCACATTGCTCTTGGGGTTTATCTTCCCTTTAAGATGGAGTGGAAATGAGTGCAAACAAAATACAAAACACACACACACACACACACACACACACACACACAAGCTCACAAACATACAAACGGCCTCCCTTGTATGCCCATTATCCACTGTTCATGGTCTTATCAACTCATTGAAGACTAGTCCCGAGTATACTTGCACAGGTGTCTGTGGGAAATGCATGTTGTAGCAAATTCAGCCCATTCTCAAAGGGTTAAACTCAAACTCCAAACTCTGGATCCAACCAGCATCTCTTTGACACTTTATTTTGTGCAATTCAATGACTCAGTGGACCACCTTCCCTGCAGTGGATATTCCTCCAGATATGAAACAATTCAATTCAATTCAATTCAATCGATTCATGGACCATGGATTGAGATTCACCATATTGATTGACCCTGTGATTTCATTCGTATCACTTTGTCACAGGTCCATTGATTAAAAATGAAATAAAATAAAACAAAAGAAGTATCAGTTTACTTTCTTTTTATGAATGCTTTTGTAAACCTGTTTTCTTTTCATTTATTATCATAAAAAGAGTCAGTGGAAATACATTTGGGACAAATTCCGTCCGTGTATCTTTCGAATGTCTTTTGATGGCTTCTTAGCGCTCACAGACAGAAAAAGTATAGTCGTATTTATATTCATAAACGCATTATAGGGTCTTGTTCCCCGCCATCCCACACAGCGAGGATGGAGGCTTTCGATATCCGTCAAAAAGTCATTAGGAAAGGAGGGGAGCCATTGAAATTTGTGCACCACACTCCCTTGATCAATGTGTAGAATACAAATGTGTCCCCTAAGATGTATCCTCTCTGAATAATTCATCTCCAACAAAACTCCAGGCATGCAGATAAGGTCTGCTTTTGTCATATTCAGACTTTTTTTTTCATACGTATTTGGGGGCCCTCTCTCCCTTAGGATGAGGAGGGGATGAAATCATGTCTTGCATCTCCTGACAAACTTCTATACTGACTTAAAAAGAAAGAATACAATTTTTTCTTGTGTTTTTTCTTTTATGGTTTTGAAGTCACCATTATGAAAATGTTTGCTGTGCAGGGACCAGCAATGCGTGCCTATGGAGGCAATTATATTATATCAAGCCCGATCGGTGCTATTTCAGGGAAGGAAGAAAATCGCAAAGTGAAAGGATGTGGTCTGGTTGGTAGTTGGTCTCAGATGCCTGATGATTGACTGTTTGGTAAAATGAGTGCAAGACAAGCATCCATGAACTACTTGATGATGAGTTGAACTCTATATAAGCAACTATGGTCTCAGTTTTTAGACCTGTAAGATTGACGTGGCATCTCATTGAAAGCATTCTGCATACACATATGCCAGAACAGATTTAAGACCTAATATATAAAAATTAGAGTAGAGAAATGTAAGAGTCATAGAATGTATTCTTTTCAAAAAATCATTTAAGTCTTTCTGTGTCAACAATTGCTCAAAAGCCATGGAGTGTTTTCTGTGCTAATCCTGCTTATATGCATTCTCTTTGAAAAGAAATATTTTTCTTTTTTTTTTCTATGGCAGTGTTATGAATTTGAAACGATGTAAACCATTGGAATTCCTATAAGAAGTTTGACTTAAAGGCATAAAATTGAGTGATTCCTTCTACTTGTAATATCCACCACATTACCAGAATTCAGAGTAACAGGTGCACATAAAACATTCTAACTGTTTATTGGAAATAAAGGTACTGGAAATCATCAATGACGGGCGAGACCCTTTTTAAAATCATAAAAGATAAGGGATCCTATTGATGCTCATATCTATGCTATGATTTGTTATGTTTTCAAAGGACAAAAGGGTCAGGTTGTAACTTTTTAGCTCACATGAGCCAAAGGCTCAAGTGAGCTATTGCGATCGCCCTTCGTCCGTCGTGCGTCGTCCGTCGTCCGTCGTCCGTCGTGCGTAAACTTTTTACATTTTCATCTTCTTCTTGAAAACCCCAAGACCGATTTTCATCAAACTTGGCAGGTAGAATCCCTAGGGGGTTAGGAACTCAATTTGTTAAAACGGGCACCATGCCCCACCCAGGGGGCCCCCAGGGGGGCCTGAACCCCCCAAAATTAAGGAATCTGTAAAAATCTTCTTCTCTAGAACCAGAAGTGATAGAGATAAGTTAATATTGTGAGTTAGTACATTGATGACTGTAGTTTCAAGTTTGTTCATGGCAAAATCAGGGGTGCCCCCCTTGGGACCCAGGGGAGGGGGTGGGGAGGGGTCCTAATGGGGCCTAAATTGTACATTTTCATCTTCTTCTTGAGAACCCTATGACCCATTTTCACCAAACTTGGCAGGTAGCATCCCTAGGGGGTTAGGATCTCAATTTGTTAAAATGGGCACCATGCCCCACCCAGGGGGCCCCTAGGGGGGCCCAAACCCCCCAAAATGAAGGAATCTTTAAAAATCTTCTCTAGAATCAGAAGTTATAGAGCTAAGATAATACTATGAGTGAGTGCATTGATGACTGTAGTTTCAAGTTTGTTCATAGCAGATCCAGGGGTGCCCCTCTTGGGGGGGGGGGGGGGGTTGGGAAGGTCCAAATGGGGGCCTGAATTATACATTTTCATCTTCTTCCTGAAAACATTGTGATGGATTTTCATCAAACTTGGCAGGTAGCATCCCTAGGGGGTCAGGATCTCAATTTATCAAAATGGGCACCATGCCCCACCCAGAAGGCCCCAGGGGGCCCCATCCCCCCAAATTAAGGAATCTTCAAAAATTTGGGCCCTTATTGTATATTTTCATCTTCTACTTGAGAATGCCTGGTCAAATTTTGGTAGAGCTGTGACTAATTTAGATTAGTGACTGCATGAAAGGTGAACTTGCGATACTCAGGTGAGCGCTAGACCCGCGGGTCTCTTGTTTAGTTTTATGTGAAAAAATGTACTTTTGGACTATTAAGGTTCACTTAATGTAGTTGATGTTATTGATTTGAATGTAAGCAAGTGTACATTACCATACTGAGTGATTTAAAGCATCCAATATTGGCAATGGTTATGTTTGCTTGTAATATTCATCTCATTTTGCTCTAATTAGTATCATCATTTTCACTGTCCTTGCCGTTCATAATATTTTGTCGTTGGGATGAAGTCACCATAGAAACACAAGTGGGAATTGTATGATGCTGGTTTGAATTTGTCTTGGATGACATCATGGTCACATGACCACTGAGCCAAGGCTAGATTTTAGAAGATGGTTATCGTAAAGGAGAAAATGAGAGAGAGAGAAAAGAACACATTGTGTGAATATGCTCAAGCTTGTACTAATTTGTGCTGCTGGCTTTCAGCCTCTCCTGCACTGAAGGAACTTGTCACTTGGGTGTCCTTCCCTCTTTCCTGGTGACTTGGCTCAGATGAAGAAGGGGATAGGATGTTCCATGGAGGGGAAGAGGATCCCATCTTACACGCACGCCCCCTTGCGCTCACAAACTTGGACACACAAACTGCACACTCACAGATCGAGGGATGGGTTTCCTTGCTCCGCTGGCCTGCACCTCGTGTCTTGCCGTTGTGGGGGGAATTTGTCGTAGCCCTCCCATCCATCCCGAAACGGAGTAGAAAGTGGCACTCATTATCTCTGAGTCAAAAGAAATAAGTGGATACTTCCTTCCTCTCGGAGCCCGAAGCTGTCAGGATTCGTCCCCTCCCAGGACGCGTTGGGGTCCATTCCTCCTCCTCCGACGGAACCCTTGGGATCCGAAATCTTGGCAGCTCGGAGCATTGACTCATCCTCCATCACTCTTGAAAGGAAGGAGGAAGAGAGAGAAAAGGATGAATTCAGTTTGGGAGGGCATTTGGACATTTGTTTTAACAGTGATAAAAAAGGGGCACTTGTTATCTTATCTCTCTGTCTGTGATAAATTTGCCTCTGATGACATACATGTTGATTGTTTATTACCTTTTGATTCAGGGATAGAAGTGGCAGATGAAATAAGCACTTTCTAATTCTGTGAATATCATCTGCACACTTTTCTTACAGTAGATGAAGATGATAAGAAGTGAATTATAACTCTGCCAACAAAATGAGCCATTCCACAAGGCTATGCTGTTCATACCACAATTTCCAAGGAACTAAGGTCACCATACAAGTGGTAGGAGAACCCAAACAATCAAGTAGGAAATAAAACAACAACAACAAACTGGTGACATACAGGAAATACATCATCTGTTATAGTATGCTCAGTTTGTGGCATAATCATTACTCTCCCCCTCAGCACCATGTTGATGATTACACACACACACACACACACACACAAAGAGATGTTCTTACATTTGATTCAGAAGGGCTGTAATATGAAGACACATCAAAGCTCCCTTCAAAATAGATATAGATATAATCTTCGTGCATTCTTCCCTTTCTCCAAACTCCTTTACAAGTCTTGCAGCAGGCCCACTCAGTGTAATGCATGATTCAGATGCCATTAATGGAAGACATGAGGCCCTCTTGCTAACCCTCACTGGGACCTCTCCTTCTCTCGCTTACAGAGGACATCTCTGGGGAGACAGCGGACGACCCCACACATGAATCACCCGCCGAGATGATAACGGGTAAGCCGAGAATATGCAGAACCTTTTTGGTGTCTTTACTGAGTAGTATATAGCAGCAGTCTTTTCTTTTGATGTGTGTGTGTATGCGTGCGTGTGTGTGTGTGTGTGTGTGTGTGTGTGTGTGTGTGTGTGTGTTTCAAAACCTTATTATTGCTTCTTTCTCAGTTATTTTGATCAATGTATTTCTGTTTTAAAGTTATTAGTTTTATTTTTAGGTTGGGATGTTTGGTCAGAATTGAGTTCCATTTTGATATGGGAGAGCTAGTCTCTCTGTCCAGACCCCAGTTTCTTCAAGTTGTACTCCAGCATAGCTCTGCGTCCGACAAAAATAGATGATAAAACTCAATATTATGTCCTTTATGTCGGTTGTCCACATTATCAAGCAGTCAAAGAGGATGTTGGCTGAGCTTTCATGAAAAAAAAATGTATTCTTCAACTTTGGGTATTTTTTTTTAATCATGTAATTCCAGATTTAGTTATCTTTTATCATTTAAGAGTAGGGGTAGTACCTTTGGTAATATTCTTTAAGTCCAGACCAAGTTAGAGTGCAGACAGTTTCATAGAACCCCTTCAACAACTTGCATACATACCCATTACTGCTGTATGCTCACCACCTTGTTTTTCTTTAAAAAGAATTAGATTCAGACAGAAGGGAGTTTTTAACCTACAGTCACACAATGTTTTTTCCTATAATTTTTTCATTAATTATAACAAATCTTTTGAGAGTGATTCTAAAATATGAGTGGTCAAGCTGTGCTCTTGTGGTGTTCATAGCATCCAAAGAGTGCGATAAAATCTCAGAATTCAACAAGTTGTCAAAAAGTTGGGGATGGCTCAGGACCTTGAGCAATTCATCAGTATCACCTGCGGTAAAGCTGATGCTATGCTTCATGCTGACAAAATGGAGGTCGGATAAGATGCCAATGCTTTAAGTCTATTTAGGTTGCTATCTACCACATCTTCTTTCAGTCCCTTGCGATTCTCAAAACTTTCTTCCACCCTCCCAAATCCCCCCAGTCGGGATGAAAAACATAGCTACCACCAAACATCCTTGATGGACCTTCAAGCCATTTGAAGGGTGTGATTGATTCGGATATCCTAAATTGTCCGCGTATTCCCAGCGTGCTTGTTAATGGATATCGTGGCATGTTTGGCGCGGGGATGACGACGGCGCTCCCAAATCACACCCAGTGTCTTGTGTCTCAGACTACACACCTGGATGAGGGTCGGTTATTTCTTCGTTCTTGCTGACGTATTCTGTCGTTGATGGAAGCTCCATCTCAGATGTGCCCGCGACACCTCCTCCGGGAATAAGGGGAATTTATGGCAGCTATGTTTGTAATGCGAAAGCTGCGCAATAGCTGTGTGCCTCATCAGACTCTTTGGATAGCATCACAGGATTTGCACACAAAGTTCAGCTGTACACTGAATGTTGGCATACCCCTAAATTTCCACTGAAATGTTGCCCTTTCCAAGAGCATTTTGTTGAAATAGCACTTCTCAATTTGTAAATTTTGCTGAGGGAAACTGACAGTCATATTCAAGTTGACTGTGATGGAAAGAGTACAGTCAAACACACAACTGAAAGCTTTATTGAAATCAAATATAGATAAGAGGGCGGTGAGTTGGCTCAGTCGGTAGCGCGTCTGCCTCACGATCACGCGGCCCGGGTTCGAACCCGAGTCTGGACTGAGCAATGTTGTGTGTAAACATACCGTCCCCTCTAGCAAGAGGCAAAACACTCTGTCCCTCGGATAGGACATAAAATGGAGGTCCCGTGTATGAGAGAGTCACAGCTCATGCACGTAAAAGATCCCGCTTCATTCATTCATCGCAAAGAGCAGGGTGTCTAACCCGGTGAAGTGGTCCCACCCCACATCCAACTGGACCCCTTGGAAGACCAGCTTAATGTAGCTGAATATGGGCTATCCAGCCATCTTCATAGATGGAAAATGAACAACAACAACAACAACAACAACAACATAAGAAACTAATACAAATTTTGGGTCATACAGACTGTATGCCAAACAGTATTAATGTCACTCACTGAAGCAAATAAGACAATGACATTGTCTTGCAATTTTTCTTTTGCCTGGTGTATATAATATATATATACATATATATCTATATCTATATATATATATATATATATATATATATATATATATATATGTATATGCAAATCTCATGAAGTAAGTTTGTGTCCAAGTCTAGCAGAGCTTAAAATGCAATATAGCATTATCATTTCTTCTCACTCTAATTCAAACTCAGTTTTGATCCAGTTTTATAAAGCTCTGTTCTACATTTCTGGTTTTACTCAATTTATAGGTGTCCACTCAGATGTGAATTAGAGTTTCCCTATTAAAAGGAGGAGCTTTATAACATTGCAAATGCACAATTTGATATAAATGCATTACCTTCAGTCTGTTCTTTTTTGTGTTTGTAATAGTTAAGCTTAGAACTAGAAGTGAACAAATTTTGTTGATTACCAGGTACCTGTAATATTTCAAATTAATTCATGGTGAACACTTTGTATCCATAGGAGCTAATGATTATTTCATTTAGAACATCTTGTGTGTGTATGTATTTTTCTCAGTGTCATAATTTCTACATGCTGTTCTTATACTGATTGCTTTTCTTAAGATACAAATGGTAGAATACTTGAAAGCTTATGAAAAAGTGGCTGCAACCTTTATCAGAGATGTATAAGAAAATTTCAGGATCCATTTACAAAGCAAAAAGGATACTGATATATCATTTCCAGTGTTAGCATCCCTCTTTTCCATCAATTTGATTTTTTATGGAAGTGCAGATATTCTACACAATGCAAGTCATGTGATGACAAATGTGCGTATGTGTTTCTTTGACTCTGTAGATGTGGCAGACCTAACTGTAGAGATGGATGCAACATCAGAAGGAGCCGACAAGGGTGGAGACACGGGAGAGGAGGAAGAGGATGATGACGACGATGATGGAGAGGATGATGGGGAGGAGGATGACGAGGAGGAGGAGGAGATCTACAAGTGTGATATGTGCAGCGAAACGTTCAACAGCATCACCGACTTCATGGACCACAGGAATAAGGATTGCAAACGAGGTGGGTCTCCTTTCAAAATATATTTAAACTGTTGCCTCCAAGCTGGGCCGATTCCTAGTGGATTTTAATACATGGTACATCTGGTTTCCTTCAGAAGTGGGTCGGGAGTGTGTGATAGTCACAAGAAATGTACACCACAGTGAGTTATATGAATGTCATTTGTGATGGATAGCAAGCAAATTGCATTAGATATGAGTTTGGTTGATTGTGAATAAAACTGCAGTAATTACATTACAAAAATTACCTTAAAGGTAGGGAATCCCATTTGCATGCCTTAAATGAAGAGTTGTATACATACAGTGGTATGTTGAAGAGAGTATCATTTTAGAAACTCCCATAAAGTATTGAAAGCGGAAGGTAACATTTAGTACATTTTTATTGACCGTTAGATTTTGAATTGAATTTTTTTCGGGGCTCACCGTAAATTCCAGTACATTACTAGGCTACCTTTGCAGACCCATGCACTGCATGTGTGTCCATCATGTATATTTTGTGAAGAAAGTTCATCAAAACTTACAAACATTTCTATATACATTCTTGCCACACACTCTATATGTTATTACATCAGCTCTTATACTTTTAGATTTGTTTTTATAGATAAAAAAAAAATACAGAAGACTGCAACAAAAAGGCTTAAGTGTGGCTGACACACAGAACTACTGAGTAGTTGAGTTTTGTGCATTATTCAAATTGTAGATAACTGTTGACTTCCAAATTTCTCAGCAGTGGCCTAAACAAGTCCCCTGAGGTTCATATTTAACGTTTTGCTGCATTTTGGGAGGTCTGTAAAAGGTATCCCCTACCTTTATTATTATTTAGTAACAATGACTTTTACATACTATGTAGTCAGTATATGTATGTTTGGGATTATTGATTAATTTGATCTCTACACTTTTGTTTTGTTTTCTCTCAATAGTAGAAGATGTTCCAATTTTCACATTTTTTCACAGAATTTTAGTGCTTTATAAGTGAATAATATCCAATATCGGCAATTTTGGCCTAGTGTACCAGTTTGTTTTCAGTGCTAAGAAATGGAAATATTTCTTTAATTTCCACTTTCTTTTGTGAATACATGCTGTTGCAACTCTTGTGTAGACTGATTCCACCAAATTATTTCTCATGATAAGGACTACCATGCTTAGTACACATTGCAGAATTTCTTTCACACTGATGATTACATTTATGTAGAATGTGTTGTCCAAAACTCTAAATTTGCAAAAGTTTTTGCAGTATATCACCTTTATCACTTTTATTGTTCTGCCAACCTACTGCTCAGTGTATGTCGCTACCCATTTGCTATTTTGATATTGAGCTAGATTTTTGTTATATGATGACAACTCTTGAGTGCATATCTAATTCCCTCCCTAGATGATGAAATGATGGCTGCAGAAGAGGAAGGTGATGCCCAGTATCGCCTCGAACACAAGGGTCTAGTCTCAGTTGTGGGAGGACCCCTTCCATATCCGTGTCAATACTGTGACAAGTCATTTTCCCGACTGCGATTTCTGAAACTCCACGAGCAGACTCACCGGGACAAGCTGCGCTTCGAGTGTACCTACTGTGCCAGGCTCTTCAAGCACAAGAGGAGCCTCGATCGCCATGTCAAGCTTCACACAGGCTTCAAGAAGTACCACTGCCCGTACTGCGAAGCGGCCTATGCCCGCAGTGATCACCTGAAGACGCACATTCAGACCCACATCAAGGGCACCGTCAAGAAGCAGGGGCCTGCCAGCCTGCACATTTGTCCCACCTGTGACCGTGGATTCCTCACCAACAGGGCTCTGGTGCTTCATTCAAACACTTGCGGGAAGCCATCAGACGATGACAGTGTATCCTTCCAGTGTGATCAGTGCTCCCTCTATTTCTCCTCGGCTGAGCAGTTGGATGAACATGTGACGTGCCATGCCAGCAGTAGCAGTCAGGCTGCAGACGTTGCCAAAGACACAATAAAGCCCCGGGAGAAGGTGTTGCAAGATGCCAAAGCCAAAAATTGCTCTGACTTTAATGTCCAGATGGAAGCCTCTAGTTCTTCAAATCATAGTAGCCTGAGTGGCACTCCAGACAACTTGCTCAACTGTCCCCACTGCTCATGGACAGACTTTGCCAGTGCTGAGGCACTCAAAATCCACATCCAGCAGATGCACGTGAAGTCCTCACCAACCCCGCAGAACTTTGTTTGTCAATACTGTGGAAAGGATTACCCCAGTCTGTATAACCTCACTGAGCATATATCCGCCCTCCATGAGAGCGAGATCAAGAACCTGCAGAGCGGAGACGAATCGTGCAGCTTCATCTGTGGCTACTGCACAATGAAATTCAGTTCTATGACGGAGCTTCACGAGCATGTGAAGAGTGTGCATTCCATGAGTGGTCTTATTACGTATCGGGAGGATGGAAAGCTTGTTTGTCCCTACTGCAATGCAGCTTTCCCCAGTGAAGTGGCACTCATGGATCATTTTCGCAATGTGCACAACTCCTTTGACAATGCCAACAACCGCTCCAAACTGCAGTGTCCTCACTGCACCAAGGCCTACCCTAATGAGCGATACCTTCAAGAGCATCTGAAGAGAGCCCACTGCAAACCTCTGGACAAGATGAAATATCCCTGTCCCTATTGCATCAAGCAGAATCTGTTTGACTCCATAGAACAGCTACAACTCCACATTGAGGTCTTTCACAAGAATAGCCACAACCCAGTCTACCTAAATACAGACCCTGAATGTAAGATACCATCTGGAAGCATTTTGAAAGAACAACTTTGTGGGAACAAGACAAGTAGTGCAAATGGTGTCACCCCTTCTCAGATCTCTTCTCCTCCAGTTTCTGTTCCATCATTCAGTACGAATAAAGAAGTTAAGGAACTGAAAAAAGAGCTCAGTATGAGCCCCCCAGCTGTTCCCGTCAACATTTCAACGTCGCCCCATGTGGAGCCTCAGCAGTCCCCTCAGAATAATGCAGACTCTGCATCAGAAGAAACCAAGGTGTCATGCCCCACCTGCCACAATGAATTTCCAAATGATGAACAACTCATTGTTCATGTTCTGACTCACTTCAAGAGTGTTACTAAGGAGTATGTCTGTAAAGACTGTGGAAAGTCCTTCAAGAAGCCTGATGAGCTGCAAAAACACCTTTTCGAAATTCATGCTCACCACTTATTCAAGTGTTCCCTTTGCAAAGAAGTATTTGACTCGAAGGTCTCCATTCAGGTTCACTTTGCCGTCAAGCATAGTAATGAGTACAAGCTCTTTAACTGCATCAAGTGTGGTTTGGTGTACAATTCTGAGGCAGAGCTCTTGGTTCATGTGAAGGCGGAACATCTAAAGATGGTCCAGCCTTTCAAGTGCCTCTTCTGCTGTCAGAACTTTGCATCTGATGTGGAGTTCCAGTGTCACCTAACAACACATTCTGAACAGTATCGATGTCCCTTCTGCAATGCCCCATACGCTTCTCAAGAAGCTCTTGATATTCACCTCCAAGCAGCTCATGACCATGTGGGTGGAAGTAGTACACTTGTGGCAGGCGAGGATACAAATGAGAACAGTGAGGAATCTCAGGAGAGGGTGTCTGTTGATAGTGACAAAAAGAGCTCTGTCACCTCTGAGAGCGGTCCCAAATGTTCCAAGACTAAGGAAGACAGGAATTCTGAGGAAGTGGCTGGTTGCTTCACCTGTCAGATCTGTGACATCATGTTTCCCCTCAAGTCTCTCCTCGAGAAGCATCGTATCCAGGAGCACAACATCAAAGCAAGGAGCGCCACCATCAAAATGGAGATGACACAGCCCATCAACGTGGCCGATCACATCAAGGGGAAGTTCACCTGCCAGATTTGTGCTGAGAAATTTAAATCCAAGTTTGAGATGATGACCCACCTGAACAACCACAGCATGGCGGAGAAGCAGGCGCTGGCACAACTAACTCGGTCGAAGTCACCTGTCATAGCACAGAGAACTCCAAGCCCCCAGCAACCGTGCATTTGCCAGATATGCCGTCAGACACTTCACAATGAGGAAGAATTTCTTGAGCACACACAGAGGCACAACACTGATCTATCCCTGGGTTCTGAAACCATCAGGTGTTTGGTGTGCCTGCAAGACCTCACCTCCATTGTGGAGTTGCAACTGCATGCCAGACACCACACTCAGATTGTGTCCTCAATGTCAGGGCAAGAGTTGTATCCTTGTTACCTATGTGGAAAGGCCTTTGCCAGTAGAGCAGATGTCGTTCCGAAACTAGACAGTGATGGCCGACCATGTTTTAGCTGCATGAGGTGTGTCAAGACAACCCTTGAAGCCCAGTTTCACGGTGTCACCAAGTTGAGTAGCCCACTGAACCGTCAAATTGGGCAATATGCTAATTCCAGAGGTGATGGAAGTCCAGATAGCTTGGTTGCAGTCCACAGGTGTACCATTTGCAGAGTGAAGTTCGAAACTCAGGAGGAATTGGCAGTACACATGCAGGTTCACAATCAGGCTGCAGCTAGTAGGAATGTCGGTGGAAATGGCGTCGGCAGCTCAACTGGCAAAACTTATCAGTGCATCAAGTGCCAGAAGACATTTTCAACAGAGGCAGAAATCCAGCTCCATGTTACATCCCATGTCCTGGCTGAGGGAGTGCTCCATGACTGCAAGCTATGTCGTCAGGTGTTTGATTCGCCCGCCAAGCTCCAGTGCCATCTCATAGAGCATTCATATCCCGACAAGGAGTACCGCTGCCCAATATGCAGAGCCCTGTTCAGCTGTGCAAACGACATCCAGGCACATGCCATCGAGCACGGAATGGACAGCCGCCACCACAAGTGTATGAACTGCAGCCAGTCCTTCTTTTTCCCTGCAGAATTGATGAACCATGCCAAGTCCCATCCTCAGTGCCAGCAGGAGAGCAAGTTCAACTGCGGTGAGTGCAAGCAGAGCTTTGCCTCGCTCTTCAGCCTCAGCAACCACATGAAACGCCACCTCAACAAGCCCACCGTCAAGTGCTCCATGTGTCCAGAAGTATTCCAGTCAGTCCTAGACATGCAGCACCACTACTTCAGGACTCATTCTGAGGTGGAGACAGCTTCTTCAGGCCCAAAGACCTTTGACTGTCCCAAGTGCAACAAGAGCTTCCCAAACCTGTCCAGTCGGCAGAATCACATGCGTGTTAACCATGAGGGCAAGAAGTACACCTGTGGGGAATGCAACAAGGTCTTCACGCTGGCTCGCAACCTCACCATCCACATGCGCTCTCATAATGGAGAGAAACCCTACCAGTGTGGCATCTGCGACAAGAGGTTTGCCCGCAAAGAGACGCGCAAGGTCCACATGCAGTCCCACAGCAACATCCGGCCGTTCATGTGCCCCCACTGTGGCAAGATGTTCTCCCGGAAGTTTCATGTGCAGGTGCACATGCGCACTCACACCAAGGGTAGGCTGTCTACCAATCAGTGCGAAATCTGCCAAGAGACTTTCACCCTGGCCAAGAACCTGCGGCGCCACCTCAAGAAAGTGCACAAGATCCAGAGCGGGCTGCTGCCAACCATTGTGTCGGATAACGATGAGGATGAGGAGGCATTGATGCAGGAGGGGCAAGCGGCAGGGGGCTCAGGCAGGACTGTGGAGGAGGAAGTGAGTAGCAGTCAGGATGTTGCCATGGTAACAGTGGAACATGTACACTCAGACTGACAATGAGTTTGTGGCACACACACAAAAAAAGTTTCCACTGATAGTGTTTGTATATGAGAAATAGGCTGTTATTGCTGGACTATAGCAAAAAGGTTAGTTTGTTATTTATGCATATCATGGGCACACAATAAACTTATCAAATTCCATGTGTCTTATTTTTTTTTAGATATCAGTGATAACAGCATTAAAAATAGCAGTAGAACAATAGCATGTTTGTGCTTCAAACTCACATATTTCATTAGTATGTTAGAAATTAACAGATTGATTGCTATTAATTTTTTAATTCGTGAGCACAATTAAACATTCATAGAGTTTGTTACTGGGGGATAAGGTCAGTCCCTTATTTTGACATTATTGTTCATTTTGGTTAAGGCTAAAGACCCCAGCAACTCCCCAAGTTTATCACCTACAGTGTAATTGCATTCTTGATTGGTATAATTATAACCTGACTCAACCATATTAACAGCCTCATTTATAATAATGTCCTCTTGCATATAGTATATACAAAAATGTACTTGATACCTTTGTCTATAGTTATTTCTTGCACTTTAGGGCACACCTTGCAAACACAGAATGTGTGTCGTGTCGTTATCAATTTCTGGGGATGCTTCAGCCCAGAGTTTTATCAGCATGGCCTAACAGGTGTTTGGTGAAATGTCTTATATATTGATTACAATTTCATGCTTGTTAATTAATCTATTTATGATAACCAATGTGTATATTCACAATAAAATGCAACCTGCAATTGATTATTGTAGGGAAGAAACGTTATGATCTGCCTGATGGGCTGTTAAGATGGGGTTTTGTAATAACATTCCTTAAAAAAAAAAAAAAAAAAAAAAAAAAAAAATTGGCCTAGTTGGCAGGAAAGACACAGACTTTGTAAAGTAAGTTTGTGTGGCAGTATCTGTAGTAGTTGCAATGGACATGACCTCCACCCATCGCAAAATTAGGTAAGTTTATTATTTGCATAGTTATTATATATTACACTGTATATGCAACACGTTGTAAGAACTGTGATAAAGCCATTTTCTAAGAAAGCCCTGCTTGTCTTGAGAAGAAGTAGTAAGTGTTTGATTTATGCAATGGCTCTCTGTGAATTCTTTTTAGTTCATTTAGAAAATGATGTATAGAGTAGTTGGTACGCCATCTTTGATCAAAGACGTGAGAAAATTATTAATTTGCCTATTGAGGATGGAGTAAGCATGAGAACAAGGAAGTCTTACCGTTTTCGTTAGATAAGGATTTCTGTGATAGACATTATTAGTATTGAACATCTTGGAATTCTGCAAAATGACTTGTGCATTCAAGATGATTTGAGTGGTAAAACCACACTCTTTTGTCTTTAGTCCTCTCCAAAAAGGTCAAGAAAAGGAATCCTAATTCTGTATACTTCAACGACAAAAAAAAAAACAACAACAAATGAATATATCCAGTATTTCCCAAGCTTTATGTAATACCATATTGATGTGGTTTTGAGGAGAAAGTTTACAAAAATAAAACTTGTAAAAGTTTCATGACTGTCAAAGATCAGTGATTAGAACTGGATTCTTTTACTGTAGATTTATTCATTGTGTATGGAAACTGCCCAGGTACATTTCTGTGATGGTCTTAGAAAAGTCAAGACATGGAATTTGAATGTCCCAATGTCGCATAGAGAAGTTTAGCTCGAGAGCTAATGCAGAATTTAAGCAGTGACATTGAAGAAATAATTCATCACTTGAATTAGAATTCATGCTCACTCATACCCATTTATTTTGAGGCTGTGTTAGAATATCATATGTGGTCTTCAGAAATATTTTAAACATTTGTAGTTTACCAATTGCAAGGGTACCCTATTCAAATCTGAATGGGGTCTATGTTATGTGTTATCATGTAGTAAAGAATATTTAGACAATATGTGACCCTGCATCACAAAACCAACAAAAAGTCACCAGACATGGATTTTTAGTTATGGGAAGATTCTGAAAGAGCAGACTCTAAGCTTTAAAATGATGTATAACTCGATTCTAATGGACTCCCCTAACCTACCTAAATACTGGAAAGAAAGCACACACTCTGGAAAAGTGTGAACTGAGAAAAGAGGCTCTGAAGTACACGGTCTATTCAAGCACTTAATCCTTGCCAAGCCGTACTAGCTGTGCCATAAAAGGGACAAAACACAGGTTGTTAACCACCGGAGCAACAACAATGAAGGGATTATCAGATTAAGCTGAAATTAAGCATGTTCTATTAACACATTCTGCTCATGATTAATGCTAATTTTAAAAACAGGAGCCTCATCCTTTCAAAAGTTATTAGACTTGTAAGTGAAGAGTGTGCAAAGGATTTGAAGAAATGAAAAGCAGCCTCCAAGACATACCTGATCATTCTACTCCCCCCCCCAAAAAAAAAAAAAAAAAAGAGTGGTAGAAAAACTGTTTAAAACACACTTTCCCATTAAAGTTAAGATCCCAAACTGAAGAATAATGTAGAAGAAGGATAATTCTTTCAGAAAATATGAAAAACTCAAGATTGACTTGGTTGAACCATTTCACCTTTTTTGAATCCTCACATAAAATCAAGGGGTGCGACTTTTTGTTTGTTTTGTGATGCATGGTCACATATATCACTAAACATTTCTTTCAAATATGAAGAATTTGATTGCAAAACGAGTTAACTGAATTCTTGTCAAGTTGAGATATTTGTGATTAAACCTGAGAAAAAACATTGGAAATAGTAAGAAAATATGAGATATTCTTAAACATAACTTAAAATCTATTACTTTTTTTGCAACAAGTGAAATATCAGTGGAAAGGTTTTATTGTGCTCTGTCTGATGATGAACTTACTTTAAAATGCTTTAAAATGGTGCTTAACCTTGTTTTGCGATAAAACTGTATATTCCTGATGCCTATCCTTTATTACAGCTTTTGAGATGAGTTGCTACAATTTCATTTTGTTTTCAAAAACAGGGATATTCCAAACCCTTGATACTGTATAATGACAATGTTATTTAACAAAGTAATTTTTGTGCCCTCAAATTCAGAGTTTCTTTCTTAATTTGTTGTCTTCTAATCCTTGTGTAGAAAAAAACCAAAATACATGTAGAAATTAGATACATGTATTCTCAAAGTACAACTGTTATTTTACTGTTTCCAAGGAGTTTCCTATAACAAAGAGTTCACTGTGTTTGCACAGCTTGACTCAACAGTGAACTGAACTGATGACATTTCAGGCAAAACAGTGTTACAGAAATCATGTACCATCATAATTCTTGTCAAATTTAGTTACATTTGTACAAACTACAGCTGAACCAAAACAGAGTATAGACATTAACAGTTGTGTGTACTGTGGTTGTAGTAGTTAATGATACACAATTTCATATTTCACAAAGTTACTCTGGTTGCAAATGATCATAGACAAAATTAATATACATGTAGGACGTGTGGTTATATGGTACTGTATACATAGCCTAGAGTAGCATACACTAGTTGTGAATGTGTCAACATTCATAACAAGAGGACAATTAGGTAGCACGGTGCATAACTATGCTTGTTTCATCAGCAACAATGAAAAAAGAAATGCACATGAAATGAATGCATAACCATGTGTATGAAAGTAGATGAAGTTAGGAAAGTCGCCATAATAACTGCTCGTTGACATCAATAGCCCCCCTTTTTGACTCAGGGAGTACTTCTTTTGTAATAGTCTAAGCTGCAAAGGGCAAAAGGACATTAGAATGTTTGTGATCCTGACTAATCACCCAAGATGGCTGTACTATAAATTGTACCTGTGATGTATATAACTAATATTTCTTATCAAAATATGTGTAATGGTCTGTTGTTGATTTTTTTTTGGTGGATAATCATCCATCATCAATCAGTATTCCGTACAAGGTGAGTTATGATTAATTCATAGTTAGATTTCTCATGTGTACGATGAAAAATAAATGCTAACAAATGCATGGATATGCCACTTTCTTTTTGTGGTCTCATTTTTAATAAAACAAAAAAATTGTGTTCAGGGCATTAAAGGGTGTGTACAGTTCTGGTTGAGGTGAGGATTTAGCTTTTAATGTTTTGCGAGATATTCAGAAACCACTCCATGAGATGTCAAAGAGTATGCAATTCTAAGGGATATCAAAAGTTTATTATTGATGAAATCGGTTTTGAAATGGCTGAGATATCCAAAAACAAGGTGAAACAAAGAGATCCTAATAAAAGGTGTGGCCTGTTGCCTTTTATTATTATTATCACTTTTTTGGATATCTCAGCCATTTCAAAAACAATTTTCATCAAATAAATGTTGAATCCTTCTTAAAATTACGTGCTCTTTCATATTTCATGAGAGGTTTCTCATTATCTCACTTAGGAATGTTCAAAACATGAATCCCCACTTCGACCAGTACTGTACAGTCTCTTTAAGCATTTATTTCTCAAATTTGCCATCATAGTCTCCATGGGGCACACAGTCAAGGGACTGTAGAATTTTGATACACAATATTATATGCTTTATAAAAGTAGAATTAATCTGAAATTTAATCTCCTGCTTTTACAGACAGAAATTTGCTTGATGTAGGCTGTCTTAGATATTTCATCAGCCAATGTTTTTGTTACGCTTAGTAATTTTCGCCGGTTAGCCCTTGTTAAATAATGATCTTTGAATTTCTTGTGAAGTATTGGTAAAACTGAGATCCTGTATCTGGTGTGGAAATGTACGTGTATGTTCCTCATGTGTACCAGAGAGAGAGAGAGCTAGAGAGAGAGAGAGAGAGAGATAGATGGAGAAGGATAGAAAGGCAGATGTGAGGAGATATACATGAAGGGTTTGTTTGCAAAAACCGATAAGTCCATACTTGCCAAATGGAGATACACTCTATTTGCGATTAAAGGTCAAGAAAAATAAAGAGAATAATAAGAAAATTTTTGCTTCTTTTGACCATAACTTCAAAAATGTACCGTTATATGTAGTGACCGATATATCATTTAAAAGGTATTATGTATTTTGTACTTTATGACAGAGACCATACTGCAAAATCTTCAAAAATGGACTTATCGGTTTTTGCAAACAAACTCTTCACATGTACATAGAGGTAGATGCAATGTAGTGAATGAAAATATATACATGTAATAGATACATGTACACGTATATAGAGATAAAAGAATGAACAGAGGACATTGTAAACATATAAACAATGATGGACAGATAGTGGTGGAAAGAGTGAATGACAAATTTACAGAATAGAAGATGCAGGAACAGAGAGGGAGACAGGAGAAAAAAAGATGGAGAGAAGGGGAGAGGTTAACACACTGAAAAGCGCTTGTGTGTGTGTGTGTGTGTGTGTTTTGTTTTGTTTTTTTTGTGTGTGCACGATGGCGGAAAGGAAACGGATGTCTCACAGTGTCTGTTACAACATGGGGTTTTCATTTGCGTAACATTCGTTCTTTTAACCCAATTTTGTACGTTGCCATCATAGAACTCTTTTCTTGAGTGAGTGAGTGAGTGAGTGAGTGATTGTGCGTGTGTGTACGCGTGCGGACGTGTGTATCCCCACTGGCGTCAGACATTGGTGACAGGAGAAAGTGATATAAGCCGGCGTAGAGGGAGTGGAATATGCAAAATATGACATTTACGTCAACACAAATTTGCGGCGGCCCCACGACTCCCTCGATATCGCTCCTACTTCATCCCACCGGACTGGAGGAGGAGAAGAAATCAGCAGAACGGGGGGAAATTTATCTCGCTACAGAGGATGAAAACTAGGCATAAAACGCATATGCCAGACATGTACAAAATTGTCCCCCCCCCCCACCTTTCTTTTACTTTGGTCATCCTATCTCCCTCTCTTACCAGTTCTCTCTTTCTCATTTCTCTTTCCTTATTCTTGCTTTTATGCGTCTCTCTGGCAAGGGGAATTATTCCCATCAGTATATGAGCCCCATGTGAGGCATCTGATTGTAGCCTCGTTTTAATTTCCCCTCCAAAACCGAAATTGGTGGAAATTGCTGCATCATGCAAAACAACCGTGTGTCGGGCTGAATTATGCATGGCGGGACTCGCTGAGCGGTAGGAGTGTTAGGCAAACGGGACACGACGTCGCCCGAGGGCCGACAACAAGACGCTTGATGAATAGATATGATCCGCAAGATATCGCCACTTTTGTTTTGTCTTATCCGAAGATGGTACACCTAAATGGTGATTATGAGGGGAAATCATTGCATAGTATTACATTTATTATTTCATAATATATACATGTATTCGTGATTGTTTTTGGTTGCGACCTGGTCCGGCGAGCACCACTGTGGTCGTTACGCATTGAGAATACAGTATTGTAGTAGATTTACACCTGCGATGTGAACTTAAAGTTTGAAATCGATCGGATGATATGCTACAGGTCTCTCTGGAATGGCCTTGTGGTGGTGATGTTTTTTTCTTTCTCTCTCTCGTATACAAGGAATATTTTTACTGCACACATATTCTTTTTGGTGCAAAACTGCGGTGAATACGTTCCTAGAATTGCAAAGGATTATCAATTCATACGTTGTAATTACAAAAAAAAAAATAATAATTCTCGTCTTTATCTATCTGTAATATATTTAGATGATTATACACCAATTGATTGCCTGCACTGTATAGATAGATACCTGTATATAGATAGATAGGCCTATAGATAAATAAGCGATATTTATAGACATACAGCTGTAAATGTGAATAGACAAATACGTGGGAATATGTACCTCATAGTACAAGTACATGTATATACCAATAAAAGTCTTTCAAAATGTTACTGTACAAACATCTTATTACCCGGTTAATGGATGAAATCTGCCTATGTCATGTATACGAAACTTGTCTATACATGGTTCTTACCCCTCCCCCTCGAGAGCACTCCGGCCGCGCTGCCACTGTACGGTGCACACATGCTACATCAGCCAGATCAGGGAGGTTTCCTCTATCTCACCTCCCCGGCCACATCAATTGGCATTCACTGCCTCACCTTTGTGCCGAGGGGTGCTATTACCTTGCTACGAGGACTCGTGTGCAGCGGCAGGGCTTGGACCCTGATGCAACTTTTCGTGGAAAGCGCAGTGCTCAGCCCACGAGACCGAGACACCTCTGTTACACATGGTTGGCATCAATCATTTCGTTTCTCATACGAAGCAATTGACCCCATCTACCTAGGCCTGATTAGCAAAATACCATTCCATGTCATTTAATTACAAGCCCCTTTCACAAAATGGCCTGGTGTCTTGCTTGCGAGCACTCCCAGTTGTTGCAGACGGTTGCACGAACCTTAGACAGTCGTGATCTGGTCGCATATCTGAACTGTGAACATGCTCAAAATAAAGCCAGATGCTATCGATTCACTCATATTACGTCGTACGACCAGTTGTGCGATTGCTGAAAGGGTGTGGTCGCACCACTTGGCACAACTTGATGCAGGAGTTCGCGCGACTTGATAGTCGCATTGAGTCGGCTAGAGGTCGTGCAACACTCGCACCTTAGCTAGCTACCTATAGGGACTTAGTTTGCAGGCACAAACTCCATGTCGGTCGTAAAGGAGTCTGGGCCAAAACATCTCTTTCATGGTCCTTGCATCCCTCCACCATTGCTCCTGCAAACTTATAGAGGCTATAGTCTTGCGAGTCGGTACGATTGTGCTAAGACCATGAGACTGTGTGCATGACCGATCGCAGCATATCTTACACGACCGTTGCACGACTGTATGCCACTATTCCTTTGTAGGGAGTCTATGAGAGGCCTCTTGTATAGTGGGACTACTTAGATGAGCTGCAGGACGATCTCTGTTTTTAACCCTTTCTCTTTTAGGGACTTTGGACAACGTTTACAATGCCATAGGTGTTATATGCCAGTCGGTAATCAAAGCACACAAAGGGTTAATGAAAAAGGGTACTGTGGATGCTGCCATGCTGCTCTTTAAGAATCTCGCCGGATCGTAAGGTTGCTGCATCTTCGGCACCAACAACAACACACAGGGTGTCCCGCTGATGGTAGCACTCACTCGTGCCAACGGTGTGCAAGAGCTTTCTCCTGATGATCACTTGATCTATAGGGCTAGAGCTAGGGCCCTCTAACAATTTCCTCTTATTTCTGTAACTTTCTTCTTTGGCATCGATCTTGGCTATTATGGAGGTCCAACTTGAAAGTGACCACTCGGTCCGATCATGTGGGGGGGGGGGGGGGGTTGGTTGGGGTGTCTACCCCATGCCACTCCCACCGGATTTGTTCAATCGCAAGAGCGATCGCATGGTCTCACGTCCACCGTGGTACGACCAATCGATTGGTCGTGCAACTATTGTCAGTGATTGTCGTCGATATGCAACTCGCAATCACTCGTGCAACGCTTGCATATTGTGAACCCACGACCACGAGCAAGTTTAACTTATTCATGCAAATACATGTATCTCCTTTAGTCGCTTTTCTTGAATGACAGCTGTTGCATTGGTGAATGCCCTTTTTTGCGACCTGATGAGATCGATGCCAGTTGCAGCCTTCCGTGCGACCAAAATGCATGGTTGCAAACTGTCGTAGATCAGGTGTGTAACTAGGAGAGATTGTGCGGCAGGATTGTTATCCAACATACTATTCCGTGCTTACATATGCAATATTTGATAATAATATCAACAACTTATGGCGTCAATGACCAAAATGCCTCTATACGCTTTACAATTTACCAGAGAAACAAACTCAATTAATTTGTAAATTACTTTGATCATAATCATCGGTATATTATTCTTCATAATACAGTAATTGGGTTAAGGCTTGGGTTTTCAAATTCAGTAGAACACAAAAGTGAAGCGGATATCTGACTATCATCAATGCAATACAGCTAGTCAGGTGGACAAATTAGTGCGTGAAACATTCCCTTGTGGCAATAAAAAAAACTGGGCGGCGATGTGCAGTCCGACATCCCGGCACAACAAGTACCACGCAACGTAGCGATGCCGTTGCGCAGCGACGTGCGGTCAGTTTACTGACGCAGTATCTGTGCGTAGAATTCAAACAAATACGTACAAGGTTAGTATACGAACAACAGCAGCGCGCTATGGAATTACACTCGATTGCATATTGAAATATCAATGAGTTTGAAGCATGTTTCATTGATATCAACAAATGATCACTACACACACGTACCTGGTACTTGCTGCTGGTAATGTCTGTATCAGCAACATCCTCTATATAAAAAAAAAGAGTTAGAGAAGGGAAGACAGTGTCCCACCTCTTATCAGGAATAAATTTGATAGGTTAAGAAGACCAGCAAGTGAATGCTATTTCACATCAAGGTCCTGTGACAATCCTAGCTTATAGATGGAAAATCACATTTTGTAGATACAAACAATAATTCTAGGAAGAAAACGTCCAGTTGAAATCAGTGATACCGTTGACCAAGTGTTGAAAATGGAAAAAATATACAATGTAGTTTAGAATAGTTGTATTTAAACAGTTATTAAAAAACATGTCACATATACAGTCAAAACAAACACTACTGAGCTTAAAAACTATAGTTTGCTTAGCTATTAAAGAGACCTGACATTACATATTTCTCAGTCTCAAGAGGATAAAATGTACATGCGAATTCATTTTTTTTTTGTCTGCTCAAAATGAGCCATGGTGAAAGTACACCTTGTTTATAAAATATAGTGTATAGTTGTTAACAGAAATAGACACTCAACTTTAAAGCAAAGTTAAAATTAATAGTGAGACCAACTACGAGGAAAATAATGGAACGGAGATCGACGCTAATTTGCCCGTACGCATCAAAGTTACTTCATCATTATCAGTTACATTTGAAAATATGTGGGTAATAGAAAATATATTCCGCCCGTGATGTCCAAGAAACTTTGTCCTCCACAAGACAACAAGGTATTAAAAAATGCTTCCCCCAAAACCTATAGGCAGGTGGGGCCAACATGTACCCCATCTATACGCGGCGCCACTTTGAACAGTCATCCATTGCACGCCATTTCATAGATTAGTGAGCGACCAGGGAGGTGAGACGTGTCACCTCCCTGGTACGACACATGGGAAGGATCCATCACCCATGGGGAGAGGGGGGACTCTCAATCCACGGAGGTAAAAACCTCTCAACCACCTCCCCCGATCAAAACCAAAGAGAGCTCAGAGGAGGCGACTGTACGTGGTGAGGGGAACTCGTGAAGCTCTGAGTGATATTGAGTATTTATACGCCCACTTCTATAACGCTCCGAGTAGAATATTATGTATTCACACACCTATGTAAATCTGTAACGTCAACTATGGTGTTGATGCAGTAAAGTAAAGCCCGCCGCACACTACACGATTTTGCCCCGATTCACCGGTCTTAAGACCTTAAGACTAGAAGTGTGACGTCACAGTCTTGCCATTTTCTAGTCGTACGACTGGGTCTTAGCGCCAGTCGTAGAGATTTGACATGTTGAATTTCTACGACTGATCGTAGCCTTTCAGCCATTCACAATGCAGTAGAATGCAAGCGCACGCAGTACGCACTGCGCGTGTTTTGCAGTCGGGTCGTATAGTGTGCGGTGTCCGGTCGTACGACTCGTCTTAAGACCCAGCTTGGCTTAAGACTTTAAGACCAGTCTGATCCTGTAGTGTGAGGTGGCCTTAAGGGTATCAGAATGTCATCTGAACCCTAGACTACTTCGGTGGCAAAGAAAAACACCAAACAAAAGTATTTGTTGACGATCTTCGTCGGCGTACAAGATTTAGGGGGCATCTTGTTGCGTTGTTTGTATCAGTCACTGCTTGAAATTAGAATAAGAGGTCAACTGTGAAAGAAGAGAATGGCAAGACACGGGGGGTAGACCCGTTAAAAGTAAAAGATGACTCTGTTGGGAAAGACAATAATAGTGACTTCATGTACACACTAGCTAACAGCGGTGATGAATTGCTTCTCATGGAGTGGACATGGTGGGGATTTTTTTTTTCTCCTACAAATGGCGTCTTTATTGTATGATAAACAAGTGAGTTGTCATTGTCATGATTGTAAAGAAAATTAATCAGGCTTTCTTAGTGATGATGTCACATATGAATGAAATGATGTAGTTTTAAGAGAAATATACACACCAAACTGGAATTGCATGACTTTTTTGAGGGTTTTTTTATGTCCAGGGATATCCCTGAAGTTCGGTCACAATGCCCCATTTTGTGAGTATGCTCTTGGATGTTCTTATATGATATTAATCGTACAATGTCGCAATAGTATAATATCGTTTGAAATACATGCATTTTTCTCGTGCATAATACACTCACACACAGACACACACACACAGACACAGACACAGACACACACACACACACACACACATGACATGCACATCACGCAATGGTAAATAACCAACGAACCCTTCTCTCTCACACACACTCAATCATAGATTATCCTATCAGATGAAATGAAAGCGATGGAGTTGTGATTCTTTGACATTCATTGTTGTTTGTTTTGTTTTTTTCGCGCTTTGTAGTTCTGATATTAGTGACCAGCTACTAACACGACTCACCAGACAAGCGGTGGTCATCACCATATGACTTGGAGTAATCAGTTATCTACATGTATTATGTTCATTCCTTACAGTGACTTCCCGTACAGTAGAAATACCAGCTGAATACATTCAGGTAATTAAAAGACATTGCATGCATTTTCGAACTGTACAAGACATTATTCATTCGTTTCATAAGAAAAGAAGAAAAAAAAAAGAAGAAAAGATGCCGTTGCCTAGCAACTAAAATGTAGGGCAAGATGAAAAAATTGCCCGGACAGACGACCCGTCATTGTCTGCGTCGCGTTTAAGCGGATAACGAATCATTACGCAAACTTGGCGATGCACGTGACGACGGAAGTAATATGGGTTTTACCATGTTTTAGCTTCGACGCAGCGAGAAGATCAAGCTGATATTGATATGAGTCTATCAATCCGTTTCAAGGGTCTTTGGGGAGGACGGGCTTAATACGATTTTTGTACAGCGCGGGTGTGCATTTTTGTGATGTCGATACATCATTCGCAGTCGGCGCGTCGGTAGCGAGAAAATCGACGCGAACGCTGAATTTGTCTTTTCGCATCTTTAACTTACGTTAACGTGTCATTACACAAGAGAGAAGAAGAAGGAAGCGGGGGGGGGGGGGGGGTGTCCAAAATGTCACAGAAGGGAAGAGGCGACATATTGTACTGTATGATATTAAGATGGCGCGTGTACGGGGGCGTGGCAGTGACTTAATACTGGCAATCGCAGCACCTTGGGGAGAATATTGCCGACAGTTTGAGGGAAGGCAAAGGTCACTTTGGTGGGTGGTATTGAATATGCTACAAATTATCAATATCGATCAAACAACTTCTCCCTTCGGGTCCCCCCCCCCCCCTTCCTCCTCCAGCCCCTCTGCCTCTTTATCACATTCCTCTCGAGTGCGCGCACACACACAAACACACACTCACTTTTTATTAGTCTCCTCTTTCCCCCAGATGATTATGTAGGACGCATCCTGCGTCGCCTCTCTCTGGATGGTATTAGCTCGATTTCCTTCGATATCTGGCCCAGACTGAGGACGGGAAATTGGGTGTCATTGCGCTGGAAGCTCGCGGGAATCGCGCTGGGGCTCCAGCTCCCACAGCCCAGACTATTGTTTCTCTCCCCGAGACTGGGAGGCTCTTACCGTGTCTCAGAGTGCGTCATATGGGGAGCGACGGGCGTGGATTAGGTCAGCATCACCCAGGGAATACGACGCGGTGCCTCACTATACGAGCGAGGGGAGAATTCCGCTTGGTGCTCTTTTTTCGATTTTAGATTTTGTCTTCTATTTTTCTTTCATGGGAGAGATCGGATTATGAAAAAAAAACTGATATTCTGGAAAAGATATAAGGATGAGACTGTGAAAAGTGTCTGACGGCAATGGTGACGATGATGAGGATAATATTATGAGCGAAGATGGAAGACATAAGGGGGAGGGGGAGACGGGAGAAGAAGAGTCAGAGGATGCGCAACCATCCCCTTCTAAGAACTCTCTTAGAAAAAAAAAATCTTATGTGTCTTAAGCAATATGGAGTGAGGATTAGCATTTCCCTTTTCATCTCTCTTCCAGTGGATATATGTAATTTTACAAACAATATTTGCACCAGAACAATGTAGACGTGAAACACAACCGCATGAATATCATTTATCATTACATATTACATCATACACAAATTGGTAAATATGTTCAAGATGAAAATAAGCCTGGATCTTGTTTTGCAACGTGATGGCAAGTTGTACTTGCTAGTGGAGCTTTCTGAATGCAATGCCTCGTCATGCTTTCCCCTCGCATCCAACTCTACTCCGCAATTTAAAGGACAAGTTCACCTTCATAGACATGTGGGTTGAGTGAATATTAGTAGAACACATCAGTGAAAGTTTGAGGAAAATCGGACAATTCGTTCAAAAGTTATGAATTTTTGAAGTTTCTGCTCAGTCACGGCTGGATGAAAAGACTACTACAGCTTGGATGTCACATGTGTACAACGTTATAAAGAAAGAATAAAGAAAATTCAACATACATTTTGTATTTCCATTTTTCTCGCATAACAAATGAACACTCGACTTCTCTTTTTCAGAAGTCAGGGGGAATAATTACACTTAACATACGTCAGTAACAAGTCGAAGAAATTTGCACTTTATTCAAAAAGTAAAGTTTTGTGAAATTTCTTTTATTTTCCTTATATCGTTGTACGCATGTGACATCATACACTGTAGACTTCTTATCCAGCAGTGACTGCGCAGATACTTAAAAAAAATTCATAACTTTTGAACGGATTGTCCGATTTCCCTCAAACTTTCACTGATGTGTTCTACTAATATTGCTGCATTCTCTCAATCCTTATGTATATGAAGGTGGACTTGTCCTTTAAGGTTCTTTACATTCTTCTTTCTGTCAGTGCCCTATCAAGCCTAAATGATGTTGTTTCTTCGGTCTTTCTCATCATTTCCCTGCGAATTGATTCATATCAGAGCGTTGACACAGAATGTATTGTTTGCCCTAAATTCAAAACTATTTCACATTCTTCCTGCACATTCCATGTTCTTCCACATACGTGCTTCATTCGTGCTTAGAGAATGAGTTTGGATTAAGTTTTTGCATGGCCTGTGTATGAGATCACTTTCATGTTTGCCATAAAACAAGCTAGTATTATACGTACGGAACCAACAAATGGGCAACTCCCCTCTGAAAGTTTGAAGGACTTTAATAGCAATGCGGATACATATTTGTGTCTTGCCTTTACATAGCGCACTTCCTCTACTGCCAACCGCGGCTCAATCCTGGAACTTTCAAGTTTATTGAGAGTTTGTGGTCAACCACTAAGCCATATAATGGTTCCTCTTTCTGATATATCTCTGTCCCAAATCATCACCTTACTCCTTTGCCCTCACCATTAACATCTCGAATTCTTTGTTCTCCTTCCATCCAGAATTGATAAATCTCAGCCTGACGTCTAAAAATCTGGCACAAGCTCCTTAGGAGCTCATGCAGAGCTTCACTGCTATCCACTGTTGTCGGTTGTTTTTTTTTTTTAACTTTTTTTGGCTAATTCAAAACGCAGTGAATACACGTTGCACGCTTTCCTTTGCCAACTATAGGCCCAACGTGTATTGCATACATTTTAATTAGACAATCGACCTGGGTCACATGTGTTTACATAAACTACACGTCAGTTTCATTTACATGTAGATGTTTCCATCTAATTCTGCTCATATGTGAAATATGAAAAGGGGGAAAGGCGACTCTTATTTAAGAGACAAATCTTATCTGAACTCGTTGCTGTAAACAAGCGAGAACAAGAAAAAGGGTAAATGAAAATACAAATAAACAAACAAAACTACAAACACACCCATTCACCCACCCAAAACACACCTATCTGCCCTACCCACACGCACACATGCACACACAAACACAAAAACACATATTTTTCCTTCCTCCCCCCCCCCCTTTTTGTTTTTTGAGTTGGTTAGTTAAGCTCCCACAGCTCCACAATCCCCCTTTTAGGTATGACTTGTGGCTATCTGAATTAAATAGTGCTTTGGTTCCAAACAGAGGAGATGGCACGATTATCACACAACATTGGCTCAAGATGCATACACGTCTACTCCAGATTTAGGTGAACACTAAAAAATTACGTGAAGTCAAACAGAATGGAAAAGGTTTTTGTGATCAAAATTGGACATGAAATACAGTGTAAGGCAAAAATGAAAATAAAAAGTTATGAGGTTTCAAAGTTTCATATATTTTCATGTAACAATGACTTTGGTCCCATCCACATACTGTGAAAATCATAGGTGTTGATGGTATGGCATCACAAGTTTCCCGTTCACACACACACACACACACACACACACACACACACACACACACACACACACACACACACACACAAAATCTCTGTAAAATTTCTTTCCTGAAGGAGGATAAAAAAAGTAAGTTGTATCCCCTTGAAATTATCACAGTCTTGTTATAGTCTAGCAGCGACTTCTCAGAGGGAAGTGAGTCTGATTGCTTGATTATGAACTAAAACAAGTTTTCATGACACTTTTTTTGTACAAGAGTAGGAAATGTGGGATGACAATACTGCATTTTCTAATTTGCATATGTGGTGTCATTATATAAGGCATTAGTTTCATGAAAACATTGGACTCGAAACTCTAAAATGATTTTGTATCTTTATTTCAACCTCAATGAATCCTCTTGTTTGCATTCACTGTGTAGACTGATGTCAATTCTCATGAAGAGGAATTTACTTCATTATGTGGATTCAGTGACAATGATAGCAGAATACGTCGGTGAAGTTTGAGTAAAATCGGACAATCCATTCAAAAGTCAAGAATTTTACAGTCTTGGAGCTGTCATCACTTGATAAGAAGGCTACAACAGTTTGCAATGTCATAGTACTGTGATGATATAAGGTATCATTTCCACCATGATGAGAGCATTTCACTTACCTCCTTCAAAAGGTAGGAAATATATTACACTAACTGAAATATTTAATGGATATCTCTTTGTTTATTCATATCTTTGTCACTTATTATTGTAGCCTTCTTATTCAGTTATTACAGTACAACATACTTATATTTAATCAAAACTTTGGAAATTCAAAACTTTTTAAAGGGGATGGCTAGTAACCGATCAGTGGGAATCAGTGGGAATGCTGAGGAATGATTGTTCCAATCCTTGTGGGATTATATACAGTATCTATTGTTGTGTGAAAATTATTTGCTTCAGAACAGTCTTATATTCCAGTAATGTGCAGATTAATGCCCAGTCACTGACCAGACACGCTAACCTGGAAACATTAAACTGCACATTACTTGAATATGAGACCATTCTGAAGCAAATAATTTTCACACAACAATAGATATATAATGTACTCTTAAATGAATCCCACAAGGATTGGAACAATCATCCCCAGCATTCCCACTGATTCCCACTGATCAGTTACTAGCCATCCCTTTAAGGATTGTCAGATTTTTCTCCAACCTCACTGAAGTGTTCTAATTTTCCCTGTATTCACTGCTCTACCGGAACATGATCTCAAAAACCATAGGCCAAATCTGTTGTCAAGGCAGAGATATCTGAAATATTATGTAATCTCCTAGACACAGTATTATCTCTTTTCACTATTTGAAGCTAAATCAACTAATTTAGTCTGGTCTACAAAATGGAAGCATCCTTTGGCTATACAATCTGGATTATGCTTTTTGCCCGAAATTAAAGGACAAGTTCACTTTCATATACATGTGGATTGAGTGAATGCAACAATATTATTAGAACACATCCGTGAAAGCTGGGGAAAATCGGACAATCCGTTCAAAAGTTATGAACTTTTAAAGTATCTGCACAGTTACTGCTGGATGAGAAGACTATTACAGTGTATGATGTCATATGCGTACAACGATATAAAGAAAATAAAAAGAGAATTTCACAAAATTTTACTTTTTGAAAAAAGTGTACACTTCCTCGACTTGTCACGGACGTATGTTAAGGGTAATATTATTCCCCCTGCCTTCTGAAAGAGGGAAGTCAAGTGACCTTTTATTAAGCGAGAAAAGTGAAAATATGTTCATTTTTCTTTATATTTTCTTTATATCGTTGTACACATGTGACATCACAAGCTATAGTAGTCTTCTCATCCAGCCTTCAGTGAGCAGAAACTTCAAAAGTTCATAACTTTAGAACGGATTGTCCGATTTTCATCAAAGTCTCACTGATGTGTTCTATTAGTATTGCTGCATTCACTCAACCCACATGTCTATGAAGGTGAACTTGTCCTTTAAGCAATGTTCACTTATACACTTGTACATGTAGTTGACAAATTTGCATGTGCAACAAGAAATACAGTACACAAGGCAAGCATGATATGCATTTATGTAATGAATGACTATATCATTAGTCACTTGAGGAATTTTATTCATAAAAAAATACAATTCAAATGTTCAGTGCTGTCAATTTGGATTCATGACTTTTAATTGCACCCTAAATCCAACTTGAAAATCATCCGTGTTGCAAATTGCATACTTGAAGCAATGGACTAACAGAAAGACTTTTAATATGATTTCTGCAGTCACATATCACAGACCATACACTGGGACATGGCATACATGAGTTGTTACACACTGACAAGCAACCATTTACCATGAGAGCCCTAGAGAATCGCCAAACATTAATTTTCTGATCTTGGTTTGAATGACCTATTCAGATTCCAACTTTTCCAATGATGTACACTCTCCATCATATTTATATATGAAGGGTTTGTTTGCAAAAACCGATAAGTCCATTTTTGAAGATTTTGAAGTACTATTTCTGTCATAAAGTACAAAATAATACCTTTTAAATGATATATTGGTCACTACATATAAAGGTATATTTTTAAAGTTATGGTCAAAAGAAGCAATAATTTTCTTATTACCTGTATTCTCTTTATTTTTCTTGACCTTTCATCGCAAATATCTCCATTTGGCAAATATGGACTTATCGGTTTTTGCAAACAAACTCTTCATATATTTGATATATTTTTATCTGAGAAAGCATAAGAAAGCCCATCACCAGGGAAACACAGCTTCAAGAATCACAAATAAATTCATTTTGCAGTCAAGCATCTGGAAGATAGTGTATAGTGTATGCGTATTTGGGTCAATTCAACTGACTCATCTGTATCACTATATTTACGGGGGTCAAAAGGGGCCTGAGCTTTCAACCCTAGCAGAATCTTCATCAGAGGCAAAATGGCAAACATAAAGGGACAGCTTAAATGGATGACAAAGCAGTAATGCACATGAAAGTTTTGACATATCATAATATAACAACCAAGATCTCTGTGAACAAATTTCACCATGTTAATAGATGTCTCGTTGATTGACATATGCTAGCACTATTGTACACTCAGATATTGTTCTTTTTTCCAAGCATTCTGAAATCAAAATCAGTCAAAATTTTGCATTGTTCCATTGTTTACACAATATCAGTGACACTGGTAGTATTAAAGGGCAACTCCAGACCAGCTGAAAGTTAATCTAAAAAGATAGAGTAAAATATTATGTTTATGATAAATATTCTGAAAATTATTTTTTATGCAATTATGCCCCTTTCTCAATTGCTAGTATATCTGAAATATCACTATTCTGAAGTTATTCAGCCAGGAATATCATTATGTTCTAATACACTTCTATAGCAGAAAATTTGGAATTCCATCAGGGTCTTTTTTTGTATGTTTGTTTTTTTTTTTTTTTGCACACAATCAATGGAAAATGGTGAAGTGATGAGCTCATTAACTTGAGAATTCATATCAACTGTTCGAGAACTACTTTGCAAAGATAAGTGCAACTTCACAATTTCATATCTTCCCCAATCTTTACCCCATTTAGATCAAATTTTCACTGTTGTGACTATAAACTTGCACTCTTCCTTTTCAGACTAACTTTAAACTGGTTAGGAATTCCCTATAAGGACCATGCAGCTCTGTTCTGTTTTGCTTTAGGTTTTTCTTTTATGGAGACATAGTTAAACAAGGCCTGATAACAGTCCCTCTGCAGTCTAAATCATGACTCCCTGGGTTGAAATTCTGCACGGTGCGAACAGTCTTAGATGAAATGTTTCTCTAAACCCCTCCCTTGGGCACAGGTATCGTCAGATGAGTACCTGGCGATGCTGGGGTAATAATAATGATGGCAAAGCCTTCTGGTAGAGTAGAGTAGTGCTAACCGCTAAAGAGACTCCCCAGGGTAAATAAGATGGTTTTGCTGCATAAACTGTTATTAAGGCACCTGGGAAAGTCATAAGCACACACATGAATTTTAAAGATGCTCCAGGGACATATTCTTTGATAATGTCAGACAAGAAGCTACTTTGGCATAAAATTTGTCTAAAATAAGATTATGTCATGCTTATCAGCACACAAAAATATGTACAATTGAATTGGTTGAGCATGACGTGACTTGCATGAAACCTCCTATCAAACTGAATTCTCTCACTTTTGAAAGAGAAAGGGTACAACTTTTGAGGTGATTCTGTTACATGCACATAATCAAATGAGTTTTGTTTTTTAGAAAAATTAAAACAAACAAGCAGACAAGAAATCAGATTTGAAATGATCAGTCTGCTTTCATATCAGATATTGCATTTTCTAAGAGACTTGAATATTTCATCTCTCATTAACTGCCAGAAAAGGGGGAGGGGTTTATGTTGCTAGTATATATTCAAAGAATAAATAGTCATAGCCTCCTTGAACACAGATTGCACAAATTAGGGTTCACAAGGGGCCAGGTGTGGAATTGAAACCACAGATCTGGGGTAAATGATGGGTGTACACGTACATTTTGTGCTTACAGGACATGACAACATGACATGAATCATTGAAGAATGATCTGTCTTTATGCAATCACAGGCAAGACATGACACTATTCACTGACTTAAAACAGGAAGGATCATATCATTTTTCTTTCAGTGGTAGTAAGTAGGAAATACTGCCTGCAATTGATTCAGATAAAGAATAAAAAAACGAATACAAGCTAAGAAAGGATTGCTGGAATAAGGATTATCGCATGGGCCTCTTCTGTTCCAACCTATGATGCCCTTAAAATCACAACTAAGCCTGGACCTGAAGGCTACGTATCCAAACACAAACACACACTCATAGGTTTAGTACAGTCACTAGTGTATGCGCAAGAGTCACCCCGTCCCATGAAATGCACAGATACCACTCACAATTGTCCCCGTCATGCTGTCGGTTTACTTGACGTCATTTCAAATGCATATCTCAGATCACCTGCCGCACTAACTTGGCAGATGATCAACTCTCTTACACAATCCCAGCTGCTTTTCACAGCAGACACCAGCTCACTTGAAAAGATAGAGAGAGAGAGAGAGAGAGGGAGGGAGTATGCAAAGACGTCACCATGTGCTCCGGCGCTGGCCAAAAAACGTGGCACTACTTTCACTCCTCGCTCGCCACTTTCATCTCCGAACGCCACTGCTTCCAGCCCTCCCCTGCCTCTGCGCTTCACCTGGTTGTCAGGAAGTTGACAAGGGGCACTTTTGGTGCTAGGATCATCTTCTTGATTGTCCCAGGCTCCAGATGTGCCTTCCCAACATCGCTGTCTAGAATAAAGCGCTCTAGCTCCACTTGGTCCTCAATCAATGACGATGGCACAAGCAGCTTGCCACAAGTCTTATTATTAATCTGGTCACATGACAGAGAAAACCCAAGGAAAGAAATGCCCTATTCAGACAACTGAAAATGGATTTCTAAAAACAGAAATACCTCCCAAAAAACACAACAACAAATACTCACAGAATTAGATACTCTAATGTATACTAAAAATGTGATACATACTTCTGAAATAGGAGATAATTTATTGTTCATTAAAAAAAAAATCATCATTTATTTTGAAATTCCTGCGGTTAAAACTTTTTAGCAACAATACACGTAAAAGTCCAAGAAAACAAAGCATAAAATGAAGATGGGCTAGTAAGGTGCTCAATGAACAGCTCAACTAATGAGAAAAGCATTTTGGCCCATCCAATGAATGCCACACTAGATATTTCATTTTTATTTTTGGTACCAGGTTGTCACAAACTTCAAAATTTCTCTTTTCCATTTTTGACTTCAATCACAGTAGTTCAAGGATATCACCACATTCACTGGTAAAAAGCTTTTATAAATTGGGAAGTCAATTAATTTTCTTCCTTCTCTTGATACACATCTTATTCTGCTAAAAACTAGCATTTTTCCTTCAATTCCAGTAATTTCTTTGAAAAACAAATAACCTCATCTTCAATTGTACTCTTTGTTTAATAAACAATTTTAAAATGACATTCATCAGATTTCTTGGGATTCATAACAAAATGAATATATTCAGAGGCTCCAACTCTCCCACTTTCGATGAGAGATCTCCCGCTGAAAGCCCATTTTTGCACGATCTCCCGCTTGAGATTTAATTTCTCCCGCCCTGGCTCTGTGTCTCAAGCCTGAAATGATTTCTTACTTAGTGTCAATGTATATATTGAAAATATAAGCCTTAGATAGCATGAGAGAGCATTTAAGTGTTAGAACCCTAGAGCTTCTAGGGCCCTTAAGCGGGCCCTGGACTCCAGTTGCAAGGAACTTCGCGCTCGTGATTACATTGGTGTCTCCCGTTTGCTAAGGGTTTCAGGCGGGAGAATCTCCAGATCAGAAGGGCTTGGGGTTGGAGTCTCTGTTTATTCACATATCAGTTATAGTAAGCTGCATAAAATTTTTGTACCATGATTATTGCTGAAAGATGAAAGAGAGAAGAAATTACAATCACAAACTAAATTAAAGCAATTTACAGGTACAATGTTAGGAAGAGAAAGATATCTAGTCTCACCTTTATGACAAGATCTAAGGTGTCCACAGCTTCACTCAGCTCTGTCTCAGCATGTGGCCAACTTTGTTCCAAGACAGACTTCCTCTATTTAATTTAAAAAACAACACAACAACTAAATGTTATATAACTTGAGTTTAACTTCTTCTTTTTTTTTCTGAAGAGTAAGAATAAACACACACACACACACAAATTATATCCAAATTACTCTCATCTTTCAAAAAAGTAAGACCACATGCCGTTGCATGAAAAAGTCAAGAAGAAAATTATTAAACAAATATAGCAAAACCCTCAAACAAACAAACCTACCCTAAACAACACAAGAGATTATAATTAAAGATATCTACAATAACTGAAATTCACTTGGCAAGGAATGCACAGAGTAGTAAACTACATAATATATTAATTTTTTTTATCCACCCTATCTATAGAAGACCAGTGACATACTCAATAATTCAAAAGTGGGATCTACTGAGTTTCACATCTGAAAAGTAGCAAAAGAAGGAAAAAAACAAATGGCGGCAAAGAGGGCAGTTTTGTCTCAATTAGTGCAGCGTGTACACTGCTTGGCGCACAGACACTCACCCAATCCCACCTGCCCTCCGCAGCATCAATTGTACTGGCTACCCCTGCCCACATCTCACTGGCGACGTGGGGTGCCATCGGGGCCACCATGACACAGAGGGCACCCACGGCATCTCGGTACAAGGCGGGCGACCTGATGATGACATCGTCGGGGATCCCCCGCAGCTGATTGGTCAGAGTCATGAGGCGACTGATGGCCACGCTGAGCATGTAGTCGTCCCGGAAGTGGGTCGTGACCTGGAAGTGAAAAGAGAACGGAAAAGGGTCACCTGCTGTACTCAACTGTTTGTATACTGGTCACAGGAGAAAAGAATTAATTTTATCAAAAAATAGAATTGTGCTGACTGGTGAGTGCACAATTCATATGATACTGTATACATTATTATTTGCCACATGTGAATACAATTTTGCATGAAAATTGGAGGAAATTGCAAAAAGAGAAGGTTCAGCCATTAGTTTGAAAACTCACTTTCTTTCCTGTAGTTTTCCTTTTCCATCCTTGGGAAGATCACTGAATAAAACTGGTTGTTGTTAAAAATACACAAGTAGAAAAATCCTGATGAAAAAAAAAATCTTCATTTGTTTGTAATGCCATTGATTATTCTGTCCTTTGCAATCCATTTAAACCTTATCAGGAAAATGAGAAAACAGATGTTATAATGAGTGATCTACAACAAAACCAACAATATACATGAATACAAAAAGGTAAATCCCTGTTGTAAACACTGTCCAAAGTTCATTTAAAAGCATGCCTGTCAAAAGCACAGAGCAATCATCCATCTCAATTGTAGAGAGGTGGTGGCTACTATTCATCTTATGATGGTAAGTGTATCATGATACACCTATTGTATTTCCATAGCAAGTCATCACAAAACTGTATGAGGCAGGGTGCTACATAACTTTATTTTACCACTTGCCCGGTTGGGCAAGCAGATTTTCATATTTGCTGCATAACACTTGCTCGAACTTTCATTTTACTTGCCCAAAAAGAAAGTCCAAAATAAAAAGAAATGCTAGTAATATAGAAAATCATATGTAAGTCATGGGCTTAATAAAACACAATAATTTGAATAAACAGCACACATTGATTCGCACGCTTAAACACAATGGAGTAATAAATTGGTCCAATCAAGACAGTTAGTGTTGCCGTTGCATTGCATTGGGGCTTCTTCACATAAGCGTTGGAAAGTTGCTGAAATGAAATATAAAGTGTGTAGCATCACTAAACAGCCATTATCTTTGGACTTCTGTATGGCTGACTAAGAGTGGGGTTGTTGGTAATTGGGGGTAATAGGTGAAAAAAAAAAGGTGGCTTCCAAACTCTTTGCTTGCCCAATTCGGGCAAGCATTTGTTCTCATTGTTCAAAAACACTTGCTCGAATTTGATTTTCACTTGCCCCGGGCAATCGGGCAAGTGCTTATGTAGCACCCTGTGAGGATGCAGTTTCCCTTTCCAATTTAACTTGCTGGTTTCACGATCATTCGATCACATATAGCCTTGGTGAAACCTTGTGACCACGACCATGAGCAAATCTTTCTTTGTTGTGTTTCTTTTTGGCAAATTTCTTCTTCTCAGCAGATGAAATGCACTGAGTTCAAAGAATCAAAATCATGTGTTTGGGCAAGCCTGTAATTAGTTTCTCTGACGATTTTATTACTAATTTGCATCTTTTTGAAATGAATAAATTTGCATTTATATTATTGAATGAATAAAATAAAGAGCAGTTTATTTGTTTTTCTTTTTTCAACTCAATCTCATTGACATACACTTGATATCCTAAGAAGCATGATGTGGTGATGTGTGTAGCTTTTTGTGTAGGGGGTTGAGGACATTTGCTTACTAGAGAATTCTCCAAAGCTCATGCTCTGACCGCTTACTGTTAAGTGTTTGCACGGTGTACATGGATGGATCAGCACAAGTCTCCGCAATTATCTGCCTTACCCCACCCCCACCCCGTACTGAATATGACACCATCTGTAGTTGATACTTCTATGGCGAGTTTTTGATACATTCATGTGCCATTCTCTCATATCATGTTTCAGAATTGCATCCGTTTACAACATGACACACATTCTCTTTAAGACTGTATCCTGCGTTTGGGGAGCAGAACATGAAAGCGGGGCACGATAGATAACGTCTACTCTCACATTTCAGATTTGAACATGCTGTGAGCTACAGGTATGCATCGCCAAAACAGCATGAATCCACAATCAAACAATGTGAGGCAGCCGCCAGGTAAGGACAGAGCCGGCAATGGTCTTGATTGCCGGCAGGTGTCGAGAATCGAGAGTCGGCGAGTAATGGATCCAATCAAAATGACAATCAGCCTCTTGAAACAATGACGTCAGGGGATGCCCACTACAGATGCCATGGGTGCGTGACCGAGACGTGGGAGGTCTTCACTGGGTACAGGTGTGAACTCTCAAAAGAATGGGCAACCGATACCATCACACACCCAACCACCAAAACTGCAAGTCATGTACTCATTCACTATGACACACATGGCGAACAAACCAGTGTGACATTGTAGCACAAACAGCGGCTGAAAAATATCTACTACTAGACACAAATGAGAATCAACACTGACTTAACCCTAACCAGGCTGTTTCAGCAGGTTTACGTCATTGTCAAAAGGATCGTCCTGTACTAAGTCTTTCACTATTTCAGAATCTCATAAGAAATGGGTTCACGATGTCACAACAAAGTGTTCTGCTCTTCAGTTTTCCCCTCATAGGAAGCTGCTTACTGCTGCATTAAGCCTTGCTTACTCAGATTGGACAAGCCAAGTATTAAATCTATAAAGAGAAAACTCATTTCTCAGAGGCAACAGGTTAATGTTATTGTTTGCTACACCAACTTTGTCTCGAGTACTGGCAGGAAGATTGATAATCTACTGCATGCATTACTTACTTCATCGATGGTCTGGTTGAGGTGAGATTTCAATTCCCTCTCATGCTTCTGGAACTCTGCTTCGTTTAACCGACAGGTGTTCTTCGTTGCCTCATCGCCCTGCAGTTTGAGGAATCTAGTCACCAGGCCCCACATACGATTCTTCCATCGAATGACGCCCGTTATGGCTGTGGAATGAGACCACAAGTGCAACCCTGCATTAGTCCATTTGGGTTTTTTTTCTTTTGTGTGTGTGTGTGTGTGTGCGTTTGGGGGTTTTGTTTTGCTATTTCTTTTGCTTTTAAAAGAGAGCAGCAGTTGTTTCACAGAAAGAAGTTGGGAGGGTGTATTGAGCTACAATCATAATGTTCAGAATGCTTTCTTAGAGCTACCTGAAAATGCTCATAAGCCTTACTGTGCTTTGCTCACTCATTGGAACAAATGCGGAAATGCTGTCTTCGTCAATTGGCACAGACGTCTGGAAACTAATCCTCCTAATCTAAGTGCTCTAAAGCAAGAAATTTTTGCGTCATGACTTTTTTGCAAATTGGAGCTGACGGCCTTTTTTCACGGCATAAAATATTCACGAGTTCCCACTGGTATTCAATGTATAAAGCACAGACAAGAACTTTCATGTGCATTTTAATTTCACGAATTTTGGCTCTCGCAAAATTCATGAAATTCAAATGCATGCAAAAATTTCTGCTTTTGCTGCATCATGTCACCATGGACTTCCTGTTGGATTGCCTGTGTGGGCTGACTAATCTTCAACTAGGTTTAAGTTTGGAGGGATTACTGAATGCTGATGAAAAATTTTGGCAAGTTAAGATCACATAAAGGGTTAAATGTACATTTGTGTGTTTTTTTCTCGACCATTTTATTTTCTCCCTTTTTTTTTCGTACTTCATTTCTTATCCAAATTTTGAGGAAGAAGGGGCCACAACACAGTCAGCTTTGGGACATTGCTGGTAAAACTCTCAGAACACAATTTGAAAATCAGTTACATGCTTGTTTCAGTCCCAGCGCAACATTGTTAATTTTTCATCACTAGTGTATGTTGAATGTGTCAGTCAGTCGATCGTCAGCTTCTAGGTTCTGTAATCGATAATACTGGTGAGATGCCATGATGCACTCACTGACTGAAGTGCACAAGTGCATTCATATCAAAACACATCATGACATATCCTAGAGATCTTTGATGGACATCTGGGGGGGGGGGGGGGCATGTCATGAAGCGTTTTGGTTGGACATTTTTCTGACAAACTGTTACAAGCTACTGAAATCCTTGCATCTGATTGGCTGAGAGCAAATTTGTCGGACAACTTTGTCAGACAAAATGCTTCGTGAAATGCCCCCCAGTTTGCTTGTCCCTCTATGAGCCAAAGACATACATGTACAATATCTGTAGCTTGCATGGTTTTTCATAAGCATTCGCTTTAATAATTCCTGCAAACTAGACCTAATTGAAAGTTAGCCAGCCAAATTAGGAACAATATGCCTCAGTCACACAGGAAAGCCATGGTAATACAAAAGGGATTAAGAGTGTCATGTAATCTTATTAATGGACAGTTAGTTTCCCAACATTTGTACCAATCAGCAAAGAAAGTTCTCCAGCAGTCATGTCACAGCACACCAGAGGTTTCAAGAATAACCACTCCTTTGGCATGTATGCTACAGGACGGAAAGTGACCAAGTTACAAAGACCTGAACTTACCATCACTTGTTCGTACAATGTACACAGAAGCACTTACACAGACAAATTGACTGAGCAAGACATTCTAACCTTCAACATTCCACATCATGTCAAGTTCTGGTGGGATCCCACTCAAGATGAAAAGCCGGACTGTGTCCACTCCGTAGGTCTCAATGGCGCCCTCGGGGTCCACTCCGTTGTACTTGGACTTGCTCATCTTTTCCCACTTCACGACCAGCTCCTCTCCTACAGCCTTTGAGACAGGCTTGGGTCCTGGAGGGAGAAAGTAATAGTGAGCTGGTCATATTATACCTGCACATTTTGCTGTAGTCCCCGTTTAAAGGGACTGTACAGTACTGGTTGAGGTGGGGATTCATGTTTTTAACATTTGTAAGTGAGATAATGAAAAACCTCTCGTGAAATATGAAAGAGCATGTAATATTGAGAAGGATTCAACATTTATTTGATGAAAATCGCTATTCAAATTGCCGAGATATCCATAAAGGCGACAGGCCACGTCTTTTCTTAGGATCTCTTTGTTTCACCTTGTTCGTGGATATCTCGGCCATTTCAAAACCGATTTTCATCAAATAAACTTTTGATACCCTTTAGAATTGCATGCTCTTTGACATCTTATAGAGTTGTTTCTGAATATCTCGCAAAACTAAACTAGATATATCGCTACGGCGACTGATATGCCTCCGCCATCATGCATGGTTCTCCTAATAGGTCTATAGTACAATGTCTTGACAATGTGTGATGACAGTTTCACACAATTGGCAAAATATTAAAATGACAGGTTTGCCACAAATGTGCTGAATGTTCACTTTCCTAGAACTAGGTTCAATTGGATGAATTATTCAAATGTCAGAGTGCAGGTATTTGGGGAACTAATGATTTCTACTTGACTTTTGACCCTTTTATAAGTTTATGCTTTGAGTAATTTTCAAGGTATTGAGAAAAAGTATAATTTCAGTATCAAATGGGAAAATAGCATTATCTAAACCTGGTCTTTGACCGTTGACCTCACAGTTCCACAGAGAATCACTGTTAGGTAGAACATGCATAAATATGTAAGTTTCATGATGATACCTTGAGTTACTTTCGAGATATGGAGGAAAAAGTGCAATTTAGCACTTTCACTTGACCTTTGACCTTTTGGCAAGAAACTTCCCAAAAAATACATATTGGGTAATACATGCCATACATCCAGTTTAAAAAAAAAAAAAAACTTTCAGGCATATTGCATTTTAAGGAAAGTAGTGATATTTTGAGGAGTTGACCTTGACCTTTGACCCCCCTGACCTTTGACCCATGACCCCCAACTTCCCTAGATAATCACTGCCCATCGGTACAAGCATATATACTAAGTTCTATGAAGATACCTTGAACCATCTGCAAGATATGGAGAAATATGTGGAATTTCAATTTTTTTTTCACAAAATAACCTGTGACCTTTGACCTTTGACCCTGTGACCCTAAAATCCACACAAAGTATTATCCCCCAAGGATATACCCTCATACCAAGTTTGATGTAAAACCACCACACGGTTCTTGAGATATCGACAAAAACAAAACGGGACGGACGGACGTACGGACGGACGTACGGACGGACGGACGGACGGACGGACGGACGGACGGACGGACGGACGGACGGACGACCCGAAAACATAATGCCTCCGGCCACTTCGTTGCGGAGGCATAAAAAAGCTAAATCCTTACCTCAACCAGAACTGTACACACCCTTTAAAAGCAGGAGTTGCATTGACTGATCTTCATCATCCAATAGTGAGAGCTGAAGAGAGGGGGCCAGTCCGAGGTTTGAAACCACTATCCACCTCTTCCAAGGCTCAGAGAATGACATTTTTCACTATAGTTTCATAACATAAAATTTTCTCTCACTGAAAATGTTTTCTTTCACATCTTGTGCACATTTTGAGACCCAATACACAACAATTGGGGGTACTCTTGCCAAGATATAGCATATTTTTGTGACCAATATCACAGAATTTTAGGCTCACAACAGAGACAAAAAACCTTAACAACAACCCAACAACATAGATGTAGTTTCAACCATTCAGTTAAAAAACTAGATATATCGCTACGGCGACTGATATGCCTCCGCCATAATGCATGGTTCTCCTAATAGGTCTATAGTACAATGTCTTGACAATGTGTGATGACAGTTTCACACAATTGGCAAAATATTAAAATGACAGGTTTGCCACAAATGTGCTGAATGTTCACTTTCCTAGAACTAGGTTCAATTGGATGAATGATTAAAATGTCAGAGTGCAGGTATTTGGGGAACTGATGATTTTTACTTGACTTTTGACCCTTTTATAAGTTTATGCATTGAGTAATTTTCAAGGTATTGAGAAAAAGTATAATTTCAGTATCAAATGGGAAAATAGCATTATCTAAACCTGGCCTTTGACCTTTGACCTGACAGTTCCAAAGAGAATCACTATTAGGTTGAACATGCATAAATATGTAAGTTTCATGATGATACCATGAGTTACTTTTGAGATATGGAGGAAAAAGTGCAATTCAGCACTTTCACTTGACTTTTGACCTTTTGACCTTTGACCTTTCGGCAAGAAACTTCCCACAGAAAATATATTGGGTAATACATGCATACATCAAGTTTAAAAAAAACCAAACCTTCAGGCATTGCATAAATATAAGGAAAGTAGTGATATTTTGAGGAGTTGACCTTGACCTTTGACCCATGACCCCAACTTCCCTAGATAATCACTGCCCATCGGTACAAGCATATATACTAAGTTCCATGAAGATACCTTGAACCATTTGCGAGATATGGAGAAAAACATGAAATTTCAATTTTTTTTTTTCCACAAAATAACCTGTGACCTTTGACCTTTGACCCTGTGACCCTAAAATCCACACAAAGTATTATCCCCCAAGGATATACCCTCATACCAAGTTTGATGTAAAACCACCACACGGTTCTTGAGATATCGACAAAAACAAAACGGGACGTACGGACGGACGACCCGAAAACATAATGCCTCCGGCCACTTTGTTGCGGAGGCATAAAAATAAATAAATAAAATAGGCACCAAGGTGTAAATTGTCAGCTGATAATCACTTTAGCTGATAATCACTTTAGCTCATAAACACACTTTACCTGAGTGGTCAACCTGGTCTGGGGTGAGGTACTGTCCAGTTGCAGCCACCCTGTAGCTCTGGCCCATGACCAGTCCCTGGACCAGTAACCTCTTGAAGGGTTCTCTGTGGGCCACTAGTCCCTGGTCATGCAGGAAGTGATTGATGAAGCGAGCATACAGCAGATGCATGATGGCTGGACGTACAAATGGAGGAAGACAATCTACATGTAACTATGCATGCAGAACTACACATTTTCTAGTCATTTTTGTGGATGAAATATTACCACTGAAATCAAAAGATTTATTTCTTAAGTACTTCAAATGCTTTTTCCCCTTTTCTTTACTATGAGCTTTCACTAGTGAATTTCTTTTTTTCTACTTTCAGTGATCCTTTTCATAAATTCTTTCTTGTAGATGATCTTAGCAAAGGCAAGAAAGGTGATCATAAACGGCAGAGCACACAGGACAATGTGAAAATATTATTCCGCACTAAGATACACAACATTCTGATGCATTCTAATGAAACATCACCAAAGGTTAGTAGTACCATGTTCCTTTCCGCCAACATAGACGTCCACTGGCATAAGCCAGTCAGCCAGATCTTTCCGAAAGGCCTCTGCCCGGTTGTTGGGGTCAGTGTATCGCAAAAAGTACCACGACGAGTCCACGAACGTGTCCATGGTATCAGTCTCTCGCTTGGCCGCTCCCCCGCACTTGGGGCATTCCACATTGATCCAGTCGGCCTCATTGGCGAGAGCCGACAAACCTTTTCCTGAGAGGGAGTCCAGCTTCGGCAGGACCACGGGCAGGGAGGAGCTGGGAACTGGGACAGCCTAGGGGCACAAACAATTATGGAGCAGGGAAGCATTTGCCTTCATAACTTACTCACCAAAATGACTTGTTGCTATGTAAATCAACAGTGTCAAAACCCTGTGATATATGACACATAATAACAAGAGTTGCAGATCTGAGCCAAGGTTTTGATGTCAACAGTGCATTGATACACTGCTGTAACACAATATACAAGCCACAAACATGCATGCAGCCAAGTAATGTCACAGCTATTTCAAAGTACTTTCTTTGCTCCTTCAAATTACACAGTGAAGCGTCATGCAGTTTTATTTCACAAGGTTTTTGTACTTACAAAGAAGGTCTGCTTTTATTTCACATTAGTGTCCTTACTAGAGCATTCGTCATTGTGAATATATATTTAGATAAAAAATTGAATGACATTGAATGAAAAATGCATTTCAGACTGAAAGATATACTTTTAATATACTGAAGAATAAGGAAAGGCAAATCATACTTCCAATTCTTTCACTCTAGAGTGAAAGGGTTTTCATTTGAGATTGAACAGCAAAACAGAAATTGCTAGCAAAAGAGATGTGAAGGACCGTCTTCTGAGTGATAAACTGACAATAGAAGACCTGAATATAAGAACGACCCAAGTCCAATTTTTGGCCAAATTCAGTTTGACATGGGAAATTGTAGCTTATGCATGGACTCATCTTGTTTATAAATGATAAATCCTAATTACCCCCGGAAGTGCCTGAAATCAATGAGTTAAATCTTATATGAATGTAAGAATGAAGGACTTGGGTCATTCTTACATTCATATTATAGCGCCCTCTCTCATCCTTCTCTAATCTCTATAGCAGAATACCATGTATATGATTCAAAGAACCACCCAAGTCCATATGATTCAAATGACCCAACAAGTCCATCACACAAAATGGCCTCCCCTCAATTAATGTAAATATTAATTGTCATAATAATATATGTTCTATATACAATGTTGCCTTCCCATCACATATGAAGTTTTTTTAAGTTTACTTGAAATGGTCTTCCATGGACTTGGGTCGTTCTTATATTCAGATAATTGTGCTATCAGAGCAAATGTATGGAGGCTTCTTGTCTGCTCTGTAGTTAAACATGGAGAAGTACAGACTACAGTGGTACCTACCTTGCATTGTGGACAGTGGATGATAGGTATGGGTGTGCCCCAGTACCGCTGCCTCGATATCAGCCAATCAAATTGCCTCGGACTGGTCATATGACCACCGATGCCCTGTTCCCTTGAATACTGCATAATGGCAGCCCTTGCCTCTTGCCTGGATAATCCTGTGAACTACAAACAAACAAGACTTTTTTTTTATTAAAATAAGCAATTCAATAAATTCCAGCAATTATAAATAATTATAACTTTTTTTGTGCAGTCATTAACTTAATAGCAGCTTCAGCACCTTCCACATGTAACCCTTTGAAGTATCAGAAGAGACACATTTTCCTGGTACTTGAAGCAAAAAAATTCAGATTGCCAAGTAAGGTGAAAAAGATCAATTCAATGTACTGTGAAATCAGAAACATTTGCTTCATTAAACTTAAGCAAATTGGAGCTGACATCCTTTTTGCAGCATTTCATAAAAAGTTGATACAAAGCAACTCTTGCTGGAACGGCAATTGTCATGGTAACGACATGAATCCAGCTTCCTGATTGGTTGTTGCTATGAGAAGTTGCAATTCCAGCAAGAGTTGCTATCCTAAAACCTTTTTATGAAATGGGGCCCAGAAGAATTAGGCAGAGGGCATTCCTCCCACACTTCAATATAAATAGGAAAATCTTAGATGTAAACGAACCTGCTCAGAATTCACAAGTTTGTCTTCGTCGTCAAGAACCTGCCGACAATAAATCCTGTGCCTGTCCGCAAGGTCGGCATCATGGTCCGATGCACTGGGGATGACAAGGTAGGAATCCACATTCTCTTCAAATTCCATTGCACTGGAGGCATAGAGAGGTATCGACTGGTGGGTGAGGGGGTGGATGACAGACACACCAAGATCTATGTCTGCAGAAGGAGGATGAAAAGATAAAATGGGTCGTAAGCGAGATAGAGGGATACTTATTCACTCTCATAAGTTAATTTTATAAGGCTATGACAAAATTACTAACTAAAGTTTCTTTTCTGTAACTGCCTTTTCTGTTATTTTACAAGGATGATTCCTATCACCTTGTGTCAGTATTTGGTTCAAATAGTGTCAGCCAATATCTTTAACCCATTGATGACGGATTGATTTTGCTACAACACGCATTTCCCACAGACACCTGCCCGAGTATACTCAGGACTCGTTCTCAATGGGTAAATGTTCCTTCCCCCTTAACGTTCCTCTTCTCCCCCCCCCCCCCCCTTGAAATGAAAATGATAGCATGCAGATTATAACAAAAAATAGCTGCATGAACATAAAAGTGACACTTGAACAACTTTTGTATTCTTTTCATCTTCTTGTGTGGCCCTATATGGTTGACACAGTTTGATGAATACTGTGAGTCACCTAAAGTGAACCACAGAGATTCACCATACCTTGAAAGTCTTTTATGTGTTGTGTATGTCTTTTTTGCCCCTGTGCGGGGGGTGGTGAATGTTCATGTGCATGACTTATCACTATGTCTCTTTCAAACAAGGGATCTGCATGTTTGTCTATTCTGGAAAACAGAAAAACTTTTGCCTCTTCCCAGATGGGATGGCATCATTACACACAACATCAAAGTTTTCTAATTTCTGCATATTAACCCACTGAGGATGAGCTGATTTCGCTACATCACGCATTTCCAATGGACACCTACCCGAGTATACTCAGGACTCGGCCTCAACGGGTTAAATCTTTTATGGATTCATCTTCCCATTGGTCATACCTTGACTGGTTGAGTCCAGCTGGTCCAGCTGTAGTCTAACCTCCTCAGACAGCTTCTGAGTAAATTCTGGTTTCTTGAGCAGCGTGTGGGAGGTTGCTAGGATGATGTGGGATGCCCCGTAGACCAGCTCGGGATGCTGGGTGTGGACCGACAGGGCGGAGTCCTCCTGCTCGTATGAGGGCTGACGAATCAATGAAATACATTTAGATGAAGCAGTCACTGTCCTTCTTATCATCATTGCTGTCACATTTTTAGGAAATACCTAGCTCTTTGATATGATCACTAGGTACATCAATGTTTGACTTATGTCATACCTTCTGTATATTCTACATGGACCTGGATGGTCCTCTGTATAAGACAAAATGAAATATTGCACTAATTATTAGTAAGAGAATTATCGTCTGTGCAGTTGTTGTAGTTTGACGTAAATGGAAGTAGTAATTGCAGCTTGTATTGGTCAAAATACTTATCCCCTCTATTTTGACTCATTTGACATTTTTTAATACTCATCAGGAGTCCCTCTATGAACAGAGATTGTCAATTGCAAATATCAAATCACTCAATTATCTTAAAAAGAGTGTAATGTGTAATGTGTAATGCAGTGTAATGCAGAGGTAGTGGGGTTTTGATAACAATTTACCATGTCTAAATGCATCCTGTTTGCAGACCTACCTAAAGTCTACATGATACAAATTTGCACTTCTTTTAAATATGGTTACATTTTGATTATTCACAGCATTTGTGATTGAGCTTCACTGAGATACAGACTATGTATCAAACGCATTCCTTGTTCCAAGATTTCTCTCAGAGAACGTAGAAAGCTGTTACAATGGAGAAGATTGAAAGCTTTAAGAATTATCCAGCATGCTTACTTCCAGCCTGAAGCTGAAGGCACAGCCTGAACAATCTCCAATCCAGTTCTGCTGCATGCTCTTGATGCTCTGCGGCCAGTCGGGAAGGTCTTTGAGGCCATCCAGGAGAGACTTTGCAAGTTTTCCAGGAATTCCATATACAAGAGAGTGGAAGGTAATACGAGTTAGGGTCATAACACGATGAAGCACACATTCAATGCAGTGTCAGCGCGTCAGGCAGAGTAATGGGATATCATATCGCACTAATTTACTTCTCCATCATTGCATATGTTGGAATGATTAGAAATGCGAGAACCATTTAACCCATTGAAGATGAGTCCCGAGAACACTCGGGCAAGTGTCTTTGAGAAATGCGTGTTATAGCAAAATCAGACCATTCTCAATGAGTTAAAAGAACATTCTATGGCCAATTAGAGTTTTAGAATGGGGGGGGGGGGGGAGAGACAGACGGAGAAGTATAGCAAAATCATCAAAGGAAGAAAGTGTATGGTGAACAAGGTAACATATAACATAGTATGAGAATTCTGTATCTGATCAGTGTATGTATTCACCTTTGAGTAGTGTGTCATCTTGAGAAACCACTGTCGGAGGAGTTTCTGTTCAACCTTGGCACCTGATCTCCATGAACATCCATTCTCATCCACCTGCAGACAGACAAAAAATTGAAGCAGGGTGACGAGGGTTGCACACAAATTTTCACGACATCATTTCTTCTCTTTTTTTTTTTTTATAAAAAAGATTAAATTTAAAAAGAAGAAAATGGTTTCGTTTGTACCCATTGTTCCAGCATTGCAATAATTTTGCAATGATATATATCATCGCTGGGGTGACAAGACCTTGTATCTGAAATTTTGGTGAAAATGACTTTAATTTTTTTTTTTTTTTTTTTTAAATTAATGGTCAGATAATCAGTTAAGTGATGCCCTGTCCAAAATTTGGTGTGCATAGTATCTTGTTATGCACAAACTGTCAAGGGTGATTGCTATGCTGCAGTTACCTTTTCATCTCATGTCACCTGCATATAATGTGATTGTGACAAACACAATGCATTATTGTTATGTGATAATGTGAATGACCTTAGCTGATTGATGAATAAACATACAATAGGATATCTAGAAAGAGAAAGAGAAAAAGAAATCAGGACCTATACCGAAACCTTAATTGAGTGCAACTATTCGTGCAAAAATTTTAAACCGCACCTGTTCCTTAGCAAGAACGGTTTGATCCACAGGGTCCCAGTTGACCACAGCTTCCTTTTGGTAGGCCAGCCCTGCTTCAAACATCTTGACAAAGATGGACTGGGTCCAGAGGTAGTAGTCAGGTCTACATGTGGTCAGTTCCTATTGCAGCAATTAAAAAATAAATAAAGAATTTTCAACTGCAAGATATTTTTACACCAACATAAGCAACATTTCTGTATTTTCTTTTGTTTTTTGTTTTGTTTTGTTTTGTTTTGTGTGGGTTTTTTTTTGTAATTCAAGTGAATGCACGTGACTTTACAATGTCTTTCATTTTTGTGTCAGCTGGACAGGCACCCTACCAATGACTAAAAAAATAAAAAGAAAAGAAAAATAGATCATAAGATTGTCAATTAAAGGGGATGGCTAGTAACAGATCAGTGGGAATGCTGAGGGATGATTGTTCCAATCCTTGTGGGATTCATTTAAGAGTACATTTTATATCTATTCTTGTGTGAAAATTATTTGCTTCAGAACGGTCTCATATTAAAGTAATGTGCAGTTTAATGTTCCCAGGTAAGAGTCCCTGGTCAGTGACGGGGCAGTAATCTGCACATTACTTGAATATGAGACCGTTCTGAAGCACATAATTTACACACAATGGTAGATATATAATGTACTCTTAAATGAATCCCACAAGGATTGGAACAATCATCCCTCAGCATTCCCACTGATTCCCACTGATCAGTTACTAGCCATCCCCTTTAATTAACCCGTTCCTTACGGGAACCTGGTATACCAGGTTCCCGTGGGAGCACCTGATATACAGGAACCTGGTATACCAGGTTCTCAAGATAAAGACAAGAGTGCCTGCTTTCGTGGCCTAAATGCATGTTTCTTTGTGTTGTAAAGTCCACAAAAATGGGCTTAATAAAAAGGTTTATTCTATCAGCACTTGTTCTCTTTCTGTTGGAAGAATTGTACATCACAGTATTTTTTACCTTTGTTCTGATTTAGTTTGTCCTTGCTCTGCTACAAAACTCGTATGAACATGTACATTAGCAATCAAAGCTGATCACAGTCGATATCTGTGTTCGCTGACCCCAGTCATCGCATTCTGGTGCCTGATTTGTGTAGAATAAAAGAGTCTGTGAGCCCATCAGCGCACGCTCTATTCATACATCGCACCCGATTGATCATATTTCTATTGTTCAAATGCACATGTAGTTGACCACGGGGAGGGGATGCGTGAACCGCTTGACTGCTTTCGCACAGGTGGATTACCAACCTGTCCGTTCTCTGTCGAAGGGCAAAAAAGAATCTCGTTTGGGGACATTGAAGGTATTTAGAGAATTGCGGAAGGAACGGGTTAAATTCCAGCGGGGCGGGGGGGGGGGGGGGCATCAATTATTATCTTTATTTACATTATATTACATTATATTACATATTATTTACATTATATTAGTAATGTAGACAACTTTTTAAACTCATGGCAGATGTAGAAAAGTCCTTTCATGATGTAGACCTTCCGAGCCTTGCAAAGGATTTGGTAACAAGGTCACAAAGACCAGACATATCGAAATGGGAAGTTACAGTATGTCTAATATCAATGACAGCATTACACAACTGATAAAGGCAAGAATAAATACAGGAAATACCGCACAAAAGAATTAAAACAATGAGTAGATGACTTGTGTACGTGGAAAACCTCTTATAGTTTACTCCTCATCACTTCTTTTATTTCATTTTTTCTTCAATTTAAACTTTCTCTCTTTATCCCATTTCACTAAATACAGGTTTGTTTGTTTTTTTGATTGCATGTGTTCAAAATCTGAAGATGATACCTCATAAATTGAAACACGTATAATTCAAATTAAAACCAAAAAAAAAAAGGTATGGCTTCATTGCAAACATGGTAATGTTGCTGATACATTAGTGTATTTGTTATGCAAAAGAGGAATGAGCCTCCTTAACCCGTTGAGGACTAGTCCCGAGTATACTCGGGCAGGTGTCTACGGGAAATGTGTTGTGGCAAAATCAGTCCATCCTCAATGGGTTAATGTCTGCATCTTAGCCATTATATCACAAGTGTTTGCTGAATTTATTCTTACCCTTTCCCAGTTGAAGCAATAACTCAGCAGCTCAAGTTGTCTTCTCATACTGGTTATATTACTGCAGGAAAATAAATTGCACAAATGTCCCTTGAATGTGACTAAACAGTCAAGCAGTACGGAACTTTACAGTAGATATGACAATGCGCTTAACATTCAGGACCATCACCCATAATTACTATTGATATAATGGACAAACACATTGCCAATGACAATGAGAGTAGGCCTATTACCCTTTTGAACCTGGCAGTGTTTCATAAAGCTGTTCGTAAAGTTACAAATGACTTATGAGCGACTGGTGATCAGTTTCTTGTGCTGAATTATGGAAATACTGATAAGTATAGCACATCAGAATCACCAGTCGCTCATAAGTTTTTCGCAACTTTACAAACAGCTTTATGAAACAGGGCTCAGACTTGCCCTCAGCTTCCCCTATGTGTACATATGTAAACATCCTTTTCCTACTCCAAGCTGATCACAAAAATACAGTCAGTTTGTCTATTAACAGATACAGAGTTAGCAAAATTTACGGCTTCCATCGACTAGTGGAGGTGAATACTGCAGGGAAAAACTATTTGCTAGAGGTTTTAGAAAACATATATCTCCGTTTGTTTCTCTGTTCATTTATTTGTTTGTTTTTTCTTGAGGGAGATCATTGTAGTGGTGAATACCACAAGTGCTGCAGGTGTTTTATGTGGCTAATGTCTATCAAGAGGGCAGGGAGCTGACTTCAGATCATACTAGTAAAATGGAGAAGGGTGGAAAAGCAGTAAGGGGTGATGGTGTTTATGACTATTGTTCCTAACCTGTAGGTCCAGTCGTCCGGGCGGAGCCCTCTGTCGATGGCAGCATTCTCTGCAGGCAGGCCAAAGGCATCCCAGCCCATCGGATGCAAAACCTTGTCCGTAATATGAGACAGACAGACAGAATATGTGCACACATCATTACAAAGAGAAGTTATAGCAAAATATAAACCTGTTTCATGCCATCTGATAATGGCCGCTTTTGCTGTCCTACATTGTATGTGTTGATACAAATAATATGTTTACAAATTTAAGATTGGGACATTACTCGAGCATGGACATCTCTATACAATATTATCTAACACGGAGACAGATCTTTTTTGCAATACCTAATGCTCACTATATTTCCTCCGTCAATGCAAAGAGATGTTCTAAAAGTACGGTCGATGAACATAAATTGTGTAATAACTTTAAGAAATCATGCTCTGGAGTTGGTATTGAGAAGAAAACACTGGCTGGAATACCGCTCTGAGGCAAAGTTACTTCGTATTACTATCTACCTGTTTTCCCGTCAGTCGTTGGTAGTGAGCTATGGTGTCACTGATGGTGTAAACCCTCACGTGGCCCATGTGTAGTCTGCCAGATGGATACGGAAACATGGACAGCACATAGAATTTGTCCCGCTTATCCTTTAATAGAGAGAACAAATGAAACAACAAAAAAACACCTTAGCACATCATGATACGAAGACCGATGACTTGAATATGATACTCCTTGAACACTACGTCATAAAAATCATGTAAATGTGGTTTTCAAATTCATGCTTTAAAATATTTGTCAACCACAAGAACTGATGACATCATAATGGCAGTAACTGGAAAAGTTAAATTGCTATAGGTTCATTGTACTTACACCACAAAATAATTTGGAGCAGGCCAAAATCAGGCAAAAGAAAAAGTGCGGGACTAATGAAGTGTTTAGGAGTAGCCATGATACAAAAAAATAATTATGGGCATACATACTTGGGCAGGATTCAAATCTACGACCATTCTGATTATACCGGACAGGGGTCTTATCCAATAGACCACCCCGCTTCCGTCCAACAGCCGGTGCTGGTTGTAATCCTTAGGCTTCTAGCATTCAGCAGCTACTGCATATTTATTCAAATCAATATTTTTTTTTTCTAAATCATGGCTACTGTTAGTAAACACAGATTAATATGGGGCTTATTTTCGTTGATGTAGGACAATTTGTTGATCAGCTGCGATATATATTTTTGTAAATATTATTTCCAGCCACATAGAAGCTTTTGTTCTTTTAACTTTAAATTTTGTGCAAGGGGGTATAAAAGAAAGGCTTGTAAACCAACAAATAAAACACTCAACCTCTCACCTCCTGGTTACATGTCAGTTTTTCATTGAATTGAGTAAGCCTTTGTCTCCAGTAACTTTCAACATCCTGCCGAGTTTCCACCGAGAAGTCTCCTTCCTGGAGAAGAATGATAAAAATGATGAATGTAACATTTGGGATACAATTGTATTGCTGTTGGAAAACTGTAAATGATGGGGTTAGCCTTTTGTCCATGATGCACACTCAGATTGTGCTATTTTGCAATTTCAACATGTTGGAGAAAGGAGAGGAAAACTGCAATTTGTAATTTGTCATTGATTGGCAACCAAAGATAGTGTGCAAGTGTACTATCGGGTACAAAACTCACTTCAAAAGGAAAGGAAAGCAATACATATATGTCAAGTAAAGAAGTCATGTATGCCTCAAGCCTGCTCATACAAAGACCTACTGGTGTTGTTATTTTAATGTTTGAAAAGCATTTCAGTCTGATGACAAATAAATGAAGGCAATGATGCAATTCTTGCAACGATCTATAAGAAACAGCATTCAACGACTATGTGATATGAATCACTGTGGGACACAATGATAAGATTCAGCAGTGTAATGTACAATACATCTCACAAACTCTGCATCCGGATTGAGCAAATATCTAATTTTCAGAGCCAAACTGGAGGGGAAAAAAAAATCGTTAAAAAAAGTGATATCTGCACAACTGTTGTAAAATTATATAACATCTTCTTGGAATATCAGAAAAGGAATACTTGTCATCATATCCTCCCATGCTTGATTTGAGATCTTCTTACCCAAACTCCTGTCTTGCTGTAGATGCATCTGACGAACCTACTGTGCCACATACACAGTGAGCAGAGAGCTGCATGCGACTGTCGATACAGCTTCCTTGCTAAACGTAATGACATCATTGCTCCAGTTTAACGATGAGCAGCTTTCATACTGAAGATCTCTCAAAGGCAACTGTGTTCCATTTTCTTTGCCTTCCCTAGTTCATAGACTGTACAATGTTTACAACAAATAAAACTGGACATGCAGAAAACCATAACTTAAAGGGGATGGCTAGTAACTGATCAGTGGGAATGCTGGGGATGATTGTTCCATTCCTTGTGGTATTCATTTAGAGTACATTATATAATATCTATTGTTGCGTGAAAAGTATTTGCTTCAGATTGGTCTCATATTCAAGAAATGTGCAGTTTAATGTTTCCAGGTAGGCATGACCGTAGTCTGTAGAGAGTCGGGTGGTTAACGATCGCCCCTACACAGCACCGTACACTCGTGAATGCTAACCTGGAAACATTGAACTGCACATTACTTGAACATGAGACCAATCTGAAGCAAATACTTTTCACGTAACAATAGATATAAACTTAATGTATGGTACTCTTAAAGGAATCCCACAAGGATTGGAACAATCATCCCCCGGCCTCTAGCATTCCCACTGTCACTGATTCCCACTGTCGCACTGATTAGTTAATACTAGCCATACTAGCCATCCCCTTTAATAGCAACATTGAGGTCCCAACACAAAACAAGTGGTTCATGATAAACATTTCAACTTATATTTTCAATCTTACCTAAATTTACCCTACGAACAATTAAGCGATGAAAGCGGAAAAAAAAAAAAAAAAAAGGCAGCGCAGCTGTTGCAGTTTCAAATTGCTCACCTAACGTTAGACTACACTAGATTCACCAATTGGAAGAAACGTCTAAATATGAAGTAGAAATTAACAGAAATAGAACCTACAATGTTCTCTGACTCATTTGAGCTTCAAAACAACATGAACAGCACTAACGTTACATCCTGACTTATGATGGATCCTGCTGAGTATCTTTGTAGAAGTTCGTAAAAGTATAAATGAATTGAATTCATTCAATATGAAGTAGAAATACTACTAGAACAGAAATAGAACCTACTCTGACTCATTTGAGCTTCAAAACAACATGAACAAGGTGAAGAATTCAAAGTTATCTAGATTCAAAATATTTAGGCTCTAACGTTAGACTAGCTTTCTACTCATGAGAAATAAGTGGGTTATTTCCTTAATCATATAGAATCAGGTACAACCCCAGGTCTTAAGATACAACCTTAAAAGTGTAAGACTTACAATCAGTTCACCATCATTCCCTACGTTCTATCGGTCTTCTGCTGCCCAGCCGGCTAACAATCCCCAACTCGCGGACCCAGACCAGCACGCTTCATCTCATCGGTCGTGTTGGCCAGCGCCAGCTCAACGGAGTGATCGCCTAGAGGATCGGCTGGGAGTTCACACACGATCGCACTGGATGCTGCTGAACGGTGTATCCAATATTCCATTGGTACACATGTGTGGACTGTACTGCTGGAGCTGTACTCTCGTACGCGAGGAATTAAAGTTAGCGACTATACGAAAATGTATTGCCGATTGCAAAACCAAGCGGAACTTTTGTAATAATGCTACAACAACTCAATATATGGGACTTTTATTTTTTATCATAAGATAGGATATCAAATTTTAATTTTTAAAATTAAAATTAAACCGTAATATATTCTGAATGAGTATAATATTACGAAACTAATCATGATAAGATCACTAATGAAATCTGAATTTTCAACTGTATCGTAAAATGTTGGTTAGCTTCCTTTTCGAAGGGCACTGATGTGGTGGTAGGATTCTTATTATGCATATCGTGGGAAAATCAATCAAATCTATCCCAATCGTTCATAATTTTGATATGAAGACATTCCTTAAACATTTAGTTAAATATCAAAAGTCTATACGTTAGGATAATTCGTGATATTTGTGGAAAACACGTCTGACACAAGACGAAATAGTAGACAATGTACGTGTGATAAAGGCTCATCTATACGTCTTGTGTAGCAGCCCAAGCTACCAAGCACGGCGTTCTGTACAGCGACAGGGCCGAGCTGTGTATAATAGAATCGGTATCTAGGGAGTAGAATCAGTCAGTGTCTAGTTTATAGCGTTAAATACATGTAATTTACATTGTCCACAATTCAACGCCACAGAAATGTCCTCAACATACTGTTTACTGGAGCCAGAGCTGGACTATTTTAGAATTTTATACTGAAGAATACGTGCGCACACATTTTTTTATACAAACTTGAGTCTGAGACATGAGTTGAGCCTTTGCCCTTGAGGGGATGTAAATTTGAACGTTCGAATCATTATCATGGTTGATTGCATTAATTTATACCAAGGCAATGTCTTGTGTGTGTAGACATACGATACGGTACATATTTTGAAGAATCTACTTGTAAACTAGATCGGGCTACAAATACATCAGTAGACGTTCTTACAAGATGTAAAATTCACGTGCATCTGTGCATTGACGGATGTGGTGGACATTCATTGGTGGGTGAGGGACGGAAGATCTGACTAGGGCCTGTAGCATAGGGGGATACTCGTAGAACAGAGAGGTTCATAAATGGCATAGAATTCTAACATTGATTGTTAATTTGGTGCTAGTGACATTGATAACAACACTCGACATGTCAACAGTCTGTGTCATGCAGCTGTGCATGCAGATCGTTCACTCAATCACAGATCCAGAGGGGCATTTCATGAAGGAACTTGTCGGATAAAATGTCCGACAAGTCAATTATATCCGACAAGTTCAGAGAAATCAGCCAATCAGACTAAAGAATTTCTCAAAACTTGTCGGATATAATTGACTTGTCAAATATTTTATCCGACAAGTTCCTTCATGAAATGCCCCCCAGGACCAAGCTGTATGAAAATGGGCTCAGCCATTGTGTAACATTTTTGACAAATTCAGTATTAAAGTAGAACAATCACATCACCACCCACATTTCAATTTCAACAACTTAAAGGGATGGTACAGTATTGGTGGAGATAAGAATTGGGCTTTTAACTTTTTGCGAGATACCAAGAAAACACTTATGATATAATACAGATCATACCATTTTAAGAGGAATTCAAAGTTTATTTGATGAAAATCGGGTTTGGAACGACTGAAACATCCAAAAACAAAGTAAAACAAAGCAATCGTAAGAAAGTGTGGGTCCCACACTTTATTAGAATTGCTCATTTTTGGATATCTCAGCCATTTCAAAACCATTTTTCATGAAATAAATGTTGAATTCCACAGAGAATTACATGCTCTTTTATATTTCATAAGAGGTTTCTCATTATCTCACCAAAAAAATGTTAGAAACATGAAATTAGGTCTCAACCAAAACTATACGATCCCTTTAAGACCCTTTCTATTTCATGTGTCTTTATTTCAGTCACAAACTTTCAAATAAATCTTTCTTCAAATTATGTTTTAGCACATGGACACAGATCTAAATTTACACTATCAGTCTTCATTAATTTTAATTGTTCTCTCTTTAATATTTTCATTGATTGAGTCTGTTTTGAAGTCAATCATTTAGAAAAATTTGATACGACTTATTGTGTATTTTGAACTCAACAGAGTTGTCACCATGACGCGAAAGGGAAACAGACGCCTTCCCAATGTCCACTTCCGCAAGGAGTGGCAGAACTATGTCCGCACCTGGTTTGACCAGCCCATGCGCAAGGAGAGGCGGCACAAGAACCGTGTTCAAAAAGCGAGGAAGATAGCACCCCGCCCCATTGCTGGACCACTGCGACCTCAGGTCACCTGCCAGACCTTCAAGTACCACAACAAGGTCCGGGCCGGACGTGGATTCACGCTTGAAGAGCTGAAGGTAATTAGCCTGTAAAAAACGTTAAATAAGGACTTTATTTGCATGTCCATCTATTTGTGACCGTGCATCACAAAACCAACAAAAAGTCTTACGTCTTGATTTTATATGAGGACTCAAAAAAGGTGAAATGTGTTAACCAAGTCAATTATGAGGTTCTCATATTTTCTGAAAGAGCTTTTCTCCTACATTATTCCCAAGTTTGGGATCATGAAGTGTCTGGGAAAGTGAGTTGTCCAACCTTTTTTTGTTTTTTTTTTAGTAGTGTGATCAGGTATGTCTTATAGATGCCTCTTTATTTCTCAAAAATCCTTTGCACACTCTTCACTTTCAACTCTAATAACTTTTGAAAGCATAATGCTACTGCTTTGAAAGATGGCATTAATCATGGACAGAATGTGTTTATAGAGCATGCTCACTTTCAGCTGAATCTGATAATCTCCATTATTGTTGCCCTGGTGATTTACATCCTTTTTTTTTTTTTGTGCCATTCATTACCCAGCTAGCACAGCTTGGTAAAGATACAGTGCTTGAATAGACCCTGTACTTCAGAGCCTCTTTTCTCAGTTTACACTGTTCCAGAGCATGTGTTTTCTTTCCAATATTTAGTCCATTTGAATCGAGTTATTCATCATTTCAAAACTTAGAGTCTGCTGTTTCATTATCTGCCCTCAACTAAAAATCCATGTCTGGCTACTTTTTGTTTGTTTTGTGATGCAGGGTCACATGTTGTCTGTTTGTTTGTTTCCCTATCTCTTGTTTATGTGTTTGTGTGTGTGCTTCTAAACTCTAGCTATGCCCCTGAAAACATTTAGTTGATTTGTTGTAATGATGTCATTAGACCCAGAATCTGTGACAATTCTAATTTTATACACATGAATCACAGAACAATCGGTACAGTGTTACAAATGTAACTTAAAGTACATTGGTCTGCTATGAGCGATCATTTTAGGGGTAGTAGATGACACTGCTCATTGAGATCTTAAGACCAAAGAAGTTCACAGAAAGACAGAGAAAGAGAGAAAAGAGAGAGAGATAAAAAAGTGAGAAAAGAAAATCATCTGCAGAGGCATGTGCCTTCTGGTGTCCTATTGACTTATGATGTTGAAATTGAGTAAGGCACATTTTTTACTGCAGAAAAATACCATGTTTACCTGTGTAACTTTTTATGTACCCTGCAGGCCGCTGGAATCCACAAGAAGTTTGCCCCCACAATTGGTATCTCTGTTGACCACAGAAGGAAGAATCGGTCCGTGGAGGGTCTTCAAGCCAATGTCCAGCGCCTCAAGGAGTACAGATCAAAGCTGATCCTCTTCCCCAAGAAGCTCACCAAGCCCAAGAAGGGTGACAGTGAGGTGAGTAATGGGAATTCTGATATGAACATTGTTGATGTTTTGACTCAAAGGATGATTGTTCTAATGTAGTTTGTCCTTGCAAGAAAGCCGCATAGAAAAATGTATTATTTTTTGTCATTTTGATAATGCTAGAAATACTACATTTCAATAGAACATTACACTGGTTTGAACAGATAAAGGGCTCTTTGACATTACAAGTTTGATGTGAAAGATGAGAAACTCTGCCAGTTTTATTACCTTCATACAAAGTGGAAGAGTACCGTAGCTTTATTACCTTTATACAAAGTGGAATCGATACCTCTCAATGTCCAAGCATCAATGGTGAGGATAAAGCATTTGACAAAGCTGATCAGAATATGAAAAACGGTACACAGAGACGTGTGTTGCCCAAATTATTTCACATCTCTGAAGTGTCTCGCTATTCCCATAGCTATTCACACTCTGTCTGAAATCCTTTTCGTGGGATGGTGGTAACAAAGTTTTCCACTTATCCTTTATCCTGCAATGTTGTACATTGGTCTCCTATTATAACGAAGTCCTCGGGACCGACAGTTTTCTTTAGTTATGTCAAAATTTCATTATAACCAAACAAATAAACAATAAAAAAACCTAGAGCCGATAATTTTGCGACCTGGATTTTTATTCGTTGTAACCGGAATTTCGTTATTACTGTGTTCGTTAATAGGAGTGCACTGCAGATGACCTCCTTGTGCAATCAGCCAAAATTAAACCGAAGAAGTCTTCAATTAAATGTTTAGTGTCCATTGGGTTATTCAGGAATCTGGTTGTTTTTCATCAATGCATTCATTCCCATGATAGAGTATCAATCTTACAGCACTCTTTGTTCTTTGATAGTGTTTTCATGAAGGGGTGGGGGGGGGGAGAACCAAGAAACAAGACAGGATATACATGTAGACATTACGTATTTGCTGCTGACCTGCAAGATAATGTCCTTTGAAACTACACACAGTTGAAGTCGCCCTAAACTTAATTGGTGTGCAATGTATTGCAGTGTTTTTATTTTATCTATTGGAATGCTGCTGTTGAAGTTAAATTCATGATGTTTTGGAGGATGACCTGTGTATGAATTATGATTTAGAAAGAAAAAAAAAATTGTGGTATTGACACTTCAGTCCATAGCCAAATAAATAGAAAATTTAGAAAGGGGGTGGGATGGCTATGCTGGTTCATACTTTATCATTCATAATAGTTTCAGGGCTGAAATGTTTTATTCATGCCAAGTGAATTCAATTTAGTGCCTGAAGCAGACTTTGAGTCTCATCTCTAAATTTGCTTTATGTATAGCAAACCATTAAAGCTGTTGTTGCTCTGAGAATTCACAATTTCTTCTTTGTGTGCAATTTGCTTTTCCAACAATTTAGGAGGCCGAGTTGAAGCTGGCCACTCAGCTGGCAGGACCCGTCATGCCAATCAAGAAGGCCGTCAGGCGCGAGAAGGCCCGGGCCATCACCGACGAGGAGAGGAAGCACAGTGTCTACCAGGCCCTGCGCATGGCTCGCTCCAACCAGAAGCTCCACGGCATCCGTGCCAAGCGTGCCAAGGAGAAGGAGGCAGAAGAAGCCCAGGCCAAGCCCAAAAAGAAGTAAATTCTCTCCACTCACTCACCCCCAAAGCACAGATCTGACCGGAGAAGCCATTAACACATCCTCACACACTCGCATATCATGGTAACTGCAATTTGAGACATCCTTGAGTTCAGTGCCCGATCTCTGAAGCCCTTACATCATGCCAAGAAATGAACATTTCGTGACATAACATCTGACGTCATTCTGTCAATAAATACAGGATAATGGTATCTGTATTGTGACTTGTATCCATCTGGTCCTACTGTTTGAAGATTTTCTCTTTTTATCATATTCATAAAACTGCAGTCTCCCAACTGATGAGTGACCATGATTGAGTGCTGCTGTGTGGTTGTGTATTGTAAGTGTGCATGTGTGTGTGTGTGTGTGTGTGTGTGTGTGTGTGTGTGCACTTACCCATGGTGGAAAATGAGAACACACACAGGAACTTTACATTTAAATCGAGGACACACAGAGAACCCAGGACATCCTCTGTTTGCAGACCATTCCAAACAGTCTGCATTTGCATGTAGGGGTACATGTTTGTAGGTCCTCGATTAGCGTTATTGTAATAAGTTCTCAGTTGTATGTTAATATACAAATGAGTCCTCGGTTGACAAGAGTCCTATTTACACACAGGTCCTCGGTTATGTGGTAAAAATTCTTGTGGATAAATTGGGTCCTCGGTTTCCACCATAGACGCGTATGAGTGTGTGTGTGTGTGTGTGTGTGTGTGAGTGATCTCTTGTCTGGATGCAGTCTTGGAAGATTTTGAAAATGGACTGTGAATAAATGTGACATATATTACTCAGGCTTCAAAAACTAATGGAACAGCATTGGTGTCTGAAATCTACAGAGAGGGAGGGCATGAGGTGTCTTACAAACAGAGAGCAGCAAAATCACACAACACACTTGACAACATACTCGGGGGAAATATTTACTGAATCATCACATACAGTACAGTAAACTCCACATTATAAGTCTCAGTCACATGAGCTGAATATGGCCTTACTCGAAGCCCACCCCCTCTCCCCCTCCCCCCACACGTGTGTAAAAGACAAAAAAAAAAAGACTGAATACGAATTTGCCGAATCAATTATTGGACAAATCCAAGTAAACATCAAGTTCTTCACTGAAATACATAATGAAATCGAGCAAGTTGGAAATAGCAGGGTCTTTGAGTAAATCTCACAACGCAAATTTGTACATCACACTCCACTATCAAAGCACTACATGCAACTCCAATGGGCTCTCCTGTTTTCTGCACATGTACATGTCTGCTGTGAATCAATGTGACCAATTCTTAATGGAACTTGAAACCAAATTAGTTTTGTGTGGGCGTCTGTGTGCCATGCAGTAAGTAATGAGCAATGTTCTCAGATGAAGCCATAGTATGTGGAATGTGTTCAGTATTCTGTGGTGTTTGTATGTGTGTGTAATTCCCTGGATTTAAAGGGATTGTACAGTTTTGGTTGAGATGGGGCGTCCAGTTTCCAACAAGTTTTGATGACTTTTTGAGATAATGGTTTCCTGGAGAAACCTCTTATTAGATATGACAGAACATACATTGTAATTATAGTTCTAAGAGGAATTCAGAGTACAGTATAATTGAGGAAAATTGCTTTTTCAATGTCTGAGATATCCAAAACAAAACAATCTTTATAAAAGGTGTGACCCACCATTCATTAAGATGGCTTTGTTTTACATTGCTTTTGGATGTCTCGACCAATTCAAAACCGATTTTCATCAAATAACTTTGAATTCCTCTTAGAAAGGTATGCTCTGTAACATTTCATAAGTGGTTTCTTAGTACATTTTGTATCTGGCAAATACAATGTAGATAAAAGCTCAATCCTTACCTCGACCAATACAATACCATCCCTTTAATTATGAATGAAACAAAGTACAGATGGCCGTGGTGATTGCTGGCATAATATTATGAGGACTTGCTAGTTGTGAATGGCCCCACTGTCTTAACTGAACATTGGGTAGTGGAACTGCCATGATCCGTGACACGCACATGCAGACAGAAAGATTAATACATTTGCATTGGCTCTAGTTTTGGGTACACTACCTCTATGTATTTCCATGAATAGCCCATTCAGTTTAAGTTGGAAGTACAAGGGTATGCTTGCATATACAATTTATGGACAAATGCATGTCAGAGTGAGCAGGAACATGCACACTGTACAACAGAAACATGACGAAACACTAGTCGTATCCACTTGCGTGTATGCAGTATATACAATACAATACAATGTAACTACAGAGTGAACAAGTCAGAAAAATTGAAAAGTGTTTGTGTTGCAAAACTTGGACCCTCACGAGAATTGCATATTGCGGAACTTCAGCATTTTCTTCAGTCCCCAGAACTTGGGACTCGTGCAAAGTTTACTGTATTTCAGTTGTATTTTGTATTAAAATTTGAAGAGAATGAAGGGCGGGTGCTTATGGGAATTTGATCAACGGCATCATGATCAAAATAATATCTGAATTTATGACATGGAAGCATCACTACACAATAGTGATACCTGTACAAATAAACTTCAGGTATATGTTGTAGGTGCTACCTCATTCACCAATAATATTTTGTAAAATAAACGTACAGGTTGTATACAATGTATTTGTGTTTGAAGTGCTGACATCACATTTAATTTACATGGTGTAAATAGTCATCATATCTAAACAGTGAAAATAATTGTGAATCCTTTTTTTTTTTGTAACTTTATCTTACTAAATGTTCACAAATTATGAAGAGATACAACGGCAAGAACACAAATTAGTGAGAATTGATGGGCCAAATGTAGCCGTGCAAGTGGCTAGAATCGTCTGAAAAGCAGTACCGGTAGCAAACTTTTCCTCGTCCATGACATGTCATTACAGAGACACAGGGCAATAACACCTAGTACATAACTTGCATACCAATATGCTCATCACGAAATCTTCCAAAGAAAATTAATGTGCCTGTTACCAGTCCTCAGCATTAACATTCGTGCTTGAATACTGTACATAATACTGGATACATGACACAAAGCACATAGCGGCAGTGAGTGTGGCGAGGATGTCAAATTTAAACATCGCCCTCTATCGATGCGTATGCCTTGTCAACGAGCGGGCCTCGAGCTGGGGGATTGTTTATATTTTTGCTTTGCGTTCAAGGGTCAAGTGTACAGCAGGAGAGTGCCCTGCGAGAGGGTCACTCATTTTACCTCCGGCCTCGGAAATCAACCCTGACCTGACCCGTGAACACTGGTCATAAATTTTGCCAAAAATGGGCAAAAGGATACACAGCTAAATAGGTTACCTCGAAGGTGACTGCTCGATAAACGATCGACCGAGCTTTGTTTCTAGATCTTGCTATTGCGATGCCCTCTCTGTAATACAACATCATGCTCTTCTAAGAAGTAAATGTTATATCTATATCATTGCAACCATAAACGTTTAACTCAATGCGATGACTCCATGCAAAGGATTCATGGACTCTTTGTTTATTTTATTAAAATCAAAAGGAAACTGGACAAGTCATTGAGAGACTACGTCAGTTTTGCATAATAGAATGTTTGTGACCATCTGTCAGAGTTCCTTGAAATCATGTGAAGAATACACATTTCATTTTTCAAACGCATAGTCCGCTTTTTGCACGTTTTATTTTATTCTGATGAACGAGACTGAGTTTATTTTCTGTATTATCAAAGTAGGCCTGCATAATACAGTAAACTATCGTATATATAAGCCTACCTCTCGAAAAGCAACTATAGCCTTACCGACAACTGCATGATACTGACATAATATCAAGATTTCTAGTCATTTTTTTTTTTTTTTTTATGCAGACGAAAAAAAAAATTGATAATTCTGCCTGAACTTCCAGTGCTACTTGTCTCGTGGCAACTCAAGAATCAAAACTTCAGAGTCTGCATTGACACCAAGAAAATCGTTAAGCTTGTGACTTCAAGATAAGAACAGACTTTCCCCACAAAATGAAAGCAGAACCCCCTGGCCAGCTCTTCTAGCAGAGTGGTAGCAATCGAGTCGATTCTTTGTTTTTCCTATTGACAGATTAAAAAACATTAGTGGCAATCGAGCCGGTCCGTACGACCGTAGCATCTTCTAGGCTTGGGGGGAAATAATTAGTGATTGCATGTGCAAAGCACTCGATCGTGTGCCTGAGTCAAAGTTTTGATTAACTTTAACCCTTTAGACGTCGCGCGTCTTTCTTCGCAGGACTTTATTAATGTTTTTGGCAGTCTTCCTGTGGATGTGACAAGGATTGAGAGACGAATACAACATAACCACTTTTTTTGTCAAAACAGCTGGAGGTTTTTGCTGAAAATTATTATCAACTCTTGAAGGGGGAGAGGGGAAAATTTTTTAATCATATACATTGACGGGAGGCGATGCATGAGTATCATTTACAGAAGACGCCAGAAAGGCATTTTGCCGTTAACAAATTGGCAACACGAGCGTGAACGACATCCGCTCTTTTATGTTTTTTTTTTCCTCGTTGACTTCGGTGTCGTGTTCATATGACACGCTGTAAAACCGTTTATCATACTGATAAAACGGCTCCTGATGTTGCTGTTTGATGATGGGTGTTCTCGCGCTCTTATACTATAATCCTTATCATAACCGAGTGAATAACCTCGCAATTTTCTCTTCAAAAAAGTGATGTACAAACATCTTTCCACTTTTAATCTGTTACAGCCTTGATAACATTGATTATAAAAGCACAATTTTATCATCAATATTCGCCATCAATCAGAAATGCAGTTTTGCCAGTTAAGTTGCGTTTAGGGTCAGCTAAACAACGTTGTTTTATAATCTTATAACCTTATAATAGCCTTTAATCGCAGTTTTTGTTTTTGTTTTTGTTTTTTTGGTTTTTTATCGTGACCATATAGCAACACCCAATTCCCAAAAGGATCCTAGAGGATCTACAGCTGCGTTACCGGTAATGTCCTCGGCGCCCTATATCACATATCTCTGTGCAGCTCGAAAGTAGGGCCTACTATAGGACAGTGTAGATGGCGCTACTTGATTATAACCGCTACATGTAAAGTCCCGTTCCGTGATGTATACCAGCCGGTGTCCTGCAAAAGGAAATGTGAGCAGTCAGTAGCTTTTCAAAAGTGATTGTATCAGACTTACACGCCTGTTACCACTCCAAGAGGAGACGAACATAAGTTTGATGATATTGAAAGTCATTCATTAATATACAACCTGTAGAGGGATTTTATTGTGTCACGCATTATGACAACCCTTTTATTTTTTAGACTATTCTTGTAGCAGCATGCAGAGGTAGTTTTGGTTTTACATCATTGCGCACAACGGCGTAGCCAGGATTTGATCTTAGGGGGGCGGTTAGTCTGCGAGGGAGCGAAGCGACCGAGCCCGAGCGAGCGGAGCGAGCGAGGGGGGGAGGGTGTGGGAGGGGGGGTGCCCCCCCTCCCACGGTAAGAACTTTTTGCATTTTGATGTTGTAAATGGTGCTATTTGATGCATGTTTTTGCGCGTTTTGTCGACGAGAAACAGTCCCACTTGTTTAAGGTAGCAGTATATTTTGATGTAGATTATTATTGAGCAATTTGCCTATCAAATGGTATAATTAAAATACACTTCCTGTGTTAATTCTTTTCACTGAATATCATGAACGCGACTGAACCCGAGCGAGCGGAGCGAGAGAAGGGGGAGGGGAGGGTGTGGGAGGGGGGTGTCCCCCCTCCCACGGTAAGAACTTTTTGCATTTTGATTTTGAAAATGGTGCAATTTGATGCATGTTTTTGCTCGTTTTATCGACGTGAAACAGTCCTACTTGTTTAAGGTAGCAGTATATTTTAGTGTAGATTATTATTGAACAATTTGCCTATAAAATGGTATAATTTTAAATACACTTCTTGTATTAATTCTTTTCACTGAATATCATGAACGCGACTGAACCCGAGCGAGCGGAGCGAGCGAGAGGGGAGGGGAGGGTGTGGGAGGGGGGGTGTCCCCCCTCCCACGGTGAGAACTTTTTGCATTTTGATGTTGCAAATGGTGCAATTTGATGCATGTTTTTGCTCGTTTTATCGACGTGAAACAGTCCTACTTGTTTAAGGTAGCAGTATATTTTAGTGTAGATTATTATTGAACAATTTGCCTATAAAATGGTATAATTTAAACACACTTCTCAATATCAATTCTTTTCACTGAATATCATGAACGCGACTGAACCCTAGCGAGCGGAGCGAGCGAGGGGCGAGGGGAGGGTGTGGGAGGGGGGTGTCCCCCCTCCCACGGTAAGAACTTTTTGCATTTTGATGTTGTAAATGGTGCAATTTGATGCATGTGTCCCCCCTCCCACGGTAAGAACTTTTTGCATTTTGATGTTGTAAATGGTGCAATTTGATGCATGTTTTTGCGCGTTTTGTCGACGAGAAACAGTCCCACTTGTTTAAGGTAGCAGTATATTTTGATGTAGATTATTATTGAACAATTTGCCTATAAAATGGTATAATTTAAACACACTTCTCAATATCAATTCTTTTCACTGAATATCATGAACGCGACTGAACCCGAGCGAGCGGAGCTAGCGAGGGGCGAGGGGAGGGTGTGGGAGGGGGGTGTCCCCCCTCCCACGGTAAGAACTTTTTGCATTTTGATGTTGTAAATGGTGCAATTTGATGCATGTGTCCCCCCTCCCACGGTAAGAACTTTTTGCATTTTGATGTTGTAAATGGTGCAATTTGATGCATGTTTTTGCGCGTTTTGTCGGCGAGAAACAGTCCCACTTGTTTAAGGTAGCAGTATATTTTGATGTAGATTATTATTGAACAATTTGCCTATCAAATGGTACAATTTGAATACACTTCTTGTGTTAATTCTTTTCACTGAATATCATGAACGCGATTGAACCCGAGCGAGCGGAGCGAGCGAAGGGGGAGGGGAGGGTGTGGGAGGGGGGTGTCCCCCCTCCCACGGTGAGAACTTTTTGCATTTTGATGTTGCAAATGGTGCAATTTGATGCATGTTTTTGCTCGTTTTATCGACGTGAAACAGTCCTACTTGTTTAAAGTAGTAGTATATTTTAGTGTAGATTATTATTGAACAATTTGCCTATAAAATGGTATAATTTAAACACACTTCTCAATATTAATTCTTTTCACTGAATATCATGAACGCGACTGAACCCGAGCGAGCGGAGCGAGAGAGGGGGGAGGGGAGGGTGTGGGAGGGGGGTGTCCCCCCTCCCACGGTGAGAACTTTTTGCATTTTGATGTTGCAAATGGTGCAATTTGAAGCATGTTTTTGCGTGTTTTAACGAGTTGAAACAGTCCCACTTGTTTAAGGTTGCAGTATATTTTAGTGTAGATTATTATTGAACAATTTGCCTATAAAATGGTATATCATTTAAATAATCTTCTTGTATTAATTCTTACACTGAATATCATGAACGCTGTCTGCAGTTTAGCAATCAAACAGAAAAAGCATGCACACGAGGGTGTAGATAGGGGCATATCCCCTCCCACACGAAGGTGATTTTGCGTTTTCAGACCTGAAATTCAGCGATCTGGTGCAAATTTTTGGTGCAATACTTTTTCATCGAAGTGTTAAAATCACGGAATTTAGCTCTTATTCCGAATGTGCACCATCTGTGTGTATGTATAAAGTCTAGTGAGGTAGAGCTTAGGGGAAGGGGGATTCCCCCTCCCGCTCGCGGAGCTTTTGCGTTTTTAGAATTGAAATAAAGCGTCTAAACAGTCTACTTCTATGAATGGCGGAAGGGGGGGGGGGGAGGGGCGGGCGATCAGGGAGAAGGCTTGGGCGAGTGTTATCTCCACCCTTCCCTTCCGATGGAGCTTTTGCCTGAAATTGAGATATCTCGTATACGCATATTTGATGGAATCCATTTGGGAAATCACCAAAAAAAAAAAAAAAAAAAAAAAAAAAAAAAAACCTGATAGGGGGGGGGGGGGGGCTGAGGGAGGAAAGGGTAGATTAAAAGGGGAAATTCCCCTTATACATATAAGTGATAAGTCTTGTGCATTCAGAATTATTCATATTTTGTGTGTGTGCGTAAATCTAAAAAGTGTACTAAGATAGGGAAAGAGGCACAGAGGGGGAGGGTTTGGGAGGGGGATACCCCCTCCCAAGCGCGAGAGATTTTGCATATTTTGAATTGAAATTCAACGATCTGGTGCACACTTTGAGTGAAATATTCAAAAAAATATCTTATTTGATGAAAGGTTGCAAAGGAGACCCGCTTCATGTGCATGCATACAGTATACACGCATTTTTTTTTTTCCGCCTCCCAAATCCCCGGTCCAAATCTTAGGGGGGGGGGGGGGGGGCGACCGCCCCCATCGCCCCCCCCCCCCCCCTGGCTACGCCAGTGATTGCGCCAAATTATTGGATACTTAAAGTTAACTCACTGCTTGCTGCATAACTTTGTTTGTGTGTGTGATGGCGGCATTATGTTCAATTAATTATTGGCATTTAACAACAGTAAGCCATTTCACGCTTCTTCCGAAAAAGCGCATAAAACAAAACAAAAAGGTTATATATATATATATATATATATATATATATATATATATATATAATTATATAAAGACACCGACTTGCAAACAAAGTGATATCTAAAAAGATAGATTAGATTGGATAGAAAGATACATACTGTACATACATACACACATATACATACATACATACATATACATACATAGGCCTACATAGTTGAATATTCAGCAGACTTTATCACAGTACAAGAGAATACTGAAAAAATGTAAACAGACTAAAGGAGAGAGAATATTGCATAGTACAAGTTACGTTTTATTTGATTCATCCAACTCCCTGATCTGATTTTACGTAATTGATTACGGTTTCCTTGTCATACAGATATTTCAGAATTTTATATAGGAAGATATAATTTTCTCTCTCTCTTTTTTTTTTCCAATATCGATATAAAGGAAACATGATTCATTACTTTGCTTTCGTGATTTTGTGTAGGCCTACCTCAGTGGTGCCCCTTTTTCCACGTTGGTTTGCTACAAAACGCTTGTGCATGCATGCGAATTGGTCATGTATTCCTGTTGTCAGATATTTTCTCAAAGATCCGTCTCGAATTCACTAATTTCCGTGTAGGTTGTCTTTGCGCTACTTAAATCTTCATACTCTACAGAAAGCTTCCTTGATTGCTACGAAATAGGAGAGGATGAATTTGAGATTTTCAAAGATACACTCCACCAAAAGCAATGTATTGTATTGTGCAGAAATATTATAGTAACATCTTTACAAGGAGTAAATGGAATCGACGGAAAAAAAGAGTACTATAGTCTCTTTCTGCTATACGTTGTTGGTTTGTCTAGTTCAGCAATGTTGAGTAATTTTGACTCTGATCGAAAGTGCATTAAACTTTTCACAATTCAGGTTATCATGACCTATAACCAAAATCAGGAATGTGGCAACCCGCAGGTTTTTGTTTTGTTTATTATGATTATTATTGTTCAGACGGGTAATTTGATATCTGTTTTATAACAATGGGAACTTTTTCAAAATAAAATTGATCCTGATTGACCCCGGTTTCATGCAATGTAACAATCTTTGATTGGAGAAAGTTATTCTGACACGGTTTGTTTAGTATCACAAGTGCAACATTAAAAACACTGCTAAATAGTCACAGAGCAGTCACTCTCCTATCAACAACCTTAAAAGATATTTATGGTTTCACATTCCACTAGTGCTTGCCAGACTTGAGGGTAGGGTGCATGAACTGTCCCTTATCATCATTGTTGTTGATGATACAGTAGACTCCCGTTATAACGAAATCATCGGGACCAGCAGTTTTCTTTCGCTATATCGAAATTTCGTTATAACCAAACAAATAAACAATAAAAATACATAGAGTGGATAACGTTGCGGCCTTAATTTTAAATTCGTTGTAACCGGAATCTCGTTGTAACTGTGTTCTTCATAATGGGAGTGCACTGTAATTATGATCGGATTGCTTCGTTGTTATTGTTGTTTTTGTTTTTCAAGCTTCTTTTGAACGTGATTCATGAGCTGTCACAAGTCTCGTCCTGTGGGAACCAATGAAGAACTGTGGCCTCCACGTGACTAGACTATATACATGTGCTAATATACCTATATACTGTATCCATGAATATCTGGAATGCTACAATGCCCCTAAAGTAACACAGGAGAAATACTAATGTCTATTTCTCATGTTGTATATCAAGGCGTTATCACGTGGTTTTCAGACGTAAATCGGGATAAAGAGAATATATATATATCTTTCTGATGTTATGTAATTGTTTATATAGGGATTCAAAAATACCCTATCGTTGCTCATTTCGTGCATGTTGGTTTGTTTGTTTGTTTGTTTTCAACTGCTTCGTCTTATCTTTGTTGGAGTGTTTGTTGGACTAGACCCGCTAGACATTCAACACCTTGTTCAAGGTGACAAGACCAAAAGATGGCATCTTCCTATGTACAATTTCATTCCAGCTATAGAATAATGTCATAGAATTTTCTGAGAAAGTCATTCTTATGAAGTGGAGATGCTACGTCTAAATTTACAGACGCGATGTATATAATAGAGTCACACTATACTTGTCATGTTCATGTTTTCGCGCAGCGGCATGTAACCCATTTCTTAGATAATCCCCAGGGGCATTCCACTGTCACCTGTATTCGGCAGTGGAAGAGTTTTTCTCTGGAGGCAAAATGCTTTTATCATAGTAAATCTATCTCAAAGCCTTCACATAATTCTGGCTCGTCTGAAGTGTAGCACTTATGGCACTGGATGAAAACTCAGTGGGCACATGAATGAATGCAGAAAGATCCAGTGATGAGTATATAAAAAACGCATCAGTGAAGTTCGACGAAAATGGGTACACGGATCAAACCGGAACCTTAAACAATTATTTTATCATTATCATAGCTTATGATCCCAGTGGCGAATCCAGGGGGGAGCGCGCACCGGCCCCCCCCCCCCCCCCTTTATTAGTTTTTTTTTTTTTTGTTAAAACAAAAGAAATGAAAAGAAAAAATGGGGGTGCGTGCGCCCCCCCCCCTTTAATATTGAAAAGGCGCCCCCTCTTTACGGAATTTCTGGATCCGCCCCTGGATCCGCTTGTCCGTTTTACATGAAACTTCACTGATGTGTTCTATTCACTTTTCTGCATTCCCCAAATCCACATGATGATACATTAAATTTCCCTTTCATGGCGACAGATGTGCAAGATCTCATCCAAGACTAGTCTATTTCCTGATAGAAATGGCATGACCGATTCAGAAAGACATTTTTCATCACGAAACGAGAGAAAAAAAAAAGTGAGGGGGTGTCGGAGCGGATTTGCCTTCCTCATCCTCGTTTCCATGCCCATTGCAAAAATGAATGTGACCGAGAGTATAATTTATACATGAAAACAAAACAGAATCAGTACTGCCGATGATGCATCTGATGACGAACACGAATGCAAAATGAATCATGCCTCCTGTTTGTGGCCATGACCTTGTTTGTCGTTGCCATGAAAGTCTTTCCTCAGGAAAAGCTTAGAGGTACATCTGACGGTCACCTAAATCATTATATTACACACTTCCATAAAGCTGATGAGGGGGTATTGTTTACTCATTTTCGGCCGCTGCGGGAGGGATATATGAACCGCTGGTAAAGCAAGGAACGTAACAGTTCTCGGAATATCTAAAAGGGTATTGTTTTGCTTTACTAGAGATCTTTTTTTCTGTCTTTCCTCTAAATTTGTCTGAGCAAATAGTAGGAGGGAAATCTTAAGATTAATATAGTAAATGCCCACAGAGCAGAGGAGAGAGATGGAATTTGTTTGTCCGGCGGTGATGTCTGCTCAAGATCTCCCGAGTAAAGGTGAGACGGAATGAGGGCAGATCAAGATGATACAAACATTGTATGATGCAGGAAGGATGGCGGGAAATGATGTTACTATATAGGAATGATGTAAACAAAAGATGAACCAACAAACGAAAGGTCCTCTGTATGTGACTCTGTGTGTGTGTGTGTGTGTGTGTGTGTGTGTGTGTGTGTGTGTGTGTGTGTGTGTGTGTCTGTTGATATAAATTTCATTGGATTTGTATTATCTTTCAGGTGCAAAGAATTCTGTGCGACAATTTATAATTCGGCCTCTCAAAACAAAATTTTCTGACTCGAAATTCTCAAAACTCCTGCGGACGATGATGCCAATTTTAAAAGGGGAAAGAATGATAAAAATCATATTTTTCCATCCAGCTCTATCTTTTTTTTTTCAGGAACCTCATCATATCTTTTTTCAACATTGCATGGACGCTCGGATTCTATAGATTAAATCAATAGAAGGATGGGCTGTTTTAATCCCTCTGTCATCATGGCAATCTCCAGATCTGGATCATGAATTCACAAAAAAGGTCCCCCCCCCCCCAAAAAAAAAAAAAAAAAAAGTCTCTACAAACCCAGCGTAAATGGACATTTGAAATAGATATTTGCCATTAAGCGCAGTCTGATATGACTGGTATGTAGTTTAACATGACGAGACGCTGAAATTATGAAAGCATTCCCAGGCTCCTGTTTGCACACGCAAACCTTCGAACGTGACGTCACACACGTAGTTTGTTTTTCAACACAATTTAAGGGTATAAGCGCATGCGGAGACGTCCACGACACACAGAACGCAAGGTAAATGACAACCGTTCGGGTTGCCATGCCAACAATCCACGTTTCTCCGGTTCCGGGACCTTCTAGATTAACCACGTCAGCCTACGAGAAAGTAGGTCATATCATATAGGTAGGTACGTGGAAAGTTATGATTCTCATAATTCTTTTGGGGAGGGCAAAGGCAAAAAAGAAATACAGACTCATATAGCTGGCGTGTGGAAGGGAGATATTTAATAACAATGTATCGCTACACAAAATAGCAGTGCTATGACCAGTTAGCATTTGGTGCCCTTTTCCCTAGTCGTAAAGAAACCATTTCTTCCTACTCAGCTATCAACAACACTGCTTTTTATGACATAGTGCGATATATTACGTCAAACGTTGGACATAATGACAATTATGAAATTATGATCATTATGAAATGGACTAGCTATGTGTGTTTTCCTTCTTACACCTAGTTACAGAAACATAATTATCAAATGCGAAGTATTCAAGCGTAGCGTGAGGTACGATGGAATGGAAATATACATATTTCATAATATCCAAAACTCTCACTAGAAATAAAACAAACATTCAAACGAGCAAGGAAAAACAATAGCCTTTGATATGCAATCACTTTTTTTTTTTTCATTTCATATACTTTTCATATCTTTCCCTTTGGAATACACGCAAAGCACATGCATCTTTGTAGAATAAATCACAAAAAATAACTTGACATTTTGGGGGCACTCTTGTTTTTCTCCCTTTTTTTTGGGGGGGGGCGAGATTGATTGCTTTTATGTTTGCTTGTTTTGAGTTTTCCTGTGTGATTCATATTGACTTCTGCACAATATTGCAAAGTGCTCATCCTGGTTACAGGTGGCAGACTTGTACGTTGCTTAGATGAGTAATATCAAGCCAATTTAGACAATGTATGACCGGAGGAACAGAATTTGGTCAATCAATCTATGATCACGTGAGGACGTGGTGCGTTGGTGTAAATCGGGTGCACTTTCAATAGACTTTTTCAGGGACGAAAATAATGTGAGATTACTCTGTCCAAAGTATAGCTTTAAAATCATGCGTATACCTTGACATCGAATGTCTATTGCTTATAATTTCTTTAAAACGTTTATATTTGTTTGCTCTTATTCGCATCACTGCATCTTTTCTAAGGGGAAATCAGCTTTCGGCAAAAGACCAACAGCATTGAAACGCACATCACCCCAATTGGAACCACTCGTTTTATTCATGGAAACTTGCATAAAAAACGGGAAAAAGGAGAAATATTTTATTGCTCACGAAAGAAAATTCAAATGTTTAAAAGATAGCCAAAGTAAAATCTTCACGACTGGAACTTTAGAAGTTAGCTTTGTGATCACCGAAGAAAATAATGTTTAAACTCAAATTAAACCGTCCTGACCAGCAGCTGTTAAAAGTTGTATCGTGTTCGGCAGACTTGCGAACACCGTCAGAGTAGATGTTGTTTTCTAGAATTTGTTAAAGACGTTAATTTTATTTCTCTTGAGATGATTTAACCTAAATTGGACAAAATAACGTCTATCTTATGGGAGAATATTGATGCTAAAAACCTGTTCTATTTGTATTTTTCGATCAATCTAATGAGTGTGGCTACGTGCAATGGAATGTCAATTTGAGTGAAATCCATCAAAAACGGAAGGACTCAACTCTCCTAAATTTATTTCCCCTGAAAAAGAAGTCATCTTGATCCTAAACAGCAATGATAAATCAAAATAACTTGCCATCTGGCATTATATTGTGTAAAGGCAATAAGGTCAGCTCTTTCTGGCATACAAACCCCAATAAATATTGTACATTTACCGATATATTGAAACTTACAGGCAGGACGGTGCTCCCTTTCAGAATAAAAATTCTGATTGAGACAAAATACAGTAACTTGGAAACGTAATTAAAATGTAGGCCTACATGCAAAGCTTGCCGCAAACAAAATTAATTGTTGACTATATACTGATTCGAGTAATACGAATTTCACAATGTACTTGATAATAAATCGAATAGAGAACAGTCAGGAAAAGCAAACAAATAAACAAACCTTGCATGATATAATTATGTCTTCACATTAGCATTGTTTGTGTAAATATTTGATTTTGATCATGCGCATTATGTGCATAGATGAACGTGTCTCGTAACGAGGTCTTTGGAAATAATTATATTCATTATGGCAAATCTTTCAGCTCGGTTATATAAAGATTCTCTTCCAGGTAGGCCTACTCTAACCGACGCCTCACTTTTGATGGACACTTCCTCAGATAAACGCTGAAACAGCAATTATAATCAGGATGTTTTGCCTTAGGTTAATAAGTTGTTGTTATACTTTTTTTTTGTGTTGTTGCATTTCTGTCTTTAATTATTTGTTTTATATTGTACTGCCAGTGTTGTTGTTTGTGAGGTTGGGTTTGATGTGCGTGAATTCTCTTCAGCAATATAACGTACCCGCCTCATGTTATCATTAAGGAAGCGCTGTAAATGATATCAATCCAATATAAAGGCAAAATAACTACCATTTTCATTTGGACCGTAATCATGGTATGTTGACATATTTTCTATATCTGTTCTAAAAATCTGGGTCGAGTTACAGTACAGATTAAGTTTCAAATCATCCAACCAAAATTATGTTTGGACTTAACACAGGGGATTATATTATCTATCTAATATCATCAGTTAGTTTCCACGTCATACTATCCGTGAGAGGGGAAATTCTGGGTTATAAGTAAATAGAGCAAACCAGAAAAGGGGAAAAAGAGAAAGAAAGAGAGATAGAAGAGTGAGAGGGAAAGAGAGAAGGAGAGAGAGAGTTAAGGCAAGAGTTAGAGAGACAGGGAGAGAAAAGGAGAGAGATAGGGAATGCAAATCGAGGGAGGAGAGACTGTAAGAGAGGAGGGAGAGGGAGAGAATGTGGTAAGAGTAAAAGTGATGACTTCGAAATCTTGCGGTCATCAATTAACATATCCTCTTGAGGTTAACTTTGTGTCAACAGGGCGTTCGCGTTTGTGATAGAGTAGCCAAGAACTTGGTACTTATTGGTCAGTGTTATCTAAATCGAACTGAAACTATATAGACAAAACTGAAAAGCCAAATAAATAAAGAAAGAAAATGCTTTTCATTTGAGAGGGATGCAATATTTTGTTGGGAACATGGACAGGAGCGTTTTTATTAATTTTTTTTAATTTTTATTTTTACAGCGCATAGAGAAGCATGTGCTTATTATGCGCTTTATAAATGTATTATTATTATTATTTGATGGGGGTGGTCAACGGGAAGGGGGAGAGTCATGTAAATTGGATACTAATGGGGAAATAATTCAAGGCTGTCTCTATGTACTTAATTAAAATGAGTTAATTGTGTTTTGTCTTACTCGAATATGTAAAAATCATTTCTCTTCATAAAGTTAAAGAATGGCATTATTGGCACACAATGCCATGCACACACACGCACATAACGAACTTGATTGTTGGTCTGATAAGGTCATTTTGTATTGATGATTATCATGTTCTGGTAATTCGCGAGTGGAAAGTGGTGATTTGGATCTTTTTTTTTTGTCACATATCATTTGTAACATAAACTTTTTGATAATATTATTGTGAATTACATGTGAGCATTAGGAATGTTTGGATGATTTTGTTTCCATGTGTACGCGCATAAAGACTATCCTATGGAACTTTTAGTTCTCAGAACTTATCATTTTTATTATTTTCATAGTTATAATTATTATTATTATTATTATTATTATTATTATTATTATTATTATTATTATTATTATCATTATTATCAAACAATAGGCCCTACTATTATCAAATTACGTTACAACAGATGTTTGGTGCAAATCCAATCACTGGTGGTTCTTTGATACGAGTAACGAAAGGATTATCATTATGCACAGATAAGTTAAAAAAAAAATTATACTAATAATGCATGTTGCGAAGATGTTGTGACCACAAACATAGACTGCGCTTGACCGACCAAGAGTTTCTGACATTCTCTGCCTGGTGGACCTACAATGGATGACACTATTTTTTTTTCTCGTTTTACACTATAAGAAGTGACAGCTGCTGCAGTTATGTAACTGGAATACAACGGCGAGAGGTATTTACACGTGTTATAGTCTCTTTTCTTCTCTTATGATGAATTGCGTAACCAATTAATGTGGCACATGCGTTGAACGATATACGAAAAATATAAGGAGAATTACACATTCCCTCGACTTGTCACGAACGTATGTTATAACCAAGGGTAACATTACCCCTCCCCCCCCCCCCATTCTTTTGAAAGAGGCAACTTCAAGTTTTCCTTGATCATGAGAGAAAAATGAAAATATGTTGAATTTTTCTTCATAATTTCGTCATAATCATGTATATCATTCTACGTATGCGACATCTTTTAATCCAGCGATGGCGGCATTAAAACTTCACATATTCATAACTTTTGAACGGATTGTCCGATTTTCCTCAAACTGTCACTGATATGTTCTACTAATATTGCTGCATCCTTATGTCCTTTTTGATGAGATAACCAAAACGAAAGTACGACCGTCTTCTTCGAGGCTCTCCTTGTCGTCTCTTTGTCGCAAAAGATCGCAATTGCTGTCATCCGGTAATTCTGTGGAAGGGGGGGGGGGGGAGAAGGAGAAAGAAAAATCATGCGCTTCGAGAGAGACCATTTACCTGACGAACTGGGTACTCTTGTCCATTCATTCATTTATTTTTATAAGCATTAGTTAAATCTTTGCAAAGTATTGTAGACTGTAACTTATTACTGCCATGTCGCAGTTGTGTGTGTGTGTGTGTGTGTGTGTGTGTGTGTGTGTGTGTGTGCGTGTGCGTGTGTGTGTGTGTGTGTGTGTGTGTGTGTGTGTGTGTGTGTTTGTGTTGCTTTGTTTTTCATTTAAAATCACGATGGATAAAGCTGCTCATCGATGCTGCATGATGGGCGCAGCTATAGTCAAGCTGTAAGTGTAATGGAAAACGTCCACTTGTCCAGCCATGTTGCAGCTCTGGAGCTGGCTAGCCTTGCCTGAAGAGAGGATAGAGGAGCTTCGCTTTTTTTTTTTTTTTTTTGCTGGTAATGCGGGTCTCGGTTTATGACTTGCTGAGAGTCATTGAAGTGGAAGGTACTGGCCAAAAATAAACGTGGTAGATTTTCACCAGAGTAGCTGGGAGTCACTTGTGAAAATACATGTAGTACCAATTATTGTTTACATAAAAGACATATAGATATACGTATATAACTAATGTTTGTATGCTTTAGTAAATACTGAGGGTAAGTTTCTAAATAAATGTATGTACGAATATTTCTATGTGCATATAATGTATGTAGGCCTATTATACTTTCACAAATTAATTCTATGTCATGAGTAAGTTTTGAGAAAAAAAATAGAAAGAGAAAGAACTGAAGAACAACAATATTTGCTATCATGTCACAAGCGATAGGGCAGCACACTTCAGTTTCGGAGGCAATAATGACTGTTTTTGTGTCTTCAATAGACATTTCTCTCCTATCTTTCATTCCTTTCACCCTCTCTAGCTCGTCCTCATTAGCTTTGCACGGCTGAAGAAGAGACTATAGCGCAGAGCGTGCGAAGTTGTCCGGGCAACCTTTGCCCGACGTGCAAGGTTGACGAGAGATTCGCTTGTCTTTAATATGGATCATATTTCGGCGATCACGAATCGCGGTTCTGCTCACCATATATGCATGCATGTAAACAGTTAGGACGAGTAGCTGAAGCTGTGTCAGCGCGTCTTCTGTTCGAAAGTGTTTACCGCGTCCGCACACCTTTCATTTAATTTCTGCGTTTTCATTCTACCAAGGAGTTTCACTCTAGCTGTTTATTCTAATAATTAAAAAAAAAAACGAAGGACAATTCCACAAGATTCCTTCCACTTGTTACTGACATACAAACGACATATAGATATGTAGGGCAATATTATTACAAAAGGTAATATAAGCCAAGTGCTTTTTCATTATGCTAGAAAATGAAAATGTTTTGAATCTCTTTGAATTTTCATTCTATTGTTGTCTATGTCTGCGTTCACGAATATTTGTAGTCTTTTTATCCAGCGATGGCTGTTCCTAAATTTGAAAATGTATATACTTTTGAACGGATTGTCTCTTTCTTCTCAAACTTTTACGACGTGTTTTGGGAAGGGGACTTGTCGCCATGTCAACGTACACTTCTTGGAAAGTCGACTTGGCGAGATAATCTATGTCGCCATGTCGACTACTTAGAGTTTGATAAATCGACATGATGAGTTACATAACTTGACATGTCGACACGATTATGAATATTAAATCAAATTGATAAGATGAACTATCTCGAAATGTCGTCAAGTAGACTGGCCCTTGAAAGCTTCCGTTCGCGATAGAAAGAATGTTCTGTTATTTAATCTCTACAACGCTACTCGTATCTAAATTCCAAGACTTCGGCTAAGCTCAACGTTCAATCGATCATGGCTCAAATGACGTTCAACAGTTCAATCATTACCTTTACTAATATCTTAGAGCGTTGGAATGACGGTCATCCAAATTTTAACTTTTCTCTCATGACTTGACCTATTTCGTGTTTTTCCCTTGTGTTTTTCCCCTCTGTCGTTGAAACCAGAGGGCCTAATCTAGGGCAGGTTGTGCGCAAGGCCACTGTTCATCACTGTCATGATTGGCCACAACTTGGCGTACTAAAAGGGCTGTATCGTTTCACTCAGCATGAGTCGACGCTTCGCATGTGACTGACCTTGAAGGTAAAAAGAGTCCATAGGTAATGATGCCATTATGTCACATGTCTCCTGAAGTGTTTTTTTATTCACACGATGTGTATTTATGATATTCACGCAAACACACACAGACACACACCCATTCACACATGATACATAGTCTGCTGCACACTCTGAGCTAAAAGCAGAACTCCTGTTTGTGTTAATGAGAAGCAACAAACAATATAATTTCACATCACGTAGTACGTAAATCGATAGACATGCGATGTACAAAATTTGTTGAATGTATGTTTGTGCTTGAGTAAATAAGGCAATACTCTGAAAACCCCCAAAACATAATACACTGAAAAAGGATGACTACTGACAGTGACTGAACAAACTGATGCTTACGTATTCCAGTATTGTAGCAATGTAATCCATTACAATACTTCAAGTTTACCTGTGCAGAATTTATGAATGATTTCATCTTTGTTCGCTTCATTGAGCCCCCTGCACTCATGCATTCATATGTGAAGCTGCTATGTGATCAAGTTTGTTCATTGTGATTTGTTGTAAATTTTGAAAACATTCTTATTCCTCATCCAGATCACTATAAAGACTGAAACGCTGTACTCAATATAACCAATTTATTATGATGTTCAAAAGCAAAATTCTTAAAATCATTTGGATTAAGGTAATTTCTAAGAGCCGAGATTCGAGGGGTGCACATCGTATATCAATGTCGTACCTGGTGGCCATGAGAACGCTCAGAAGCAACGATGCAAGAACTTAGAAAATCAGATTGTCTTCTTATCAAAACGTTTGTAATTTACACCACACTACGTTGTGCTGATCGTTGAGACTACGAAGAGATCGACGTCAATCGTGTTTTTCTTGTTGGTGTGTGAATAATGAACAAACAGCCGTAATGTGACCAAAGAAGAGTAAACAACAGAAGACAATTTTTTTTTCGCACGTTATAATTTTCTTGTGAATCAGGACACGTATAGCAATAGCACACCTCCACATCTCCACTATCTTTTCTATCTCTGAACGTTCATGACCTCAAATCAAATCAAAGATCGAGTACGAGTACGCACGCACCGTACCGTTGGATCGTTCGTATGCGCGCCGTTGAACGGACACGCAGGAGAAGTAAACACGAGGGAACGACGTTCTCATAATTCGATCTCCCTTCGATCGACGTTTCAGTCAACAAGTCGGCTGCTAATCAGCGACAGCCTACGCGGGTTCGCCATTCATACAGCTTTACTTCAGCTACCGGCCTGCCGCCGTGAGCGTTTCTTCTCTTGAAACATATACGTGGGGAAAATAATTGCGGGTTGATTATAACATTCTTCTGTCTCGACATTCTGTTTGCAGGTGTACAAGTATCTTCAAGTGGCGTAAATATAAGCTGATAAGTGGAGTATGTGAATGATTTGACACCTTCCCTGTTCACCTGTTGTCTTAGTAGCCGCATTTCTTCGTGCTGTCATCACACTTGTGTGCGAGTAATAAACCATTGCGCTGCTGTGATGCAGGACGTCTCCAACATGACAGTCGATATTTCGCCCGACGTGGTCCGACCAGGCAGCGTAGTCGGCGGTCTAGGCGACGCGTGCGACACCATGCTCGCAACCATCCTCGTCGTCAGCTGCTTTGTCGCCTGCAAGAGCTCGTATGACTGTCTGCGACGATGGCGGGGCAAGCTGAATGTCGTGGTCATCGGCTGCGGCCCCGTGGGCCTGACTGCAGCTCTCATCGCCGTTCGTGGCGGCAGAGCAAAGACCATCACAGTGTACGAGGAAAAGACCAGGTCTCAGCTCATGGAACGTCCTCACCAAATCGGCCTCGACACCCGTTCCGTCGGATTTCTCCGTAAACTCGGCGTCGATTTCGACAACATGGAAGGCTGCTGGCACCAGGATCGCTTCTACACCAGAATCGGCATATTTCAGGAGTATGTCCTCAGTTTACTACAGCAACTCACAGAGCCACTCATTGACATACGCCTTGGGACCAAGGTAAAATAATTTCATTTTGAGCCCCTCTGATTCCTCGGGCACTTCTCCTCATTCCTCTCCTCTTTCCCTTTCCCCTTTCTGTCTTTTGCCCTTTCTTTCTTTCTGTCTTTCTTTTATCCTTCCCTTTCCCTCTCTTTCTATTTTCCCATCATCTCTTCGCTTAGCGTCCACAATTACAGCCTTCTCTTTTTCTCAAAGTAATTACCTGTGCTGTACACAGGTTGCGCGAGCCGTTCGACACTGCCTGTACCTCTATAGACATTTCTACGTTATGATCTTACATTGCTTTTGTATCGATCTTCATTTATCGTGGATATCGTTTTCGTCATTATGATTATGTATTCCAAGCTCTTTCGTGTTTTACAATTTATTGATCTGTTCACTGAATTGTGTATTTATCAACACAGAGTGAACATGTAGGCCTATAAGGTATGTGTGTGTATATGCGTGCAGGGGCGGATCCAGGAATTCCTTAAAGGGGAGGCGCCTTTACAAAATTAAAGGGGGTGCATCTCTTTTATCTCTTTTGTTTTAAAAAAAAATAATAAAGAGGGGGCGCGCGCCCGATGCGCCCCCTCTTGATCCGCCACTGTGTGTGTGTGTGTGTGTGTGTGTGTGTGTGTGTGTGTGTGTGTTTGTGTCTCTTTGTCTTTGTTTCTGTGTTGTTACTTCCTTGAATATTTCATTTTGTCATACACCTGTATTTTCGAAAAAGGGATGGTGCGCGCAGAGACACAAGTTAGAAAGTCATTGTTGTATGCGATGACTTTTGTTACCGAAACAATCATTCGTTCAGTCACTTATTATGACGTCATTCTCCTACTCCCTGCCCTGTCTTCTCGTATTCTGTCAGTATAAGAAATGTGCAGGATGCTCAAGGTAGGGTTAAAAGTTTCTTTTTTTTCCTCCTTATGTTACCAAATATGCTTCACGTAAGGATAAGAAATTTGCGGGTCATCTTATTATGAAGAGAAGGAAATCCAAAGGTAAAATTTTAAGTCAAGCAAGGCAGGATGAAAATATTGTTTAACTTCATTATCATACACATAATCACCTTAAATTGTAGTATGACATCTCAGTGAATGCCGTAAGATAATTGGCGACATGACAGTGACGTCATGAATAAGACACGGGGTCACGAAAGTGATTTCCTGATGATGATGATGAGATCACGATGCGTCCTTGAAATATCACGCGAAGAGTCATGAAAGCAATAGTTCTCACACGGAAATGTGAAATTACTGACAGCTCATGGACAATAGCGTTAGGAGAACTTCGGGGCGGGGGGGGGGGGTACTGTCGTAGTCATAGTGATTACAACAGCTGTTCAATGAACTCCTAAGACATCGTTTATGACGATTTTCCCATTATGTAATGGGCATTTTCTTTAGTATCGCCGTATTTTGTATTGTGATTTTGTACCAATGCTTTGTCTGTTCGTCCTCTAACCGTGATGCGTATAATCACGAAGTTAGGTAACTCTATCTGACTGCGTACATTTCGGCAAGCCAGATGATACTTTGTGACCACACTTCTGAGTTCATTTATTAGGTGATCCGAGTATCCTCTCGGATCACCTATTGTATCTGTACGGATTCTTTCTTCTTCTTCTTCTTCTTCTTCTTTATTTCTTTCTCCTCAAATCTTGTGTATCGGTTAACTTAAAAAGTCCCCTACCTATCACTTTCAAACTTATACCATATATGTATCATGTCCTAAGGACGACAGATCTAGTGTATCAATGTGATCAGTTAACCGTGACGTCATTATGACGTCATTATCTGAAATCACGTTTACATCAATATCTCATTAATGGAATGGAATTTTTGAATGAAATTAAGATATCATATAGTTCAAGTCAAGGTCTATTGATATATTTCATAAAATTTAGTCACGTTCATACTAAACGAGCGCGTACGCGCGCGTTGAAATTTAAACATGCTCCAATCAACCTCAAAATTGTTTTGCACACGTTTCAGGTCATTTACTGCATTTCAAAAAAAATCGACGGACGCGTACGCGCGCGCGCATATACGCACGCAAAGCTCATATGCAATAGAAATTTCACGTTTTATCGCACGGATCGAATGTCTGAAATGTCAAGGAATATTTCTACCAAGTTTCAAGTCAATCCGATTCAATATGACGTCATACGGGCCCGTCAAAGTTGAAATTCCGCGCGCGCGTCAATGGCGATATGCAGTGCAACTATGCCAAAAAATTGCTAATTTTAGATCCGATTTTACTCGTCAGGATGGACGGTGACCCCCCATTTTCTTTACATATTTTGAAAGCTGATGAGTTGTACATGTCATTTCATGGGGTGGTAATGCTGACAAAATGATTAAAAGATATCAAATTTCTTAATAAAGTAAAAAAAAGTAAATTTTCAAAATGACGTCATCAAATTTCAAGTTCACTCAAGCTTATCTCACTAGTCCTTTGTCAATTTTCACCCAGATTTCAGTATGTTGTAGCTTATTTTATGTTCTTTCAAACATAAAATTACAATATTTTGATTAGATAACGGTATCACCTCGTAAAAATGGATTGAATGTGATCTTGTCAAATTTGACCAGTTTACGTGTTATCTCTATGGGAGTGCAGTTTTTCTGGAAATGAAAATTGACATGACTATCTTTATCGAGCACTAGCTAACTTACCCTTCGGTGAATTTCTCCCAGATTTTAATATGTTGTAGCTGAGACTTTACGCTACCGTAAGTGTGCCCTTCGTTTTTTCATACGATGTCGGGATCACGTCAAAACTTTTGGTTGAAATTCAGGCTTATCTTCGATGTATTGAGATATTTCTTTCTTTCTGCAACTTTCTTTGCAATAACTCAAGAAAAACGGCCTCTATCACTTCCATATTTTGCACATGTTTAGTTCATGTCACGTCAATTATTTCATAAAATAACAACTACTTGATCGGACACCATCTTGGGTATGTAAATTAGGGTCAAAGGTCATAAGTGTTTCATCGAGTATCTTAGTGAATACATGTCCTATCTTTCCCATATTTTGCACACGCAAAGACCATGTTACAAGGATCATTTCACAAAATAATTACTTTTTACTCAGATGCCATCTTGTCTGTGCAAATTGAGGTCAAAGGTCATATGTACTTCTTTTTGTATCTTCGTTATGACGTGTTATCTCTATGGGAGGGAATTTTTTTTAATGTGAATATTGACATGATCGTCTTTATCGAGCACTAGCTCACTTACCCTTTGGTGAATTTCTCCCAGATTTTGATATGTTCTAGCTGAGACTTTGCGCTATCATTAAATTTATTTCGTTATTTCATACGATGTCGGGATCACGATAAAAAACTTGGTTGAATTTAAAGCTTATCTTCTATGTATTGAGATATTTCTTTCTTTCTGCATCTTTCTTTGCAATAACTCAAGAAAAACACGCCCAATCACCCCCATATTTTCCACATGTTTAGTTCATGTCACGTACATTATTTCATAAAATAACAACTACTAGATCGGACAACATCTTGGGTATGTAAATTAGGGTCAAAGGTCATAAATGTTTCATCTTGTATCTTGGTGAATACCTGTCCTATCTTTCCCATATTTTTCACACGTATACACGATGTCGCGAGAATCATTTCACAAAATAACCACTATTTCATCAGATGCAATCTTGGGAGTGCAAAGGTGGGTCAAAGGTCATATGTACTTGTTGCTGTTTCTTCGTTATAGTGTATACAGAATTTGGTACCAAACATGGCAGATATGACTCCCTTTGCTAAATGAGAATGCAAACATCACACGGCCAATGTCTCTAAACACAGATGAAACTTGTATGGTCATGCCTATTGCGATCAGGACTCGAATCATTGATAAAAAAAATCGGATCACCTTAATTTGTCAGTGATGACAAATTACAATCTCTAGTTTTTTATTTTCATTCTTTTTGAAGCCTTAATAAGCACGTCACTGGTTTATGCCGTGTCCATCACGCTTTGAAGATGCGTTGTGGTTCGCACCTTCGCACATATTAGCAGAACATCTCAAACAAAGAACCACCTGTAATAAGTAAAACAACCGCAATAACAGCAACAGCAGCAGCAGCAGAAACATTAACAACAACAACAACAACAACAACAACAACAACAACAACAACAACGACAACGATACCGTTATCCATGCTTATTGATTAATATATGCTGGAGCTGAAGAGTACAAGAGCGCGGAACAACTTTTATCTGCCCTGGCGATCAGACTTTTCAGAAGGGCAGTGTTTGCGCACGACTGCGTCGACCGTGGCAAAGCGTCGTCGATTTTTAACATCGTTCCAGCTTTGGAAACAAGCAGACGGTGGCAGAAAATGACGTGCCACCGAGCCTGGGCGCGTATTAGAAATCTTGCATATTCGATTATGTCGTCATCGGCTGTCTCGCTGGATGGCAGGTTGCAGATATCGACGAGCGGCCATCCAGAAGATGTTATGAGTGGATTTCTTTTTAAATTCAATTTGCATGACCGTATCACCTTCTGTTGTACCTCCGAGAGTGCATCGTCAGAGTTCGGTCTGGTGATTTGAACATGTTTCGCTCATATTATCAAAGAAGCCCAAAGCTTTTGTTTGAGGGTAAAAAAAAAATCCAATAACCGGTGCCTAATTACCTTCGTCACTAGCACTTACTACAGGCCCAATGTTCGAATTTACGTCGGTGTATCGAGAATTACCTTAAAATCAAAACAGCGGGATCTCACAAATGACTAGAGTATGAAATCAATCATGATGCAAGATGCCAAAAAGATCACATCGGCCTCTCTAACAGAAATCAAGTTTATGAGTATTATTCTTCATGATTATCTGACCAGTGCCGTGCGTGCTACCTTGCCGTTCAGAACTGTGGATATACGGTACTGGATTAAATTACCCATGCATGAGCTTTTATTAGAACAGTGGGGTATCCATGAGCAAGCTGCTCTCACCCAGCGCTGTGTGTTCTTTCGCTATGGGGAACTTAATCCAGAAATTATAACCTCTGCCTTACGTAATCAAAGTTGTTTTGATATTCACACCGACGTAATCAAACAAAATGTATAGAAAGTGCCAGTATGTACAAGCTAAGCTGATCTGAGACACAACATGTACTGTTATACAGCAATATTTCTTAGAATGTATAAGGAAACGTGACTTCAGATAAATAATGCAAAGAAATACAGTACGAGATAAAACAGAAAAAAACATGCACAATTTGACAAGTGCTTGTACCGTACCCAAGAGCAGTATCTTAACACGTTGGTGGCGCCGTACCCCCGGCACTATTACAGTATTTCTTTATTCTCGGAGACAGACTAGCAAGCGAGGTTCGCAGCTTGGTATATCGGGATGCGATGGACTAAAGCGCCTCAACGAGGTCTTCATCAGATTGGCCAGGGCCGTGATTGATCGTGTCGTGTCTACAGTTTCCGTCGGACAAACTGGTCAATGGCAGCCTGAAATATAGGGAGTAACAAGGTTAATTACCTAAGAAGTCATGAACCGTTCCCCTTCTATTGGAATCAATGAGGCATTTACAGGACATACAATGTATTATTATTGTTGCTGTTGTCAGAATTTCGATGAAATTATTCGGATTCGGCTGAATATCACGTAGCACATTGATTATCCAGGTTTCATTGCACTCACATGATGATTCTCCTATGTAATATTTTCCTTTCCATATTTAAGATTCCATATCAATCAACATTAATCGATGTCCATGTAGAACCTCTTAGAATTCTTATCTTTGCCATTTTTTTTTTTTTAAAGGAAAGGATATAGGGCACTCGCCCTTACTTTCACAAAGCCCAAAGAGGATGTCAAAGCCATTAACGTTTCCTAGGTAACGAGGAATGCTTTCTCTCACGTGAAGCCAATGGCTAATGGCACATTAGAGGCACATTAGAGAGAGAGAGAGAGAGAGGAAGGAGGGGGATGGGGTAATCTATCAAAAACAAATAAACAGACAAACAAACAAACAAACTTACGGGTCTGCTCTTAAATTCGACATAAAAGTAATGTGTGACTAACACGTGTATACTCGTCCGGTTCCTGAAGCATCTCTCCTACACACAATCTAATATTTCACACTCCTTTGGTGCTGTATGCCCCGTTTATATTCATTTCTTTTTCATTTTTGTGTTCAAAAGGACACTCGGATCAAGTTCAATTATGACTCAAGAGTCAAGACAAAGACACAAAAGCAAATGACCAAACGAACCAGGAAATTTATTGAAATTTTATCATTTGACATGACCTTTTCGCCAAAATGTTGAAGCGGTCGTATTCACGTGTTATATACAGCCGTTCATCCGTCTTGAATTAGGCGATGACATTGTCAACGTTTCCTCCATTCGATTATGCAAAATGTTGAAATACATAGTTCTGCAGATTATAATGAAAAATGAAATAGAATAATGATAACTACAACACTTTAAAGGTAGGTGAACAACTCCGACCCTAACTCCAACCCCTGAAAAGTCATCTGTGCGAAGTTATTATAATTCCACAATAAATTTATTTGATTTATAATTCAATTTAGAAAAGAAAATTTGTCATTATAGTGTGCTGCAGCAGGTCAGTGGCGATGGACTTGGGAGGTGCTGACGTCATCAGCTCATGCATTTGCGTGATAAACGATTGTGACCACAATCATTATTTCGTTAAAAAGATCATCGAATACAACGTATATACCCCCTTCACTGTGTTTGGCTCTCTGTGGTAAAATTGGCAGCAAAGTAGCTTGCTATTGAGAACGTCTGTACTGCCATAGTTCTATCCATGAATTGTACGTAGGCCTGTAAGTACCTCATATATTGGCGCTGATCGAAATGATTATTATTATTGTTTAAAAAGTTGGTAAGCATAACCAACTACTTTGAAACTTTCCCATGTTTATCAAAGTATACTCTAGACAATAATAACATAAATCTGACAACATTTTGAACTATTCCGTTGAAAGGAAGTAGGCGAATGAGCAGAGAAATAGATAAAGAGATAGATAGGTAGGGAAAGATAAACATATAAATTATAGAGGGGGGGGGGGAGAGAATCGCGGTGCACATGATTTTTAAGCTGGCTAAAGTCAGAGATTCCTTCAACCACATACACCTGGGGGTGTTTCATCAATTTAGTCAGCGCTGACAAGTTGTCAGTCTCTGACAATTTCAGTAAAATCCTTGGTTTTGATTGGCTGAGATGCTCTGGTCACTGACTGTTACTTTGATAATATTGTCAGAGACTGACAGCTTGTCAGGGCTGACAACTTTCGTGAAACGGTGCCCTGAAGTCCAAATGTTAAATCCCTGAAGCAAAACTCTGAAGTTACTAGAATATAAACTCTAAAGTCCAGCTGGTCTTTGATCTTCAACACGGAGATGAACCGTTTGCCTTTACATGTACATTTTACCCTATACGGAGGTCTATACCTTGAAATAAAAACGCATACATATTGGCATAATTATACTATTTATATTACAGAGATGGCTAGGGCATTTTTCAGTCTTTATCATTTATTGACACACTCCAGCACAAGTTCCGATTAACATCTGCTAGTCTTATGGCTATTCGATTATGATATTTGAAATGTGATAACGTTATCTACAAACGTACGACCAAGAACAATCTCCATAGGTGAAGTTTGCATCGACAATCGATGACGGAAATAAAACGTCATTTTGAACAACATGGCGGGTGCTTGCGATCCTTTACCGGAACTAGCACTCACAGCCTTATGTAATACCAAATTCCTTCGTTGTCTCGACAGTCATTTTCCGCTTATGCTGTCGTATATGAGATTTGAATTACGGATAACACACAAAAACAAAGTTGATCCAGAGGACGCACACGTACCCACTGACGCCTCAATATTACGTCTTCTCAATTTGAATCAAGACTTCCGCACGATTGTGCATCCATTACTATTTAATATTTCTCCGTTGAGGTTGATTAGTTTTTATTCAGGCATCTGAATCTTAAATGCGTTTGAATACTGAACAGGCAAGTTCTTCTTTTCTCAACCATCGTTTCCAATATATTCTATATCAACCGTCTGTGAGTTATTTCTGGAAAAGTTTTGAAGGCAGAAGTCAAGAAAGGGGCATAATAATTCGTTGATTACCAATACGCACGGTATACGGCTGATTTTGTTCGCATTTTTGTATGACAGCGCATAACATTTTCAACTGTTAAAGACCGTACATTGTATGCAGTTGCAGTAAATAAATAATCGTGGAAAATTGGGTTCTTTTTTACGAATAAATAGATTTCAGTAGAGAGAAAGACTAATGAATACGTATTAGTAGATTTTTTTTTTTTTTTTTAGCAGCAGCGAACATGGATATATAATGCATCATAATATATCATATTTTACGTAGGCCCTAATTATCATTCTGGACAACAGGTCAATCTCCTGTAACAAGTTGTTTGCATACGATTGAAAACTGAAGTTTTCTTGAACTAATATAAACAAAAATAGCACGATCATGACGTATTTTACTTTTTTACGTGGTCCATCAGATTTTAATGATCTACAATCTAATTGTATTCTATTTTCCATCATCATGTCCATTTTCTCTGCCAAATCGGTTACAGTCTGAGATACTTTATGAACATCTTGCTCTCACGGAGCATTAAGGGAACGTTTTAAGGCCTCCTCTGAATTCGACAATTAACGCTAAGCATCTTTAACAGCTCAGCGATTTGTCATTTTACGAGAAAATGAGCAAGGGGATTCGGAGAGTGTAATGGATGATTTGCGCGCATGTTGTTTCATGGGCGGGCAACACGTTTCACTTTGCCTCTCCACCGTACCCACCCCCTCCCCCTCCCCATTCTCCTTCATTTATCCCACTATCTCCCTTTTTCCTGTCTTCCCCTTATGTGTAGGTCAATATTGCAATGCCAACTCTTGAGTGGCACACGCGCACGCGTTGGTGAATTTCTAATGGGAGAACGGGTTTGTTTTTAATTTCCTGTCAAACATCTCTCGGCTAATTGTAGTCCGTTACGTCGACAAGGAGTTTGTATTGCGCGACACCATGAGTATAGGATGGGTAAAGAGAGCGGAGGGCAGGGCCCTTGTGCATCACTAGAATGGCGTCCTTTCTAAGGCGACCTCAGTTTTTTACTTGTTTGTATAATGTACAGCGTAGTCTGTCTGACTCCTCTTCTCAAGCCATCTATCTCTGTATCTATCCACCTACATCCATTTTTTCGATGCTCCATCCATCTACTATATATATGTCTGTGTGTCTATCTGTCTATCTATCTATCTTTCTTTCTTTCTATCTATCTCCGTCTCGAATGTCGATGTGACTGTTTCGTTTGGAGTATATATGATATTGTTCCATGGATCAAGATGACCATGAGAAGGCTTGGAGACATTGGTGTATCATATTTTGTTCAGTAAACGGGGGAAACCCCTACGAGACATGGAATTGGCGGGAAATGTTCTCTCTGCGCACACCAGTGCAGGACCAAGAGACTGCATCTTGTCATGTCAAAACTGTTTAGAGTAAATTATTTTTAAAGGGGCCTTCCAGACGATTTTCATAATTTCACATCATGGAGTACATAAATCCACAGTTCCATGCATAGATTTATGGAATTTATTGTGGTCCTTGAGCAGAGAAATCAATATTCTACAAACCTAAAACAAATTGCACTGAACAGTGTTGATGACATAGAGCCTCACATATTTCAGAAATGCAGCAATGGAATATCATTACAATACCACGTGCCTAACAAGTTCACCTGTGTAAAATTTAGATACATGCTTTCTTCCTTTGTTCTGCTTCCTTAAACTCCTACTAATGCATTCTTGGAGTGAGGCTGCCATGTCATCATCCTTGTTCACTGTAATTTGTTATAAATTTGAAAACATTCTTGTTCTTCATCCCAATCACTATAAATTCTGAAACTCTGTACCAAGTATAACCAATTTACAGTTGTCCATAAACAGTCTGAAAATCATCCGGAGGTCTCCTTGATGACAAGATTTGGATGCTGTAAAGCCAGTAACATATCTGGATATATTCCACTCTATTCTTCTACTTCTTCCTTTCTCTCTTGTTTGTTTTTCTCTTCGTGATATTTTATCCCGATTGCTAAACAGAAGCCGTACCAGATGTCATTCATTGCTATCTGATCAAGATAGCAATCCTCCATGAGGAAAGGCCAAAGTACGCCAATCAAGTGACCGTTCCTTCCAGGAGTGAGTGAGATGGAGAGACTCTGAAAGAGAGAGAGAGAGGGGGAAGGGGAATCCTAACATACGAAAATCCGTTCTCTTTGCCGCCATGCTGCGCACCATACCTTCTGCTTTCCGTCTTGTGAGGCGCCATAATCTCAGGAAGCAAAATTATACGAACTTCGTATGATACTGATGTAGCGCGTCGTCTGCTGGACATTAGATAGGGACAAAGGACTTGCGCAGACGACAATTAGAAAAATATTGGCCATCCCAGATTATCCTATACCAGCACACATGGAAGGACATTTGGAATTCTTGTCGGAGAGTGTGTCCTCGACTCCTCGGAGGAGATTGACCGAGGACATCTTTGGGCTTAGATGTGCTGTTGGTTGACGATCACACAAACATCGATAGCAAGAGCTGAAAGGCTATAATAAGTTAGCAACCGATGTGATTTTTTTTCCCCTCCGGCGCTTTATAGCAGCAGCATGCATGCTCAACTATCCGTAGACAGGTGTTCGGCAGTGCAATTTGTCAGCATCAATAATTAATTCTCACAGATGAGATTCTCAAAGGCCTTACAGTCAGACAATTGCTCCACCTGCGACGTCAAAGTTTACTAGACAGCCTGCAGCATGCAAGAGGACTCCACCTTGCTACATGCGTGCTCGCTCAGTACATAAGGACGTGCAGGAGTTGTCGGTGTGCGATTACTTCAAGGATAATGAGTTTCTTAAAGACATTTCTTACCATTTGCAGATGAAACAAAACCCAGCTTTAGTGCTTCAATATCTTCTACAATGTGAGTAAGGGATAGAAACAATCAATATAAATATGTTAATCAGTATCATCATTGTAAAGTATTGTTAATACATGTATACACAATTTGATAAATAGTTATATTATAATGAAATGTTTCTAGAATAAGATTTATTCATCTACAGTTGTGGTTTATTGAGAAAAAATAGTGATAATTCCTTATTTTAGGCTTTAAAAAATGATTGCGAAATGTTTGTATGGTGATAGTATGCTTGTAATACAATGTTACTGACCTACACAATAATTGTCATATGCATCAACGTTAATGTGATAACTCGAACATTTTTTAAATCACTGCTCCCAATGGTAAACAATACCTTTAACGCGTGCACAGACACACCCACAAAAACACACACTGTGACACAATGCATGTGCACACACACATACACACACACACACACACACACACACATCATACCACACACATATACGCGCGCCAGTTTCCCACGTTAATCTTGCTTTTTGTTTGCCATTTCATTCAAAGGCACATGGAAATCGTGCAAGCAATATTACAGATAGGCCTACATCAAAACAACATTGATAGAAATGCATCAGGTGCAAAGACAGTTTACAGATTAAGATCAAAATCTCACGAAGTAAGTCGGCTTGATAAAAAATGTGGACATGCAAAACATTACTGATAATGTTCATTCATTCTATGGGATACGTTTCTCGTAATGTCTCCGTTAAATGGTACCTAATCAAACCTTTCACAATTAATTTTGTTTCCAATTATGTAACGACATTCACATTATAAAATGAGAATACCATGGTTGCTTTAATTTAGAAACAGAATAAACAATGCAATATTTCACAAGGGCGACGTTTCTTAGAACCAACTGTATGCATGCGTTCGTCTTTTTTTTTCCATGATGCGATCTGCATGATGTGTATATACTGACAGACAATTAGTCTGAATAAATTTCACGAGATAAGATTAATTATGGATCCGTCGGCTAAATTTGACATATCAAGATGTTGACGGCTAAGGTAAGAGGAAAATAACACATGTTTTCAAAAAGTATGATAACTGTTCGAGTTCAGTTATCAAATGTTTGATGATTACCTCAAAGAAGCCTTTTTAGTCATAGACTATGTCGCTTTTATAGAATTTTTTTTTTCATTTTCTTGCTAAAAGCTAAAAAGCTGTAACATATTTCCCATTGGAGGCTTCTGAGTTTACAATATATGGCGTCCGACTTATCGCCAGAGCAGATGAAACTAAATCTGGCGAGAAATATTATGAAATATCGATCTCACGCACACGAAATATATGAGGGAAATGCTCATGCGACGTCGCGATCACGTGACCAATTCAAGCTACATCAAGCACGTTACCGATCTAATAAACATGGTCGTAAGCTTCTCAATTTGTGTCCGACGTCACTCAAATTTGCACTGATGTGCTGTGAATTTTTAGTTTCTCTTTGAAGTATAGCATTCATTCTCTCCCGATGAACAAGCTTTGGCAAGACTGAAAATGAAAATGAAATCATGTTTATATACTGCAGACGGCCGCCACCGTAGGCTTCGCTCGTTGTAAGAAATATATACCTACATAATGTTTGCTGTACATAGTTGGAGAATATACAACATAAAGCAGGTAGAAACTGGCGTTATCATATAGCCATCCTCCGGATTTCATGGTCAAGGTATAATGCTTTTGTTGTACTGAATAATTTGAGCGATTATTCGTGCTATCTGTGATGCTTGTGTTACATTCAGTGCTGAATATACTGTGAATGAATACATGAACAAAATATTGATGTCACTTACAGTTGATGACTGCTGTAGGAATGAAATGAATACACAAAAAATATTGCATTATGGCAAATAGCACCCTTTCTGGTAGCCTATTTAAAAAATAAACAACAACAACTAAATAAGTAAATGTCACGTGGTATAGGTTTTACGCTATAATCGGAATCATACCTATCTGTCAACATTATTCCTAAATACACTCGAGTTTGCTCATTCATTGCAGAATGCTTTAATTTCGAGATTTTTGTCGGCATTTTTCTTTTTCATATCTCACCTTGATGATATTCCTACTGCAGAAGTAGCTCGATATAATCCTTAAAATTCGTCATCCCTGCAATGCGAAAATGTTAGTTCTTCGCGAAACGTACTTCATGATGATCATTATTTTTGCATGCATTAATGTCTGTGGCTCGTAACATTCTGGTTATAGGCGATGTGCACAACGCAGCCTCAGTTATCATTTGAAATCTTGTCTGAAACCTGTCTGAAATCTGTCTAAATCCTGCCTGAAATCTCCCCGACAGGATCTGAAGCTCTCCCTTGACTCCTCTGAGATTGATACGGAGACGCGAGCCGAAAATCAAGGCTATTTATAATGGTAATGATAATGATCAGGGATGAATGATATAGCGTTTCCAAGGAATTGCCTCATGAAGCTTGTTAATGGAGTTATTCGTAACGTAGAAACTGTACGTCATTTAACGTTTCTATTTCTCGTTTATTAGCAGGTTTGAGCAAATATAATTCTTTGTTGTTGAAACCGTAGACGTCGAAGTCCAAATCTGCCTACATTCTGATATTTGGGATCTTCCGAGTATAATAGCTATAAAATGTGTTTCCTATACCCGTTTACGTTATTTTGATAAGTGTATTATATTTCTATTTTTTCAATTATTCTCTTATGTTGGTCGAATTATCCCTTCGTCATAGCACAACATGAATTTTTATTAACACGCATTTTTCTTTTCACGCATTATGTTCAGATGCGTTTTCATTTGGTATCTTACTCTGGAAAAAAATGCAGAAATCAAATCAAAGAAGGAAAACACTATAAAGTGATAGTATCTGACATTCAGCTTGTTGCAACGTATTTTAATAAAAAATATTTCTTCTTTTATTCATGCAATTGTTTGACTAGAAGTTCATTCAATTTGGTACGTTCGAGAAAGCAGTAAGCGATATGTTGCCATTATGATAAAGTTGAGATTATACTTATTCCATTCCTTATGAACCAAATTATTTACGAATGTTATCTTTCGGTTTATCAATTGCAGATTTCTGCTTTTTTCGACACTGTGATTGTCATTACTAACGTCGATATCCGCTAAGATAGTATTAGTGTGTACCGGAAAATCCCCAATTTATTCTAGTTTCATGTATTTTCGCGTTACATCATCTTCTCATGCGTTAATGGATTTTAACGGTCGAGCTCGATGGGTGCACCTCCCTGATTGGTGGTAACATGATGCAAGAGAGTGGGGGGGGGGGGGGGGGGGAGACATCACGACTCTGTCGTCTATTTTGTCTATGAATGAATGAAAAGAGAAGAGTCCTTCACTGTTTTCCAGTAGCATAAGCGAATTTAGTACAAGGGAACACAAGCTCATGCAGGGCGCCGCAACCATGGCGACTTCCCGTCGATTACTCCGAGAATGCCTTCGTTGCTAAGCGGAAGGTATAATAACTGGTGAGCACGCCCCCATATCCCGGAGGGGGTATAGAAATAATGAGAGGAAGCCCCGGTTCCCAGAGCACATTCACTGTGGGGTCGTCGCGAGATCACAGTTTACGCGAGGAAATAATTGTGTGTGAACCTGATTACACGTGCAAATTGGCATGCTGTGTTTGTTCTCCTTTCTCAATTCCTCCTCCTCCTCCTCTCCTTTTATTTATTCTTATAATGTACCTTCAACCCAACCATCTTCTTGTCCTCATCCTTATTGGTATCTTCCTCTGCCTACTTATCAGTTATCTCTTCCATCTTCCTCCTTCATATTATCCTTCGCCAAATTTCTTTGTTTACACTGACATCATTTTATATGCTGATCACACTGTAGATTACGATTGCACTGATCAGAGGAAATTGTGAACAGATAAGTTGATGCTATACGTATAAGGTACATCTGGTGGATCATTAATTACTTCCGCCTCTTGTTATCTGCTTGATAGTAAATATAGTAATGATGTGACTATTAAATCAATTGCAATATTTAAGTGATTACCCTGTGCCGATATTCTTAGATAGTCGGGGATGATTGCATTATCATTACTTGCGATTTTTCCTCCCTTTTGTCACAAACAATACTATTATCGACAGACACTACCTTTAAGTAGAACCTAATTATATAAGTTATGTGGACCCTTAAGTGCGTTTCCAACAAAATGCACTCGATCGGAGAGGGCCAAACTTCGCTGAGGACACGGGGTCACCAGCGTGCCATGTATAGATCTGAACAGGCGCCCTTTCAAATTTTGGATCCGGATCACTATCCGGATCACCACCAAAACTTATTACCTGTTCTTTGTACCACAGCGGGCTCATTTTGATTATCACAATGTAATAGAAAAGGGTGATAGTGCTGAGAGACAAACAAACGAATAAACAGACAAACAAGCAAACAAACCAACAAAGGCTTAAAAGTAAAAAATGAACATTTAGAGAAGGTAATGTAGAAAATAAAAAATGGAAGTGATTATCGCAACTGCTTATCAATCTGTAGTTTGCTTCAAATTAACAGCTTAACCGTAACTAACTTCGCTTGTCAGATTTTATATCAATAACAGAAAACTGCTGTGCAGTCATGTAAGTGCTAGAGCACAAAAAGATTAAGGGGATCGTACTACACCGATTGAAGGATCAACCAGGAATTGAGGGGCAGGGCGTGATTCTTACACGCATTGATAAAACGTCGAACTTGTTGCCTCATAATTATGTATTTTTTATTTCCACAGGCAACTGTTATCTTTTCAAGAAGGGGAGATTTCCAAAAAGATACCGAAATGTAGATATGCATGGATTCGATCAGCAGTGGGAATACTGAAAGAAAGAGACAAAGAGAGGAGGAGAATGATAGGAAGAGAGAGAGAGAAAAGAGAGAGAGAAACCCGCTAGCAGTGATTCAACTTACAATCCTAGAGTAATAAAAGAAAACTAACGCGTTATATTATTCATGCCCTATAATATCCATTCCTCGTTCACTCTTTATGTAGGCCTACATGTAGAAAGCGTAGTGGCTTTACACAAATTATTATTACAGAATGAAGCCCTAAGTCCCAAAAGACTAAGGTGCCAAATGAATTACATTGAAGTCACTTTCGGCGTCGTTCGCTGTTCCCTCAGATGCTTGGGAGCAAAAAGGGAGTTGGCAAGCGCATTTATGGGATTTACGTCGAGGAACTGGATTCAAAGGCATTTCAAAAGTGTCGATAGATTAAAAAAAGAAAAAAACACAAGAAATATAGCAAGACTTGAGGCGAGATGGCACTAAGTGGTTTCGTCTATTCGCTCCCTGTTGCAGTCTCATGGATTATGAGGTGTCTGAGCCTGGAGGCATGTCCGGCAACTTCCTGCGTCATTGAATATCTACATACATAAAACGACAATACGTTATGTATATATTTACACAGAAGTAAGTATATATATATATATATATATATATGTATATATATATATATATATATATATATATATATATATATATACATACATATTTATAGATATAATAGATAGAGTACAATCCACACTGATCGATGACGTTTACCGTCAGCTGCATGTAGAGGCAGGAATAGCCTGATTAAAACACACACACACACACACACACAACGCATTTAGAATATCACTAAATCATAGTGGTATAAGTACAGTATCTGTAACCTCCGTAAAATGCTTACTACCAAAAGCACGAGGAAAGCATAACACTGATTCAACCACCGATGCAACCAGTGGCGTCGGTCTGGCATCCGCCACACGTCACTTTGGTGGCATTAAGACATTAACATGCCCAGTACAGTCAGTTTACTGAGAATATCAATGGTGTCCTCACCAGCGACCTATACGATGTTGTACATTGCTTCATAAAGTGAGAGCAACCTCCTTGGTGAGAGGAAAGAGAGACTCGGGCAGAGCCGTTCTGATAGCTGATACGTTGTTCGTCATGTGCTTGGATCTTTGAATGTAGGTGTCTTCTTTTGCGTTCTTGTTTTACATCATCCGTTTCCAATTCCCTTATCGTGACATTAACCCTGGCACTACCGTCGATAACCCGTTTGTGCGCAGCCCTTGTGACATCACAAGTGAATAGTATGGACTGGGCAAATCATTTTGTTTTTTGTTTTGTTTTTTGTTTAGTTTTTTTAAAGGCAACCATCATCATTGACCGGTTTACTATTATACTCAAGTTTCATTAATACTTTCATGCCAAAAGTATTGACATAATCGTATACAGTAAGCCTGTCCAAGGTCTGCTCGATATTACAACTAATGCTTGCAAACTAGATTTCTCGTATTGGAATGCAATCGGGAATAACTGATTTGAAACGCACGCTACTAGGTTATCATAGCAGAAATACCCGGAATTCGATCCAAATGCAATCCGACCTTTTATCGCCATCAGACAGTATTCTATAGTTATTCAAATTTTTGCGTACCTGCGTAACACGACTTCTCGCAACAACCACTGGTCGTATCAAGGGTTTGCCCCTTAAAGCTCTCCCCAAACTCTCTCCAAACTCTTCCCTACTTTTCCAAAGATCGATATGGGCTATTAACCACATTTTATTCTGGACAATTTCATTGTTTATTTGTTGTACCTGATGAAATTGGGTTTTCTGTGGCGACTGTAGTACGTAATGATGCATTGTTTATTTAACGGTGACGAATTACACACAACTCAAAATTGGTGTTTCCGCGTGTTCGATATTCGTACGCGTGACGTATTGCTTGTGGATGTTAATGATACTTCCGGGTGCTTTTTGTGCTCTGGAAATGCTCTGCGCGCATCAGTTACTAGGATGATCGTAACCGGGAAGTAACCTAAATATGCCAACTGTAATTGCACATCGCGTCAGTTGTAATCACGGAGGTGTCAGAGAAGGAGTGGAATCTTATCCCAATTTGTGCAAATTTATGCGTAGGTTCTATAGCATGACAATTGAATGCATATCGTTTCACTGGCTTTGACGTTCCATGCTCCAATTCACTCTTTCATAAAAGTTTTGATATAGAGACAAAAAATAGTTTGTTTGTTTTTTAAACAAATTTAAGCTGTATTTCAAATCCTTTGGAACTTTTTGGTAATATGATAAGGAACGAATACTCTGATTTTCTTCAAATATTCTTATTATCGCAATACCATGGATATCGGAGAACTGAACAGAAAACGAATATTAAGTGTCGCATAAAAGTTAACATTTTAATACTAATCTTGCCGGCATTTGTGCTTAATTTTGTTCACCAGATTTAGTTCCTGAATGTGAACTCTTTCTGAGTAAGTAATTTTTATCTGCGTGTTTATGCGCATTCAATATCATTTTGCATTTGAAGAAGTGCATTTTCTGTGAACCCCCCCCCCCAAACTTATTTCTTTTTTACTTTCTGACTTGTTCTCTACACACTGAATAATTGCTGCCTAAAGTATTGAAAGGGACTTATACGAACTTTGGTTTATTGTGATTGAGGAATGACGTACACTTAAACAGAAATGCCGTCTTCAACTGTCAAAGCATTTCATCAACATCTGCGTAACTTCTCCGCAGCACGGAGCATGGGTACGAAGGAGAAATATCGTTGTGTCTTTTCATTTTCTAACACCTCCCTGGTTGTAATCGAAGGTTGGAGAAACGGGGCGGCCGGGTGAGAAGGGGCGTGGTCTGAGGTATCGTTCATTTGACGTAATCCACCGTGACATGTTTTTCAGCAGTGAACCAGTGATCCCCAGGGTTTTGGAATCTATTACGTCACAGAAAAAAAAATCACGTTATGTCTGGAAATCACACGTGAGACATGAGGTCAATCTTTTGGGTTGAAAACGTCGACCTCTTTCCAGTCACTCGTTTCATTTATACAACAAACATTTAGGCCCCGATAAACTCTTGAAATGAACATTTGTTTGTCGGTGTTGTATGTACATGTGTTAACTAGTTGACGTCATACCCATGCGATTATGAGGGAGTCTGAGCAAGATTGGATTTCACCACAATTAAGAGTATCGTTGAATTCGAATCTATCCCCCTTTACGTTTTACCTGACTGTTAGTGTTCATGTTGCAATTGTCCCCTTTAATGTAGTTGACGTAATGATTATTATGCTGCGGTATACTAACGATCGAATCTGAATCCGTATTGACTAATTCTTGTTACAATATATTAGAACTGCACTTCAAACTCCAGCAGATGTGAGAGTATGTTTGTTTTCATGTTTTGGGAAAATAATCGATAGTGATGTGGCTATCATTTCGGCATTGGTGTCTAGTTTACACGCACTACCACCTGGGAATTCGGTTCAATCTCCTCTAGCTCTGCACATTCTAGTCACAGCTAATGAAACGACTAGAATCTGTTTGCTCGTATAATTTCATAATCGATCTACACAGTCGTAAGAAATTCACTGAGATTCATAATCAAGAACGAAAGATCAGTTTACTAGTGTATGCAAATGAATGGTTTTTATTCCTTCTACAGACCTAGTATTTATACACTTACACTTAAAAGCTTTTTCATTGACCTGCATTAACTCAGTGCATTTCAATACAGTCAAACTTGCCTTAGCGGCCACCTGTCATATGGCGGCCACTGAAAAATCCTCCCGAGAGGACGATGTGTCTCGTATCATCAGGATTCTCAGACTAACTCGTAAAGTTCCGGAAAGACGTCGTTGTGAAGTAAACGGGCACAGTTCTGCGAACTCTTGTAGTGGCGAAGTTTGTGCAAGAGCACGCACACGAAGTGCTCAGTGCTTTGGCATGCACATCTGTCATCCTACATCGTGCGCTTCCGAAAAAACTGCGACGAACGGCGCGCGCATTCTGATGATCTCTATTGTTCCACTAGATTTTCTGCACGGAAACTAAATAAGCTTTAGTATGGTTCTGTGTCTTCCGTCACGTCTCTACGCCGCGGCATCGCGCGTGTTTGAATTGGCGGTGTCGGAGGAACAACACGTTTGTTTTTAGCATTTCAGCATTTCGGTTCTGGGTTTGCATTTGGATGATGCATGCCACTTATGCGCAAGAATGTTAGGATACACGTCGATACTTCAGTAAGGATATTTGTCACCCTGCTCTGCATGTGTATGTGTGTGTTTGTGTTTATGCGTGTGTGTGTATATATATATATATATATATAATTGTATAATTATTCTTTTATCTCCTGTGTCTGATCATATTTATGTTCTGTGATTAAGATTATATTGATACATGTTAAGAATAAAACGAGAAGAAATCACATCCAAAATTATATTAATTTTACAAGAAAGAGGGAAAAATTCCCTACAGAACAATGAAGGATCAAAATCGGAAAAGAAAAAAAAAAGGCAGTTATGACATTCTAAAATTTATTATTATTTTTTTTTTGAAAATGACATGCCTTCACAATTTCTTATTCATCTCATATACAGAAATTATAAAAAAAAATCTCGTATTTCAGCCGTATTGTGTATAAAACTTGCCTTAAAACCACCCAAAATGAATAAGAACAAATGATAACTGAAATATTTTGGTATGAGAAAATGCATTTGCCTGTATATTTTTCCCGAATTTCAAATGTACCAATACATGAAAAATTGTGAGGGCATGACATCATCAACTTGTTCATTTGAATATTCATAAGGACTGGTCAAGGAATGTTTTCCGAAATGTGAATTTTCAAAATATTATATCTTCCTTATTTCTTATACGATTTTTGTCATTTTGCAACGTTGTGTAGGATTTTTTTTCTTTCTTTTAGAGTTTATTTATTTTGGGGATGGATTTCCTCTTTATGAAATATTTTATTGGGTTCTGATACCACACGTATTTTGTTTTACGCCATCTCCCGTAGATTCTCCTTCACAGTTTGTAATGAAGTTATCAAGGAGAGTTTTATCTTTTTTTCTTTTTTTAAACCATCGGTGAGAGACAAGGGTTTGCATCCCAGCGCTGCGCGTTATTACAACGACTGGTGAATGCTATGTCCGCCGTGTTAATGCATTTCATAGGGAAGGTCCATCACTGATTCAAGTAAAATCCTTTTCTTCCCCTCCCCCCCCCCCTCTCTCTCTCTCTCTCTCTCTCTCTCTCTCCATCTCTCTCTCAAATCTGTGTATGTATTAGGGGAGGCTGCATTATTTCTTCTATCTCTGATGTTGCGTGCAAATCAACGAAGGCCGAGCATACTTAAAGGGAAGATAAACCCCAAGAGCAATGTGGATTGAGTGAAAGCAGCAACATTAGTAGAACACATCAGTGAAAGTTTGAAGAAAATTGGACAATCTATGCAAAAGTTAGGAATTTTTAAAGTTTTGGTGTTGGAACCGCTGGATGAGGAGACTACTAGATGTTATGACGTATGAGTGGACAACAATACCAAGAAAATATAAAGAAAATTCTACTAAAATCAATTTTCCATGAAAACTACAAATTCCATCAACTTGATATTGACATATGTTAAGGGTAGCAATTATTCCCCCTGCTTTCTGAAAGCGGTTGGTCCATTGCTCTTTCATAATTCTAGAAAAGTGAATTTTTGTTGAATTTCCTTTATATTTTCTTTGTATTGTTGTCCACTCATACGTCATATCCTCTAGTAGTCTCCTCATCCAGCGGTTCCAACACCAAAACTTTAAAAATTCATAACTTTTGCATCGATTGTCCGATTTTCCTCAAACTTTCACTGATGTGTTCTACTAATGTTGCTGCTTTCACTCAATCCACATTGCTCTTGGGGTTTACCTTCCCTTTAATGAAAGGAATAAACTATACCAAGCTTTAAACGACCATGATCATCATCTATTCATGTAAGGGACAGCTAAACAACTCTTCGTCACGAACACTTATAATTACTCGCAGTCCGCCTCTGTGAAACACTACTTTACATCATTAATGGAGAAAGGTGAAAAATTAGTGAGATTTTAGATAGGACCACGTGCTGGACTTAGTGAAGATGTTTAGGCAGATAAACGACGCATTAATAGTGCCAGACATCTGGTGTTTGCACGTGCTAAACCCACGCAATTATTTCAGTCTGACGAAGACACCCCCCCCCCCCAACACACACACAAAACGAAAACAAATTAATACAAAACAAGTGAATTGCAGTATTGATATTTTATTGAATGCCACTTATCATTTGTAGACATCGGTTTAAAAATATGCATTTGTGTGTGTGTGTGTGCGTGCCTGTATTACTTGTTTCATTAAGATAAGCAAGAAGAAAAACGGAGGTGGACTTAAATCCGGTTTGCCTTATACAGGTGCTACGTAATCAACTCATTTGATCGATTGGTTTCTTGGAGCAGCACAGAGCAGCAACTTACTAAGAATACAAAGTGCCTTTCGTCGCAGTAAAAAGAGATTATCTAAATATGGTTAAAATCACGTGGCATCCCTTGCAGTCATTTGAAATTTCGCACCCATATTTCTTTCCAGCAATTTATCCCTTAATACCAGGGCGAGGAGGAAAAGATCTAATTCTGTCCTGCGGGCAAGCCTGCCCGCTTTTCTGAATTACGCGAGACGAGCAAGGCTGTTTTTCTTAGACAAAATGGAAATTTAAAATAAAAAGGCAGAAATAGAAAGAGACAGGGAAAGAAGTGAGGAAGGGGGAGAGAGAAAGATTAACGTGGACTATCAAAAAAAAAAAAACTTGCTTAAGATGACATGCTTGGCGTCAATATACATTGCCAGAAGAGAGGAGAGTTATCGTTGTTTTTTTTTCCTCCCACTGGGATATTTATTTTTCTACATCAAACATGTATTCATCTAAACACATAACACATCATAATATTTCAAACAAAGCACTTTGAAAAATAGGCAATGAAATGTCTTGACTCAGACCCTTATCACATTTACATATCAAGAGAACAGGTGTCTAAACAGACACCATTTTTTCTTAAACGCTTGCAGCTTATGATTATTTCTTGCAATAATGTTTTACCTTATCATAATATTCCCTTATGCTATTTTTACATAAATTAAAACGAGGAATTATTCCTTTTATTATACAAGCATAATCTCACAAGCATAGTAATACAATTCGATGCTGAATTGTTAATACGCCAGAAAACAAATAATTTATTTTCCGTCGAAATTGTTATTTCTAACATTGTTGTTAAAATCTTCGGATGGCTTCTGTAGATTTCAGCATAATACTAGTGTTTGTTTGTGTTTGTGTTTGTGTGAGTGTTTGTGTTTGTGTGTTGTGTTTGTGCGTGCGTGCGTGCGTGCGTGCGTGTGGTTTTCGCACACCGACTCTCCGGCCTCAGGGTGGGCTAGCCGTCAGCGAGTTATGAAAATATAAGTAGAACAAAGAAAACAATGATTAGATTCAAGCGCGCACATGGAAATGCCTAAAATACTCTTCTATGTAAAGTGTAGAATATTGTTATATGTATGTAATTGAATATATATGATAAATGAATATATATGTACACATATATGCACATATGTGCATGTATATATGTATATATATATATATATATATATATATATATATAAAAGCTACATATGATATACTTATGTACACCCAATAAAGCATCAATTTGGATTACGCAAGCGCGTATGAATCATTCTATCGACAACATTTAAAGGCAGAGTGTGTATGATTATGCTCTATGTCAGGTTTGCAAGATTATCCTCAGAAAGATTACCATTTATATGTTTTGCGCAAAAAGTGGAGATAAGTATATATCTCGAGTGTTGCAAAAGATCGCATGATCATCCTTGATATTTAGTGGTCGTATACAACGAGTACGAGACACAAGATACTAGTAGTCAATACACTAATCTGAAATTTGTAACCTTAACCACACACACACACACACACAAACACACACAAAGATAATGACAAAACCAATTACGCGAATTCAAGGTGTCTGTCTGTCTGTCTGTCATTTCTCCATCTGAGCATAATTCAGCCCGATGAGAGCGTATGGTCCGCTAAGTTGCCTGTCCAATCAAGGAGGTATGGGAGTTCTCTCATACCTCCTTGGTCCAATGCATTCAACAGTTTGTGGTGGTGCATCAATCACCATAATTACGGTGCCGTTGATTGCGGTTTGATGGCTGTCAGTTACAAAAGTTTGTCAGCATCTTGCCTATAGCCTATCTCAAGACGTTCGGGTGTCTTGTATTAAAACTATCCTATACGTCTTCAGCTCCAAACTTACAAAGTCGTAAAAACAAGAGGAATAATTCGAGGTCATGGACGAAAATAGGTGATGCAAAACATCCCTGTCTCCTGTGTTTGTCTTCATTGTAATATGTGTCATTATAAACTCAAAGCTAATTCAATGTAATTTGGGGATCTATATGGCAACTCGTGACCGAACGTACTGAGTGGATTGTAAACTTTTTGACTCACTGTCGATACGATCGAGGATTTTTTTTCTTGTCTTTTTCCTAGTCACTGTTAAAAAATGAACATTTTATGTATTGTAAATAAACTTAAAATCGTCAAGTGTGACTTCCCGTAATAGAGTGTTTATTTCCCAGATGAATATACAGCATAACATATTATTGATTCGTGTATTTATGTGTATTAATATATATATATATATATATATATATATATATATATGTATGTAATATTATCATATATATGTATGTATGTATGTATATATATGTATATTATATATGTAATATTATGTATATACATGTATATATATATATATATATATATATATATATATATATATATGTATATATATATATATGTAATATTATTGTATATATATGCAGGGCTCGACACTAACGGTGGCCCGGTGGCCCGGGGCCACCAAAAATTAAAGTCGGGCCACCAAATTTCAAAAAGGGGCAAATTTGGTGGCCCGCTTTGGGCAACCAAAATTTTTTGAAAAGTATGTCAATAAATTCGTAACTTTTTGTGTCGGAAATTAGCAGTTAAATTTGTTCAAAGGATGGATGAAAAGGACTGAATGAATGCCTGAGAGTGAGTGTTGCAAGTTTGTTGAAGTTTATTTATGAATAGATATGTCCAACTTCTAATTCTTACTATCATAAATCTTAAACATTTGACTCATTAAAAAAAAAAGAACTTTTAATGTTTTTTATTGTTTTTGTTTTTTTTTGACACCAAATTTTTCTCTCGGGCCACCAAACAAAAAAGTTAGTGTCGAGCCATGATATATGTATGTAATATTATTATATATATGTATATATATATATATATATATATATATATATATATATTTATGTGTGTGTGTGTGTGTGTGTGTGTGTGTTTGTGTGTGTAGAATCTAGTAACAAAGGTCAAACGTAGGGGAGATGGCGGAGTCCACATTATAGGGTAAAGAGCCAAATCGAAAGCCAGTTAGATATACACGTACAAGTAGATCGATAGCTATTTTACGAGAGTATATTCTGTCTATGTCTGTAGGTGTCAAAATTTTAGTTAAAATTGCTGAATGAAATTCATGTTACCCATAGAGGGTAAAAGGCTATTTATCATAGAATGAAACCAAGTATTTAAATGCTTAAGTACGCCAACGCCTGTTTAAGGGCATTGTTCTAATCCATTTCCTTGATAGTTCTAATATTTTTTATTACGCCTTTTTCTCTGCAAGGTCGCGATGAGGCCGATCAAAATGCTGCCTCTCCTAATGGATAGGATGATGTTCAAGATTTACGTGTAGATCTCATGTAAACAGTCCGCAGCCAGCACATCTCAGGGAGTAGTCGGGACTGAGCGAGTGGGAAGTGTATAAAATAAATGAATATAGATATACATATACCAATATTCAGCGGTAAAATATGAAAGTATAATCAAAGTATGTGCACACACACATACACACACACACACACTACTCATGAGCAAATGTGTGTAGTATATCACAACACTTATCCTTTCTGCTGAAACACATCAGCATATGAAGCGACGGGAGAATACCCTGGCGGGCGATTTTTCTCCTGACCGGTAAGTCAGTTGGTTCGGGGACTGGGATTCCTCGTGTTGTATATTAACCTAAATTAAATGGTGCCTGCCCAAAGCTAGATGCCAAATTAGTTAATTGACTTCCTTTTTAGGTATCTTCGTCGAGTGCAGTCCCCATCGGTTCGGTTCGGCAGGGTCGCGGGTGATATAGGCTGCCTTGAGGTTGGCTGTCTCTCGTGCTATATTAATGGTGTGTAGCAATGCTTGCTCAGGGTGGCGGTGGCCATCTCATATCACGGTGCCCTCCCCCTCCCCCCCCCCCCTTACTTACCTGCAAATAGTCTTTAACTTCGTGAATGAAGGAGTATGAGCCTAAGAGGGAGAATCGTAATGACGTGATGCACTTTCCCGCGCACAGCGAATCATCAGCCGATACGCTGAGTATGCCTCACCTGGAGAAGAAGACGAACATACCAAAAAAAAAAAAAAAAAATCTACCAAACATTTAGAAACAAAAGTACAGCTCCCAGGTTGAGCACTGCTCCTTCGGTTCACTGTCTATTTCCTTTCCTCTTTCCTTCTCTCCTTCCTTTCCTTCCGTCCTTCGGTCCTTCAGTCCTTTTTCCCTGTCTTCTTCTAGCGCCTCAAGTACAAAAAATTAACGGAGACGAATGCAGCAGCACGACACTGGCGGGAGCTGCGTTTATGCAATCAGCGGAAGACTGGGAAAAGTAGAGACGAGAAAGCCGGAGGGAACTACCTGTCACACCGTGTCACCCGCCATGGTTGCCAGTGACGCACGCCTCGTACATTGTGGTCGCTCACTTCCTGCAAATCGCCTCAAAAAGCAAAAGAAAAAATATATATATGATAACTTTGATATTAGAAATAAACATTTAAATGTCTTCCATATATATGATGCACAAATTCCAACTACAATGTATCCGTGCGGTTATGCCATACAAATGGCAAAGGCTCGAGAGATTTGAAATACTGTTTTCACTGAATCCACGTTGATCATAGATAGCGCACTGGAATGCTTTCTAAATGCATCGCTCTTTTTCCAGACCATGTTGGGTGCATTTCTATTGCAAATTATGCACGTCTTTGCACTTTACCGGATGTCTCTTGGACATTTTTGTTTCTTTTTCTTTCCTTTCTTCCGTTCCCCTTTGTGAGTTTAGTTTCTTGGGGGGGGGGGGGGGTTGAGAGGCGAGATGGAGGGAAGTTTGTTTTAAAGACCTCTTCTATCACGGCCTATTGTCCGTTTGCAGCACACACTTCGGTCGCTTCCATGACAACCTGAGCAGCAATTATCATCCCATTGCCTTAATTTGCACGAAATTCACCCGGTTCCTCGTTTCGCGGTCTGGCTAATCTGTTTGTTTTGGGGGGACATAAGAGCACAAAGCGAGAAAAAAAAAAGAGAGACGTTGCTTGTTACCAGCCGGGTGGGACGTCGATGATTTATCGACAATTTCCTGCCCGGTACTAGGAGGAGAAGTGTGTAGCTTTTGAAAAGATCGGAAAGGTAAAGTTTTAGGTAACGAAAATTCAAGACTCAATTCACATCATCCCCTACGGTAAAGACAGATGCTGTCACTTAACCCCACAGTGCAGCAGCAAAAAGTCAATGTCTAGAGTTTGTAGCTGAAGGTGTAAAAACACTACTATGAAACAAAGCCCATCGTTTAGAAACAGAAAAACGGTAGCTTAAATTATCCTACCCAAACTAGGACGAACTTGGAAGAAAGTCATGACCTCTGTTTAAATGTCGGCCTGTCATCCAACATGATGCAGTGTGAGACTCGCCTGAAGGTATTTCGACTTCCTTTCTCGCGGAATAGAAAATGCCACCCCCCCCCCCCCAAAAAAAAAAGAAGAAGAAGAAGAAGAAGAAAACACACACATGATGCCTTTGACGTCAGTACTGTGGAGTCAAGGAGAAAATGTTTCCTTCAAGAAAGAATGACTTTGTTGACATTTCGTGTGCGAGTAAACACACTGCAAGTGGCGCAACTATCCCGTGATCCCCATCAGGGCGACTTAATATCCCCTGTACACGTATATGCTCGTGGGGCACCATGGTAGTTAAGTTTCATGTCACGCTTTTAGTTAACATTTTGTCCAGTTTCGCAGGATTTTTGCCTCGGCCTTCGTTTCACTGCTTTCTTTTGAACGTTTTGCTATGGACATCACCGTCGTCATCATTGTTATTGTCCTTATGATATCGTTTTGATTAGTGGCGCTAGATAGTACTGATAATAATTGACGAGGAAGATTATTGAAACTACACTAGTTGCTGCCATTATATTCATCATCATTATCTTAATTTATATTACGTGCACTCTATACTAATCATCATCATTACTGCTATCATTCCGCCTATCAAAGGGTCAAAGTTCACAGGATAATATGACAAAAGAAGTCGATGTCCATTTTCCGGTTACGTGTTATTCATACCTGCCAGGTGGAGGAAGAACAGGATTAAAAATTCCCTAGGAGGATGCATAAAAATGAGAGAAATAAATCTTTGAAAGTATCAATGGGGAATAATATATTACGTTTAACAATGGATTTTGTTAGATATAAATTATATTTGGGAATAAAAGAAAACAGAAACATCGCCACAAACCACAAAAAGATTAAATGTTACAAAATCTGATTTACTCAGTTTCAATCATAAAATGGCAGATCTCACTCAAATCAGTTATCATTCATAGGTTTCTCGCAAATATATGGTGAAAGATATGGTGAGATAACACCGTTATCAACGGTTCGCAGTCCCTAAATACTTTACTTTATTTACGGAATTATTCCAGCCCCCCCCCCCCAAAAAAAAAGAAAAGAAAAGAAGAAGAAATAAATAGGTTAAGAGCTATATAACAAAAAGATTGCGAACATGTATAAAATACGCTTACCGGTGTACAGTATATATGATTTCAACTGACACTCATTTTTTTTCAGTGTCATCATATAATAACACCGAAGTCATCAAATTCGAATGATATCTCTCGAGTAATCAGATCTGTGGGGAAGAGACAGATCAGCTCATCGACGCCGAAATGTATCGCAAATATCGTGTCAGGTGACGCGTGGTGAAGAGCAATTGAAGACACCTGCGGATATTATCGTATTTCCTTTTCAGTTTTCTTGGGGGGGGGGGGGGGAACAACCACTCGTCACTTTCCACCAACTTCTGTCACGAGTTGGGTGGTATAGGAGTGGTATTGATTTCATTCATATTGCCTTTGACGACAGCAAGTTTCCCTCATTTATTATTACAGACGTAAAGCGTCAAGAGAGTGATAGCTAAGAGCTGGAATAGGGGACCTTTGCCAGTGATTTGACGGAAAATAACCATCCACCCTTTTCGGTGTGCATATATTTTAGACATGTTGCTTTTTACGAACAGACAACATACAAATAAGCTTGCATTTTGTTCATGTTTTCTGTGCCAATAGTGTGCCAATCTGCACTCATAGCACACAAAGGGTTAATTGGCCTCCCATCATCTTTCCTTAAGGACTAAAAAGTACAAATGAAACGGATTTCTCAGGCACGCACCATTTAGCGAAAGATCTTGAAATGAAACGAAGGAAAATTATACTCGAAGAAAATATTAGTTGGATGTAGTGATTGAAATCCAATATTTCCTAGCATCCTTCAGGGTCTCTAATACTATAATCACTTCGGCGTAAATATACCCAACGCACAACCCCATTAGAGGAATTAGTGAGGGAAAACTAAATGGGGAGGGTTGGAGGGCAAACACCATTCACAAGTAAGGATTGAGAAAACACAAAATGAACACATGGGACTAAGCATGAAACACGTTGAAACGTCCGTATATTCCAAGATTATTTTTTAAAATCTTTTTCAAACACAGGTCTATATATTATGAAACATTATTTACATATATGTGAGACATATGTATTATCAAAACAACCATAATTTTGCCTTAATACGCCTGGGCACATCGTAAAGTGGCCCCGCGGCATAACTGATTAAATGATAAAGCTCGAAGAATTTGTCCATTGCTGAAACAAGAACAACCAAAAACGATAAAAAAAAGAAGAAGAAGGTATTCTTGGCAAGGTGACGTCGAGATCGTCCCCAGACACGTCGTAGAACTTCATGACCGTGAAAGTTCGGAAGGCATCCGAAGGTATATGATTTCATTTGATGGCTCCACTTGTAATGGTCAACGCTAACATCAGACTAAAATGTAGCTACAGTCGACAGCAAATTTTCCTCATGTTCTGATTTCCCCCGAGTACCGCACCGCGAGCTGTTATTTTCGATTTTTTCCCCCTGTGGGATTATTTGCAAAAAAAAGAATGTTGTTTTTGCAGTCATGACGAGCGAGAATACGAATTCCGCACCAAGGAAATGTTGTATTGACTGTCAGTTTTATTCTATTTTTACCACTATAACTCCGTTAAATTCTTCCCAACATTTTTTTTAATGTTAGATTTACTATAATTCTGCCATGAAAGGACCGAAACTTGTAAAGTCACTTTCTGTCGTTATGGTCATCAGTTTTGCATTCTAAGACATAGGTATTCTTAATATTCAGGCGAGTACAGATCTCACCAATATTGATCCACAAACTGACAAATGCGAATTTATTCTGTTCACCGCTGCTAGGTATAGACAGCTCGTGGGTGTAAAAAAAAAAAATGTATACTTACCTCGCTCAACACTATTATACGTATTTACGTCACTAAATAAGACAAAAATACACCACAATTACGCATAGATACCGCCTTAATTACGGGACGTTTTAAATTTGTTTTCGTATAAGAAATCATATAAATGCTATTCCAGTGCATTCAATCTAATTCCAGGTTTTATTGAAGACGTCGGATTTGCCTCACTGAAGGATACTCTATTTGTGAAACCGAAGTGATGTATCATACTTCTGTCGTACAGCTGACACCGTTTCCATCCCTAGTAATCATAAGTGCGTTTTCGAACTGGAAGGATATGAAGGGTGATTAGGCCCCTACATTTCCCAGTCACATTACAAAATCAAAATTTTCAATGTACAGGTTGATTCACTGCAGAACAGCTAACAACAGTTGAGCGATATTCGTTATTCCGAAGGTTTTTCAATCCGAAAATGATAATAAGGTTCATTATTCCGAAGGTCCGTTATTCCGAAACACACAAATTCCCTACATCTAGATGTTCGTTAATGAAAAAGGGTTTGTTAATCCGAACATTCACTGTGGGATTATTCCGAAAGTTCGTTATTCCGAAAGTTTCGTTCATCCGAAAATGAAATAAAGTTCCTTATTCCGAAGGTTATTCCGAATAACGGACTTGTAAATATACCTGTGAATTTATTTTTTCTTCTCTTTTTTATGTAAACATGTGTGTGGTCATACAGAAAAGACATGAAGCTTTTTAATTCTGTGATTCCATGCGATCACTCTGCTGAGGTTAACATCACTTGCGCTGCAGTTCGGATGGAGAGAAAACATTGTCTTAAAAAAGATAGCTTTCCCATACGTCACAATCTTCTACTGCTGACGAAGGTCACGTTAGTTCTGTGTTTCGTGCTTTTTTTGTCGAGTGCTTTTGATAGGGGAAAACAAACTAAGCTCCTTTATTCAGTTGATCACTCTTTTCCATCGCTATATTTATTTTGTTACCGTTGCAAAGTGTACATTGTTTTCTCGTTTGGATCATCGGTACATATTTTGTATTATACTTCATGATTTGTACTTCTTCCAAATTGTTTTAACAATTTGAATTGACAAATGCACTCTCTGTATTATGTTGATAGAAATAAAGTATAAATGAATTGAACTGAATTAAAGTACAAAGAATTGCACATCGTGTGAAATTATTCACAATGGGGCAATATTCTCTCTAGAAGTTATGTGTGATGGGGAAGAATGTGAAGAAAGGGTGAAAGTAACCCGGTTTATGGAAATGTAAGAGAAAGAAGTATATAATAGGTTTGACAGGTTATTTCCTATCCTATCATATAGCATTCTATACTGTCTGTTCTTTGTCTTCATTTAATCAAGATTTTATTCTGTCTCACATATTTTTTTCCTCCTTGTTATTTTTTTCTCCATAAAATTATAACAGCGAAAAGAAAACAGTCAGTGGAATCCAATGAAAGCAAGGTAGACGTATTAAAGGATACAACTCGCGTAATTTCATCATGTTAAAATATATTTCAATAGTAGTGTGCATCAATGCGGCTGTTAATTATATATATATATGTATATATATATATATATATATATATATATATATATATATATATATATATACATATATATATAGTGTGACGATGCTGATATTCCTACCGTACGCCTCTGTCATCTTAAATGAAATTATAGTTGAGACAATGTAGATAACAGAAGATGTCGCATGAAACCGGCAGAGTTTTGAAGCTTTCGACCGTGGTCTTCCTCAGCTTTAATATCTGTTTGTGAAACGAATTATATGTTTTTGTGAATAACAAATCTGAATAACAAATATGTATATACATACATGTACATATGTTTGCCTTTCACTAATTTAAACACATGGTCACAGTACATGAGCTTACGCAAAGTGGCACGTACTTATAGGAAGAAAAGGAAGAATTGTTATGATGCAGGTTACCCTGTGAATTACGTCATGCCGAATGAAAACCCAAGACAAACAAAAAGCAACCAAATGAAAAAATATAAACAAATATTACGTGCACTGTAGAAAGCTCAGAATATCTCAAGTTTTCTTTCAAAATCGACCGGGGCAAATTATCCCAGCGAGAGGTCTAATCATACAGAACGGAAACGGTGCTTGCGGGATAGGAATCAATATTCCCCCTGTCCGCTGGTCAACCGTGCATGCTTTGCGCTCCCCGACGACTGACGCTTTTCCGTTCCACAGAGAGGAAGCTAATATAAGAGACGGTCTGGCTGATAGCATGAACTTGCATGTATGCCCGTAACGTCATACTGGAAAGCCCCCGCGTGGGATTGAATCAAAATGCCTGGGACGGCACTTCTGCCGAAAAACGCCAACCCATGGTAAACATGCATGCATCGATGGACAGAAAACGACCTCACTTTTCTGTTCCCCCTTTGCCCCCCCCCCCTCCCCTCTCTTCTATTTCTCCTTCTATCTATATATATTTTTCTCTCCTGTACAAACAGTTGTATACTCACACACACAGTCTTTTCCCTTTTATCTCCTCATTCCACCTGCCTCATTCGTATTTTTCATTTCTTTTCTCCTCTCCATGTGCTTATATCTCTTTCATCGTGACACGTACTTCATCCGAATGAGTATATACTCCAGACAGCATCACTGGAGGCGGTAACGTGCCATGTTGCTGTAAATAAATGTACTGAAACGATACGATGTTCGTATGAAGCATAATCAAAATGGACGCAAAAATAGTACGTATTGAGTACGAGAATTGTTTTTAAAACCCTACAGCGTTGTACATACTATCCAATGTCCCTGGCACGGAAAGGGGTAAGCATCAAGGCACTTTTAATTTCCTTTAAATCTAACATGATACGGTTGTTGAGTTAATTCAAAACTTAATTTTATATAATAACGTTTTTATGTTTACTTGACGACCGATTATATCATTTATTCCAAAGTTTCGTCATTCAAAGTGAACAATTAGTGAATTGAAATATGTGAATGCGAATGATCCTTTAGATGGCGATAGATACTCCTATACTGGTGATGTTTCTTATCCGTGAGAAACATACGGCACTGTCTCGTGAGTGTTGCGTGACATTTCGACAAATTTATGGCTGACGTCTTGTATTTCTCGTCTGTCTCAAGTGAGAACATTCCGCAGGTGCATCCTAAGAGAGAGAGAAAGCATGATGCGAGTATCCAATCTATATCGCCACCCCATTCGATCCCAACGATTATCTCTTTTTTCCCATTTCATCAACATGATCAAGAAAAACAAAAGGGAAAAAAGGTGCATGGGAGGGAAGACTTCCACACGACTTACTGCAGACAGGATTGGTCGTGAACATGAAACATGGATGCTCTCATGATATCGTCTCATATTGCCTTGTCCTCACCTCGCTCGGCAATCAAGACCTGGCGGAAAATCGAGACATTTGCAAAAGTGAATCATGATTCAGTGTGCATAAATCAGTGGGCCTTTGAAAGGGCTTTGAATGTAACATTATTTTGCCACACCTCGCTGACGACCCAGCGTAGGTATAGCAAGGGCAGAAGTAATAACAAGATTCTTTTCTTAAAATCATTGATAATTTTGTGACTGAATCAACGGTCAGTAAAAAAAAAAACAAAACAAACAAAAACAAAACAAAACAAAACAAAACAAAACAAAGAAAAAACAGTCCAGACCCGTTGAAAAGGAGAACAGTTTATGTTGCCATTGGAGATTCCTCGTGTTTTCCGTCTAGAACCAATACGGAACCACTTGATAATGATTTACAGCACAAACAATAGTGATAATCTTAAGCAGTTCAGCAGAGTACATAGCTTACAGAGCTAACGGAGTTCCATGAGGTCAATATCGGATAGTATCAGATTCTATGGGACGTCGGACTTGACAGAAATGGTAATCAAAAAGACATTTCCAAGTATTTTTGCAGACTGTTCAGACAGTGAGATGAGTCTCTTCTAACTGCGAACGAGACGCTAAGCACCAGACTATGTCACAATTTTCATGGCATGTAAAAATCGAAAGCCAAACTCTCGATTTACCTTATACCTGCATTCAGGTACGTGTGCGTATACCCACGGAGCATACATAAACTGCATTGACTCGTTTAGGATGAAACGTGTTTCTTTTACCAACTTATTCTGTGGAACGTATGAAAGCCTTCAATGTCTTAATGTCGTGTTCTATAAATCGCTGGAAACACAGTAAATAACAACAGTTTTTCCCTCCTCGCCAGTCAATATAATTCTGCCTCAATCTAATAGCTGTCTCACCCATTTCTATGCAATTTCCTTGATGCTGCCTTTAGAGTAAATAGAAGTAGCTGTAACAGAAGAGACTGGTTGTTGTTCACCCCGTCTCCAAATTCGACGCATGATTTGAAAAAAAAAAAACTTAATGATGAAAGAAAGGGCATGAAGAACCGCACACTACAGACAAAGAGACGACCCTAACTCGCATACTCATTTTACGCTGAAATAAATGAATGAAAATGAAAGTGGTCGTAAGAGAGAGAGAGAGAGAGAGAGAGAGAGAGAGAGAGAAAAGGATCGCATCCGTGTTGTGGCTGGTCTTAACGTGAAGCTGACAAAGGGTTGTTGTTGATCTCTTAATCACGATTGATATATCTTGGCATCTAGGTTTGATTGACCTGACAACCTGCGGCTTGCGGGCAGAGGCGGGGCCCGGGTTTGCGACACGTTAACATCTGCAGTAGATTACAGTGATCAATACCTCCTGGGATTAACGCACGCTACAGAACGGAACTATGTGTGCATAATTAACCCAATATCTCACGTGGGAACAATTCGTCAGAAAGGAGACACTCGCTTGTGTTCCAGGTGTTTCCTTGACGTGCCTGCAGTCGCCGGTTTGACACTTCTCTCTTTTGGATTTCTTTTTCACATCGTGTTGTTATAGTTTTTGTGTTGTTGTTGTTTTTTTTTTACTTCTTAAAAAAAATATTCCACGACATGTACCGCAGTATCAGAAGAAAACAAGCACACAATAATTCATGAACGTTCTGAGGAGTCTGCGAAAAAAAAAACACGAAATAGCACATCCGTCATCAGGCCTCGTGTTTTGTTACATTCTGGGTTAAAATGTCTGTCTAGCTTAAGGAGATTTTGCACAACTTCTTACCTGGCTGTTTCACAAACAACCCCTGGACAAGTCTCTATATAAAGCTGTGCATACCTAGATCAAAATGGCAAAGGCATAAAAGTGTCTGAAAGTAAGCGATGCTTTTATAGCCCCCATTAAATGTGTAGGGGGAAAAAAAGTCATCCATCGTATTTCCAGCTGTGGCTTATTATCGATAGTGACAGTGGTATTTTGACGGGCAGCCTTAAAGGAACAGGAAAGGTGATTAAAAGAGACAGTAATGTTTCAGGGCCGTTTTGCATGATGAATAAATAAATAGATAAATGAATAAAATAAAATAAAGACAGAAAATATATTCCTCTTTAGTTTTAGTCATGATGATCGCAAAATACAGATTTGCTTGTCTTTGGGCAATGTTCTTCGTGCCCACGCGACGCGACCTTTGCGCCATCCTTCGCTTGCTTGCAGGAAGTTTGGCGGAGCGTGTGATGTGAGGGCGCCCGTCCCAGCTGGTCATTCATCATTGTCGACGCCGCCAAGAGGCAAAAACATTTCTTTATTATGTGTGTCTGAGTCTCTGTTATTTTTTGTTCGTCGTTAAGTATGATTTTTTTTTTCGACCACACTGCGGAGGTTTTTTTTTTTCTCCTTCCGATTGCGCTGCTTATCCTTACAATTCGCCATTGGCTATCTGAATGAACGAGGCACACAAGGCAGTAATTCGTAGTGTTAGATGTGGATGTATATGTTGTTGAAACTCCCTTACAGCATTAGAAGTATATTCACGAATAAGAACACCATCCTTCCTGTGCCACCCCCCCCCCTTTACCCCCATCCCACACACCCCATCCCTCCTCTTGCTCGCAGAGTATGTCCTCAATTATCTCTCGTGGATTTTGTTTGTGGTGTTTTCTTTATTTCTATTGAAATGTGTTGATAAAATGTGATGGCATTACGCCTGTAACACGAAGAGAGACGGCAGAAATTCAAACATGCATTGATTGATTGATTGGATTAGCTGAATGTACATGAACGAGACATTCGTGGAATTCTGATATATTCTTGCAATTTAAGTTGACAGGCCGGTTTTGATGATATCAAAAAGACACAGATGTGTAATGATATTTGTTGTTTCTTTGGATTTTTCATATTTTGGTGCTTTATAGCGTATACTGTCTACCTACATACGCATAAATTCCATGTAATCGATTGCTTTGTCGTTGCCAGGAACATGAAAGAATTTTATCAAGATATATAGTATACAATCATCCTAATAAACAGGAATACAAAAATGAGATCGCCGTTTCGTCCTGTAAAGTTAAAAGGTGACTTGAACTCTTTGGTGTAAGAGAGAAACGAACTCGCACAGGTAAAACCACATCTGTGTTCTCTGGCTTCAGCATATACACTGGCCGCAAAGTCCCTTACAAGTAGACAGAACAAAACAACACATCACATCTGCCTGCCATTTACGGTGTTCACAAACACAAAGTTACAAACAAGCAAACGCGCAATATTGTCGGCGTTCCGTGCGAGGATGGGTCCGGCAACAAAGTACGTGTTAAAGGTTCAATTTGATGTTTGTTGGTGGTCACTCTGGAAATGTTCTTATAAGACCGAAATTGAGACAATATCTAATGGCTCATTGTTATTGTCTTCCTTGTTTCCAATTCAATCAGTTCACCTTCGTCATGTTCGTTTACGGCCCTGATGTCAACTTCATCTTCAAATGCTGCATGATTCACAGACAAAAGGTTTTAAGCGGTTTGAAAATAAGTGGAGGTATAGTGGAGCTATAAAACAAGTCATGACCCAGATCACTATGAATAGACGGGAAATTATCTCGATCTATAAGAATATAGTAACAAAACAAAACAAAACTTTGATTGAACCTCAAAAATATGGATAGATAAGTCACAGTTTTAATTTTCAGTTTATGTTGTCATGCGTCGATGGCCTTTACTTTCTCTTTCCTTAGCAAAGTATCTCATTATGGTTGTTTATAACGTAACATTGTTGTTCTCCAAACTCGTGGTTTTATGAGTGAACATTAGAAAACTGCCTCGATTCAGGGAAAATTAGGTCGCCACATAGCGCATAATTATTCAGATATTGCGTAAGTAATTATTATGTTGCCTTGTACAGCCAGAAAGTACGGGGCCGTAATGATCTCGAAGCACCGTGGGAAATCATCAGGAAAATGCTGCAAAACGTCTCTCATCCACAGCAGCGTTTTAGTGTGGACTTAACTAAAGACGACAGTGATTCTGATGGCATGATATTATTCATACCAATGGAACTATCGTGGAATCCGAACGTTTATATAGCCCTAACATGATGGTGGTCGTATTCTGAGGGCGAACATGCCCTTGATAATACGTGTAATTTAAAATTCTGTTAACGCGAACAGAAGCTGGTGTTTGTCGAGTCACAAATCGCTTACTGAAAATAAGGAGGGGGAGGCATTTTTAAGACTACTTTTTGTGTGTGACTCTCATAGAATTATTGTCCATCAAAGGCAATAAGAGTGTGATCCCACTGATGATACCGTTTCAGGTAGAAGACGATGAGGGCTTGTCGACAACCTTTTATTGTTATTTTTATTATTATCATTATTATTATTATTATTATTATTATTATTATTATTATTATTATTATTATTATTATTATTATTATTATTATTATCAGCATCATTATTATCATTATTATTTTAATATTATCATTTTCTATTATTGTTATCATCACTATTATCATCATTATTATTATCATTATCATTATTATTTTAGTGTTATAACTGTACTGGGTTTGTCAGCGGATGGATTAGGATTCCATTTTTTTTCTACCTGTTCCTTCTGAGTTTAGCTGATGTCTTGCACACAATACAGCTGAACTGATCTTTTGAAGCGCAGACGGAAAGAGGGCGGGAGAAAGGTGAACATTGTCTGTGTTTACTTCTTCGTTGTAATGAACGTAACTCTCCTTTTGATCTCAACCGTCTGTTTGTGGCGGCTGTTCACTGCACGCCAACCCAGAAACCTTAAAGGTCATTTCACATTACAAGGAATATTATATATTTCTAGGGGTTGGGAGGGATGGGGGAGGGGGAGGAGAGAAAGCCTAGAAAAGCTCGCTTCTTACTGATCATGGCCATGTTTACATAACCATCCCAGTACTGAGCTAATGGGATGGAGCGGTAAACGGACATTGTGCAGATGCAAGCAAAACGTAATAGGCAAATATGTACATACGGAAACTCTATTATTTCTCCGTAAGTCGGTACGTCTCTGTCTTAAAGGGATCATATAGTTTTGGTTGAGACTTAATTTCAGATTTCTAACATTTTTTGGGTGAGATAATGAGAAACCTCTTATGAAATATGAAAGAACATGTCATTCTATGAGGAATTCAACATTTATTTGATGAAAATTGGTTTTGAAATGGCTGAGATATCCAAAAAGAGCGATTCTAACAAAGTGTGTGACCCACACTTTATTACGATCGCTATGTTTTACTTTGTTTTTTGGATATTTCAGTCATTCCAAACCCGATTTTCATCAAATAAATTTTGAATTCCTCTTAAAATGGTATGTCCTGTACTATATCATAAGTGTTTTCCTGGTATCTTGCAAAAAGTTAAAAGCCCAATTCTCATCTCCACCAATACTGTACCATCCTTTTAAAGTCTTGTTACATCTGTCCAAACCTCCCCCCCCCCCCCATCCTGCTATTTTCCCTCTTTTTCCTCTCTCTCCTTCTCTATGAAGATGAACCTTATGTTTTTATCTTATTTTATCGTTATTATTCACCGGGAAACACCTGATTCTAATTCTCTTAAAAACGTGATACATTGATTCAAAAAACCTGTGTGAGCGCGCGTGTGTGTGGGGTGTGCGTGTGCGTGTGTGTTTGTGTGTGAATTTGTATCATCTAAATAACTTCAAACACAATAGATTAAATACAAACACATACAAGGAAGAGGAACTAAAGGAAAATAGGATAAGAAGGATTATAGTTTTGCCACACTTATCAATGCAAATAAAACTGACTTAAATATAAAAAAAAAAAAATGAAACAAAAAATGGCGCCTCTGCGTAAAGACGGACGGACCCTCATCCCAGGGAGGTGGGTCTCTTCCCACCTCCCTGCTCATCCTAACTGACCTCGTCTGAAAGCACATGGCGTCTCCCAGTAATATATCCTTTCCTTTTTCCTGCCACCTGCTACAGGTGAAGACGTGAAAGCCGGTTGAGTCATCCACTCATCCCCGTCGCGTTATAGATCTTGGTGTAGACCTCTCCTCGCTTTATTAACCCTATCAGTACCATGGAGGACGTATTAAATACGCAGGGTTATTGACTATTTTTGAGTGTGCGTCTGTTAGTTAAGCAGTATGGCATGAACACTTCAAGTTTTCTCTATGTCTGTGTATATAGTTTACAACCAATAAAACGGTTTTGCTCATTATCATTTTCATCAGTCCTGATCTTCGAGTGTTGTGCCTTCAAGACTTTAAATGCGTCTTTTCCGATTCTTTTGAGGTTCGGAGAGTGATTTTTTTTTTTTTCATTTTGAATTTGCTCTCTTCATCAGAAAGTTTTACTGTGAAGTTTTGCTGAAGTTTTTACTCAGGCCAGAGTTCTTGAACGGAGACTACGTTAAACAAAGCTACACAAAATTGACTCATTTGTGATGCGTCAAGCCATCCATGGTGAAACATTAACCAACCCATGTCGTGAAAATTGGCCCAACCACTGAGATCGATCGATCAAAAGCACATTTTTGGAGCATGGTAAGAATTACCTCGTCTTCTGCGGTCATTAATAAATAGCATGTCATATTTGTCATTTGGCTGACAATCGAAAATTGAAATACACGAAGGGATGATTATTCAGTGTCAGTGAATAGTTAACGAGAAATATTAAAATGATTTCTTTCTTCAGCAATTTTGTGTAATTTATCTTCCCATGCATTTTACGGACTCATTCAAGGAAAGAGTTATGAACAAGAATTAAAAAAAAACCATTGTCACTACGTTAATATTCATTCATACAGTGCTGTTGCAGTCATTATGGAAATGCATCAAAATTGATATCAAGATTATTTTAAATGTTTGTTTGTGTGTTTGTTTGTTTATACAAATTCATGTAGGACCAGTCAAGTCTACAAACTGTTCTCCACGTATCAAGTGACACAAAATATGAACATTATTTGAGATCCCACATTATCTTTCATTCCCGAGACAATTTTGCCCGAAGAAGCGAGAAATCATAATTATCTTATCTCGGTGAATTCTTGATTGCTTTTTTTTTTCAATTGCTGTGCTTGCGTAGATCATTATCCATCGTTAACAAGCTCGTTATATCCCATTGATGCATGGAAGACTGACTTACTGGTAAAATTAAAATTTGTTACGGGAATTCGTCGGAGGAGAAATGTTTGACTCCAAGGCCTTTGACAGGATCATTCTCACATTGATCTTTTGATATTACAACGGCTCTTCTGCACATTGCAGTTTTATGTGATTTTTATCGATTACATGCAGCTGGATTAGCCCATGTTCGATTCACAGCGACAATGGTTTTGAGAAGGAAAGCTGACTGCAAACATTCCAGCCGTGAAACCACAAAGAGAACTACAGATCTCAGCTCTGATTATCTGTTGTTGTATGTTGTATGTTGTTGTTGTTGTTGTTGTTGTTCTGGCCTTTGATTTTTATATGAGTTTGATTGCAAAACGAGTTACTAGTAACTCCATTGGTGTCAATTTGAAATATTTGCGATTAAAGCTGCTATAAACAAACCCCCAAAATAAGAAGAAAACATGGCGTGTAAGTTTAACAGCTTCAAGAATATTTGTTGATATGAAACAAGTGAGGTCACTAAAGAAATGTTTATATTGCTCTCTCTGATGATGTAGTCACTTTGAAATGTTAATGATACCTGATCCGCTTTTACGAACGAAGTCTTCGATTATTTTCATTATTATTATCATTATCATTTCCGCACCTGTCAGAAATTCTGTTTCAAGTAACGCAGCTTTTGCCGTCTTAAGCAAGCCAAGGGGACGGCCATGGAATGTAATTCCAGCCTGTCGAAGGCCGGGTTCTTCAACGAACGCGAATCAAAACTCTGACAATTTGAAGGCAAAACACAGCGTTCAGGTAACACAGTCACTCGGGCAATAGACGTATTTTGTCACCCATTGCCCATTATTATTAGGTATGTCTTTAGGGTGGATGGAAGGAAGGAGGAGGGGGGGGGGGGGGGGGTGAAGAAGGAAATGGAAGAGGGTGAAGTTAAAGAAAGAACACAACACCGGAGCTACATTTTCGCTCGCACGTCTGCCTTCGATCTCTGTTCGGTGGCTTCAGGGCCCTGGAGTGATTGGATGTCTGTTACCGAAGCACACGATGAGCCCAAAGTGTGAAAAATTGTACGATGCATTTCTCCACTGACTGGTTTCGAGTAGCCACATGTCTACCCTGCATCTCATTTTCAAAGCACTTTTGTTTTTTCTTATATTTATTTCTTTTTCACAGGTCGCTCCACTGATAAAAGTAATGTTGCAAAAACCTACTGGAAAGTCTTTTCTTTATCTAATTTGGTGGGTTTTAGCTGTGTTTGATGTTAATTTTGTGTTTTAATTTGTGAAAGGAGGAATATGACATTAAAATCTTAGGAGGTTGTGTTTCCACAGTTATGTGATTTTCATCCGTAGATGTCGATAACAATTCATATTTTACAGGATGATGGCTGCTAGGAATCGGAGTGTAGCATGCAGGGTCAAATGTTGCATTAGAGGGTGTTTTTTTTTTTCCTCCAAACTCTCTAGCTCTTTTATTTGTACGCTTTCAGGATAAATATGATTTTGTTGCTTCTCATATGATAGTCCCGTGAGTATGATCTGATAAGTTGTGTGTCATCTGAACTAATTAATTTCTTTACGACAATCATAGTGAGTCAGTCTGTTAAAAAGATATGATGACACTTTCTTTGCATTCTGTCAGTTTCATGGATGCATGGAGATAAGTAAAACGTAACGTCTTTGATGAATCCTTTTTTAATGATTAAACTTGGATAGTTTTTCAGAAAGAACTAAAAAAATATACAGTATCACCAGCAACCTTAAACTGATAAATGCATAAAATACCCACTTTTTAAAGTATGTCAATGTTTCAGGGCATGCATCATGGATGCATGAATATTACACATATTTTCGCTGTACCACAATACATCAGATTTAGGAGAAACGGCTTTTAAATAGAATGAAAGAATCCTTTGCCGAAGGGAAAAAGCCATCACTCAGGAGGATGCAATCTGCTATCAGCGACTGGGTTTTCGTCAGGGGAAAAGATCTTTTGTCACGTGCCAGCGGCTTTGACGTGGCGTTCTTTTGGCTTTTTGAAAATACAGGATAAGTAAAATCTCCGTCACACAAATAGCAGTCTCATTCTTTATATATATAGGCTAGTTTGCCCAGATAGATGTCTGGGAAATAGCCATTTCCTCATTTAAAGGGGATGGCTATAGTACCTGATCAGTGGGAATCAGTGGGAATGCTGAGGGATGACTGTTCCAATCCTTGTGGTATTCATTTAAGAGTGCATTATGTATCTATTGTGGTGTGAAAATTGACTTTGCTTCAGAATGGTCTCATATTCAAGTAATGTGTAGTTTAATGTTTCCAGGTTAGCATGCCTGTACATTGACGGGGCGATAAAACTGCACATTACTTGAATATGAGACAATTCTGAAGCAAATGATTTTCACACAACAATAGATATATGATGTACTCTTAAATGAATCCCACAAGGATTGGAACAATCACCCCCAGCATTCCCACTGATTCCCACTGATCCATCCCCTTGAATTTAAGTTCAGAATTTCCTCCTTACCAGCCGGAAAACGAGGAAAGGAAAAGTAATTTTGAAATATCGAGAATCTTATACACAAGGAACGAACCTTTACTTTTCTAGGAAATTTCATATCTACAGTGAGAGCTCATGTGCGTCGAAATAAGCTGTATGGAGTAATCGAATAAGATGTACTGACATAATCACCTGACGCTATCACATAACGTAAAACTTTTCTATTTCTGCTATTTCACTAATTTTGATTTAAGAGAGAAGGTCTGTTTTAGTAAGATACAAGATACTATTCTTTAGAGAAAAAAAAAAGAAAGAAGTTTCGTGAAACATGGAAATGACAAAAAGTTTTTCTTTTAGCTCTAAGTGTATAATGTCTTTACCTCCTTCTGCTTTAGAATGTACCTTAATTTTCTTTATTGTAAATCATGAATCATTAAATATTGTTCTTGATTACATGAAAGGTTTCAATCACTCTTGATTGGCTTTTGAACATAAACAAAAGCTAGAGTGCCATGGTTTATAAAACAATTATTACAACCTGGTGTCACGCCGTTTTGTAGACTCTCAATTCGAGATTTTCTCCGTGCGACTGGCGCCGTTCGGACGTGTTCATGGAGAAAAAGAGATCGATGAAGGGTATCTGCTATCACTACAGACGAGCGAAAGGAATAATTACGAGGAAGATATACCGACGTTCACATCTCGAGCGACGCTGATTAGGTTATCAGGTTTGGTAGTAAGGAGAGTCTGAAATGTTGTAACCACACCTCCCACAAAATTGAGTTTGTATTCTGATTGGTGTGTGAAAGGTGGCGTACAAGAATAAAGATGCACTTATAGCTTGTCTGTTGATAGAGAGCTTCCGTTTGTGTCTGTGTGTCTGTGAGTTTGTGTGTGTGTTAGTATGAGTGTGTGTGTGTGTGGGTAGGTATGTGCGTGTGTGCGTGCGTGCGTGGCGGCCATTATATGGGGCTGCTTTCAGAATTGGAGTTATAAGGCTGATGTTTGATGCACAAACGAATTCGACATGTCAAATCTCTGCGACTGCCACTAAGACCCAGTCGCACGACTGGAAACTGGCACGGCTGGTCTTCCGGTCTTAAAGTCACTATTTACCATTTGCAGATGAAAAAACCCAGTGTCAGTGCTCTAAAATAGTTCTAAAATGTGACTTCGGGATAGACACAACCAATGTGAAAATGTTAATCATTATAATCGATGTTAAGTATTGTTAAATATACAAGATGTAAACAACAGTTGTAATAAAATCGTTACAGTTATGGTTTATGAGAAAATTAGTGATATTTAATTACATTTGTGGCTTTATTGCAAAATTTTATATGGTAGGATGTTTTGTGATACAAATGAACTCTGAATATGGATCAAATGTGACAACTCTCGAGAACATTCTTTTAATCACTGCTCCCAGTGGTAAACAGTACGATCGGTAAACCGTCATACGGTGGTAAAGTTGTGCAGTGTGAGGTGGCCTCAAAGTCAGAGAATGCATGGTCAGTATCGTTATTTTCCCCATCCCCAAATAGCATAAAACGAGGAATGTCTTGAGAGAAAAACAAAACAACTTCACTGCAACTGATTGACAAATTGCCCTACATCGACGTAAATTTACTTCAGTGTAGGGCAATTTGTCAATCAGTTGTAATGAAAACATCTCGACGGAAGAATTTCATGCATTTGAAAAACAACTTCAGTAGAATGTTTTTATGATTCCCCACGTGACGATAAATAAAAAAAAAAAGTACTGAAACCAACATATCAACACAGCAGAGCAATTCTATAGATTTTGTCGAGTTCCAATTCTTGAGGTTATCATCAGAAAGTACGTAGTTATTAGTGAAGGCTACGTAACAATTGCGAGGTAGCAGGAGTTCAACAAATATAGTGTCATTTACAAATATGCTTAGATTCTGTTTTTATGTTTTTACTTGCACACGTCATGTAGTGCAGTTGTCAAATAGTTTTGCAATCCATTTCTTTTTATTTGCTTTTTTTATTTGTTTTTAACAGTTTACCCAGGTGAACTTCATGAGTCAAACCGCCATCAGCAATACGGAGAAATACACTGTACTGTTTCATAACGTATCGGGTGCAGACAATGTGTGAAAAAAAAGACAAAATCTCGTCAATGTGACATGGAAGTTCATAATTATTGTAGAATATTTTTCACAAGGCAACCTTTAGCAAAACCCCCTTTTCACCTTGTTGTCTTTCTACCCTGATAAAGGTAACTTTTAAAAAGTCACCCTTTCTCGGGCTCGTTCTACGAGAAAAGTGCAAAGGCAATTGAGTTTGAAAAGTCGTCTTTCATCTACTCCCAAATATAGCACATGCAGGCTGGTTTTAACGAGTCGCCCGTTCTCCTTATCATGCTCAACAAAGCCCGGAGGCGAGATTTTACATGTCGCCTTATCGCATTCCCTTTTTTGAAGAAGACGTCGAGATGAATTTCAACAAGTTCCCTTGCCATGCTTGCTTCACCTTTTACCATAACACCTTGGCGAGCTTCTGCGAGTCGCCTTCCCGCCTTCTCTATCCGAATAAGGGTGCCTGGGCGAGTTGTCGGCAGGTTGCCTTTTCACCGCTGCACTTTTAAGCTTCCGTATATACATCCCTCCGAGTGTTCCTGCCTACATGCTAATTTCTGCTTTTCTTCGAGTGTGATCCACCTTGGTCTATATCCCTTTCGCCTTGGCGGGAACACCGCGGGAAAGATAATGAATAATGTGCAGGGCACAAACCAAAAACCGGGGTCCCGCCAAATCCATGCAGCGCCTTTACAACTGCTTTGGCGCGTTATATTTGACAATGCTGATTGACAGACGTATGATATAGAAAGGTAGAGATTGCCGTGAGTATGCGATGATGTCGTCCCAAATTGAGACATTGTTTAGGTGCCCACCCGATAGGATATGATAACATCTGCTTCTTTCTGCAACACGGTGTTTATTATGTATGAAGTGAATCGAAGCAAAGGATGAGCAGGTTGCAAGTTTCCGTTTTGCAATGCAGTGTCTGCAATATTAAAATTTTTCCCTTCACTGTATATGGCTTTCATGCGGAGCATCGCATTGACAGATTTCAGGGCCTCAAAGTCAGTTCCTTTCAATTTTCTCACCCTGTAATTTCGATACATAGGGAGAGCTAGAGTGAATGTAAAATATATTGGTTAGAGTATGAAGAGCATAAGTGAAGAAGGCGACGTGCCGTTGTGAATGATAATGGTGTGATGCCCGGCTGAAAGAAAGCAGAATCGTTACCCACAACACGCTGCTCGCCTGTTGCCTTTCACAGCCTGCTTTAAGACGAGAGAAATTTAATAAGTTTTAAAGGTTCAGCCTCCCACTTGAAAATCGCCTCTTCTTGGATCACGTGACTTGAGATCAGTAGGTAGGTTTCACTCGCTGGGGCCGTACCGTTTGCCCCGCTCTGTTCAGTAGCACACAGTCCATGAAAAGAGAGCTTCGAATTACTTGGCGCGGGCAGGCGAAATAAAGGTTGAACTTCTTATTCACGTTCCGAACGTTACATGGATTAAATCTCCTTTTAGAATAGAGTGCGATCGTTGTCCTCCCCCCCCCCCCCCCCACTTTCACTCTTTACACTATAGTAAAATATGTCAGTTGTGCCTTTTCCCCCAACTCGCTAGACCAGAATGTTGTCACCCACTCCCTTCAAAAATGTGAAAGATATTAAAGATAACACAATTATGCTGGCAGATCGAGGTCTACAAGAGTAGCATGTTGTCGAGGAAGCTATGGCACGCCATAAATGCCAACACGTTCTTATTCTTTCAAAGCTTCTCAGACTTGCCACACTGCAAAGTCCCACTCATTCTCGTCGGTAATCATATTTCCTGACCTATATGAAGTTAACGCGTGATGAAACTCCAATCTTAGTCATTTTGGAGCTCTCTGCACCCACCTGGGATTCATGTTCACAATTCACTGCTCTTAGCAGAACCTCTATGGTCCTGCGAAATACATGCGCATTACACCTCAGATAAAGCGGTAGGTTCTTTCTTACCGCCTCGGGGCTCTTTGCTCATACTCCAGTTTGCATAGCCTACCTTTCGGGTTACTGTGCACATTTTTTTTCTTTCGTCGGTTGCGTCAAATATCATGAGATGACAGGTTATTCTTTAGCCAGTAACTCAGTCCGTTGTGATACATCGATACCTGTCTATGTATCGAACGCACGCAAGCATGCATATACTGGATGTGATCACATATGCCAAGATGTTAAAATTTGTGAAACCGTCTACATACTATAGGTTTTCCCGGCCAATTTCGCACTTTTTTCAGTCCAATTCCTAATTTGTGCATTCAATTTAGCAGAATTTAGCCTAGATGGCATGTTCGGTATTTCAATTTTATAATCTTTTCATTCAAATTCATTTTGGAGCATTCAAATTACATTTAACATCATTCGAATCTGTACTTTTTCAGTTCAAATTCGTAAGACAAGCACCAATTCGCAAATCGTTCATTCAATTTAGCATGATATAGTCACGTGATCACGTATACGCTGCGCTCGTTCATTCGAATTCATTCTTGGGCATCCAATTTCGCATTTACTGCAGTCAATTGAGCAGACACGTTAAGCATTTATTCCTTTTTTCCCCATTTTCATTCATCATAGGTAGTGTTTGCAAGCATCTTAACATTTCATTTTTCGTATTCATTCTTTATTCTGATATCACCTTTGCAACAGTACTTTCAAAATATGTGTATGCGTTTAAAATGTTGGATAGCATTATTTTATTCACAGATACATTAATCTTGTTTTGTTTTGACATTAATTGGGAGAAGGAGGTTTCTTACATCTTGATTATTTCTTTCATCCGCATGTTTCATTATTTTCATCTGGTGGGTGCTATATTGCGTTAATCATCATTAAGAATAAAGTTCTTGGATCGGCTCTAGCCATCAATTTGTCAAGGTTGTTACCCTCAAATGCTTCTATGATTGTTTCCCTGTCTTCTTGAGAGATACGCCTGTATCTTACTCGTACTGCCTTGACTGGACATAAGAAAGTGAAGTGATCTATGGTACTGGTGCATGTATAGTTCTGATAACATGTATAAAAGAAGTGGGGCGTTACAGAACAACAAACTTGAATTATTTAGGGTCAAAGATACCTTTGCTATATACTTAATGGGGCATTCCGGACGATTTTCATAATTTCACATCATGTAGTACATAAATCAACAGCTTCATGTATAGATTTGTAGAATTTATTGTGGTTCTTGAGCAGAGAAACAGTACTTTCAAAAACCTTAAACAAATTACACTGAACAAAGATGATGACATAGGAGCCTCACATATCTCAGTAATGTAGCAGTGTCATTCCATTACAATACCGCATGCTTGCAAGCTCACCTGTGTGTAATCTATGCATGCCTTCTTCTTTTGTGCTGCTTCCTCGAGCCACATCTCATGCATTCTTATGGTGAGGCTGCCATGTCATCATCCTTGTTCATTGCAATTTGTTATAAACTTCGAAAACATTCTTATTTTTCATCCCAATCATTATAAATCATGAAACTCTGTACCCAGTATAACTAATTTATATATGTTCAAATGTAAAAATTTGAAAATCATCCGGAGGTCTCCTTTAACAGTGTGTGGATGAAACAAAAATTCACCTTTAAATACGTATAAACCACGGTTCTCACCTTTTCAAAATAGAATTAACAATACGCCAATTTGAATGAACATGTTTGGAATTTGACTGCCCATACGCGAAATTGAATGACTGAAATACCATTTTCCGCCAGTGCTGGCGAATTTGGATGACTGAAGAGCACGTGCCAATTTGAATGCCCGTTTTACGAATTCGAAAGGCACATGTGCGAATTTCATTGATCGAAATGCTAAACTGAATGAACAAGTTGCAATTTTGAATGACAGAATGTGCAGTGACGAGGATTTTCGCTAAATTGAATGGATCTTTTATCAAATAGACTGACAAAAGTGCGAAATTGGCCGGGAAAACCTATACTAACAGTACTACTACTACTACTACTACTACTATACTACTACTACTACTACTACTACTACTACTACCAATTGTAAGGATAATGCTAGCAACTCTTACTAATAATATTGATGATTTAATGTATAGTTTTCGTAATGATTTTGTAGGTGGTAAAAATAGTCCTTTTGTGATTTCTGTCATTCAAAGCGTGAAAATGATTGTAAGATCAAAATGATATCATTAATATCAGTGAATGTCGTCTGGAGTGCCGGACGATCAATTACCATGTAAAACATAAATCTGCAAACAAAGAAATGTGTATAGCTCATGAGTAAAATGACACAATTTGTGTTTGTTAGATTGCAAAGCAAGAAAAATGTATATATGCTTTGGTTTCTTTTCGAAGACTATAAGCCTTTTCATTCAATGTCTAAAATCTTATACCCATGTGTGCGTATACAATAATGCAGTCTCTATTAAAACTTGTGAAAAAAGTGGGAGATATGACATTTTTTCCTCCTGTTTATCAAGGCTTTCGAGGCCCACATTTAAGCGGATTTGATGAATGTTATTTTTGTACGTCAGAAAAACACAGGGTAGTCTAGTTAAGTCCTAATAATATTCTACTAGGACGAAAGATTCCGCCAATTTATGGCAACAATTAGTGAAAGGTCATTGCATCATGTTATCATTTCTTAATGAAGAGGAACGTTACATATTATGGCAAACTAATGCAGTCCCCCCCCCCCCCCGAAAAAAAAAAATACAGAATGTTGCTATAGGTAAGAGTTTGTTTGCTTAGAGTAAGCACAATAGGACGAAAACAATATTGAAATTGCTTTTTTTAAAGCGTATATCGTTTTGGAGAGAATGAACCTGAACTACTCCTGAACGAGCAAGATGGAAGTTATAAAGAGCGAAGAAAGATTAGTAGAGAGAAATATATGTACTGAAGGAAGAGAAAGACGGCTAAGACTGCAACGTAAATCCAACTTTACTATGAATAATAACAAACAAAAAAAGATAATGAAATAAGACTGCAACGTAAATCCAACTTACTATGAATAATAACAAACAAAAAAGATAATGAAATATATGTGAAGGAGCGTTATTGTCTTCTAGGACATCTCTCGCTTTGCACAAGTTGCACGTAGGTCCTAAGTGCTGACATGCGCATGTTATATATGGATTATAACCACATATTGGGAAACTTTACAAAGTATAATTCCATGCTATTTCCAGCTACCTTATTTTTGTCTCCTTCTCTCTTCTCATCGCCTTCCTTTGCTCTGGTGGGAATATCTAGTATTTTGTTGGCTTTTCTTCATGCAGAGGCCGGGCCATTCCGTTGTCATTGTTGTTGTATAGTCGACGGATAGGAAGAGACGAACTGCGATCACGGCGATGGTCGAGTACTCACCCACGCTCGGAACGTGTCAGGGTAAGCGCGCTGCAGAGACAAGTATGAAAATCATAAATATTCCATAACTCTAGCGACGGCACTTGCAAGTCTCCGAAGAGACATCCAACAATCATCGGCGGACATAAATTGAGTTATCGGCCGGGTTGTGTTTTATTCTAATCTCAATTAAACCCACTCAGCCGTAGTTTCCCAAGATACTAGGAATAGCGCATGTCGTGAAAACATGGCAGGAAAACAAGTTTCTTGCCTTCGCTTGACTCGTTTGACATTGTTGAGTTGTTTGCTTGTCGCATATATTTTCAAAATAATGCAAAATTATCTACTGCCAATTTCGTCCTTTTCAGTAGAGACTCTTAAGATAATCAGAATGTTATGTATACGTGTTATTACAAGACTATACCGAGTACTTAGAAGTACGAATAGGATCGTTGCTTCAACTTTTGCTACCCTTGATAGTACTTGACCTTCTTCAATCCATTAAAGTTATTTTGAATAAATGTTTGAAACAACGTTACTTAGCAACAACTGCACGAATTCATGCTTTCAAAGTTGGCGTTTTATAAAAAAAAAAAAAAAGCTACCGTTGCTACGGAATCAGGGGCCGCGGAACCGCCACCACCGCCCCCCCCCCCCTCACACACACACACACACACACACACACACACACACACACACACACAAACAGGCACACACACACACACACACACACTCGCACTCACGCACACGCACACGCACACACACATGCATACATACAAACAACACTTTTTGGCTCTCAAAAAAGAAAGAAAGAAAATTGACATGAGAACAACTTAATACGGTAGATGAATGAGCATCACTTTGTTGGCGTACGTTTAAAGGCTGAGACATTAGTGACACTATTATGCTAGTTAAACTAAAAGAATTGCTTTTGCTGCATGTTCTCTACGCTAAAATCACTCATGGATCGGATTGTGTCAATTGTTAGCTGCACGGTGGGTTGGAAATTCAGCGGACACAAAACGATAATCAAATTTTCTCTTGTATGCTTCAATGTAATGCTGGTTGACAGGTGTAACGAGATGTATGACATCCGAAAAGATGAGTATTGTTTCGATATTTCGACGTATTTCCAGAAATTAATTAACATCATCCCCAAAACACACACACACGCACACACACACACACACACACATACACATACCCACACACACGCACACACATAAACACACACACACGCTGTAACAACGATAACTAAGCTAAAGCAGTAAACCCATCATGACTAACACTCTTTTTCTTGTCGAAAGGACGTATTATAGAAAGAGTATATTACAGGTGTTTTTGTCAAGAAATCACTGAACACTAATTGAGACAGGTATTTCTTTCTCCCATATGTCTTTCTTCAGCTGTCACCCTCTCCTTTTTACTCCAGCTTCCATCTCTTTCTATCACTTTGTAACGCATCTCTCCTTTTCTCTTTCTCATAAGCATTTAAATCTGGGCCTGTCTGTCCCATTCTTTCTGTCTGTCCCTGTCTTTGTATCTTTCTCTTACGGTCTCACCCTGCCTTTCTTTATTATCGCCTTAAAGCTAATTGAGTCCTTGCTGTCGTCCCATAGGGGCTTGTTTACGCAGCTTGTCTCTCTCGATTCAACAGGATATAACACAAACTCTAAGAAGAAGCGATGCGTTTTGGTATTCGTCGATGGTGAGGGTGGCGATGAGGGAATATGATAATTTTTACCTTCCTGTCTGACGATAATTGGCTCAAATTGCTTTTGATGCATGTGTTGCAGCGCGGCTTAGCAAAACGGGGACCCGACACCTATTCTCATGAAAAAAAAAAAAATAACCCAGGGACGGGAAGATGTGGATTGATTATGAAACTCACAGAGAGACACACTGGCATTTTCATACAAGGTGCATACTAACAGACACACATTCACTCTAAACAAGCACACACAAACTTTACTATCATAGGATATCCAAGGTGGTGTAGTAAGCGAGCCATAAATGTCCTCCTTTGCCCTCGGGAAAAAGAAAAACACGTACACACAGTAACACACACACATACACACACACAACAATAAGAACATCCTAGGGACTGTGGTGTCATATAATTTTTTTTTTGTCTTAGATAGGAACTATAAGGAACATGGTGGTTGAAGTAAAATTTAGTTTACAGACAGAGAGAGAAAACACTTGTACTTTTACACTATCATGTTTACAACGTAAAGCTGTACTAAATACACCTGTACTTCCAAGTACGTGATTATAGAAATCAAAACTACTCGAGATGACAGCGCTTTGATAACTACATCTTTCTCTCCCCCCCCCCTTCCCTCCCTCACTCTCCCTCCCTCTCTCTTTCTTTTTTTTCTCTCTCTCTTTCTCCCTTAAATTAAGAAAGTCTCGGCAAGTCCTAAAGGTATATTTAGATGCGGCTGATCCATCCAATTACAAAGATGCATCATAGGTTACACTGTGATTTGTTTATTTTCCAATCATTCATAGCCGCTATCGGCAAGTATGATAACGGGGGATTTACCTCAAGATTCATCGTGGTTACCAAGCACGCACTACTATTCACGAAAAGGGCCCGACTTTTACATACAACTAGAAGCTTTATAACATGCGCACGAAATAATGAGAATCTCAAGCGTGGTTTACGAGAAAACCGGGGGAAGGTTGCTCGATGCCGATAGCAGGCAAAGTTCCACATTAGTAGATAGAATCTTCATGCTTGTAGAATTGAATGTAGAGTCTGATAATGTCTCCTGGAGCACATTCCACTCCTGTACCTCTCAGGATGAACGAGACGTGTCCACGTGTCCGTACATAAGACAGCCGTGCGACATATCCCTCGATTTCATTCGTTAAGCCACGCATTAGAAGTGCAATCCCATGTACGCCGTAATAACACGCACCCAAGCAAAATCTGAACTTCTTTCTGTCTCACACGTTCATGTTTCCATTTATTTGTACATCCACCAGACAACGCAAAAGGATACGTAGCAAATGAATCTAACACACTCACCCTTTTCGCTGGTTATACGCCACATTGAACATCAGTGGCAGTAACGAAACATAAATGACAGCTGAGGTTGCGCTTTTTTTTTTTCCTGCCTGGTTTAATAACCTGGCAAGTTTCTTCCCAAATCACTGCCAAATGAGGAGGGGAGGAGGAGGAGGGGGGATGGACTTTTCTGTGGTTGCTTTGATTGCCTTTATATCCGTGATGAGATGATGGGATTGTGAAGAATGGCGAAGCTGTCAGTGGCAATATAACGAGAGAGGGTTGTGGCGTTTCTTGGCTGCTGGCATGTTGCTATCTACTTAAGACGAACACTCTGCAGTGGCCAACGGGCTAAGCGTGCCGCTGATATTATGTACACCGTTCAGATATTTTCTTGTGTGTTGGCGACACGCCAAATTACTTATATATATGCATATATAAATATATATATATATATATATATATGTATATATATATATATATATATTTCTACATATATATATATATATATATATATATATATACATACATGTGTGTGTGTGTGTGTGTGTGTGTAGTTGTGAAAATGTGTTTATGAATTTATGTAAGCCCTATGTATGTAGGCTATTATTTTAGTATCGCATTCGATGCGAACTATTACGATCATTTTTATAATTGCCGCAGCGACAAGAGCGTGGCAATGAAAAAGACATGAGGTACAAACTGTACTCATTTTCTCATTCATTGCTGTGCTAATAAATCATTATTTTGTTCAATCAAACTCCCCTCTTTTCCCATAGTTTCCGTTGTTTCCTGTACTTCACTCTATATTCGTCCCCCTCCTTTGCTTGATCTATGAGACGTTCAATTTCAACAGTGTATGGGTAGCCTAGCTCTGTCATTTTACCCTCGACGTAATAAGTTTGCCTTGCCGGTCATCAATTAAATTGTATATACTGTCTTTTGAACATGGCATGAGCTGAAACATGTTACCGGTCCATATTTAAGATGACCAGATCAAATATCTTTATAGATATTACAAGTATCATTGCATAACCCCTCCCCCCCCCCCCCAAAAAAAAAAAAAGTTAAAAAAAAAGAAAAAAGATGAAGAAGTAAAAATACCAGATATGTTTCCCTCAACCCATCCTCTTACATCACTTCCCGCCGACTGGCCAAAATATCTACTCTGAGAAAGGTTGTGTTATACACATTTTCCCCGGAGATTGCGAAACCATTGCGTCCTTCATCAGCGAGTTCGTCATTGATGAAAAAGTGTTTTCTTTTTCTACCGCTCATCACTCCCTTCTTTCCTCCAGGCATCCTTCAGGCGATTTGATGTAATTTTCGGCCCAAGACTATAATGCCGCGTCTGCCTTGCGTGACTCGCAGTTTGAAGAACAAAACGATGATTTTTTTTTTTGTTTTCTTCTATTTTCTTTGTCGGCATGATGAAAGTTCCGGTACCGGTGAAACCTGGCAGGGAGTAATTTTCTCTTTCAAAATTAATATTCTGATATACCTAGCGCTCAGGACAAAGGACAGTATGTGTAAAGGTTGAAGGTTGTATGTGTAATGTGTGTGTTTGTGTATGCGTGCGTGTGTGTGTGTGCGTGTGTGTGTGTGTGTGTGTGTGTGTGTTCTTGTATGTGGAATAGGAAAAGGAACACGGAGAGGCAAATCCAAACATAACAAAAACAACAATAAAAGCAACCAACTCTGATGATCTATTACTGTTAATGATCCCTGACAAATTAACATTCTGTAACGCAGTTATGCGGGCAGGGATCTATTCGGCTTCGTCGGCTATTAAACCGCCTGTCCCTGCTAATGAGTGAGTACCTGTTTCGAAATCGGGCTCTTTCGAGGTCGCTCTCCACTTACTTATTCGGTGCCCTGTTACGCGTCAATAATCTATATCATCCGTACACCTGCGCACTTTGTGGTTACGGTATAATTACCAGGCACTGATTGACTCTACGTATATTGGACAACTCTCTCTGCGTTTCCATGGTAACGGTACTACGTATAGTCCACATAATATATGTACGTGAGATTTTAGTCTCTTTATCTTTGAACGTTATGGTCAGGACTCTCTCGACGTAATCAATATTGAAGTGCGTTATCACGAAATATTGCACGAAGAAACATGCAGAGATCAAATTGGATTGATGTTTGAAAGCAAAGCACCGGAAGTTTAGAAGCCATGTTCAGTTAGTGTCATCTATGATTTTTTTTTTTTAAATCAAATCCCTACCTCCACTGCCGCCACCACCAGCATCCCCCTCACCCCCCCCCCCCCCACCCCCACCGATTAACATAAATCCATGAGTACAATAGATACATAGCAGGCTTGGGATGTATTGGGGCATAAGATTGTGATTTCAAATCTCACATCCCACGGACTCTTGTCAATCAAATAACATTTACAGATGACCTTTCACGAATTCCTTTAGTAAAAAGCAGGTTAATGAAATTTCGAAGGCAAATTAACTTACGGGTAATCATATTAGTGGTACAGGTGCTGAACAGCTGCCGACAAAGGAAGAGCGGTTGGATCCTCATTTTGCGGGACGTCGAACAAGTAATTGTAATGTACCTTACAAAAGAGTAGTCTAAATTATTTGAGGAAACAATTGCATTATTATCTAATTCATTTTCACATAATATATTTTGTAATAGGATACCATTTTTCACTTTATACTGAACGCATTTCTTACAGTTAAGTTAAAACAATGTGATTTGTGAAATATATGCTTGTATCATTTTGTTGGATGGAAGTGTTGGATGTTGAATTTAAATGAATTAAACGTCAAACACCAAGCAAGAATGGTACAAAGGATCAAATAGGCAAGTGTCTTTACCTTTTGGTTATCAATTTTGCCCCACAGATTTCTTTCTTCGTTGATCTAATTTGTAATTATTCTGTACTATAGTTCTCTCATACGCTGACTTTGTGCAATGCAGGGCCGGCGCTACAATTTTCAAAGTGAGGGGGCCGACTTTATGGGAACAGGGACGTCTATTCGTTCTCAAGGTGGAGGGGGGGGGGGGGGGGGGGGGAGACATTTTGCGACCACTTCTCTACAAAAAAGTTGGCAAGTTCCTGTTGATATTTAGTAAGCAACAAACACGTCTTTACTCTTCACACTGTATACTACCAATATCGCGCCCAATATCGAATTCCACCCCATGTGAGGTACGCAACAATGACGTCGTGTGTTTTCGTCAGTATAGAATGAAACATAATGAATGAAATTAAAAGCAGCAGGTTGTGGTGTGAGTGAATATCGTGTGGTTATTTGATGGGAAAAACGGGGTTGGTGATTGTGACCGTCCCGTTACCTACCATACACCTGGCAAACAGGTCCTTTTCCCTTTTTTTTTTTCTTGTTTTTTTTTTTCTGGTCATTTCACCACATGGCGGTGTATGATTCTCAGATTTCGTGGCAGTATGCACACTGTAATTCAATCCCTCATTCACAAACAGTGCACGCCTACAACACATACACACACACACACACACACGCACACACGCACACACACACACACACACACACACGCACGCATACGCACTGACACCCACACAACTACCACCACATCAGCAGCAAGTTCCTTCTATATAACGCTTTGCAACTCAATTTGATAAGGTAATAACATGATACGTTGTATAATTTAATAAATAAGAAATAACCATTCCAGTATGTATCTTAGTGTGCACAGTAAGACAGATCAAATCAAATAGGAAAACATCTGAGCACTAAGCCTGAGGTCTGAATTTGCACTCAACTTCTTCCAATGGCTAACGGATGTTTAATTTTTGAATTTCACTGACCTCCAAATTTCACAAAGAAAACCTTCTTAGCATGATGGTTAATATGACATTTGACTGATATTGGAGATGTTTGCGAATCAGATCTACTACCTTTAATATTATTAAATCTAAAATGATTATTTGAAAGTTCGGAAATGCTGGAAATATCCTACCACAAGGAGGCAAAATATAAATGGTTCACACCATTTACAATTCATTTTGCTTTAAAAATTTTCTTATTTTTTTTTTCGTTTTTGACAAACTCGCATACCAACGGCTGATATACTGTATAGTAAAGTGAATGTTTCATCTTCCAAACAGCATCCAATGGGATGGAAAACTCCAACTGAAAGGTGGAAACCGTAACCATACTCGCTAAAGAAAACGCGTAATAGGGGTCGTTTTTTCTCACGGATTAGATGGAAAGTGTGATGTACGAGCATATATAATCAAAGGGTATCAAAAAGGCCGAAATTTGGGAAAATGGTATATTGTTCAATCATGATGAAGTACTTCTTTAGGGTGCAGGAAACATTTAAGGAATACTTGTTTTTAAGGCCCGAAAAAATCATATGATCATTACTCGTTTAGGGGCCATTTTGAAAGTCCATGTATGAGCATGGTGTCCACCTTTTAATTGTCGCTACCCCTCCCGGGACAGTATCAAAGGACCGTTTTGTTAATTAACGCAATCCCCCCTTCCTTTAAAAATCTTAGCTTCAGGCCTGCTAACGCGGGTATACAATAGGAAAAATAAAAGTTAAAACAACACCAGGAAAATCACTATTCTCAATTTTGCGGGGCGCTACGCGCGCAGAGTCTCGAACACAATTAAACTTTGCAACTTCCTGGCAAAATGAGTTTTTACTATTTCCTAGATGAAATACCGTAACGCGATTGCATGCAACAGACAAAAATACAAATTTCCTCGAGACTTTAAAACGTCATTAAAACAGTCAAAATTCACAATTTGCGGCGCGCTTCGCGCGCAAATTCTTATACAACTTTTTTAGTTCGGACGTCCAAAGAATATATATATATATATATATATATATATATATATATATATAATTGTGTGTGTGTGTGTGTGTGTGTCATCATTGGTATTGGTACCGAAGGTCCGTTTTTTTAGTGACCGCACCCCCCCTTGAAAAATCCTGGCTACGGGCCTGTATACACATAATCATTTTCTTCAGTGCACTCCAGCTAGCACTGCATGTTGTACGTATGAAGTGTGTGTGTGCACGCACACTGAAATGTGGTGGGACGGCCATATGTATACATGACATCATCATGACGTTTAGCAGGTGTGAGGCAATCTGATGCTGTGGTTGGGCTTCTACATAGGGAATTCCCCGTCTTCACACACACGCAGTCATAATGTACATACAGAATGTGTCACATACACACACAGCATTGTGCAGACCATATTCAAGCTTTCCACACAACACACACCCATACGGTAACCACATACCAATCCACAGACGATCTTGATACAATCGCAAGCTATATAAATTTACAAATTCAAACATCTACAATTAATAAGAAACACATTCTTGATATTGGATTTCCTTGGCAAAAAACATCTTCTTACCCATAAAGGTGAGTAATTCCCTCACACACAATATCAAGTTATCAGTATTGATTGAAATATGATGGGTAGTCCCACATGTGCTAATTAATGTCTTTATCTTATGCCTTCTTTTATGCCTACTGATATAACGAGATATCGGCTATAACGAGGAAAATGACTCGGTCCCGACCATCTCGTTATATCGAGTTTCCACTGTACAATGTACGCAGTTTAGCAATCACTGGCAAGAGAAAGTGTTAAAGAAGCAAAACGAACTATACAAGTGAAGTAACGTATGCAGTATCAATTTCGAGAAAATGTAAGAGAATCTGTGAAATCATAGTTACAATTAAATCATACCACCCACCTTACAAAACTTATTATGATAAAATCATAATACAAGGACTAAGTACAATCCAAGATGGATCCTTTAAACGCGAAGTACATCATATCCTGTTGAACGTTGGCGTTATTATCAATTGAGTGGTTTCTCTCCTATCCCCCCCCCCCCTTCGGACACACACACACACACACACACACACACATGTAGGTGCACATTCAGACAGTCAGACAGACAGACAGAGAATAACAGACACACACACACATACGCACAAACGGGCAAATGGTAACACAATCACTCATGAGCAGAAGCTGGCCTACTCGGCTGCTTAATTGGTACCATTGTGAGATCAGCTTTCGTTATGCCCCAATTGTCTCTGTCTTTAACCCCCCCCCCCCCCTTCTCTCTCTCAATCTCTGAAATAGAAAAAAAAAATATCCTCCTGATTTTACGGATCTTCAGTCATTTTGTGCTGTCCTTGTTGACAACAGTTTGCCTCACAGTATACACACCTGAAGGAACACAGGGAAAGTGTACCGAGTGTTTCGGTATTGAATCTGTCAAATCTTTGTTTATTATGCAAATCAGGAGCTAAGTCATTCGTTTTCATTCACATGAGTGATGTTATCTCACGAAGCATCCCCGCTAACAACATGAAAAAAAGAAGTTAGGAAGACTTGGATATTCTATTCTCTGTATCTGTGCGTTCAGTTGTGCGGATTATATTGTGGACAAATTATTCATGTTGACAGGCCTGTACTTGCTACTGGAGCAGAAATAATTCCGCAAAATGCCAAACAGGGTTGGTGAAACTCGAAACGCTGTGGTTTACACGTGGCGTACAGTGGCACTAATAGCATAGAGTGGCGTGTGCAATGACAAAAAAGAAAAAGAAAAAAAAAAGCTGTAAAACAAGAATGAAACATGGCGTCAAACAATCTTGATGTCATTTCATGTCATTCACACCTTCCCATCACACCTTGTGATATCAGTCGCCTGGAGAGACACACACGTACATTATCTGTCTGCGTCATTAATTTCTACGCCATTAATGTCTGCTTAGCCGTGAAATATAGTGCAGTGGTGCTCCCTGAGGAGAGATAGACACTAGTCATTAAGTGCTTCGGATTATATTTCAGTATATTGCTGCTACCACCAGCGCGAAGCGGGGGACAATCCCCTTTATGCAAGGCTTGACGCAAACTTTGTTCTCTGGTTGCCAATTCGGGCCACTAAAATCTTTAAATCTTAAAAATTTGGTGGCCCAAAATAAACGGAAGCATAACAATTCATTTTGAATCTTCAGTGCCCGATTGGGCCACCACAAGATAGCCTTTTGGGAAATTTGGTGACCCGGCATCAATTTTAGTGGTTTCGCGGGCCACCGGGCCACTTCGGTTAATGCCGAACCGTGCCTTGTGATATCTATATAATGTATGGCACTTCAAATCAATGCGATCGTACTTCATCCCAGGGAGGTGTCACCTCCCTGTTCATCCTTAGTGACCGCACGTCAGTCAAAATACATTCAGCGTCACCTAGTCGAATCCGAATTGAAGGGACCAGGGAAAATACTTCGACTTGCGTGAATTTCGACTTACACGATAGAATTAAAATACAGTTACATCCATCCGGATAGAATTTTCCTTCGAGATCGACTTAGGTGAGTTTGACTGTATATCTGAAAATTTGTCGGCAAACCTCACAAAAGCCAGCCATTAGTGTCGATATCTTGCGCTATCTCTCGTGAGTGGTCATGGAACCAAAAAATCATAACAAATGTAAGAATCGCTATAGTATTGATAATCATGTACCTCTGGGACTAGACTTTCATTGTGGGGAAAAAGAGTATAGAACAGAATGTGTCGCTAAAATAATAGTCTAAGACAGCGACCGTGTATAAGTTCAGTTAATACAAATGTACGTGTCGATTACTGCAAGTGTAAACCTTTACACATGAAATACACTTCTCTATATTTATCGTCACTACATAGAAATTGATTAGCAAAGAAAGGAGGAATCGAAAAGGAGAACGGGGGGGATGAGAAAAGGGATAGGAAGGAAGGAAGGTTTCAAGAAACAAGAGAAAAAACGGAAGAGAAGGTAAAGAACAGCAGGGAAAGGAAAAATTAGGCCAAGGAATGTTAGATGTTCGTTGGTATAGCTCCGAGGAAAAAATACTGTAAGAGCCAGTCATGGAGAACTAAACATACAGGATAGAAGCAAGAAAGAACGATTGATGGCCATACAGAATGCCTGGCGATCAATCTTGCCTTTTTTTTTCGCGACATCGAGGAATTGTTACGATGGCTTACAGATGACGAGAGCGTGGAACTAATTTGTTGGGTTTTTTTCTTTTCCAGTAAAATCAAATGAGAAGGGATGAGTGCTGAAGGCGGATACGGTTTGCCCTTCTTTTCGAATTCTGCTTTCAGCCCTTGTCAAACTTAGCAGTGTGCTATGGCGCATATTCTATAGGCACACTCAGATTATTTCAACAAGTTTACGCATGATACCGTGCAGGGTAGGCCCTACTAAAAGCCGCCGGTATATGCATCATTGATTACACGCATCTCTACGGCTAAAGTTGTATTTTCCTCCCCTTCTCTTCCCTTCTCTGGCTCTCGCAGGTTCAATCTCTTTCATTTTCTACCATCACTATCTATAGTCAAGCAAAATCAGAACAACAACTACAAAATCCTCCATGAAAGAGGAGAAGCTATCATTTCGCTTCCATTTCAGGGCCTCGCCCCCCCCCCCCCAAAAAAAAATAGGGAAAGTGGGACTTAAAGTCGAAAACGGGAAAATGAAAACGTACCAAATTATGGCAATTATCAATTCATTGAACAGCAAACAGAACAGAACAGAACAGAATCTGGTAATGATTATAAGTTCCAAAAACCACTGAGTGATGAAAAAAAAGATCATTATTACTTCTTTTTTGGGGGGGGGGGGGGTTGAAAAGGAGAGAGAAATAGAGAGAAATACAGGGGTGGAGGGAGATCAGTAATAAGTGGGAGCTTGATGAAAAGCTCAACAATCAATCTACTACGGCTTTCTCAGCCATCGAGCTTTTCTTAGATTACGAATTAACTAGATACGTAGGCCTACATGTACCAGCGATGTGATTTGTTGCATACAGAGCTTTAAAATTAATTACTTGAGAAGTAGATGAGGAGATTTTGAAGTTTAGCTACAGGTGTAATTTCGGCAAAACAGTTCTTGTACAGTGGATATGAATATGTAAATGAGTGAGCTAACCATGTCCTAACCTCACAATTTTCCACTGATCGTGTACAGAAAAAAAAAAAAAAAAACAATGACGAAAATTCAATGTTTCTGTCATTGAAGCCTGAAACATGATGTTATTCCTGATTGAATAACTTCAGAATACTGATCAGTTAGATATATGAGGATTTGATCCTTGGGCACAATTGCGTTTCAGTGAAAAACTGGAAATTTCAAAATTTTATGTAAAAACTATATGGCAAGTTGTGCGGGGATGACATGCTCACTTTGTCATTTGCATATTCATATCGACTGTTTAAGAACTGTTTCCCGAAAAAAATAGCGAAACTTTAAAATGTCATGACTTCCTAATTTTTCATCCGATTTCGATCAAAATTGTACCGTTGAGGTTGTAATATTTTATCCTTTCTCATCAGACTAACTCATATTTGGACTGGATTTCCCCTTTAAGTGAATGTATACATAGTACACTCTTCAAAATCCCAAGTTCTCATTGTCAACTGAAAACTGTTAGAATACATAGTTTCTGTGCTACCGGGTACATTTTTCTTTTCTCCATCTCTTCCTTTCCTCCCCCCATTCCTTCTCTCTCCCTCTCCTTCTTTCTCTTTCTCTCTCTCTTCTTTTATGCTAATCACCACTGTCAGTGGAGAGTGATGCCCCTTAATAAGCTCTGTTTTGTCATTCAAAAAGAAAAAAAAAATAGAAAAGTGTAGCCTTGCCATTGAAACGTTGTGTAAAACGTTCATTCAATCTGCGTTCACTAGAGAAGAGGGAGGGAGATAGAGAGAGAGAGAGAGAGATACACAGGCGGTCATACACATCCTTGGTAATTCAAAACTGAATTCCTCAGTATTATTTAGATTAGTGTAGACTTCCCCCCCCCCCTTTTTTTTTTTTTTTTTTTTTTGGCTATTACTGTCGCTTGGTTGTGCACCAGTTAGACTAAGGGCTGAAAGTGTTTTTCTCTTTTGTTCTTCTTATTTTTTTTTCTCTCTCTTTTAGGTGCAAGTTCATTGCGTGGAATAAGGGGTCAAAGTATAGATGACCCTAAGCGTATGATAGTTTTGGTTGAGATGGGGCCTCATATTTCCTACTTTTTTTTGTGAGATAATGAGAAACCACTTATGAAATATGTAAACACTTATAATTATAAGAGGAATTCACAGTTTATTTGATGAAAATTTGTTTTGAAATAGCCGAGATAACCCCCCCTTTTTTTTCTTACTTTGTTTTCTCATATCTCATATCTATCTCTCATTTTACACTTGTACACAGATAAACAGAGATCTCTTCTTTCAAAACATGACAAATGAAAACAAAACATTTCCTGCTAACTCCTTATTATTCGAGTCGCTGATGTAACAATTAAAACATATGACATACTTTAGTAATTCAGTAACAGTAAAACTTAAAAAATACATTCTAAACTTTTCTTTTCTTTCCTTTCCAGACCCAAGGAATAACTTATCATGGCAGTATTTCAGGAAAACTTAAAATATGGATGACTTAAAATAAAGAGTTGCATTATGATGGCATGATCCAAGGCAAAACAACGGGAGGTGCATAATCAAGTACTTGAATGTAAAGACTATCAGGTACTTCATGGTTCAATTTGATGTACAATGTACTGTGTTTCAAGTAAAAATTACGAAGCACACAGGAGTATTAGCTGCATGCTGGTATAAACAGGATAAGCATACTATGTAACACCAGAACATGCACATGTGTGACAGTGTACAATTGTATTTGTTTATGAAGGCGAATACCTGTGCCAAGTGTGTGTAATATTCACACAAAAGTCACTGTGAAATTCTTTTACACCTGTATTTTTATAATTTGCCATCCAAAGGAAGCACAAGAAATGCATTTACCGGTACATTGTAATCAAATCACTGAAAATCCATGGTGCTATGTACTGCCATTAGAGCAGAATACCACCGTGTGAATGAATATCGATGCCTACGTGATTAACAACGCATTGCTTTTCTCATAGCGCTTTTCCGCAGCTGCACAGACCAGTGCAGGAGAAATTTACTCTAAATGAACATGTTTAAAGTATACAGTAGCTCATGACACAAGCTCTTTTGCAATCAATTGAGCACATTCTTGCAGAATACTACAGAATGTTAAAAAAAAAAAATATGTATCATTTGATAACTTTCAATATTATAAAACTGTGTGAATGCTATTTTAGGGTCTAATGAATATAACACCATAAAACCCCATCAATTTGGTAAAGTGGTAACAGTATGTCATGGGTCTGTTTCTTCAAAGTTTAGCATTTGGATGCTCTTAGAACTGCATAATAATGTGTGAACACAATGGACAGAACTTGGAGGGAAGGGATTCACGACATGCTCTACAAAGATCCTCATTTCTCTTTGACCACTGACGTGAAAAAAGGATGGGATTTCTGTAAGATGTGGGTAAGATATAATTTCATACCATGAAATTGTACTTGGATTGCTTCACTATTCTTAAACTTATTGTTGCGGAGGGTCCCATTGTAATTTTTTTTAGGGGGACATATGGTATAACTCAACTATGACCTATCTTCGTAAATATCATCTCCACTCCAGATGGCATTCTCTTTATATGACATCCTTCTCTAGAACAGTGTTGCTACACCTGGCTTTTTTACAATTGCACAGTTCCGTGCAAGAAGAATAAATACTGTTGTATTGTTTTCATTTCATGAAACCTTTGATGGATCATCACACATGTGCTGAGTTCTTTTGTTATCAATCAATCACATTCATGGTACGAGAAAATTCCTGTGAAGGTCTTTTTTTTTTATTTGCTTGTCGACTGATTAAACCCGGAAGTGGCAACAGAAATATTAACTGCGCCCTTCCCCCCCCCCCCCCTTTCCGAAATTTCTGGATCCACCCCTGTCCTAGTATGTGTGTGTTGCTCCTTGCCCTGAAATGATCTCCTTCCCCAAATCATTAATATCCCGGATAATGTTGTAGAAAACTTTCTATGCTGGATCCAAGGACGAAGGGAAGAAACCCCGGAACTACATTCTTGGGTTGACAATGCAGTGTCATGTTCTAGCTCATTTGGTATGGGCTGTGCAGTAGTCTATTCTGTTAACCATCTGAGCTGAGCAGATCTTGTCAAATGATGTTTACACGGGGTCACACCAAAGGAAACGTGTCTGGCATCCATTTTCTACCACTGGACGCGATGAAAATAACATCTTCGCAGACACTAAGAATGTGCTGTCGCACTATGGGGTCTTTTATTTCCACGTGTTTCGAGAGTCCAGGTTCACACGATGCACCCACCACCCACGCGAGGAAATTGTACAGTGGAACCGGAATCATTTCCATCGCTGCGATTTCACTCAGATGATTATCACTCGGAGGCCAGAGAAGAGTCTGTGTGTGTGCATTTTCTATTGCTCCTCTTATTGTTTGAGCCAAGGCAAACATGTCCTTTAAGGGTATGTCACTCAGTCTTTGCTGAGCACCACTGGGTTCCCCATCTGATGATGTCTCATCAGGTGATCCCTCAACAGGTGATCCCTCATCTAATGATGGTTCCTCGGCAACTGATGAAGAAAGGACTGTTTCTGGCACGGCAGGCCTCTCTTCTGTTAGCTCCTCCGTAGGAAAATCTCTCACACAGACTATTTCACTTCGATTACGCTGGTGAGGCCTCACGAAACAGAGTTGTGGAAGAGCGGTGCGCAGACGAGCCTTCAAGTTGTGTGATCTGTAGCCTGGAATGTCTTCGCCATCCGTTCGTTTCACTTCCTCAATGAACATGGATTTCAGTTCAGTGAGTCTCATGGTCTTTTTCTGCTGCACAATCATCTCCTGAACATCTTCACAGAATTTGGTGAAGGACTTTCTGTAGTGTCCCTTGCCCTCTGCAACGGGCCTGCTATACAGGCACTTTCTAAAGAATGAGTAGCATGAAGGGTGATACTTCACTTCTGTTGCGACACTATCCCTGCCTTTTATGTATCGAAGCAGTTCCTCATTTTCACTCTTTTCTGCAGCTTTGATTAACTGTTCGGCACCAACTGGTGTGCACGCTGTCAGCCGTTCTTTGTTCCTCTTTCCAGAAATTCTACATCTCACATACTTATTTTGCTTACAAATTACACAAAGAGAAGGCACAAAGTCCCTTGACTGTGCTGAAAGAATTCTCAAGCCTGTAACTGATGATTGCCTTTTCTTCAGGGGAGCTTTGGTAGATGCAGACTGAAGGCCTGCATTTGATGCTTGTGGCTGTTCAGCTCCTTTTCCTGATAACGATGAAAGAATAAAATAAGAATTAATTGAAATAAACAATCAAATTACAGCATGCTTTAATACAAAGCTTTTATAGGTTGTATAAAGCAGGAGGTTACATATTATGATCCCACACTGATGAAATTGTCATCAGTATCACTGCATTGAGTGTCATGCTAGGTGTTTACACTACATGTACGTACATGTATATTACAAGTGTGTACTTCTTCAGTTTCCAATTATAATCTCTTTAGTCCATTAGAAAAGCAACATAGAGACCTTGACACTTTCTTTTTGGTGAAATGACAGAAGGAAATCTATGAATGTGGAAATATTTCTTCACTTGCATTGTCATACACAATAAGTACAAATTCTATGCCAAACCAAAACTGTTATTAATTCATTTTATTCCTGCAAAAACCTAAGAATCACTCTACAGATTCATGTGGTTTGATATAATATCTGGACTTTGAATGCAATATCTACAGATATACATGTACAATTGTGTGCTTCCAATTTCCCTGGAATTTGTTATGAGATAATGAGATATGATTGAATACAGAAAGTGTGCTACATGTACATACAGTGTAATCTGATATAAAACATTTGTACATGAATTTTTAGTCAATACTAGCCTAAAATCTACATGTATGTGGAGGATGCAGCTGTTTTCTTTGCTGTTGCACAAAGTGTCTGATGCGGTTAGACTACCAGTATTGTCTTTGCGAAGCTATACATCTGATGCGTCGACACTATGAACACTGGCTGCGTGTGAAACATCCACCGCCTATATCCACTCATCTTGCTTTAGTCGTTTTCTTATTATCGACTATGAATCTTTTGCAGTTTTTATGAAAACTGCTACTGCTTCATAGTCAATAGTAACAAAACAACAACTGAACCAAGACAAATGGGTATGGGTGGCAGATTCTTCCACTGTTTGTAGTTTCACCGAATCATACGTATCACTTAGCAAAGACAATAGTCTCGCCGCATCAGACGTTTAGCATGACAGCAAAGAAAACAGCTGCATCCTCCATCTAGATTATAGGCTAGGTCAATACCTGCATCTTTCTCTTTTAACTCCTTGGCTTCAGCAGCTCTTCTGACTTTCGTGACATCTGCATACCAACTGTAACATGAGCTAAAGGAAACAAGGAAGAAAAAATGACAAAATGTAAATATTACACAGTGAACAAGTACAGGACTGTTTTATAATACATATGGTATGTACACATTATTCAAATCATGCAAATGTAATGCCAAGGAAATTTTATTCAAACAATTACCAACAAATGTTCTCTTGAAGCGATTCTAATTTGATACAATATACAACTGCTTTATATTTTCACATAGCAAGCGGTAATCAGAGGCTAAAATCATTACTTAACCCATAAGTAACTGAAACGGCCAAAACTGCCTGCTTATTACTCCCTAAACTGCCTGTCCATATTTAGTTTCATGCTTTATCATTTTTTTTTTCATAATTTATAGAGAATATATAATTATGTAATCTGAAAGAGGTCAGAGGTCAACAAAAGTAGGTTATATTCTCTTGGTAAAGTAATGATAATAAGCTTTTGAATAAACATGGCTTTATATCTAAATAGACAAAAATAAACATGCAGTGAGCTGTTTTACATCACATACATTAGAAAATTGTTGAAATGAGAATGATATTGATGTATTAAGGGACCCATAAGGTCATTATATAGCTAAAGAATCTTCAAGATACTAAACGATTAAAATTCAAACTGGTCAAAGCTTCCATAACAAAACAAAGTAGACCACACAAATGGCAGAAAGCTGATAGGATGTTACATAAGATGTAAACAAACAATAGCCTCGATAATCAATGCTTATTGAACTTAACAAAATTAGAAAGGAAAAAGGAACTGTGAGAACCACTGATTTTCTCGGAATTAGACCAAGGAGGCAAAACTTAAAAGGCTAGCTTGCCTAGTACCTCCTCATTTAGACCAAGTTCAGTCCAATTTCATCCTTACATTATGCTCTATTATAGCCAATTAGCACTTGCAATTCTTTGTACCCTTTTGTTTCTTCACACATTGCACATATAGCCCCTCTGCTAGCTTAGAGTTGTGTGTAAAATATTGTCAAGTCCGCATTAAAAATAAAAATGTCTAGACTAAACATGTACTGTATGTTTCTTTTCAGAGCTATTCTAAAATTTTGTACCACCAAGCATCTTTTTGTGAAATATTTAACTCGCACAATAACCCTCATCATTCAGCAGTGCTCTGCCGATTCAATGAAGAAGTTATTGTTTACTAGCTTGCACCTCATGATAGCATTTATGAGCTCATACTTGGTAAAGAAATTGCCACAGTAACTTGTAGGCAAAAAGTAAATGACAAGGGATGTATCAAATGTACAGTTTAAATAAGTTACATGCTTCAATTTCTTTGAGAACTTAGTGCATGTATCATTAGATCAAACAATCCAGGAAAAGACCTCCTCAGTACACTGTACATGTGCAATGTGGTTACACATCCACCCCACCCCCACCCCCCCCCCCCACACACACACACATAACATGCATCTTCCTTCATATTTACCATCTGCCAGTATTTGTGTCTCAGGCTCTTAATTGCCAATTTGGTACGAATAATGGTAGAAAATAAGCTATCCTCATCGAGATGTTAAGCTGTTGGCGTTAATAGTCATTGATTTTTTTAGAGTCTATGAAAATTTGCCATTTTTCTTCATATTTCAATGTTGTTTCATTTTGAATAAGGGGGGGGGGGGGGGGGGGGGGCATGACCACTGCATTACAGGGGATGAAAAATAATAATTCCAATGGTCACACGTACACTTCTATGGATGAAAACTGCTACACAGTGACAAGGGGATCGTTTGTGACGCATGTGTGGTAGTGGTGCACCCGAGGATGAATAAACTACAGTTGTAGCCCCGACCGTGCGGAATGCGCAGCACATCATCTACAGCATAACAAGAATCTAGGGCTGCTATAGGCAGGTGCGATTCATGAAGAATGGATAGCGATGTCGATGGGATACTAAATTTGGAATTGTAGTTGCACAGAGGAAACTCCTTCCTTTTAAATGCCGTAACGCTCATTGGTAAAAGACGATATGGCATAAGTAGGGTTCTACACAACTACATAATGTACGTGTCACGGTGTGTAAGCTTAAAAGAAGGTGGCACTGTTTTGTTTACTCAGCCTTACCGGTGGTATGGTAGGGGTCCAACCCACCGACCGGGTCCATAACGACCGGCCGCGCATTATAATGGCATTGCGCGTACAGAAAGAAAATGTACGCATGGGACTACGCGCAACGGTGTTCGATTCTTCACTGGGCTACGCTACCGAGTAAAATGTGGCGAAAACAACTAAGTATTCCCTCTAAATTACCGAAATTTAGCAAAATCGAATAAGGTTTATCGTGTAACTACATATAACTAGGCCTACCTTTGCTGACTCGTTGTTAGATGTAGAGTATACTTCCGTAATAAATTTAACGATTTTGACCGCAAAATTGTCACCGCCGCTTGTACGATCGCGTGCACACACGTTACACATACACATGACATAAACATTTTGTCGCCCGCTACGACCGTACGAGTTGATGCAGAAACGAGAAATGAATGTGAAAAAACAAACCGACTCATCTAATTTATTTCAATTACGATGAAAAGTTTCCTAATGAAAATCAAGTCAAATTCATCAAACAGTCCTTCAAAAGTAATATCGAGGGATTCAAAATATATTCAAATATTATTGGGGAAAAAAATACGACTAGAAAAAAACAGCAGCTTGTCGAAAAACGCGTTTAAGTACGCTTTATACGTATTGTCAATAGAGGGCGGGGTGGTCGGTCGATATGAGCCGGGCAACTGAGTGCGGAAAAAATGACACCCCACGCGTTCGAAGCCGCCATCTAGAGCGCGTACCTCAGATCGCATTTTCAGTGCGCGCTTGTGAATCCGGAGTATTTTCTCCACACGTGAGTAAAATTTCAGGCAAATTGTGTGATTTTTCACGTTTCTGTTGATAGAAAAACGTTAGGTGTCCGATATTATGGACACCCAACCATACCCGGCGTTCCGTGGCGGGGGGAGATCGGCGAGCAGATCGACGAGCTGTTCTGCCGTAACACTGCTGGTACGCACGGGTTGCTGCAGCAGCTTCGGTGCTTTCGTCCGTACAAACTTTCGAGCAATCTCGCCCTGCAAGCAGTCGTATTGCGACCATTGCGTAGTGTATTTCAAAAATGTGCACCAGCTATGTTTGGTAAATAGTGTTGACTTGCCTGTAAGTTTCTTCTTGTGCATGTAACACACCACTTCCTTTAGGCAGTAATCGTCATGGTCCGGGTTTTCAATGGGCGCCGCCATACTTGCTCCAGCTCACATGTTAGATCATAATATCAGCAATCGCTCTTCCTGCACTTGCGCACTACAACGCATACTCGGTAGATGTACGTACGAGTACAGTAATTTGAAGTGGATTATGAAAACATGAAATAAATCTGAAAAGAGAAACAAGTCGATCTTTAAAGGGGATGGCTAGTAACTGATCAGTTGGAATCAGTGGGAATGCTGGGGGATGATTGTTCCAGTCCTTGTGGGATTCATTTCAGAGTACATTATATATCTATTGTGTGAAAATCATTTGCTTCAGAACGGTCTCATATTCAAGTAATGTGCAGTTTAATGTTTCCAGGCAAAAGCTTTTAATATTGACCAAAAACTGTCCTCTGCAACAACCACTCTCTGACCCTGAAAGTCTTTCTTTTCTTCTTCCTTTTTAACATCTTGCTGCGCGATAGCTGTAGCAGCAGCTAGGCAAAGCAGCTTTTCAAGGATAGCAGCACGTTAAGCCTCTTCTTGGCAGAAATTCATTTACATATTCTCGAAACCCATCTTGAACGGTGGTCAGAAGAGATCTGAATGCAGTGGAAGGTTGTACGTTTGTTTTGTAGGTCTGACTATACCAATACATTATCGCCTGGTACTTTTCCAGGTCCCAAACATTCGCAAATTGTCGCAAGGGATTTGCAAAAAGTTGTTAATATTTGCAAAAAACTGTCGCTAACATTTGCTAACAGTTGCTAATAGTCGCCACCTGTGTTTCGCAAACCCTTTCGCAAATATTCGCTCAAGTGTTGCCAATTGTCGCTAAACATCGCTAAAAGTCGCTAACTGTCGCTAATGGCAGAAGCGAACCTTGATTTTTCGCAAACATTCGTCAGAAAAATTGGCGAATCTAAAATTCGCTACGTTCGCACATGCGTTCGCCGCTCAGTGAGATTCTAGCTTAAAAGTTTGACTGAAATTCTTTGTGAACTACGCCCAGTGTAATTAGTGCATTAATTGCATAGGCCTACATGTTGTACTGTTTACGTACTATTAAAAGAGAGTTTGAACTTTACGCATTTTTATAATGAACATTTTTATTTTCTTTGAGAAGATGGGCAAAGTTCCAGGAGGTATTTTGCCGATTGTTTTCACTAACGGTGCTGACCCGTCATCGGAAAACAATTAAAGCCAATTCGGGATACTGAATTTGTATCATAATTTTCAAATGCAATGAATTATGTCCCACAAAGTCAGCACAAAACCTGAAAACTATCTATAAAAAGCCGTAAAAGGCTTGAAGGAGCTCTCTGCTTTGCAGTCTGATGGCCTTTGTTATTCCACTATGGCCTAAAGTAGACAATCAACAGGTTTTCCTTACAAATGCGCTACCCCCCCCCCCCCGTTTTTGTTTACTATCAGACTTCTATAAATAAATGGAATGTGTTCAGTTATTATACCAATCTTAATGATGATGATTTCGTGGGATGAAATACATAGCAGCAACTTCGTCGCAAGCTCTTATACGACAACGTGATGAGGAAATTCAAAGGGGTCAGAAATGGGATAAAAGGAAACCCAGTTTATTGCACGCCAATTAAGTAACAGGTTGGAACATTATCTATCACTCAGACTTACGCAATCACAATGACAAAGAAACCGCTGTTTAAATGAATGAAGTCTGATTGCATTGAGGATGATTTCATAGACTTGATAAGGATGAACAAGGGTGTATGGATAGAATGGTTTTGCTCCTGATGGGAAGGAGAAAAGAAACGATCAAGATCATTAGCAACCATGCAGCCGTGCATTCCACAAAGGCATTGATATATCAGCAAGGAAGAAGATTTCTTCGAGATATTGTACAACTTTATGGGTTTTTTTCTGTGCTCCATGTCTATGTTGGCATTGAGACTCAATCGTTCGAGATGATAACTATCAGCACAATTGGGGAGGTGGGAACTTATAGTCCCCCCCCCCCCCGCAGCATAAATTGTTCTTCCATTTTAAGCCCAGTAGATCTTTTATTGTTATAAATAGTATGACGGTGTGTGCAGATTTCCCAAGTCTCTTGCAGGTAAAAGCCTAGCTCTTATATAAAAGCCGTAAAGGCTAGAAAGTAGGAAATAGGAAAAGTACAAAAGCTTTAAAAAGCAGAATAAAATTGGCATTCGCAGGCCTCCACAATCATGAGGCATGGACATGCGATATCCAGCACAAAAGGTATTGCCCGTGACTGCTTGCTTTATACAATGATTAGTCGCGGGTGGTCAAGGTTATTGCGTTTCTGCGTAGGACGCTGCAAGAAGTGGCCATCCAAAGAAACTGAATAGGTGTATGACAGAAGCGATTTTACATGCCTGATTTGCCCAATGTTTCCCAATCCAATCCTTGGAGAACGTACCTCAAATGTCAGGGTTGCACAGGAAATATGTCCATGGAGGCCCTCAAAGAGAGGATTTCTGATTTTATGCGAGAGGATACCTGCCTGTAGATAGGTGATTTACTTCGTGCTGACACTGTGCGTGCGTGCATGACTAGTGATGATCTTAAGGAGATTTTTAGAACTTCTGTAGATAATCCCGAACTTTGACGCGCTCTGTAACTGTCTGCCCCATAACAGAGAGGGGAAAAACTCTGTGAAATCTTGATAATTCCACGTCCTACCTATGAATACTTTTTTTTTTTTTGCAATCAAACGAGATAGTTGAATATCGTTCGAGGGGAGGGGAGAACTTTAAAAGGCTGGAAATAGGGGGAAAGCAAACGAGATGATGCCAAGAGAGGGCCAGAGTAGAAACACCACAGTTATAGCCCGACATCTACCAGCGGTGATCGGTGAAAACGGGTATTAACACTCACGTATACAGTAATACACATGCACATCACACAAAAAGACATAATAGGGCCTATTGCACAATACTATCATCACATATTGTATACTATATGCATGCCTGTCTTTATATCTGTACTGTAATCAAACATAGACAGCTTTTTGTTTGTGTAACCCTTTTGGAGTTAACATTTGCGCATAATTCTTTTGAATACTTCGAATAATGGGCAGTGTCCATGTATAACTTTGTTTGGTTATTACGTTCGGGTTTTTTTTTTTCAGTTGCCTACATGTAAACTGCTTAAGTTTGATCATAAGAATACAGATCGTTAATGGAAGACGATTTTTAGAGGATATAAAACAGCAAGACTTCTCTATGAATCACATTTTTAGCTATATTCGGGAAATGTGAAGTCACTGTTTAGGTAGGCTTTCTTATTCTAATGCAACACTCTAGCGTCCGGATGGGACATGCAATGTCTCCCTTATCAGAGGGGGTAGTGTGTGGCATAGTGGATAAGACTCGATCCTGACTCCCAAACGGAGGACTAGTGAGTTCGATTCCCGCCCAGTGCTTACGTCCTTGGACAAAAAAAATATACCCACCATGTCCCCCTCGACCCAGGTGTACAAATGGGTACCTGGCAACGCTGTAGGCTAGTAATAATGGTAGGGTCCTCTGGTAGAACAGTGGCGACACTGAAGAGGCTACCCTGGATATTAATAGAAGACCTTATTATTATTATTAAAGTGCAGGGTCGTGCGTTGCGCCATGTTTTGAGTCGTATAGCCGATCAAAATAAGGCGATGTTACTATGCAACCATTTCTCTGATGCCCTGCAAAGTTTGGCTGCATGTGCATCATTCGTAGGAAAGTTCAGCTGGTGGAAGGGGAATGGGGGTGGGATGAGATGGGGGAAGAGGGGGGGGGGGAAGAAGAGGAAAATAGGGGGATCGATAGGGAGAAGTGTTCCCTACGAGAGTAGAACAAACAGGCGTGCTGACAGCGAGCGACTTCTTACGTTTACAAATGAACCGCGTGATGCTCAGATCCATAGCTGGAACCAGGTCAAGACTGACTTGAGAAGCTCTGACCGAAATTAAAAAAAAAAAAGAAAGAAAGAAAGAAAGAAAAAGAAGAAAATGAAAAGAAAATGAAGGAGGAAGAGGAAGTGAGACATGTCGTGGTAGAGTGTTGTCTGCTTCGGTCTCTTGTTGAACAAGTCGTCTCAGGGGATGCCGCGTGCAGAAACGCGAAATTCGAAAACACGGGACCATGCACATCTCCGAATTGAGATAAAATAGAAAGAGAGATGGAGACATCGTGGAGTGGGGTATTTATTGGAGAGCGAGAATCCGCAACTCTCCAACAGAGATTGGAAAATTGCATTATGTGAGAAAATTACATTCTATTTTCGCACGGCTAACGCGCGTGATTGTGCACTATCACAACAATCCATCTTTGATTCCTATTTTCATGGCTTTATCACCGGGACTACCGCCTAAAATATCGACTAAGTGACATTTCAGCGCGCTCTTATTTTTGTTTTCTTGTCATGCACTTCAAAGAATTAAACAAACAAACAAAATAAATTTGAAATGATGTCTCGCCTTTCGACATCCATTTAAGCGTACGCTCTGTACACTAGTTATCGATGTTTCGGGTTTGTTTGTTTGTTTTGTTCTTTATTTTGGCTGTGTTTCTTTCTAGGTTTCTTTATTCGCTTACTTGCACATAATGGATGTGACAGGATCTATTCATCAACAACCAAAATATATCTCGCTACTATGAACATTCGGGTGAGTTTCAGAGATATTCATTTGACTGGAATATTTTCGAAGGATGATATTTTATCACTGTAAGTGCTGTCAATAGAGTACGTGCTGTCTGCGACTGACTATGAATTTTATCATGCAAGTTATGCTCCTCACTGTGATGACATAAAAAGACGAATTATTTTTGTATGAAATATTTACCCAGTCTAAATCCATGCAATTTCTATTTTTGTGTGTATGACGTGAGCACGTCACATATGGGTTTGTGAAATGAATAACGGTATGAAATTCCTGTCTCAAACTAGAGCATTAATATGATATATTAGGACATCAGAGTCAGATTTTTGCCAGGGGCAACACACTTATATATCGCAGGTGTAGTAGAATGATCGATTTCGTGCCTTCAACGGAATCCCAGTGGGAAGAAATTCAATTTTGAGTTCGATTCAAGTTGATAAGGGCAAGAGACATATCATTTGTATTGGCATGTCCGCCAAGTTCCCTAAATACTCAATTGTATGTTGAAAATGTGGGGAAAAGCTATCATCTCATGTAACGGAGCAACGTAGATATTATAAACCTACCTATCTATCTATCTATCTATCTATATCTATTTATCTCTCTATTTATCCATTAATCAATCAATCTAGTATATGATTTGTCTCTATCTATTCATCTATCTATCTCTTTCTATCTATCAAATAATCAATCAATCTTTTTATCTCTCTGTCTATGCCTACATAGTTAATACCAATTAATCTAATCATCTATCTATCTACCTCTCCATTTATCTCTCCATCTATCAATCATGTCCCTCTCTCCCTTTTACTCTTTCCTTCCTCTGGTTTTCGATATGATGAGATATAAAAGATTATGTGTATTGTCCTTTTTGTACCAAGGGTGTATGTGTGCTTGCGTTATCATGTGAGAGAGAATATATGGATGCGCAGGAGAGGGATAAAGAATGAAATGGTTATGTAAGGAAAAAACCAATGACAAGAAAGATGAACGGGAAAAAAAGTCTCCGCTGACGATGACTTTGTTTTTCTCTCCAGTCATGTCTATCAAGAAAACCCAACAAAATGATACAAAACAGCGAACAAAACAAAGATAAGAAAGAAAACAGAATCAAGCTGCAAAATGTTTAAACAGGATGACATTGAGATAAATATAGCAAAGAGGAAACAGACTCAGAAGTTGCTAAATGCGTCTCAAAAACAAGCACTTCATTTTGAATCCTCTGCATTGGCAAGTTGCCTACCGTATTGCTGATTTTTTTTCACTTCCCTTTATTTACCTCAAACTTTCAACCTTGTGTTAAGTCCTAGTATCGCTACTGTCCTTTCTTCGACACATGGTCTAAATCGTGACGAGTAAGTAGACCCAGACTGCGATGCAAGTTGAGTAAAGGGAGGAAAATCTAAGCGATTACCTTCTCGAAATGCATCTCTCCCTCACTCGGACGAAAAGACACGTCATGTTTCGTTGCACGATTTTGGTGTGTGTTTTCCCCCTATCTTTGATTGTTGCATTTTCCACGGGAAGAGCTATTCCTGTATGCCTGTGTCTATAAAGTCTTGTTGTAATGTGTCACAAGGAGAATAATAATGATTCTTATCATGGGTGCTATATTCTCCATACCCTGCCCCATCACTCCCCCTTCTACTTTTCTCTCTCTTTCTGTTTCCCTAAACATGTAAAATTTCTTTTTCTGTACCTGTTTGTCTAATTGTCTATAAGGCAGTCCATTCACCTATCTAATCTCTTTCTCTCCGCCTGCTACATCCATAATCATAGGCCTGATTATATAGATATAAATAGATAGATAGATAGATAGATAGATAGATAGTTAGTTAGTTAGTTATATAGATAGATAAATAGATAGATAGATATCATTAAATAAATAAATAAATAAATTGGTACGTATAGATATATAGCATCTTGTTTCCTTTCACCATCTCCAACTGTCTTTTTCCATCAATCTCGGCTACTTCTCCATTTACTCTTACCGGACAACAGGCTGTATCCTTTTGTTTCGTTCGGTTTGGTTCAGTTTGCTCTGCTTTTTCCCCCGTCCATCCTTGACGCTCTGGCATATTTGAAGAGTGTTGTCTTTCATTATTGCGCGTATGGGAGGGAGGGAGGTATGAAGGAGGACGGACTGCGGTAACTCCGCAGGTAATACAGGAGAAGTGCAGCAAACTCCGTTCTGGCGAGTATATTTTCATCGCAAGGAGAGATAGCAATGATAATAAAGGACACTGCGGCTTTCAAGATGCGTCACTCGGCTGTGAGATCTCTGTCAAGGTGAGGCGCGGAGAGGCGAACGAAATGATAATATTATTGTCACACGAACGCATTTATACGTCATGCACTTTTTCATGTGTACCGTGTGTTTTGATTTGGTATAGAGGAATAGGGGGCATTTGGGTTTGTATTACCATACACCTTGAAATCGATTTGATACGAGTACGTGTGGAGCGAATCTAGAATGCTATACAGACACACGTTCATGGCTTATAAGCCTTTATCAACAAGGACTTGAGTTGAACGAAAAGGTGCAGGACGCCTTTGGGTTAAAAAAGAAGAAAAAAGCATAGCCTCATTTTTTTTTACTGTATCCCTCTGTCGTAGTCTGAAACAACAAAAGAAAAGTGTGAATTCATTATTTTCACAGAAACGGAAACTGTTCACTCTATTATGGTATTTCTCTGACTTGTTTTTCGTTACGAAATTTCACCATTCGATCAAGAATTTATTTTCATATAATCCCATATATTCAGCAGAAAACGATACTTTAGGGGTCGCTGTGTAGACTGATTTCTCTGGAATGTGTTTTGCCTATAATTTGTCAGGTATGTACGTTAAAGTACGTCCACCCCAAAAGACGTTGTACATAAAATCTTTGACACAAGAAGATTGCGGAAAAAAAAGTTTTCCGTCATCTTGAATTTAGTTCTTCATGGCGTATAGATGCGCATAGAGGAAACGACAGCCAGTCCTGCCTCCCTCCTTATTTACACTGCTATTATCTTTTCGTCATACTTTTTTTTTTTTCTGTTCGACCAGACGGATACACTGCACTGACAAGGTTTCTGGAGATGGGGTACTGTACTCTTAGCTGTTGAGTGTCTCCGCCCCTCCCTTCGTCATCAGTAGAGCACTATAAGAGGTCCTGTTGGGTACCGCGTTTATGCATTTGTTTGCTCACAATTGCCATAGTGATGATGTTACTCGTTTACTCGGTGTGTGTGTGTATGTGTGTATGTGTGTGTGTGTGTGTGTGTGTGTGTGCGTGTGCGTGTGCGTACCGTGTCAGGTATCGGCCAATACACTCTGCATGTCCTATAAAGTTGACAAAATGTGTTCATCAGTCATTGCATCTTCCGCAGGATAAAGTTGCTCCAGCGAGTACGGAAGGAAAGTATGAGAAATACAGAGGAGAATTTAGAACGATTTTAAAACGATTAGAAAACAAACCAGAAGAGCAACCGGCTTTTCTTCTTGGAGTACGCATTTGGTTTCAAACCCACCGGTTCAATAGTGCTTTTGCAGAAGAGACCCAATATCGTGTAGTTCTGATTTAAGTTTGGAAAAAATAAAAGCGAACAGGGATATAAGCAATGTCGAGTTTCAACTTTTATCTCATCAATCTATCAGCTATCATATCCTCATCTTTCCAGTGAAGTTTTCTTCAGTTGTTGTATAGCAGCATGACTAGGAACCCGAGACAGTACGAGCGAAGACATCTGCTTCAATAAATCCCTTTTCTCAGCATCGGATTTTCTCGAGTTCCTTGCAGAAAGAAAAAAGGCTTTTCACCTTTCAATTCAGTGCATTTATTTGTTTTGATTGTTATTTTTGGTTGTTGACCTTTCTTCCATGAACCACTGTCACTGACGACTAGATTGTGGCTGCAACATATTTAAACTACATGTATATGTATATGTATTTTTATCTATCTATCTATCTATCTATGATATATATATATACATGTATATATATATATATATATATATATATATATATATATATACATATATATTATTATTATTATTATTATTATAAATGTATAAATATATATACATATATATATATATATATATATATATATATATATATATATATATATATATATAATTAATATTATAAATGTGTAATATATATGTATATATATAATATAATATATAATATATATTATACAATACATTTAAAGGATAGGCCCTATACATATATAAGAGAAAGAGAGAGGAGAGGAAAGATATCATACATCCTTAACGTGAGAGACATATTACCGTTATTTTGTATATCTGCGAGAGGTTGTCATATTCGCACTTCGTTTGTGTATTTTTTCTGGTTTAACAACTATTGTAAAGAAAGACAAAGAGGCAAGAGGCAAAGAAAGGTAGTTTTATGACATGATTTTTCTCAACAACAACGACGAAAACTAAACGAAAGGTTCACTGAGTATTGGGTTTGCGAGTATGAAACAACACGAAATTCCCAACCATCCGGTAGGTTCAAGTCACTTTCTAAAGTGGATAATTCGCCTGAGAGGCTTCTCTTTCTTATGTTCTTCTCCAGGGGCGAAAATCCGGGGACTAATTTTTACCGTCGATTCGCTGGTGTTATGGGACACCCCGTTATAGAATTCCGAGGAAGGCTCGCATTGTCTCGGGGAAGATTCTCCTTGGTTCCCGTGGGGGAAAAAATCCTGAATGCGCGTTAACTCTACGAAGTCATACCCTTCAACTCCGATAAGACGATGAACTGTCTGTGCGAGTACACCCCCCCCCCCCCTCCAAATTGTCTTGTTACCTTTTAATTTGCCCCCGCGTCTTGTCTCGAAGCTATCTGAGTCTTCTTAATAGCAAATCGGGAGTTACTCCGGTGTCATCTTATAAAGGAATGGTATAGCATTGGTTGAGGTGAGGATTCAGGTTTTAACATTTTGCAAGATATATACTTAGAAACTACGTAATGTAATTCTCAGAGAAATTCAATGATCATTTGATGAAAATCTGGTTTGCAATGGCTGAGATATCCAAAAACAAAATAAAACAATAAAACAAAGCGATCCTAATAAAAGGTGGGTCCTACCGTTTATTAGGATTTCTTTGTTTTGGATATCTCGGCCATTTCAAAACCAATTTTCATCAAATAAAAATTGAATTCCTCTTAGATGCTAGCTCTTTCATTACAGGTTTCTCATTATCTCAAAAAGCAATCACAAAAAACGTTGGAAACCTGCAGCCCCATCTCAGCCGAAACTCTACCATCCCTTTAAAGGCGATGTCCTCGTAAACGGAAATAAGAGGGGGAAAATGTCAAACAAAAGATGAGGAGCAAAATTAGTGAAAACAGTACAAAAAAGTATTGCATGAGAAATTTCATCCCCAACCATTTTGATGTATACAGGCATGTCAAAATGGCCTTTTAGGGCTGTTCGCAATGCAATGGACTTCTCCTTACAATCTTTAAAGGAGACCTCCGGATGATTTTCAAACTTTTACATTTGAACAACTATAAATTGGTTATATACTGAGGACAGAGTTTCAGAGTTTTTAATGATTGGGATGAGGAATAAGAATGCTTTAAAAATTTGTAGCAAATTGCAAAGAACAAGGATGATGACACGGCAGCCTCACCATAAGAATGCATTATATAGTTGGGGCTCAAGGAAGCAGAACAAAAAAAAACAAGGCATGCTTAGATTCGACACAGGTGAACTTGTTAAGCAAATGGTATTGTAATGGACGATTACACTGCTACATTTCTGAAATATGTGAGTCTCCTATTGTTTATCTGCTCAAGGTCAACAATACGTTTCACAAATCTATACATGGAGCTGTCGATTTATGTACTACATGATGTGAAATTATGAAAATCGTCTGGAATGCTCCTTTAAAGCGCAAAATGATAATTTACTTTTCATGTATCTGTTATCTGTTGAAGGACGTAGGTCTTCATGTGCATAACGGAATTAAACGTTTCGTGCTTGCCCAATGCGCACATAGTCTGTGATTGATGGATCTTGAAGAATCTGTCTAGAATAAGATAACTTTCGTAACATACAATACGAGCACAGTTTAAAAAGTTGCAGTCACATTGTTTTGCCATTATCTTGTTTTCGTTTGGCATACAGGACGCCACGTGCGTTGACTTACTGACATTCAGAAAGTTCATGACATCCTTTGATGGACGCGATGGCATTTCGAACATTAGTCGAATGTCACAAATGCTCACTTGAACTTTCCGATTCTCCTCCCGCTGATTTCTTCCAAATAACTCTTTTTGTGAGGTGTACAACCATGCACGCACGCACATATCACATACAGACACAGACACACACACGCAGCTATGTATTATGGAAGAGTCAGAAGAAGCAGGAGAGAAAGGCATTGAGAGGATGGAAGAGGGAGGGAGGGATCTTTCGATTTTTCTATTATTCATAGAAGTACTTTCGCCAGCTTATGTATTGAACATATTATTCACATTGATGAGCAATTGCCCATTCGGCTGCGCGCAGAATGATGTGGCCACTTTTCGTTGGCAGGAGCATTTTGATGAGGATTGTGCGCAACGCCGCATACTGGGTGCAGTATATCTTGAGCAAAATTCACAGCCGCTGAGCTAGGCAGCGCAAACATCATCGGCTTTATTTGAGTGAATTGACCACGGGAAATCCACTCGACCCGGCCGATGCCTTCGTATTTTGCATCCTGTCCTCATCCCCTCCCCGCCTCACTTTCGATTCGATTTTAAAATGCCATTTCCTTCTCCCCTGTCGATATTATTTGCACCGAGAGTGCACTAAGGATTTACGTCTCTATAAATCACGCCCAAAGGGGGCGTTCTTTTTTCATGTTTTCGATAGATTTGTATTATTTGATGGTTTTGTTTGATAAACTTAGACATTCATATTTCGCTTCTCAAATAAACGGAAAAATAATCATTATGTAATCAAAACTGACACATTCAAAATGATATATTATACATTATGCCAAATCCTATCAATACATGACACGTCAAATGTTATTCATTTGATGTATAATAAACATATATATATACAGTATTGTATGGAAATTTGTAATCTTTCATCTTGTTTTTATTATCTTGAAAACGAGAAGACTAGGAAGGGCGATATTACCAACTCCCGAAATGTCAGATTAACTGCTATTCGCGAAAATTGTGTACGCGACAATATCAGCGTAAGGGACCACAGCGTAAAAGTTGAAGGAATCCCTTGGGTGAGTTGCGATTGATATCAACTTATGACGGATGCGTTAGCGCTCAGCCAGCTGGTGTCTCAAAAAGTACTGTCTGTATTGTCAATACTTCCTCGCTTCTGTCTTTCATTCAGTTCTTCCCCCCCCCCCCTTCCTGTCTGAGCCAGGTTCCTCTTTTCAGAATAGTCCTGATGAATCCCCTTAACGTTTCTTTTGAATACTTACCTCTTTGTCTTGAAGCATCTTTTAAATGAGCAGGGCACAACCCGTTCATGGGCTTGTAATAACACTTTGGCATCAATACCGTGGAAGCGTGAGCGCGGTATCGTTTACCCGTTTTGCCATGTTTGCGCGCGAGACGATTCAACCCATTCTCGTGAAGTAGCCCCAGGCCTTAGCTTTTATGTCAGGTGCAAGATCGGTCGCATCTTTTTTGTTTCCTCTTCCCGTCGAATAGCTCTCGGGGCTTAGCTTGTCAAAACGATTCGCTCGCCGATCGCGCTGTCAATTTCAGGTGCTTCTTCGACTATACATGAGCTGCGAGAATGCTGAAACGTGTATTCCAATCAGGTTTGTCGATCGGCGACTCTCAATTTCAGTAATATCAGGTTATCTGATATCTTCTGAAAGGGGTCAATACAGTTAGATCAGGATAGAATACACTAAAAAATTGTCGTGCAAGAGGAAGACTGACTATCTTCGTAATTGAACGAGCGAGAACAAAACAGAAAAAACAGACATTGTCAAATGCGAACATGATATATTGATGGCTGTATCAATTTCAGCTCGAAGTTTGACGCTTTCGTGGAGCTAATCGTGGTATATACTTTGATTTATTTTCATGTCGCTGTGTTTTGTTACTCCGGGCAACGTGTTCATCCATTTACCAGTCTCTTAATTAGATTTGCTGAAAGGGATAAATTTGCAGATGCAATCCACATCTTCTTCTCCATGAAATGAGTTTTGAGCTGATTTCCGGGGTTTTTTTTTTTCATTCTTTATGCCTTTCTTCTATCTGAATTACCAAAAAAAAAAAAAAACAAAACAAAAAAACAAAACAAGGAACCCACGAAAGAATGATAAGTATGTGAACCTAATGTCATGGAAACAGAAATAATAGTCATTATGTAAAGATTCTATTTTTGTTGAATTGGTATGGTTATGATACACATAGTATCATACGATAAAAACAATTTGTTTCAATGTAATAATATCTGTCAAATGCCTGCATAAAAGGTAAACAAGTATTCCCTCGATTTTCTTGTAATGTATACGCGGAACACACAGAATCTCACTAATTATCATGATTATTTACTGGCAGAATTATGCCTTTCATAAGTTTATTTAGGCCTACATATTTCATTACTATAATCAGGATCTGTTTATTTTCTTCCATCCAGTTTGGAGGTGAAATGGTCAACCGACTGAGCTCTCCTCGCTCGCTTACCCTTGTTATCGCCGCCGACGGTCTGCGAGGGGTGGCGGCCAACGCGCTGGGCATGAGCGACGAATTCATCCAGGAGTCCTGCAAGTCCTTCTGCGCCGTTTGCTCGATGGAGCGCGACGACCAGCCCAACCTGCCGACGCCGGAGACCCGCGTGTTCCGCCTCAAGCTCGACCTGTCCGCCTTCGGCGTCGAGTTCCGCGTGCCGGACATCAGCCGAGCCGTGTTCTACCTCAAGATATTCGGTACCTTTCGCAATCGGTACATGAAGCTCATGTGTCATCGAGGGGATTCGAACCTTGTTCGACAGCTTCGGCTCAATTCAGACCCAATGGTGAGTAAGGACACATTTACCTTGACCCGGAACAGCTGATGGTCTTAATAATGGTTCGATGACAATGGTTCGATGCGACAATTGCTCCCATGAAGTATCTGCACGCTTAGTCTAACATGAAACCTACCCACAAACATAACCCTAACCCCACTCCTGATCCACACATCAAACTATTAAACATAAAGCCCTATGAAAACCCTAACCTTACCATAAGTCCTTGATGAAACTAAGACCAGACCAATGTCGCAGGAGCAAATATCTTGTCACCCATAAGTGGTTCCAAGATGTATGGTTGTCATCGTCGTAAACTCTTGTTTTCAGCAATGATTCGATGCTGCTATACATCCACAGCTATGAATACTAGAATACTACCACTCCTGCTACTATTGTTTACTACCGCTACTTTTACGTCTTCTGCTGATTACGGTAACTGCGATGCTGATATAACAATCACGTCAAAAATTCAGATTTTTTTTTTTGTTCATTATGTGAAGTCTTCTCTTTTGGAGAATCTGTTACGTATCTGATCTGTTTTATGTTTCTTTTTATACGGTCTGTGCCATCAATCCCATACTTGCAGTTGATGCGCAATATATTCCAAGAGTCGTTCAACACGTACAAGACGAAGGGCGAGCGCAAGATGTCCGACGTGGAAGCGATGAAGTTGCGCTGTAGCAGCCGACTGACTGAGGTCAAGATGTCATATCGTCGAGAGCCGCTGTTATACATCGAGGACGAGCACATGGTAGTGTCGATAGAGGGCGATGCAAGCAGAAGTTTCAACTACAGCTTAGGTGAGTTTTGCCCAGATAGTCACTTGTTCATATTCTTTATACTCACTTGGTCGAGCCATTCTGAGAGTTTGTTCCTCTCCTCGTAAGTTCCTTTTGCATTTTTTGTTTCTTTCCCTCGTCTGGTCCCCTCAGTCCTTCCACATCTACTACTTTCTAAAATCATGATTTATTTTCGAATAAGTTGAAGGACAAGTTGATATATGAATAAGGTTCAAATTTGTTATTACTTTCTAATTTTCCCGATCTAATGCTCTTTAATATTTTATTAATGACAGTAAAGAACATTGTATTAAGTATTTTTAGTTTCAAAACTTCATTATAGTGTCGAATTAAAAAGTTGCTTTGAAGCAGGTTTGTTATCGTTATCGATGTTTTTTGTGTGAGGTCATGACGTCGATGATGTTTGCTGTTAAAACAGTTACAATAATCATTATCAGAAGTACATGTACAAGTAGAGAGAGAATAATGAATAAACCAGATCAATAGCGGATTCATAGTTTTGTTTTTGTTTTGTTTTGTTTTGTGTTTGCTTTTGTTTTTGTTGTGGGAGGCTATGTGAAGAGGAGAAAATACATTCGATATATCCAGCAATGAGGAGGGTTATAAAAACACGATAGGCTGGTATATATCTCTAGTGGGAGCAGTCATTATTGTTCTTCAAAATTGTATGTTAATGTTACAACACCAAACAAACAAATAAACAAACAAACAAACAAACGAAGAAACAGGGGAGTTGAATTTATCTTTTTTACAAATTGCTTTGCTTTTTTTTTATTTTGTTTAATTTTCGACCACCGTCTTGAAGGCTTTGAGCTCAACACCGGTCTGCGCGGCCTCGAGTGCCTCGACAAGTTCATCAACCAGCTGGTCCTCGCCGACGGCATGGATGACATCGTCAAGGCGCTCTCCTTCAAGTCCAAGTGCACGCAGAGACTGAACGACGACATGATCAGACACAAGTTGCACTCCGAGATGAACCGGCACCAAAACAAGAACGACTCCCCGACGAACGCGAAGCCAACGAATAATTTCATGGACGAGTCGTAGCATTTTTGACAACTTGGAATGGTTTGTTGTATGTAAATCAACTGCCTCTTTCCTCTCTTCCGCGGTTTTACACAACTCTCTGCCGTCGGACACTTTGCGGGAACCTCGTGGGAGCCGTCCTATCTTCTTCTCGGGACACCGAGCACGGTAACGGCAACGGTCCGGTTATTTGCTATGGTGCGCCAAAAGGAACCATGTCTGGTTCTCTCTTTTTTTTTTAAATCAATAATTCGGTACAAAATCACCCAAAATCTTATTCTTATGCCAAAATCAAGAGCAACAAAATCACCAACTGAAGATTTATTTTGTAGCAGAATTATTAGCGAGGTAGTGATATTGTCATAGAACCAGACATGGTTCCTTTTGGTGCACCAGAGCAAAAAAAAAACCAAACAAACAAAAAAAAAAAAAAAAAAAAAAAAAAAAAAACCGGTCCTGTGCCGTTACCATGCCCGGTGTACCGAGGCCTTTGCGCCTTTGCGGGATATCGGCGCATCAAGCAAATTTTCACCATTGTGATTACCGTCTTGATAACGACAGTAGTCGTTTCGTCTATCTCTCTCTTAAAAAAAAAAAAAACACACCATATTTTATCCGCTTGTCACAGAGGAATAGAGGCCTTCATGTCACGTTCTTAGAGGCTAGATTTCTTGTCTTTCATTGAATGAAATTGCCAAAGGCAAACAATTAGTTTTTATGCTTTCGTTTGAATGAACTCATTTGCAATCAACTGACGTTATTGGATATCTTTTCCATTTCTCATCCATTTCGTAAATATGATGACATGCAGAAAGCACTCGCACCACGGCAGAAGTAGATGGCAGAGCAAAATTGCTTTGAATAACCAATATACATTGTCTTATAGCATTGTGTAAGAATGATTTACTGATGATAATGAAAATGAGTACTGTAGCTCTTACCACACAAGTCGTAGTACTTGAGAAAATCTTGGATATGTGTAATTTCTGCTTTTTTAACTGTACACGGCACTGTTCTACTTTTTGTTCCATTTTTGGTTTTTGTTTTTCAATTTCCGAATTCCAAATAGAATGGGACAATGATTTTATCGATTTTTTCAGAGAAACTTTGAGATCGTCACGAAAATTTTCATCATTCTAGTTTAGTGACGTATGGACGAGTTGGTCGAATACCGCACAAAATTGGCAATGGCAATGGCGGTCATTGCCACAGAGTACAAGATCTTGTTACCAAGATATTTACAGAAGTTGTCTCTATAACTTTTATTCAAAATAAAGACGGATTTGTGAAGTAAGGGAAGCCACTTCTCTGCTGTCCATGTCTTACCCAGGATAGTTTATGAGATGAAAATCGTAAAAACTTAGAAGCTGACTGAGAAGACTCAATATATTCATCTGATTTGATCATTGGAAAGATGAATATAGTGGACATGATGGAGTTCCGAAGTAAAGATTTATATCTGAAATTGTTTGATCGATGCTATTTATCCATAAAAACACTTTTCTCAACTTTAAACATTTCTGACATCTGACTGTGCCTTCATATGAATCGTGCAAAGTATAGTCGATAGTAGACAAATTCGTCACCACAGTCATAAGTGAAATACCCGGTAAATCGTTCACAAACTGAATAGGCTATACTTGATATTTGTATTGGTGTCTGTGTCCGTGACTTTTGTTGAGTTGAGAAGTGTAAAGCGCCATGTTCATATTGTATGGTGTTACACTTCACAAAGTTTTGTTTGTAATAATCACGTGTTAGCTTGCTCTTTGTCCTATAAGATCTTGTCGTTTAGACTTATAAAGCTGCCTTAAGCTCACGATTGTAGCGCGAATGCAAGGCATAAATGATAAAGCATTTTCTGTTTTTACGTGTGGATATATAGGTCTTGCGTAATGATGTCAGTCATATCTAATAGAAACAAAATAATGATAAAGCCATTCTGTCCCATGAGCTTTCACCGAAAATGTATGATGCAAAACTGATCTGTGTCAATATGATGCCTCACTAACTGATGTCTCTCTTTAATATTCATAATTTCCTGCATACTTTGACACGAACAAAAAGAACATGATTGTAACGGATGAAAGTCCTCTGGATGTTTAATCCCAAAGCAAAACTCGGTGATTCATTGTTGCACCAAAGCTGATATCGCTGCGCGACAGGGAGGGGGCTCACTTCGCAAGCTGTTCCTCTGCGTGATGGGATCATCCTACCCGGAAACTGTTGCTATATTCTCTCCCAAGAATCGGATGCTGAATGTCATTACATATCCTTTTCCTGCGTGTGGGCGCGGGGTGAAAGATGTGATACATCCGTGTCAGTACTACAAGATACTGCCGAAGAACCCAGGGAAGGAGCCTGACAAGTAACGTACTACCTTGCAAATGGCCTGTGAAATTTTGACCTTTTTACTGACGAATCCTTTCCCGCGTTTTTCATGGTGTAAATGTACACGTTGAGGATTATGTCAATGAGAAATACGGCATTTGCAGTATGAAGGCCTATTTCTTTTAGTTTCGCGATGTGAACTCTTGCTTCTTTGGTAATCGTAGTATGATTGAGACTTGAATGATAGTACTCGTGAAATGGCATCTGAATAATTTGTATTTTTACACAATCAGGAAGATTACTTACTAGTAACTCTCTTTATTGTAAACATTGTATTTGCAAGCTTTTCAAGACTTGCTGTGGAAGCGAAGGCAGACTTCTTGTGGCACCATTGCACAACAGTTTAAAAAGATTTGTAATATGAAATGATATAGTTTTTATTTGTCTTTTTAATATTGAGAAATCGTGATGTTGTAACATGCTTGGTGAATGAGTAGTGTAAAATATGGTCGTTAGGTGCAGGTACCTTAAAATTGGGCATGGTTGTCGCAGATTTTCGTAATAACGTATCTCAAGAAGCCCCATGAACAAACTGGAAAACTCGTAGAAAGTCAATTCAATCCATTGCGTAAAAAGGAATATTATACATTAAAGGTTGCAAATGGGTCATCTAGAAATCTTGCACTCATTTTGCTTTCACTGTGCCGATAATTCTATCTGCAGGCTTGCAGAACAGAACACACGGCTCGTACATCCTGATACACACATACATTCAAGCATCAGTGCGTAAATTACTAGTAATCATGCTCTAGTTATAAATGTGTCCAGGCCTCAGTGTAGGCCTACAATATAGGAGACCCCGTATAAATATCACTTTCATGCACCCAACTTCCAAAGTATCATGGAAAAGGGCTGATAATAGTCTTTGTTTCTAATGGCAGAAATTGCTTTCACAAGTGCTTCCTTGTTTCCAAACTGAGACTGATCTTTGTGATGAGACCCTGTGTGTCATGTGCCTGGCGTAGAACCTATTGATAGCCCCAGCGCAACCAGTCCTGCTCAAATTTCTGCTGGGTTTACTCTTGGCTGTAAAACATTCACTAACAAATGGCTTTCTTGTAGGCTGGCTGCATTGTATCAGGACTCTACACAGGTAAGCCCTATTTCGTTGCCAATTTGGTGTTTGACAGTGAGGACCAATGCCGTTTGGCACTGGTGAGGACGGGTTGTCGTAGAGTAATATCAATTATTGCATGATTGGATGTGACCTTTTTTAAGGATGGGGGAAGCGGATGGGTAAGTTCTATGAAGTTTTCCTTAAAGTATTTGTATCATGCTCCTTTACTTTGCAATTTCAGTGTCTGTTGAATGACACATGCAAGGGTAGCTGCTTCGTGAGTCTGTTTGCTTGAGAACCAACGATATTTTTTTTCCTTTTTTCGCTCCCCCATTCCAAGTTTTGTCTCAACAAAGTTCGGAGACTTTGCAAGATTTTTTCAAAAGGTGAATGATGATTTACTCTGACGCACATCTACAGGAATATTCTAACGAAATTCATAGCGATTATTGTTGGAATCTTCGCTCATGTACACTGAACTATAGTTTTTGGATTCTTTGAATAGAACGTGCCACTTCTGAACGAGACCAACACGAATCGCATGGCAAACACTGGCGTCACACTGTCCCGAAACTGAGCAACGACAAAAACTCGGCTCTGATCGTATTAACGCTCTGATCGTATTAACATCGTATCGTTCGTAAGCCGCCGTATGACAGCCGATGGAGTTTCTCAGGCTCCAGCAGCAACTTCGTGAACAGTGGTGAAATCCTCGTGAAACTATTGTGTTTCCTTCGTGTCACTTTCGGGTAAACTTCGTAACAAAGATTCACATCTTCGTATAGCCTTCGCGTGTTGTTCGGATGCCATCGTGTGACTTTCTGTATAAACACCGTACATATTCGGCGGTTGATTGGCTATTGACCAAGTTCGGGACCAACTTGTGAAGTTATGAATTCCATATTCTTATCGCCATTTTGCGTCAATTTCGGGACACTGTGACGCTACGCCGAGACTGTGGCGACAGAAGTTTTCATCTTGTTAAAATATGTGTAACGACAAGGAGAAGGGCCGGGCATGCGCGCTGATCGTAGATTCTTGTAGTGATCAGTAATGCAGATTAAAGGAGTGAATCCGTGTGTCGTGGCAAACTCGTCACCAAAATGACGTGCATTCACTGTCGGGATCGTGCAGTCTTGAACCCTGCCATGATAAACGCAACCAGTACACATGTAAGGACAGTGATACATTACTGCTCCGTGTCTGCTTAATAGTCTATTGGGTGTCTCAGTCAACATATTTTGATATATATTGATTTTTTTTTTTAAATAAATATATAATGAATCAGTCTTCGGTATACGGATGTCACGGACATGCACGGCCTGTGTTCTCATGGAGTTCTGTCATTATCTCTAGTATTTATATGTGTTCCCCTATTATGATTAATATGTATTTGTCTCATGGCCCTGTAAACTTGTATGTATCATTAAATTATTGACATCGCTAGATGATTATATTAGTAAATTGTGAAGAAGATGTTCGTGTTTCTTTTTCGTGATGGCCTAAGTTATTGATTTGGATTTGTACGACAGAAGACTAAGTAATTTAATAAATTGATGCGATGTATTTCTGCAAGTGCTCCGTGTTTTTTTTTTTTTGTCTGTTTTTAATTTCCGTCCTGAAAGATAGGAAAATGAATATTCAAAGCAAGGCAGAAATACTGATGCCAACAGGATATCATGAAAGTGGAGCAAATGCAGTACTGCAAACTAGTAACTTGCTAAACATGTGAGATCCATAATTATATACAAATATAGGTCTTGATATTCGACTTATTGACAGGACTTGTAATACTAATACCCCCACTCAAGAAGGCAAAAAGAAACACCGCGAGATAAACATGGTGAATAAAGATCTAACGACTGACACGATTGAATAGCTCATAGAAGATGTATTACTTCAGTAGAGTCACTGAAATAATTATCATTCGAAAATCTATTTTTTACTTAATTTTGAAATGACTTAGATATCAAAAAAGTGACTCGCCTTCTATTAGGACCACTTTGTTTTCGGATATCTCGGCCATGCCAAAGCCGATATTCATCAAGTAAACCACGTATGGAATATGAAAGATCTTGCAATTCTGAGAGAAATTCAACACTTATTTGATGAAAATCGGTTTTGAAGTGACTGAGATATCCCAAAACAAAGGGGTCCTCATAAAAGGTGGAACCCACCTTTTACTAAGACTACAAGCAAGACCATCCCTTTAAATTGGAGGGGGCGGGGTATCCTTTTCGACCAAGCATCCCTGTCACTCTCTTGATGTTTCGGCTAAATGTTGAATCTGCCCTCATAAACTGTCACCTTCTCTCCGTCTCGTAAGAATCCTTTTCGAAATGTCCCCTCAGACTGCATGTATCAAATCAATATGATAATAGCGATCACCAGCACACACAGATCATTAATTCTTTGTTGCCGGACACTGATCATCCCCTAACAGTTTATTCATATCCGTTCACAGCATTTTGTAAGTAGACATATACTGCATGTCAAAGTAATAAGCAAAGAAACGGCGGCAAAAGCCAAAACATCCCCAGGGGACATAAAATGGGAAGTGAGCGTGAGGATTTATGCTCGATTTATGCGAGACAATGACGTCATTACCAAATCTTATATGCAAACGGGATTGTGACGATTTTGTGTGTGTTTAAAAATGAAAATTAACACACTAAACTTTAGATAGACATAACTGTCATATGTACATGTAACTCCGATTTTCATGTAAAACTTAATTTTTCTGTTTGGCTCGGCTCTTGTTCTTATGAGAGTGGAGTGCCGTTTTACTAGCCTTGTAACCAGCCGTGAGTCGGAGTGTGATAAACGTAATATAGATTTAAAAATTTAATAAAGTCTACTTGCCCGATTTTGGAAACATCAAACTTATCTCAAGAAAGTACTGCATGGGGAAATGAAAGCAATGATGTCAGAATTGATCTACCACAAATGCATAGTTCATGCACGGACTTTGTTGTCAGTTTACGGTTGCCATGGCAACAAGCAATATCGGACATACCGTAGTTAAATTATCAAAATGTTTGCAGCAAAATTTTAGGAAAAGTCACCAAATGTAGTTGAAATTGGGTTAAGGGCGTAGGAGTAAATGAAAGAATGGTAGGGGGTACAATAACCCCCCCCCCCCGCCCTATACGGTTAAGGCTAACTTGAATATGTATGGAGTCATTGTACTTTTAGTATTTTAAGTCCACATGCAGAGATGGAGAAGCGAGAGTTACACAAAACGCTGCACTATGACTTTTAATGCGCTGTGCAGCGTCCATACCAAAAAAAAAAAAAAAAAAGAGCACGCAACACACCCACGCGGCACAATCATTTGCTATTTATCTCTCAACCACGTATTAACGGCTTTACCAAAATGCCAATATCTAGAAACCGAGAGTTTAGTTTTCTTAGAAACAGTGCTTTATTTTCGAAAGGGAAAGAGATAAACGGAAATATAAAAAGTCCAAGTACAAAGAGGGTTAAAGTGCGTACGTCCGTATAAAACACAGGTATAGTTTTAAAATCAGCCAGTAGACCTCTATAGATTACTTGTTACATAAAACCATGTCAAAAAATATTGTTTACATGATACATCATGTATGAAAGTAGCACATTTAGTTTTCAGCTAAAAAATCCGTTCACATTGTTCAGCAAGCTGTGACGTGACTCAGCGGTTAAGAGTTAGAACGTTCTCGCCTACATCATAACGCATGTGTTGTCCGTTGTAGTAAATGGCATCACTGCAAAATAGCGATTACACAAGCAATGGTTTTCTCTTCTTCTTCTTTTTATCCTTCTGCTTCTTCTTCTCCTTCTTCTTCAGCTCTTCTTGCAAGTGACCAGGTGAGGTTCGATTGTTGTCATGGAAACAAAATGAGTAATTAGGCTATAGCGGCTCTGGCAATTAGGTGGCATTGACTAATATTATCACTGGAAATAACAAGCAGAGATTGATACCTTGTATAGACATAGCTCATTGCTGCCACCACACACTCCCACATAACACAGTAAGAATTCAAACGTGCATATTATATTCTGTAATATTTCAATAAAATTATGATAGCAGCAAAAATACGCCAAAACTGATTTAAAAAATACATGTACCAAACTTGACAAATCTTGACGAATATTAGTTATACTTTTTTGGTGGTTTTCGCTCATCTATCATGATATAATAGTCACACACACAAAGAAGACGTTGCAATATAAATGCAGCTAACCAGGAATACAAAAGCATCATTTCCAAGGATAATGGCGGAAGTGGAATTGAAATGATATCGACTTGAGCTAGACAATCAATCAGCATAACTAAAATGAAATCTATGTGAAATTATCATCATGTGCGTTTGATTGCATACTTCTGTTGTAAAAAAAAAAAGTGTAATCAAAACGTGACAAGAATGGCGTTGTTGAGGAAGACGGAATATAGGAATCTCGTGATTGGTCACTTTGAACATGTTGAAAGACTTCAGTATATCTACATTATGTACAATATTTTGAAATATATAATCATATAAAACAAATCTACCTATTTAGCACCATCATTATATACACACGCGTGAATTCGTTTGAACGTTTAACTTAAAAGTGATTCACTTGTTCCACAAGAATTTAGTATGCCATTATTCTCCATCCAATCGACAAAAAAGTCTCATATTAACGATCATATAACTTTTTTTTGATGTCGTAGAATGAAATGATGTCGCGGCAACAACAGGAAGAAATACGGTACGCTGAATTTTGTATACATGCGTATAAATAGCAACAAATCGTTATATTCAACAACTTCACGAGAAGACCACATTCCCTAAATTAGCTTACGAACAAAGCAATGACTTAGCATTATGTCTTTAGAGAATATCATGACGAACCTTGTACCATGTGCCGTATAATAGATTGGATAGATAGATAGATAGATTTCTTTATTTCCACGATTTATTTTTCAAATTTGTATAACGTAGCAAAGCGACAATTAAGTCTAAACTGATATAATTGCTGGCATTGATGTCGGACCGGCTAAAAGAGAGTTCCGTGATATACCCCACCCCCATCCCCAGAATTGATACAAACAAAAAATAATTATTCAGATTTCTTAAACATGGTAAAAAGAAATGAGATTAGAAACACATGAAAATTGACCATGATGATGAAAACATGACGCTAAAGATGGTATACAATAACATTTACAATAATTTATACATGCGTTATCATAACCAATATAATTTGTATTGTCAATATCATGAAAATCATCTGGCTTAATTATCATTGTTATCAAAACCATAAGTAGTTGTAGTAGTAGTAGTAGTAGTAGTAGTAGTAGTAGTAGTAGTAGTAGTAGTAGTAGTAGTATATAGTAGTGACAGCATCATTGTCATTAGATCACTATAACAATACCACATGTCATCCATCACGCTCTTCGGTTATCTTCGTCGACATTTTTTACGCATGAACATGACTGTGTGCTATAATTAATTCTGGGGACCAAGCTCCATATGAATACACAGAACATCAAACGATACAGACTAGCTTCATCAGTCTGACGCATGTTGTATCTCGCTGGAGTTTGAAGTAATGTGGACAGCTTGATGCAAAAATAAATATAAACCAATAGGAGTGGAGAATAGGCTACGTGTGGCAAGTACAGTACAATACCAGACTATTCTTAGCTTACAATCACGTGATCACACATAGACCAGTAGTGCATAGATTTCAAATTCAGCGTCGACACTGCATATCAATAGTGATCCATAAATACACGAAACGTAATCACACAGTGAAAATAATGTAATTCATACCATGTATAATAATCTCATACTACGGATTGCACTTCTTTAATCTGTGTATTACATTAATACCCCTGTGACGCTTAACTAAAAAAAAAGTCTAAAAGAAGTTGATATTGTCAATATATATTATTTTACCTATTTCTACAACATAAAAAAACTGGAAAATTACATGCCATATAGGCCTATATATTACTTGTCTACAAACTTTGGAAGATATACATTGACAACACACTGGCTTTCTCTTTTTTGCATAGATTTGTGAAATAGCTAAATGAAAAGGTAGGACAGTTGCAAGGTACCTTGCACACCATGTCTATTTTCTTAGAAGGCAAAGAAAGATATTATTTTATGACAATTGGCAAGAATGGACGCATTTTCTTCGACCTGTAAAGAAGAAATAGTCCGACACAACAAAGATACTGAGGCAGCTGATTTCATTAGAAATAGCAGAAAACATAAAACTAATGTAATTCTTTGATTTTACATCCGTGATAGTGTTTGAACTTTGAAAGAATGAATATAGAAAGATATAAATGTAATATATTATATCTCTCTACAACTTATTCCTGATAACATCGAAAAAAAAATACATCAACTTTAAAGATATATATATTACTATTCGTCTACTTACTGGTATTTCATGTCTGCTGCTGCAGATAAACAATGATAGCACACTTACTTTTTTTGCATAGTTTTGTGAAAAGGTACATGAAAAGGCAAGAGAGCTGCAAGTTGCGTAGCACACTGTTTTATCGTGACGATATTCTCAGACGGCAAGGAGAGATAATATTATTTAACTTGGCAAGAGAGCGCATATGGATGTATTTTTTTCGACCTGAAAAAATAAAAAGTCATACACAACAAAGATACTGAGGCAGCTGTTCTCATTTGAAATAGCAGAAAAGAAATAACCAACACGATTCTCTTTTTTATATACTTCCGTGATAGTCTTTGGACGTTGATAAAAGGAGTATTCTAGACCATGGCAAAAATGCGAATAAAAAATTATCATGTACATTACTTTTGCGGTGTTTCTTCAACCAATGTGTGCCTGTACAGGTAGGTGGAAATTTTCTCAGTAACATAAACTGCACTGGAGAGTATACCCTCCTCTTATAGTCCTTTCATTTCAAACATTTTCTCTTCTTTAGGTTGTGCCACTTGATCGTACGCTGCAAATTTAACATAAGAAGTATTATCTCCAGGAAGTCCTGGTAAGACAGAAACTGAAGGAAATTTGGTTTGTATGGTGTGTCTTATACTGTTATCATGGCCGGCGCAGCCGTAGGGGCCGTTGGGGCTCGGGCCCCCACACTTTTTGTGCACCATACAAAGGAATACATAAGGTGTCGCTTGTCAGTGGACGGGGAGTGGACGGGGAGAAGAGATGAGCCTTTATTTTTTTTTTTTTTTTGCTTGTTAGCTCATGAAACCCTGAAGTGGGCCCCCACACTATTGAAAACACTGCGCCGGCCCTGGTTATAGCCCACCGTCGATCACTAGAACAATTTAGAGTATGTGTCAAACACAATGCTTTGGGAGAATAACTCATAATTATCATTCACAAGACTGCAACACGCTAAAATAAGATTAATAAGTTATTGTGCCTTTGCCCTTCCCAACAAGCGCATGAATTTCGGCCACATGGAGCAAAGTAACGCTCCATTTGGATACGAAACAGAACACTTCGTATTCGGGCAAGAAACTAAATTGGGGTATATTCATAATCATATGTATCTCAACCACTTACAATCCCAAACTGCGATATTATATGCAGTGCCTGGATTGTTACCAGACAGAAATGCTCAAACAAAACTTACGCTCATACAAAGACATTGATATCTAACACTGTTTGATGATATCAATATCTGCTAACCACAGTGGGTGTAGTACATTGGGAAGCATGAAACTATTAGTTTAGTGATTTCTACCTTAGAATTAACAACAATCCTGAATCCTTTGTATTTAAATGCAAGTTGTCATCATTCATTTCCCGTGTACTCTCTGAAGTGTGAGAAACATCGCCTCCGTAATTCACATCTTCCCCGTATCTAAGTCATTTAGACAGAAGCCTGTGAGTGGAGTGCATACCCCTGTAGATGCTCATGAATGGAATGTCTTAGATTATCTATATTAAAAAAAAATTAAAATAACTTTATATTATATTCACTACACATTTGCCTACTTTAAAGGTACTGTTTACCATTGAGAGGAGTGATTTAAAAATAAAATTCGAGATAGCACATTTGATGTATATGCGTCGGTCAGTTTATCAGAAAATGTCCTACCATATAAAGATTTCGTAACAAAGCTTAACATATAAGGAAATATCACTATTTTCCTCAATAAAACATACTGCATGTACTGTAGACGATTTAGTCTACAAACATTTTTACCACTGTTGTTCACAGTTTGTATATTTAACAATATCTAACATTGATTATACTGATTCAATCTTTTATATTGGTTGTTTCCATCCCTGACTCGCATTCTAGAACTATTTTGAAGAACTAAAATTGGGTTTTTGTTTCATTTGCAAATGGTAAACAATGCCTTTAAAGACCACAGTGGAGAAATGTAACAAATTTCACATGAAAGTATCAACCAAAAGCTGCCTGGTACGACTTCTGCAATCTGAATTTTGAAAGCAGTAGCTCTACCTTTCATTATGATTTTCCTCTTTGACTGAGCTTGGTACTGAACAAATCGCGATGTGCGGTGATTAAATGACGTAAAAAAAGATGATATTAATCAAACAACAGGTGGCGCTTTCTTTGTTCTGAGTATGATATTCTGTAAGACGAAGCCCTTCAGTCCGGTTCTCTCATCTAGGATGATTTTACAGAGGATATAAAGATATCTGTAAACCATCTCTTTCTCCCGCTATCCTGCACCCTTGTTAAGCTTGATGGAAACTTGGCAAACTTAACACAGTTCACTTGTACTCCATTTTCACGTCCTGTTTGTTTCACGTCCTTTTATGCAATAAGATACATTGGTATGTTTTGTTGTTGTTGTTGTTGTTGTTGAAATTGTACACAGGTGTATAGGTACTACATTATTATGTTATATTAATCATCCTTCTTGTTTTACGTCCGCTTATGAAATAAGATACACACCTGTTGTCCCTGTATATGTTTTTTTTTAATGAAATTGTGCAAAGATTCATAAATTACGACTAGTGTGTCGTGCTTTTGTGTTCAGAAGGCATGAACTGAACAGATAATTCCTGTCCATGGCTCTACTGCAGTGTAAAATAGACAGTATAAAAGCAGTAAAAAAAGGGGGGGGGGTGAACGAAGACGTCACGAGATTACCATGACTTCAGAACTTTGTGAACATCCGAAATAAAATGGCGATTCCATCTAGCGTAACTCATTTTTGAGCAAGAGAACTACATGTGCGATGTATTTCTTCTGAGTGGACTTTTATTTGAACAAAATAATGAGCACCAGACTCATCAAATTTCTCCCTGGCGCTATCGACAGATCAGCATGGGCTTGAATCACTGAAATAATTATTGCATTCTTTGGTCACGGCCATTTACCGTCTTCGGCAGACTCATCTGAATTTGTAATTCAGTCCAATCCAGAGAGCTACAGTCGCAACAACCAATAGGACCACTAGATATCACATGTGCATTCTTCCTTACATTAAAGAGAAAAACGGTAAAATGAATAACTGGCTTCGGTAATACTTTCATCTGGTTTGCATTCAAATACATAGAATGAAATATTGGTGCATTACATGATACGATATCAAGTCTTAGAGCACTGCTCGTTTCATTTCTATTTTTTATGTTTGAACACTCCCTCTGAAGAATATCATTATGATTAATTCGAACTGAAACTTTGTTTCACAGTTGAGTCATACATCGCCAGGATTCGTGACATGGAATGAAGCTAATACATTGCAAGTCCGGTCTTGGAATTGTCCCTTCACGGCTGGATACACACGAAACTGAAGAACGCACAAACACTGACGGCGCCACATTGCTCCAGGGTGAGTGAAAGAGAGAGCGAGCGAGCCGTCGTCAATGGGCGAACAATTTGCCTTCCGACGTCTGCACCTGAAGCTTCCGCCGTAGCTGTTTCCTGGTCGTGATCAGCCACGACCTTCTCGACATCTTGAAGATGTTCGACGTCCTGGAGACCCTGTTCGTCGCCGACTCCATCCTCGCCGCTCGGTTGTGATAGATCTCGTCGCTGGCTGGATTGGCATCGTCGCACTCCGCGTGATCCAACACGCTCATGATCGAGCCGCTCTTCGTTGAGCCGTGCACTCCCGGTCTCACAAAGTCCTTTTTCTTCATGCTGCACACAATATAGCAGCCGCACATCACCAAGAAAATGAAAATGGTAAGAGCAGAAAATGAAAAGTAGCACGTTGTTCAGTTGATAAGTTAAGTCAAGGTCAATGATACGGGGATGTACAGCGCTAAGCCAGGTTAACGCCTTAGGTTACATCAGAAAGGGAAAGGGCGGGTAAGAAAGGGAACGCGGACTGTTGTTAGGGGTGGTGATGGTGTTATGGGTTTTTTTCTTTTTCGGTCAAGGATAGTTTTCTTTCATGCATTAAATGCATATGGATGGAAAACTGATAGAGAGCTGGGAATGCCGCGAGATGGGGATAAACTGAAAATTTGGAAGGAGGTAAAAGTTATCGCCGATAAACGAAAAAGATAAAGCGACTGCTGCATTTCACTGCTTCCCATTTTCGTCACCAATGACGACCAGGTTTCCTACAGAGCACACACTCTGGCTATATGTCATCACTTGTCACGATTGGTCTCTTAAACGCGCTCCTGGGTCTCCGCCTGAAGGAGCGGGCCGACCGTGAAGACCCAGGCCGGTCTTGCGAGCTGGAAATGGAGAGGGAAGGAGGAGAATATTCAAAAGAATATGGGGTAGGACTTGCAGGTCAGGAGAAAGAGAGAAAAGACACATTTTATTGTTTCGGTAAATTTGGAAGATAATTCGATATGTTCCAATTCCTTTCTAATATTTTAGGCACTAGACGCATCAGTTACAGATAATGATTACATTAGCGCCCGGATACTAACATTTTCGTCAACCTCAAGAGTATTATGATTATACATCAACATTGAGTTCGAAATTGTTAAGAGAGGCTTTTAGTTTTGGTCTTCGTTAGCGAAGTGATGCGTCAGACTCGATGTTAATTAATTAAGATAAATGACAGTTTGATTAAGGAAAATTCATTATGATTAATCGGGCTTTTCATCATTATTCGTTAGAGTTTGGAAAAGTATACCCAGACAACTGACGTTATTAAAGGGACTACGAAGTTAATCGTTATTTTTGCAGTCGTGCACGAGGACTCAAGAGTGACGTAAAGCGGGCTATAGTGTCTGAAAATACTATGGTGATGAGTACAGCAAGCAGTGAGATGATAACAAGAAACTATTACTTGGTCCTGTTTGCGTGAACAGGAGAGAAAGACTTTCTCTACTTTCAAACTTCTGGTTATTGGTGCTGTAGCTAGAAGTACTAGTAGGGTGAGGAGAAGGCGTAGCATAGATTTAACTTTTTTGCTTGTTGTTGTTTTGGCAATCCGGATTAGGTATTAACCCTTCGTGTGCTTTGAGCACCGATTAGCACAGAAAGCCCCATAGCATTGTACACACTGTCCAAAGTTCCTGGTACAGAAAGGGTTAAGCAAGAAGCGGGGGTATACGAGGGACACACGTGCACAGAAAATGCAAAGCAGAGTATATTAGGTTCTGCGTGTGTTTTCAAATCACACAAACACACACACACAAAATACACACAACAACCACACACAATGAAATACTCGCGTGGCGTCAGTGCAGCAGTACAACATTATACTACACTGATTACAATCACACGCACAAATTCAAAGAGTTTTCGAACTCCTACAAAATGTCAGGAGTGTGTACACATCCCGTCTGCGAGTGAGCGTCACAAAATGTGACGACATGATGCTGATTATAATTATGGGTATCACACGCAACTCTTTTTGGTTAAAATATTTGACGGGCTTTCCAACACGTGACAAGGGGATACTGTAAAGGCAGAAAATCTTGTTTGTCCACAGTATGTGTAAATTGCATATTAAAGCATGCGGCACCGTTACGAGGAGATCAACGGTTGTTTGCAATGTCAAGTCAATGGACATTAAAGTCACATGAAAGCGAAATCAAAGCACTCGTAATTACGAAGTACCAGTTTCAATATGCATGAAATATTTCTTCCAAATGCTTTGATAATAACAATGGGATAAACCAAGATAGAAGATAGATGATTTGATAGATGATAATTTATAACAAATCATTCCTAGATTCGAATGCAGGTTTTATACACTTTCCGAGTTCCGAAAGAAAGAAAAATATCGCAAGAATTTGCCATGATCCATGACAATTATGTCTTGCCATTTTCTTTTTCACATGTTAATTAAGAACTTCTGGTCAAAATAAGTTAAACAAAACCATAACGTGTGTTTCTTTTAAGTGAATTTGGCAAATGGAGCAAGGAATGCTTGTAAACTGTGAAAATAAATGGCTTTTAAATCAATCAACAGACGATGAAGAAATGAATACAATTATATGCTCCGTCTATTAAGTTTGTGATTTTATAATGCAAACTAGGAAAGGAAAAAGAAGAATATGGCATTATTCATTGCAAGTATAACCTGCAAGATGGTTACCTTTATCACGTGCCAATTATACAATTTCTGGCCAAATAGGTAAAATGATGATCACTAAGTGTCACGAAGTGAAATTGGGCAATGTAGCAATGAGAAGATTTTAAAGTACAAACGAAAAGATTTATTTCGACGAACCAAATATTAATTGCATGTAGAATTGCAATGAAACGTGATTTATGTGCATACATGTCTAATATATGAATATACATATATATATATATATATGTATATGTATATATATATATGTATATATATATATATATACATATATATATATATATATATATATATATATATATATAAGCTTTTAAAAGTGTGTGCAATGTGGCATTAATCAGGTAATGGAAACGGCAATATTCGGTGAGATTAGTGTCTTATATTGATGAGTAAAAGGTGACAAGGGCAAAGGGTTCTATAATCGTGTAAGTTTCATGCACTAAATTATTACTAGCATAATACATGAACAGCACATTGTAAACAACTAAGCTAAGTGCATTTTTTTGTTGTCTCATTTTTCTTCGAATTTGTCTTCTTCTGTTTTTTACCTATTACGACTTTCTCGTTTCCGTCACTGGGAGATGGGTGTAACCTCACCGATAGCTTCCTAAGGTTTGAAACGATATACCATGACAACCACAGAATAATGCATGCAACAGATTGGTCAAATAGATTATCCCGGTGAAACTCCATATATATATATATATATATATATATATATATATATATATACGGTCAAAGTGCCTCAGGTTTGAGCAGATACCGAGAGAGGATAAATTGTCCAACTCGAAGTTCGTTTTAGCGTTGGTAACGTCGCCCCGTACTCTAAAAAAGCTTTTAGTGTCAACTTCTTACATGGCAACTTCTTCGTACCCAACCTCTTTCTTCTTCTCTCTACTCACAAAGACGATGACAAACGCCCTCAATTGATTGTGTTGTCTAGATCTGTCGTTCCTTTGAAGCCACAATGCCCAAACTCCGAAATAATCTGAAAAGAAATTACCGACACCCCTCCAACCCCCGACCCTAAAAAAAATGCATGTCCGAACACACAAACAGCCCAAAGGATTAACTACATATTCTGATACAATCCCTGAAAATATGGAACAATACATTTGCCAAGGAAAAATGGAGAGAAAAAAAAAATAGACCTACCATTTATGGATTGCCATGACGATTATGGTTATTGCCAATATTGACGTCACACCCGCCACGGTTGAAAGCACTATAGTTAGCGTCCTTTCGGCCTCGTCCGAGCGGTCACCCTCCCCGTCACCCGCCTCGGTCGTGGGCACGTTCTCTTCGATCTCGCGCCCCTCGAGAGCAAACAACGTGAAGTTTGTTGTGACGCGCAGCGAAGCTTTGATACTGGCGAACTGGTAGCCTAGTGATGTCAGCAAGAGACCCTGCGTGAGGTAGCCCTTGTCTGAAAAAGGAACAATTAAAAAAATACACATAAATTACTTATCTCACGAGAGAGGCCCGATACAATTTTCTGCAACAGATGGAAATTCTGATGCCAGCTTCCTACACCATGTTAAGTTTTACACAATTTCAGGGGCCAGATTTCTTTGGTTAGGCGTAGCAGAAACGTTGCCTTCACTTGCTTTACTACGTTGTTGTTATTTTTTGCCCGCACATAATTAAAAAAAACAACTGTTCCCCTGTTTTGATAAGGGATGAAAACTTAAAAAAAAAAAGACTCATTAGTTTCTTCAGGGCCTAACACGGAAATAGATGTGTAGAATTAAGGCTCTCATTGCACTAATGGTATTCCACTAGAAAAGCAAAGATGACCAAAATGATCATAACAATGACATCGACAAAGAACAAAAGCAATTTTGGTAGCAATTTATAATTTTGACGACGATGATGACGAAAATAACAAAAGTTATAGGTAATGACAAACACGGACAACAGCTCCTGCTGAGTCTTGATCCTAGCAGAAAAGTGCAACTTGAACACCTTATTTTTTTTTTTCTTTGGTGATATTCCCAGGGGGACAAGGGCCGCTTCGTAAAAAAACAAACAAACAAACAACTGTAGCGTGGGTACTCATGACTGGTCTGATTCATTCACTGATCACAGGGGTACTTCGGAAATCGACGAATAGCAACGGTCAGCAGATATGCTCATCATTGAGTATACGATCATAGGTGAAACGGTCGACTCCACTCGAGATTCTAGTACTTTTTTAATACACAAAGATCAGTTATAAAGCTGTACACAATTCGTGACGGAGATTCTCGAATATATCCGATCCAGACCAGTCTTCCCACGCCATCATATTCCCATGCTACCAGGTCTTAAAAGGAAACCAAAGCCAAAATACAGATGTGGATTGAGTGAAAGCAGCAATATCAGTAGAACACATCAGTGAAAGTTTTGAGAAAAATCAGACAGACCGTTCAAACTGCATGAATTCTAAAAGTTTTGGTGCTGCCATTGCTGGGCAAAGGAGACTATTACCCTTCATGACATCATAATGGACATCAACACAAAGGGGAAATCGGCAAAACTTCATTTTCTTGAAAAGTACACATTCCATAGTCTTTTACTGACACGTAAAGGATAATATCATTCCTCCTGCATTCTGAAAGACGTCAGACCAGTGCTCTTTCATTACACTAGAAAAGTGAAAGTATGCTGAATTTTCTTTATATTTTCTTTATATTGCTGTCCGAAATGACGTCACGATCCGTAGTAGCCTCCCTATCCAGAAAAAAAAAATCTTTAAAAATTCATATCTTTTAATTGAATCGATCGTCCGATTTTCTTCAAATTTTCACTGATGTGGTCTACTAATATTGCTACTTTCACTCAATCCACATTTATATTAATTATAATTTTGAGCTTTGGTTTCCGTTAAGGTGCTTTGTCTAGGGCTCTTCCACCTATGTATGAATACCTGTGCACAGTGGTGAGTTTCGCGGGGGGTGGACCAGCATATCGACTTTGAACTCGTTGTCGTTGATACGGACGGGGAACCCTTCGGCTGCGCGCACGTGGCTTCCGTTGATATAGGCCGGTACTTTGGTCCTGATGAATGGGTGAAAAGAGGCATTTGATATTTTATTAACACATGATTAATTGAAAGACTGTTTTACACGTGAAATTATCGGCAACGACAAGGGAACAATATAAAAAGAATATATCTATATCTACATCTATATCTATATCTATATCTATATCTATACCTATATCTATATGCACATCTATACATATACCAATATAATAATAATAATAAGATCTTATTTAGCCAGGGTAGATTCTTTAGTTGTGCCACTGCTCTAACAGAGGGCCCTGCCATTATTATTACCCTAGCGTTGCCAGGTACCCATTTGTACATCTGGGTCGAGAGGGACCTTATGGGTAAAAACATCTTGTCCAAGGACGTAAGCACTGGATGGGATTCGAACTCGGGTCCTCCGATAGGGAGTCGGGAGTCTTATCCACTATGCCACAGCGCCCCCACAATATATCTATATCTATATCTATATCTATATCTATATCTATATCTATATGCACATCTTTACCTATATCAATATCTATATTCATATTTATATCTACATTTTTATCTATCTATATCTACCTACCAATCCTCTATCAATATCTACACATACACACTGCTGAGTATTTTGTCTTTGTGCGTACACAATACAGAGAGAGAGAGAGAGAGAGAGGAAGAATTGATAGGTAAATATTGTATATATCTTTCTATTTACATATCCGCCTACATAACATGTAATATTAAAGTCTAAAGTGTGTCCTCTTTGATAGTATCCAGGTAAACAATCACAGCACATCACTATAACCTGGACAATATTTTTCATTACTTTGCACCAAGACGCAAAAAATGTGGTAACAGTTGGAGAATCAAAGAAGCAAAGACGATAAAAAAAAATAAAGACAGTTGATCGCAGTTGATAAAAACACCACAGCGTACAGTGAAGTGTGTAAGAAATCATTGAACATAATGAAGAGTTTGACGGCAAAAGGAATTAACTCCATTCTTGTTTATTTGAAATATTTGCGATTAAAGCTGCTAAAAGCATACAAAATATAAGAAAATATGTGTTTGTTTGTTTTGGTTTTTTTTAGTCAGAACGTCAATAATATTCCTTGGTATACAAAAAGTGAGGAATAAATGGAAAGGCTTTATTTTGTTTTATTTAATGATAGATTTACTTTTAATGTTTTAAAAGGGTTCTTAACTCGTCTTGCAATCAAACTCTTCTTGTACAGAAAGTAACAGATACCTGTTTAAGAGAAGATTTCCCATTTGCAGACAGCACTTCGTGGGGTACTGTGAACAATAGGCGTTTACCGCCATTGCAATGAGTGCTTTCACCACAGATTTACTGGCTTCCCACTATAGAAAAAGAAGACAAAAATACATAGACAACAGACATGATACAGGACGAATTACGAAGTAATTACTAAAGTTGTTATTGTCTTTTTTTTCCCATTGCACACTCTTTCTCTTATCTACCAAAAATCTTTCACTAAAATTGTTCAAGCTCTAGTAAATTGATAAAAACTAAATCTCAGAAATTGAATTCTAGGTTTGGCGTCTCTCGCTAATCATAGTCGAACCCCCATTCCCCACCCACCCACCCCCCCCCCCAAAAAAAAAGCGCAATATCTTGTATGATATGGCAACATTTGTTTCCTGAGGAGTGAAGAAAGAAAAATGTCGATGACCAAATCCTTATGAATCCTGAGAAATGAAGGAACATTGCACATGCATTTGGAAAATAAAAGCATGCTTTGACTTTCGGTAATTACGCCATAGAGACGAATAATCTTTGTACTTTGTGTTTGCAAATAGTGTATAGTCGTGCATTTCCCTATTTGCTTGGTTCTCGGAGGTGTGCAATACTGATGCTATGTGTAGATTAATGTTCATTCTACCTCAGATGGCTACCTGTTCTATAGGTCTCCCTAGAAAAAAAAATCTTCTCCATCTGCAGCTGTTACCATTACAAATACAACGGTAACACTTAAAGGGGATGGCTAGTAACTGATCAGTGGGAATCAGTGGGAATGCTGGGGGATGATTGTTCCAATCCTTGTGGGATTCATTTAAGAGTACATTATGTATCTATTGTTGTGTGAAAATTATTTGCTTCAGAATGGTCTCATATTCAAGTAATGTGCAGTTTAAAGGCATAATTTATCATTTGCAGATGAAACAAAAACGCAACATTAGTGCTTTAAAATATTTCCAAAGTGTGAGTTTGGGATAGAAACAATCACTGTAAAAATTTGAATCTGTATATTCAATGTTAAGTATGGTTAAATAGGCAAAAATGCGAACAATAGTTATAATAAAAATGTTGCCAGACTAAACCGTCTACAGTTATGGTTTAATGAGAAAAATACTAATATATCTCCTTATATTTTAGGCTTTACTGTGAAAATTTTATATGGTAGGATGTTTTGTGATACAACAAACCTACACATATGCATCAAATGTGATATCTTGAACATTTGTAAAATCACTATTCCCAAAGGTAAACAGGACCTTTAATGTTTCCAGGTTAGCATGCCTGTACAGTGACAGGGCCTTAAACTGCACATTACTTGAATATGAGACCGTTCTGAAGCAAATAATTGTCACACAACAATAGATATATAGTGTACTCTTAAATGAATCCCACAAGGATTGGAACAATCATCCCCCAGCATTCCCACTGATTCCCACTGATCAGTTACTAGCCACCCCCTTTAATAGCTGTCTCTGTTCAACGACAGACTCTTCATTACAATTTGAAAAAAAAAAAAAAAACCAAGTCGGTGGCGCTGCTCCTAAAAATTGGTCATGATATTTCGTCTGCTATTACAGCTGTGATTTGTATAATTGTCAAGTTGTTTTTTCCTGCTACAGGTGCATGAGTAGAAGTCCCCATTGACATATGGCAGCTATGGGGAATAAGTGATCATTAACCTCCCTTTTTTTCCTCTTCAGATCTCTGTTGTCATTGGGACGTCTCAAGCGGAAACAGTCCGGATTCACAAATTAATCACCCCATACATCTACAGCCGGGGTGATTTCAACGTTGGAATAAAAAAAAAAAACAACAACAACAATGACAGCATCAGAATACGCCCTAGTAATTTGAGGTGCTAACGCAATGAAAAGGGTGGCGTGCATGAGCAGGGAGAAGAAAGAGTATATTAACGGCAAGGAAGTGACATTTCTACTAGGGTCTATCAAGAGCCGGAAAATGAAACAGATGTCAGAAATTCGCCTAGAGTGGAAATTAAGGTGAAATTTCAGGCTGCATTAAAGATGGCTGTAAAGGGATGGTATAGTTTTGGTTGAGATGAGAATTCAGGTTTTGACTTTTTGGGATGTAATTAAAAACCACTTTCATGAAATATTAAAGAACATGCAATTCTATGAGGAATTAAAAGTTCATTCGATGAAAATGGCGGAAAATGACGGAATGGCTGAGATATCCAAAACAAAGCAAAACAAAGTGGTCCTAAAAAAAGGTGGGACCCACGTCTTACAAGGATCTCTTTGTTATTGGATATCTCAGCCATTTCAAAACAAAAAAAAATTAATCAAACAAACTTTGAATTTATCTCAGATGTTATGCTCTTTGATATTTTTAAAAATAGTGTTTAATTATCTCGCAAACAGTTGAAACCTGACCTGAATCCCCACCTCAACCAAAACTATACCATATTAATCGAGTAGAGTCAAACAAAGGGAAAGTCGCAATTTCAACAGAATACGACCAAAAACCAGCACGTTATGGAAATTAAAAGTTTCAACTGCCGTCATGACAGATTGATATCAGTAACAACCATATAAAAGTAAATGATATGAGGTAACAATTTGCTATGTTCCCTCATCGATCCGGACATAAATCTTAATCAAATACCCTCTGTATTGAAATGTTGTCAAGAAGAAACATTTCAGACTGAATTAAAATCAGGATTGAAAATGGTTGTTTCAATAGCATATTAGCATTGTTGACTTGAAGGGGAAGGCTTCTAGTTGCTATGTCATAGACCAATAACATGAATTTCATTATATATATATATATATATATATATATATATATATATATATATATATATAATATATATGACATCTTCATCTGAGCTTACTTGTAACCGTGGTTGAGGGTAATATCAACAGTCAGTAAAAACTTGTGAAACTCTAAAATTTCACAATTTTCTAACTTTAAGTCCAATATTTTGATGAATTTTGAGATGAACAATTTTGTTCGTTCGTGTTTGCTCAATAATAATTGTCATGGTCAACTCATAAAATAATTTGGAATTTCTGATTGAGAGCTAACCGACTTATAGATAACTGACGCCTTTACAAGTCCCAATAACTATATCACACCCGAAACCGCCTACATCATTCCTGCAACTGTGAACATTAACTTGGCAATGCACGTATGATTATATCATTTATTACTTGTCAGGTCGTCAAGCTGAAAGGTGAGTTTTGATTTCACGGCCACAACTGCCTGGCCTAACCAATTTGCATACCTCTTTTTTTTCCTTTAAATTCTTATGTATACATAAAATGCACGTGGCCATGGATCTAACTGCTTTAGTTCTCCAGAACTCCAGTTCTGCAAAATCCGAAGTGACCGTGGACTTGAATCGACTTTTATGGCTTTCGCTACTCAATGCTCAAATGGGACAAGGGCAAGCAAAGTAATTAGCGTAAGGAGAATTATATTGTCTCGGAATAAACGACAAGTAGGCGGGAGCTCCAACGTTCCGATAGTCATGTACATGTGCATACAATGTTAAACAATGTGTCAAAATTGATGTGTTACATTGTACACAGCGTTGAAATCATCTATGAGTTTCCTCAGTCACTCTGAGGTACAGTGAAATTCACAACAGTTGTACAAAGAAATGATGATCGTAATAATATTAATAATATTAATGATAATGATGATGATAATAATAACAACAATAATAATAATAATAATAATAATAATAATGATAATAATAATAATAATATCGACATCAATAATAATAATGATAATAATAATGGTACTACTTCTACTACTGATACTACTATCATTGCCAGTGCAAATATTAAATAATAATAACAATAATAATAATATTAACACAATATTGAATTGATATCATTATCTGTGAGATTATACACAAACAACAAACAACCCTCTTTTGAAAAAAAAAATGAAATAAACAGGGAACGGAAAAGCATTCCATATGGGTAATTAGTACCTGATTCATGTTCCCGGTCAGATAGAAAATGACTCCGTGGTCCAGCTCTGTTGTAATGTCTGCAAAAAAATGTCAAGGGTTAAAATTACAACAATCATAAACAATTGCAAAAGAAACTTTTCTATGAGTTAATGAGAGCACTCACATGCTTATTAGACAAGCTGGTTTTGTCGTTAACAATGTAGGACAACCAAATACCAAATAACCAAATACTCTGTACGAAAAAAAAAAAAGGAAGAAGAGAGAAAAGAAAAAAAAAACGGAAAACAATTCAATGGAATTTTCTTTATTTTCAGAAATTATGACGGTTAATTAATTAAACATGTCTCGAATTCGAATGGCAAATGCGATTATGATGAATCAAAAAATGTCTGTTCCAGATCAATGTCATTCAATTTAATGTGTATCAATGACATCATAATCATCACATAAACGCAAACAAGGCAGGGTAAAAAGTGAAATGCATGGGTTGATAAAGCACAACATTATTGTTACGTCATCTGAGGAACAAAATAAGTGGAAAGACGTCTTGAAAAGAAAACAGCAAATCCTACTGGTATGAGAAGGTTAAAGGTTATTCATCACCTGTTGCAACTTACACTGGCACTCGCGACCCTCGTAGCCTACGATGCAGGCGCAGCTGCAGTCGGTGCCGCGTACAATGCCGTTCTTGCACTGCCGGTCCACGCATGGAACTTCCGTGACCGTCGGCCGTTTGCGCCCCTGGCCACTAGCAGGACCTGGAGGCGTGGGCAGGTTGGAGCCCAGTACGGATTTCGTGACAGAGGAGTCCGTGACTGCTGGGGCTGACGTCATCGGCGGAGCCGTAGGGCGGACTTTTATCGAGGAGGAAAAGATATGTAAGCATTATTTTTACTAAATAAAGAAATCTCTTTTTGAGACAAGATATTGTTGTATCTTCCAAAGGGGGCTGCTACAATAACAAAAACAAAAAACAAAAAACAAAACAAAACAAAACAAAACAAGGGGGATATAAATTCATGGGAATAAGGGTCAATGACAGCACACTTTGGATATCTAGACCCACGTGTCATTTAGAAACATCTTTCGATCAATGTTTTAATTTCAACACTGCAAACATGTCAGCATGCAGAGGAAGGGCTCCCTCTATCGACACTTTCATTTTAAAGGCATAATTTACCATTTGCAGATGAAACAAAAATCCAACATTAGTGCTTTAAAATAGTTCTAAAATGTGAGTTAGGGATAGAAACAACCACTGTCAAAATTTGAATCCGTATAATCGATGTTAAGTGTTGTTAAATACACGAAATGTGAACAATAATTATAATAAAAAATTTTCCACACTAAAACGTATACAGTTACGGTTTATTGAGAAAAACCCTGATATCTCCTTATATTTTAGGTTTTATTGCAAATATTTCATACGGTAGGATGTTTTATGATACAACAGACCTATACATATGCATCAAATATGATATCTTGAACATTTTTGAAATCACTGCTCCCAAAGTTAAACTGGACCTTTAAAGGTTAGTCATCTACAGGACTGAGCGGCAGACTTACCACATTCTGTAGTATTTTCGTCCCCGGGAGCTGTTGGAAAGTCGAGGGGCAATAAAAGAGTGACAAAGAATCACATTGAGTATCACTTTACATGAAAAAACAGATCTTATTATGTTCTACTCGGCAGAATCAAAATCACTACTGCATAATGATAACAGGCACAGACCTCCTACCAACGTGATTATCTGATTTTTCGTGCACGCAATGCTAAGTTTGTATTAAGCCTAGCAAAACTTTGAATACGACTAGTATCTCTCGTTTCCGATATATTTAAGTCTTGGCTAACAATTTAGGTCAGTAGAATTGATTGTTATCAATTAAGATTCCTTAAGAATTAAATTTTAAGAACTAATAGACTTATGAATAGGTACGGGTGGATTATTATAACTTCCCGTTTCCCCCTTCCCCCCCCCCCCCCCCAAAAAAAAAAAAAAAAAAATCCGAAAACAAGCAGGACTAAGCATTAAAGTGACAATTGAAAATGTAAAATCCAGTAGTTACACGTATAGAAACAAGCGTAACATTAAAATCTGTAAAATTGTCTAAAAAGTACATCACTTTCAATTGGTAGCACGGATGTCCAGTATCAAATAAAAATCGTTGACGGACAAACCGAAAAAAATCACTGCTTTTTTTATAAGCCTAATCATGCGGAACATCCGACATGAAAAAAAAAAATGATGTTATGTATAAAGTCAGTGTACCTTCAGTATAAGGACAAAATTAACTCTAATCAGATAGGTTATGCACAGAGCTATAGAACCTTCTGGGTTCTAAACAGATGAACACCATTGCCTATTATAGGCTTTCATTGGTTACGTGTCCGTCTGGAGCGTACTAACTGCGAGTTAACCCCCTATGGGCAGATGACGCAATCTTTTCATAATCATGGATTATTATAAAGTAAGTTCATATTTGTATTCTCACTAACCTCACTCTGACAATGTGAGAAATGTGGCTGAAAACGAGAGTAGTGCCATTATTGGCAGCTTCCGAAAAAAAAAAATCTACCCGATAGACAGTGAGAGGGAAAAAAATAATATTTCTGTTCATTAAAAGATTCCTCTGGTAATTTTAGAACATTAGTGGTTTGGATCATGGCAAAACCGCAATAGGTCATCGTACCTTTATATTCTCACAACATAACACTGCCTCTGGTTTCCATAGCAACAGCAACCACGGGGAGGGGGAGAGGGAGGGGAGGGGTCGTGAAAAAAGGGGGCTTGTTCGACTGATTTATCTATACTTGGAAACATCATACTCGATTAATCACAAGATACACCGTGGAGAAGATGTCAGGAAATAATTAATCATAAGGCCCTACACCTATAAAGTATACCCATGGCATCCTACAATGCATCTTTCGTGCATTGCTATAGTGTCACAGCGACATGGCAGCCAACAATGACTATTATGTTGTACCTTATTGTCACGCATAGAAAACCACGCCTTTGATAGAGAGGCTCAATTATGGGTTGAGGACTATTCTACTGTACCATCAGCTACCAAGTGTCTTACTAAAAAACAAACAAACAAACATTAAACCATAGATCAGGTGCAAGCGAAGAAACAAAAAGTATGAGTGATAACAAAAGTCAAGTATGAATTATATGCGCATATATTGTAGTCGTGTTTGCGAATTACAAGTCGCATTATATATTTTTTCTTTCAGCTCAAATTTGGCATGTCCTATGCAATTGTTTCCCGCAGCATAAAGGAGAGGAGCCAGGTATCTATCAATCACTTAATTCTTTCCTTGCCACATCTCTGACAACGGACACCTGCGCAATTGACATTTCTTTCTTTTTGATATTTTCAGTTCTACAGTTCTAGTACGTTGCCAGAGAGTATCGATTACCTCAGCAGAAAAAAACGGGAGAGCCACGTAGAACATTTTCCAGGAAAATTTTCATTTGTGAGAGTTGAAATGAAAACCACTGCAGCTCCTTGAATACACAGTTTCATATACACAGCGTAAGAACTCAGCCTGTACTCCACTATACCCTGACTATACGCACAGATTGATGCTTTCACGCAGCCGGAAAAGTGGAGACACTGATCGATATTAAGGTCAAAAACATTTTGAATCTCAAGACGAAGAACAATCGATTAAACATACTACTTCGTATTAAATGAAACATTCCTGGGCCCTGTTTTATGAAGAGTTAAAATTGATAATAATAGTTGATTTCAACTGTAAGTCTGTGGCAGCCTGTGTGGTAAGGAGATTTAAAATCAATTATATCTTTTGATAAAACGGGGCCCAGGACATGTAGATATAAGTTGTCACTGTCTGTGACTATAGTTTTACTGTACGTGTTTTCAACTTTATCTTAGTAAACAATGGAACTGTAATTACAAACACGATATACTGCCATGCATCATGGCTTACGAAGCTGTTTGCACTCGAAATTATATAAATTTGATAACAATGCATTGTCGTTATCATTGTTGTCAACATTATGACACTCTAATGAATAGACATAGGCCCTACATAATATGTGTACGGCATAATCCGTCACCACTTAGATAAACTTAGCATTAAAGCCTAGAAAGCTATACACATTTAGGTGACTATAACAAGAATCCAAAATGTCATCATTAGTATAGTCAAAACAAAAGATATCACGTTACGTATAGACCTAAACATCATTTTAAAAATGTTTAGGACATCAAAGAAATTTTCATGAAGCTCAGTAATGTAGTATTTGACTGATTTTCTGCGTTTCTGTGCATGCTTGACTGCGTCTGAAACTCAAACTAAATTTCCTTCCAAACTGCAAGCATCAAGACTTTTTTGTTTGTTTGTTTGTTTGTTTGTTGTTTTTTATATATAGACGTGTGAGAAATTATCAGTGGCATTTCCCGTTTGGAAATCCAAAAATACCAAAATTAGGAAACATGTTTTGCGATTGTATTAGGTATTCTCTATGGAGAATTATAATCTTTTTTAACACAATGTTTATTTTATCTTATTGTCTTCTTTCAAAGCAAAATGTTTATGAAACCCTTTGGAGCATTTCATACAAAACACTTTCTACATTTATTAACATTATCACTTATTGAAGATGTTTATGCATATTGTTCTTTAATGTTAACTAAAATACCGAGATATCTGGATTTCTTCATTATATACCTCTCACCACATATAGTTCTAATAGTGTATGTATTAGTTTACCTTGGCCTAAAACAAATTACTGTAGAAGATCGTTCATATAAATCAGCATAATAATGATAATCTTTTGCCTCCTTCAAGATCAAATCAAAACAAAATCCTAAAGGGTCATCTTGTCATTTTCGATAAGGTATAGCTAATGGCAAATTATTTATAATCAACGGTCATGATGGCTTATGTTGTATATTCTCTACCGTACTGTACTTACTTCTTCAGTCTACAATTAACAACTCTATCTCTGTCAATGTAATTATGTATTTTGTAAATTGTTTTCAAAACCGGGCGTCATGAATGACCAGATTATTATCATTATTATTATTTTTGCTTCTGATGATGAGGCTACCCGCTGTATTATGATGTATAGAACCATTTATGTTGCACGTATTTATATCTGCTGATTTCTGACACAGAAATAAAAACAACAATATGTCATTCTCATAAAGATCCTAAAATATAGTGATTATACATGTATCAATATAGTAGAATGTATCATATTACATTAAACCTTAAAATCAAACATTATATTATATCATACTTCATTATAAAAAATAATTATGTTGAAATAAATTATACTATAGTATATTACATGTCATAGTTCATTATATTATCTTATATTATATTGTTGCATTCACTTACAACAACATGAGGCTTGTCCACAATCATGGAAGCAGTCTCTTCGATTGGCAACGCCTATGATAGCAACTTTGTTTGTGTGATTCCTGCACTTTCTATTGACGATTAAGTGGTTTTCGACTCTCGATCAACACAATCCTGGTTAAATGCATGACAATCAGCCCTCACCGACACATCATGTTTGGCACAAACTATATGAAAATACACCTTGTTATATCTAGGAAGACTTCCGCACAGTGCGATGTTATAAATCACCTCGAGAACCTCAGGTTTCTCCAACTTTGTAAGGTTCAACAGAAATAAAACAAAAAACTAATAGATGAAACAAAAAGTGAAGGAAGGGACGTACTGCAAACTTGGCACATCTTCGGACAGTTTCGAGGAATTTGCGGGTGTAGTTTACACGTCCATTTGCCGGGCCAGCCCGGTGATTTCCCGCAGAGTGGATGATTGTCCTCACATTCTTCTAAACATTCAAAGACAACAACATCAAAAGATAATAAAAAAAAAAAAATCACTCTTCCATCATGCGCTTGAGCTTACATAATTCGGTTACGCTTTCATGAACTTGCATACCTCTGTAAGTCGACAAAATTCGCTTAACTCTTTTGGTAAATGTAAAAATATTTCTCTCGCAAAAATGATGGGACTTTTCATGTTTTCTTTCGACAATGCCATGCTTGCATATAAACCATCCTGTTCTTCAGTGTCGTGAGATAATTCGCTGTCACCCTAATTAACAGTGCATGTAGCCTTTTACAACTCCTAGTACATGACGCAGACAGCAGCATGATAATGCCAAAGATTCTTAGATACATTAGAGTCCATTTACTTACTAACGATGCCAAGAAAACGCAAACAGATAGAAACTGAAAAGACAACTGGGACAAGTCATTTAAGTTATTTAAAAACTGGATTATTCAGTCAATCACATTTGATCTGTCTCTTTAACACCACTGAACTTCTAAACCGTTGCCTTCTGATTCAAAGCTACACCTCATGCTGTTTAACGTTGGGCGGTCTGGAATGTGGATTTTTGCATGCCTCCATATTATATTCTTCCACGTCACTGTCTACAGGCTAACGTTACTAGATCAATTCAACAAGATTTGGTTACAGAACTTCTCAGTGCAACCATGCAGCACAATGTAGCATTTGATTTGGACCTCCTTTAGCTCGGAAAAATTGGCCGTATCTCAAGTATCGGTTCATTCTTTACATCCTGAATAGAGGGATTGTAAAAAGACGAAGGGGGGGGGGGGGTATAGGGTGGGTTGTGTGTATGTGTGCGTGTGGTTTTGTTTTGGTCATTTTTTTTTTTTTTTTTTTGGAGGGGGGGGGGTAGTAAGAATACATTCATCTAATGTGACTCTTGACTCCAAATCGCACAGAAAGGCAGAGAATATTCAGTAAATTCAAAAGCCCAGACTCAAAACTGTCGACAACTGAAATGAATTTGCACTGTTCACCGCTGTGTTGTTTATGCATTCACGGGAACAGTGCGCAACTATAGTAGTGGTTGTAAAACTGACAGATCTGCGTAATAATTCTTCTAGCGGCCAGGCATCTGAAATTGAGTGACTCTTGAGATTCAAAATACACTAGCAATATACCTCATATTGGTCGTCAGCGCGGATACATGGACTATTAACATTATTACAGTGTGGATAGAAAGACAGGGTTGTTGGAACCTAGTACTTTTTCCCCTTTATTTGTACTTGCCAAAGTCCGTGGTGTTAAAGAAGAATGGAGTCAAACGCATAGACGTGCATGCGTAAAATTCTCACACTATATCACACGTGGTAACATTTAAAATGACGTACTTGAACAATCGGTCCCGAAATAACCACTGGGACAGGTACAAGTGCAGTTATTTTCGTTCAGCACACCGCCGCAGTGACAGACCTGTTTGCATTCTGTGAAAAACAACAACAACAACAATAACATAAATAAGCATGCGCGTTATTGCTGCTTGCCATGGTATTCGACGCTTCGAGTAAAAAGCTCAGTCATACATGTTCAAATTGTTTAAAGTGACCTTACTCAACAGGTAGAGCAAAACTATTATTACTGTAAAACCATTTTAAAAGTGGTATAAATCTGATTAAACTTAGACAACAAAAGAAAAAAGTTTAGCGCAATGCTCAAGTTTTTCCCTTTTTTTTTCCTTGCAGCGATTTCAGCCATAAAGGTATTTGAAAAACAATTTGATGAGGTAATAATCATCGCTCTACAAGTCCCTTGAACGTGCCCATAAATCTGCAAAATAAAACAACAACTCATTCCCTTTTTGAAATGAGGAAATATTAATGCGGTGGTGTAATAACTTACAATAGTGACTAAAAAGGTAAAAGGATGTCAATAGTGTCTTAATCGGGTGATGTTCGTTCATACGCCCAAAGCTCGTTAATCAAAAAATGATAATAAGGTTCGTCATTCCAAAGGTCCGACCATCCGAAAATGAAATGAGGTTAGTTAATCCGAAAATTAATGAAAGGTAAGTACTTCAGAATTGCGAACCTTATTCATAGTTTTCGGATAAACGAACCCTCGGATTAACAAACATCACCCGATAAATCATTGACCATAGATGTGATCTCTCTTAAACCCATGAGAGAGATGTGAGTAATCATGTCACGGTCTCATTCCATTTGCATAAAGTAGTTGATTGCGGCCGACAGCAAAACCGATAGAAAACGTGAGAAGCTTTCAGATTTCACAGCATTCTGTTTCCTGATAGACTGTAATAAAATTGGTATCACTTAATTTATCTTATTCACTGTCTTGTACATAAAGCGCCTTTTTATTTTGAGGAACGCTACAAATACAAAAGTGAAGTGGATGAGGTATTGATACAGGCCTAAACCCATTTGCTGTATGGTATGGAATGCACTTCGTTTCTAACATAAGAAATGACCCGCTCTTGAAAAGAGCAATAAAGTAATTTACCGAATAAGTGTATATGTTAAGAGATCAATAATGCAAAAGAATCGCATTTTATGAGTGTTGTTATCTATCATGTCTATAATGGATTCAGTAACAAACAAGTTAGATATATAAAAAGCAATCAAGGTACTTAATTAACAATTCCAAAAGAACTCTAAAGAAAAAAATGAAAGAAATAGAGAAACAATTCCGAAAAGAAAACAATTAAAGGACAAAACATTAAAACAATCTCTAATCTTAAAATGCAATTTATGGTTCAAAGAGTGTCACTTTATGCGTATCTGTAACAAGCACAGGTAAATTAATAAAACTTTCCGCAATCATGATAACAATAATATTCACAAGACTCTAAACCATACAAACATTTTTGAACGAAGATGGTCAAGTTAACTGCACGCAAGATTATAAAGATATAATTCTGCATCTTAAACGAAGTACGTAGCGCCTCCATTTCCCCTTGCAATGTCCCGCTCATCCGTACCTTTAAGAGTGTGTCAGAAATGTTGAACTCCACAGCGTTCCCTCACATCCGCAAAAAATAGTCCCCCATGACGCTATTTTTACATATTTTGGTGCTTACCTCTATTCCGAGACTGGACTGTAGGAAACAACCTCGGTATTGAAACAAATTCTCCTCTCCTCCTACGTAATTATCTTCTATTCCCTGGCATTGACTTATCAAAGAACAAAATAACGCCCCCTCCTCCCGAATCTGTTTTTCCCCCGGCCCCTAACTTCCTCTCAGATGGAAAGAGTGCTTGGATACTGATGGCGGTACGTCAGTCCCTGTACCCTTGTATTTAACAGGCCATGCATGTTATTTTTATATTGTGTTTTTTTTTTTAATCCTCTGGCCATAGTGACTCACTGCCAATAATCAGGGTTGTGATGAAAGAGAATTAACTGTCGGACGATAAATAATACAAATATGAGTAATGTACTGATTTAACAAATATTCTCTTAATCCAATCATGATGTGTGCTCATGATTGAGAAGTTACCAAAAAATTCTGGTGATTTGTTTAAAAAAAAAAAAAAAAAAAAAAAAAAAAAAGTTGAATGAATGTGGCATGGTCTTACTTGCCTATTCTTTTTTTTTTTTTACTCTACAGTAAAACGAGATGGCAGCCGTTATTTAACGTATATTCAGGCATATATTGGAAAAAATGAATAAGAGTATATTATCATTATTTCGTGCACTCTCAAGGGGGAAAGGTTTTTGAGGTTAGCATACATCGGAAAGGAAGACAAAACAAATTATATTTTCGTCACCAGAAAGGATTAAAAGCCTACTTACCGCATGTAGATCCAGGCGATACTGTGCAGTTTTCTGAAATGGAATTGGAAATGAAAAGTGATGAGAACCACCGAAATGATTGTTACGCAACTGATGGGGATGTGGTTGCCGTGAGAGTTCATGCAACCCAACTTGTGCATCATGGCGACAATTGGGAAGAGATAAAGAAAAGCCATCCGCAAGACAGTGTCTGTCTGACATAATTATAAGAACTCATCAGCTCCAAAAGTTTTCATCACACACCTTATGCACACACACACACACACACGTACACACACGCATATATATTTATCTACTGATGTAAGTATTCATTAATCTCTATTTGATAATTTATTTTTCTATTCATATATTATTATATAGAGAGAGATTTACAAATGAATAGATTTCTTTTCTTTTTTCCATTTTCAAACCTCTCCCTTAAAGCGCATAGAGACACTACGGTAGTGATATGCGCTATATAAGCACTGTATTATTATTATTATTATTATTATTATTATTATTATTATTATTATTATTATTATTATTGTTGTTGTTGTTGTTGTTATTATTACTATTATTAGATGCAAAATCGCACTTTCAAACCTGTCTAACTTTGTTGAATATGCCCTTCGTCTTCGATATTTAGAGCTGAATATTTGTTATGGGTTTGAGACTTAATAGTATAACACTGCGTTGTATACCTTATAATATACTGAGTACGTCTAAAGTTTTAGAACGCTGGGTGACAAAATTATCTCATGTCTCATCACGTTAACTAATAATCTTAAGATGGCATAGCGCAGCTCGTCAGGGTACGAGGCGGGTGCGTCTTACGGGTCTCGCGTCATTTTGCGGTAAGCCTAGCTGCTTCTTGGCGGAAACGTAGAAAATTACCGGAGTGCGCAATTACTTCCGGTGCAAGGGGTGACCTTGCTCCTTCGTAAATGACTTCTAGCTTGCGTCCCTCCCTCCCTCTTCTCCTTCTCTTATCGCTACAAACTTAAGGAACTTATCTTTACGGTGCAACGGAGTCAAATATCCCAATTACGGCACTTCGTACACTTCATGTACGACACTTCAAATACTGTGATGAACGCTTAACATGGAGTTACGAAAAAAATTGTGTATCCTTTTGCTTATCAATGCACCCCGCCTTTAATGTTCTGATTAGTCGCTATTACCAGGGAGGTGAGAGGACTCCAAGGTGCGCTGTTACATTACTTTATCTTCTTGAGAACATCATTTTTTTATGTTGCATTGACGCATTGCAGAAGGCCAGCCTAACACCATCAATATCAGTTTCCGATTGACATTGGCTGTTTAAATTGACACTATCATCAATATGTCATAACTATGTCATGGTCATGAATACTATTATCAATAAGCAGAAGAATCAGCGTGTTGTGCACCTTCTGCTCGCATTGATACTCATTCCGTTTTATGTGTTATGCGCAAAATATACACATACACGCAGCGGCAAGTAAGTCAATATTCAATATTCAATATTCAATATAAGTAAGTAAGTCTGCAAGTAAGTCTGTTCTGCAAGTAAGTCTTGCAGAGCAGGTAATATATTACCGGAATTGATTAATTCATTTATTTGTTTATTTTCACTGAATTAAACATGCATACATAAAATGTAACAATAAGACGAACAAATATGACATGGCAATGTGACAGAGAAAACAAAGCTATTAAATGAAGGTTTTAATGAGAAGGTAACAGGGCTTAGTTCGGGAAAGTAAATACAGTGCATTTTCTTTTCTTTCTATTAACTACGGTTGACAATTCATAGCTATGAATATTAGACTTCAAATGTCGCTTCATGCCACAGGCTGAATTCAGGCCACTATACCAAGCACAGCGATGAAAATGATTGGGCAGCTTGACCTAAGTTTAAGCTACTTTTCAAAACCAAAAGGAACAAAGAAACAAAACAAACAGCAAGGATGCTGAGGCACGCACAGGCATTACTCGGTGCTTGAGGGCGGCAATACTCATTGTGACGAAACATGCATGTTTGTACTGAGCAGATGGATTCTAGGCACCACCCCTGCAGGCACATGCTATATGACTTTAGGTATACATGGTGAATCATGATCACACAATGTCTTTATGTACGAAGCAATAATGTCTGCAAAGTTGCCGTACACGGTAACGAAGATCACAATAATGATGATGATGATGATGATAATGATAATGATGATATAAATAATAGAAATTAATAAATAATAATAATAATTATATGTATCATTATTATCATTATCATTATTATGATGATAATAATAATTATTATTATCATCATCATCATCATTATCATTATAATTATTATCATTACTATTATCTTTATCTTTATTAATGATAAACTGATAAATATAATAATAATACATTATCATAATAGTAATGAGACAAACATTGTAATTCATTGGCCGATTGCTGTCACATTTGAAGTCTAATTTTGAATAGGAAATGGTTAACGCAAGGGCGTGTCCGACAGAACAGTATATGCACATACAATTTAGTCATTATATGCCTTAACTTTGTTCAAAGTTTCTTCAACGTTTTAGGGTTTATCTTAAGCTAAAAGATTAACAAGCAGCTCTAGAATGATAACAATAATCAACTTTGAAATCTGGTATCTTAACCCATAAGCCACAGGCACCTGCGTTTTTTGTTTGTTTGTTGTTGTTTTTTAGCGCATCGAGGGCCGTTCAATTTTATCGATGATCTTATAAAAATTGAGATATCATGAATTGTCAATATAGTAGAGAACTATTTACTAAGTACAGAGAAAGAGCGAATGAGCATGAAACTTGTATACCCCTTTCAAAGTCCCTATTGTCAACTCCATTGTGTTTCGGGCGTGTGTCAGAAACGACCATGAGCGTTTTGTGCCTGTGCCAAAATTGTTTTATCATTATAGGATAGAGAGAAGGGCAAGGGAGAGGGGAAAGAGTGGTGAGTGGGGGTCCCGCGCCCTTTCTTTCCTCTCTGGGCATTCGTCTAGCCAAGCCCCTTCCTCCTCTTCCAGACTTGACAACGAAGCAAATCTGGCACAAGAAAAAAAAAGTGTGTGTCCCACATATAAGAATGGATGTCAGTCGTTTTCTTGAGGGGTACAGATATACACGAGAGCGCGCTTTAGCAGAACAGTTGGCCTCAACCCAATCACGTGTGCTATTGTTGAGGAGACAGCGAGTACTGAAAGGTCCCCCGGTCATTGCTTCCTTTGCTAGAGCAGCTGTCAATGCGGCGGGAAATAGAGATGTGTGACATCATACAGGGGGTATCCAACTTGTTTTAATAGATCCCGTACCGTCCGATGGGAACACAGAGTTTGTCTTGCCAAATGCCAGCGGTCACCTTTTGTCTTTTACAAGGCCTGATTCAGAGAGGTAAATGTGCAATTACGGCCTACGCTAAAAACAACAACCTTTCAAAGTCTGTATGTCTCATATCCCTCAATTATTGCGTCAATTTGAAGAAAAACAAAAAATGGCTACCTTGAAAACATAATTTCAACCCGTAATCAAAGTAGGGCCTACACGGAACTCAGCGGTAATGTGCCAACGTTCAAAATCAGACGGGTTTCTTAATAGTGCAGCGTGTAACTTCATAGCTTCATGGCGCTCATATTAATCGTTTCGTCTCCATTATTATGGTTGATACTCAATAGATTTTTTTTTTTTTTTTTTTTACATTAGCACCTTGAAAAGCTGGAAGAACAGTAACCACCTCTGAATTGAAAACAATCTACATTTTGGAGTTGATTTGGATAATTTTAGTAAAATCAAACAAACGAAATAGTGTAAAAAGGGAGTGACATGAAATTACAAAGTAACATTTCGCTAGAAACGTGATATCGGTCAGGGTTACATAACATAAATGGAATTTAGATAAAGCAATACTGCCGACACCTTATACGAAACTTCCCTACACCCGCACATTCATCTTCATTAGATGTTGAAAATCTGATATGAAATCAAGAAGAAGAAATTTATATTCTCCATATCATATTGCTATAGAACTGAAACGACTCACGTAAAACAGAGATGTGATGATTTCACGACACCTTTTGCACATATTAACAGGGGGAAAATGTGATGCAACGACATCATTATACCTTTTCTATTTTTCATAACCGTGACCGATATGACAAGTTCTCTAAAGAAATGTCAAACTTCGAAATTCTTATTTCTGGTCTGATTTTAGTGAAGTCTCACGTTCTCTTTGCTTGACTTTCACAACTCTTCTTAAGTAAGTCTACTTTAACACTGTGAGGTGTTTCCCCTTATAAGACCAGACCCCATTCAAAATCTTTGAACCGCTTTGATGCTTGCGTTCGAAAGCTACTTCGCAATCAGCTCTCGGCGGAGGACTGAATTCCCGCCAAGTGATGCAACGCGAAACTTGGCAAGCTATTGTTCAATCATTCATATTTTCACACCATCTACCACTCTAACGTTTTACGATGTTTGGCAGTGGCGATAGTGAAAATTTAATCGGGGCTTGGAAAGTTTGGAGACCACAGCTTTTACGTGCCAGCGTCTGTTACAAAATGGATTTGCATTTATATTAATGGAGGTCACATGCTGAATCATTGCACGGTCATTATTCAATTCAAATGATGTTTTAAGGTATTTGTCTTACGACAGACGACATAACGTTGTATCTTGAAACTATATAGCAGAATCAAGGAGCACTTCTCTTTTTCATTGCTCAAATGAGGGCAAGTTTATCATCTTATTCTCTGAAGGTTAACAAGGGGTTTTCCCTTTTTCGCTTTCTTGAGACACGCGTGAGGTACTGTTCATGCCAATGAGGTACCAAGTGATACCTCGACCTCGTTCATACCTTAAAAGGATGCCTGCTATGGCACTGGCTACAACCCAGTCCCTCTAGGCTGTGGTGATATTAACCCTTTCCGTGATGGGCCTTTGGATTGTGTGTACAACGCTTTGGGGTGTTCTGTGCCAATCTGTACTCCCCGCACACGCAGGGTTAATAATGAACGGCATGTCAGTCACGTTGTGTGTGGCATGTTTCCGCACACATTGCGTTACTACACAAACTTTGGCAATTAACCTATAGAAAAACGCAATAACGGCTGCTGTCTAGGCAACAGCTCTCACTCGGTTGTTGTATGGTTGCCATGGAAGCGCTTATTCGCCTGATTTCCATGATTGTAATCCATTTTGGTGGCGTCTCGGAATTTATGATCCTTATCTCAGACTAAAACATCATTCGAGACACGTCTGTCGAAAATATTATTATAGTTGTGTTACGTGGTGGTTGTGATTCAGGCTCGTATCAGACTATGAGCTGGAATCATTATAGGGCGTAATTCCAAGTTGATTATGACAGGAATGTAGTCCCAGCCAATTCGTCTCTTGGCTCTCCACTTCTCTTCCGTGAAAGAAAAGGAAGGTACACTGCAAAAAGTCCAGTGTTAAAAATGAACACCGAACTGGTGTTAAATTCCCGGTGCTCATTTATGGTGTTAGATTAACACCTCAGGGTGTTATTTCAAAATATTACATTGTGTTTTGAATAGTTTCTAGATTAGTTACTTTTCTACTTGTTGATTTTGAACTTAAACAAGACGATCAAGAATTTTCCGATAAAGTACTTGATTTTTTTGAAGAAAAAGTGTAAACACATTTACACCACAGTAACACCAGTTGGTGTGGTCTCCTATTGAAGATGGACGGGTGTTATAACATTGAAGTTAACACCAGCAATACCAAATCAACACCACGCGGTGTCATTTTTTAATTAACACCAGCACAGTGTCAAAAATATCACCAGGTACAGTGTCAAATTAACAGCACGAAGTGACAGGTGAACACTTCATATTAACACCATCACAACATACTTTGTACACCTGTGGCTGTAGTCCTCTATTGACACTGGATCGATGTTAGATTTAACACCAATGGTGTTAAATCTACCACCGATGTTTTTGCAGTATAGAGCAGCTGAATTACAGAGAACCTTGATGCATTAGGCATGAATGACCACTACCATTATCATGTCTATTTTGCTGTGCACCATACTAGTACTTGTATGTCATTCCAAATCGGAATTCACCAATATTCGCTCACCTCATAATCATAATCTATTGTTTTATTGCGTTGGAAAGTGTTTGGAAAGTATGGTTTGGAAAGCTTCTTCTTTTTTTCTTTCTTTCTTCCGTTGTTTTCCTTAACCTGCTACCTGGGTTGAAGCCAAACAGACCGGAGAGGAAAGGAATACAGGTAGCATCACGATACTAAATTTGTATAGCCAATGTCCGTTTGGGAGCTACTGAGTGTAATTACTTCCAGTTGACTAATTCCTCGTGTAACACATTCATGACGCAGTAGGTGCTGTAGATGGCCTTTAAACCAGTTGTTGTTGTTTTGTGTGTGTGTGTGGGTTTTTTTTTCTACTAATTCTAATGACCTCATGTACAAGGGTACAAGGCCTCCCTGGGATAATGTTTTGCGATATCTTGTGATTAAGCAGGACATGAATAGACAAGAACCAGGAAATGCCCTACCGCCCAATTCCTGTGCCTGCTGTACGTCTTGGACACGGAAGGGGAGGGGTGAAAATTCCCGACCTTTGGTAGTTGCCAACTTCATGAGAAACAAAAAAAAAATGATGGAGTCTGTTAGAAATTGAAATGGAACACAGGATAGTTGGACGTTGAAAACATTTTGAGTGTTCAGGTTGACCAAACACACTCCTTTTCGGACACTTGCCTAAAATCCTGCTAGACGTTTCTGCATACAAGGAGTTAATAGCCAATTCGGCTCTGCTGCACGGAACTTCCTATATACACGGCCTGTTTTCTGGAGCAACCTAACTTTATGCCTTTACCCTCAAAAGCTGGAAAAGGGAAAGGAGGAATAATCACTGCAAACTGCCTGGTCGACACATTTCAGACTTCAAAAGAGAGGGGGGAAAACGCTGGGTAGACGCCAGGGGCGAAAGGTGTGAGAAAATATCACCTATAGTGATGTTACCTTATTTTTAGTTACGAGATTGACGTGATGGAGGCTAGGAAGTAAGGTGTGTTGACGCAAGTTATAGATAAGCAATCTCTTATTGTAAAGAGAGGTCCTCTCCGTCGGAGAGCGCGCCAAAATAGAGCGTAAACTAGTACAGAGACAGTGGTACGCTAATGCGACACATGCATGAGGCATCAATTTAGTCATCTTTATTTTCGTTACAATTTCGAATGATATTCAGTACTCAAACAACAACAAATACAAGATAATAACCAGAACCAATGTAACAAATCAATGTAACTATACATATAGTAGTATGTATATACATTATATAGCTTGCAGGAAAAGTACCTATGAGAGGTCATTACACAAAGTGATGATGTCCAATTAACATTTTGATATATATATATATATATATATATATATATATATATATATATGGAGAAAAGGAGGGAGACAGACACAATTATCATCGCATATTCATATCTTACCGTGAAATGCCATCCCATGTTCGAATTGCTTTAAAAACACATAAACATATAACAGAACAAATCATCATCAAAATCTTGCAGAGTAGGATGTACAAGAATGTGAAGGAACTTGAAAGCTTTTGTTCTTTTCACGAGTATGTGATATACGTCACAATCACGTTGACAATGATGTCATCACCTCACACATTCCCATTGACCTGCACAGAATCTTAATAAAATATATCTCCTTTCAATCAAAATGGAAATAAAAATGAATATCGAGTTTTTATTCAAAGTTCTTGTATTAAAAACAACAACGTTGTAATGATAATCAACGAAAATTGATAATGCATCAACCAATCTTTCTCAAACTGTGTTCCTGTCCTCCGTGCTCAAGTACCAACCGAAAAGGAAATTTGTGGGTAGATGCTTTTTGTCGCCTTATTCAATTTGCACTTAAATTGGGACCGGTGTCGCTGTTTTATGTGAAAATGTGAAACTGTGATATTCGCGATTTCAACAACCGTTCAATTAAACGTCTACCGCTAATCGTCTCCACTGCACTTTAGGTCCATCTAGTGAAGGTAGTTCGAATGATGGTGGCATATCATGTCTTTGCACACTTAAAGACACAAGCAAACAAAAACAAACGAAAAACATGCATGGGTAAAAAGCAGAATGGATAAGACTCATGATGTTAGTGCATTTTAGCCAAATATAAACTTAACAAAACTCACTGCATAAATTGGCTTCACAGGTCCCTTGCCCTGATTCACACTTTGTGCAGCTTTGGCCAGTGATGTACGGTTTTGCACCTATATAATTTCCTCTGCAAAGGAAAAGGGTAAATATTATGACAGTTATTGCCAAAACAACAACAGAAAAAACTAGAAATGTCGCTTTGGCGACTGGTATGCCTCCGCCATAATGCATGATTTTCCCAATAGGTCTAGATAGTACATGTGGACAATGTGTGATTACATTTTCACAAATTGGCAAAATATTGAAATGACAAGTTTGTCACAAATGTGTTGAATGTTCATCTTCCTTGACCTAGGTTTAATTGGATGAATAGGAGAGCATGTTATCTAGGGATTTAAGGACTTTAACTCGACTTTGACCCATTCATACATTTAGGCATTGAGTAATTTTCAAGGTACAGGTGTGGAGAAAAAGTGCAATTTCTGAATTGAATAGTAAATTGTTACCATTTTCATCTGTTCCTTGACCCTAAAATTCATAAGATAATCACTTTCAGGTAGAACATGCATAATATGTACTATGTTTCAAGATAACTTGAGCCACTTCCGAGATATGGAGGAAAAATTTAGTTCAGCACTTTCACTTGATCTTTGACCTTTTGACCTTTGAGGCAAAAAAAAGAAGAAAAAAAAAAACTTTCCAGAGAATTTCTATTAGGTTACACATGTATGCATACACCAAGTGTAAAAAAAAAAATAACCCTGCTGGCATTGCATGATAGGAGGGAAATAGTAAAATTTTGAAGTGTTGCACTTGACCTTTGACCCCTGACCTTTGACCCCATGAACCCTACATTCTCTAGATAATCACTTCCAGTCAGTATATGTATATACTATGTTCCATGAAGATACCTTGAACAATTTTCCAAGGTATGGAGAAAAAAAAAGAAGTTTTAATATTTTTACTTGACCTTTTGACCTTTGACCTTTGACCTCATGACCCAAACTTTCCCCAGAGAATCTTAATTGGGCAATACATGCATACACTAAGTTTCAAGAAAATATCTTCAGGCATTCAATAGATATGGTGGAAATAGTGAAATTTTATGTATTTGACCCTGACCTTTTGACCTTTGACCTTTGACCTCATGACTCAAACTTTCACCAGAAAATCTTAATTGGGTAATAAGTTTCAAGAAAATATCTTCAGGCATTCAATAGATATGGTGGAAATATTGAAATTTTATGTATTTGACCTTGACCTTTTGACCTTTGACCTTGAGCATGTGCACCCAAAAGTTGATAGGCACAACTTCACCCCCTAATACACATACATGCCAAGTTTCATCAGGATACCTCAACAGGTTTTGATAGTTACCTTGTCCACAAAATTCATTACGGACGGACGGAAGGACGAACGGACGGACGGACGGACGGACGGACGGACGGACGGACAACCCGAGAACATAATGCCTCCGGCACCACTTCGTGGCGGAGGCATAAAAATATTATACCGTATAAATTCTACTCGGGTTCGAATACATCCTACAAATTGTCCTAAGCAACAAATCACACTGCATGGGAAAGGATGCCCGTGACGCAAAGCGAAGTGAAGAATTCCCAAATGCGCCATGGCAATATGAACTCATGTTTGTACACAGCAAGAAGTTTGTTGTTCACATTCATCTCACACGAAATACCTCAACCATAATCCCTTAAACTCCGGCTGTGATTCATAATACATACCCCGTTCACACACAAACTATACAACCACAAGTTGCACGTTTTAAAGCAGTTAAAACAGTAACCTGGCCTGCAATTTCAGATCCCCTTGAAAAATGTTTATAAATCTACAGTGAAAGACATTGCACGTTTTATGAGAAGTGTTCATTTTATCTCTTCGTTTTGAAATCATTCGATGATTCTCAGCATGCAATAATCTTGGTGAACCCAAACAAGTTACAAAGTTGGAATTGGGCTCGGTCTTTTGAGTACCCCCCCCCCCCCCCCCCCCCAATACGATAATCAGTAGAAAGTAGTAAGTGTCAGGAAACAAGAACTTCAGATATTGAAACTTCCTCTTTTTTTTTTCATTTTGAGTCGAAGGAGGTTTTGTCAAACTCTTCTCTTCATGGTACTAAAATTTTCGCATGACAGAATGTTGTTGAGAACCACACAGGCATTTTTCCATGAGAGCTTTTACACGACGCCACATTTAGTTCCCGGAAGCGATGGATTAAGGTCATAATGTATACTCACGGGGGAGAATAATTGCACGTCACAAACCAGCCCCTTCGGTTCCCCGCTCCCTTGACGTTGGGGCATAAGTGCATCCCGCAACCCACCTGTTTTGACGACGCCCACATCAACTGTACGGACAGAGAGAGAGAGAAAAAAAAATAAACATCTTCCATATATTTCATCACATTTTCTGATAATAACCTGGTATTAACCGTCACGCGTTGAATGATATACAACCCATTCTTGCCGTTCCTTGCGTCAGTATTACACACGAAATTGTTTGTTTGTTGTTGTTGTTTTTTCAATTCAGTTGTTATTTCAATGTCAAAAATATGTCTCTTGGCGAAGAGGTGATGTAAGGTCAGCATTATGAGGGTGGAGACACAGATTTCTTGATGGAAATCGACATCAAAGATGTTGATTGTAAGATAACTTCTCTCTGGGAAAAATCACCCAATAAGTACTTGGAAATTATCTGAAAGATACGTCACAAATCATACGACCTATACCTCCATTGCGATTGCAAACAACATTTATTTGTCATCATAGAAGGTTTTAAGGAAGTGCGCTATCAGTGTAGACTCAACATCAACATCAACATTGAAAGGTAGCGAGATTAATTCTTAACGAGGGAGAGATAAAGGATGTCTCTAATCACGTCTTGATAGCGATTTCCTTGACAGCAGTTAGTGTCAAAAGGGTGTTGAAGGAATGATGTATTAGTAACCATAATGTGGCTATAGAATGTTCGCACATCAGTCTCGTTAAGATTTATAAGGATGATGTCTCTTCATACATGACCAAAGTTAAAGCAGAAGAGTCAAGAGCTGTCTGGATGAAGGCTTCCTTGATGAACGTAGGAATGCCTATTCCAAGGTTGCAGAAAGCTATAGTTGCTTATAAAGGCAAAACAAACAAATAGAACAAACAAATCTGTCTAGCTAACGTGTGGCCAGGTACAATATGTATTAGGAATCAACATTCATTTTTCCTTTCTATCTCCACTCAGCGAGTGGTAGGCCTACTTGAGTATAATATCTCCTTAGTATGTCGTATGTTTAGATAATCAGTTTTGAGGCCATTATCCTCGTCAAGCGTTTGCTTATGATGATGGTCTCCTGAATTTTGGTTATATTTAGAGTTGCTTTATTTGTCTTCTGAACAGCTGTTACATGCCATTGGGATTTTATACTTGCATAGTATGCATAAATTAACGCCTGTTCGTTTTCATCTTACATTACTATGGAATAATGTCGTATATTTGAATTAATCATTTAGCTGTTTCAACTGTTAGATTCAAATAATATTGTACTCGAGTAGTTCGTTCAACTGACTTTTTAACACATTTATTCATGAAAAGAAATTCAGAAATAAAATTATTTAATCAATAAAGCATTGAATTGTTAGTAAACAGACAATGATATATATATATTCGCAATTATATTGATTTTTTTTTCAGGTAGCTTAAAACAGAATCAGATACACGTAACAGCTTTGTACTTATGTACATAATACAGTGGACATTGGTTTGTGTGTGTGTGCGTGTTTGTGTGTGTGTGGGTGTATATGTATATTTTTAAAAATCCCGAAAAGGATGAATCCATAAGAACTCCTACTGTTATTGTCTTTTAAATGGCACATTTGTTTTGTTTTGCTTTGTTGTTGTTGTTTGTTTGTCTGTTTTTGTTGTTGTTGTTGTCTTCTTTTTTCTTTTGGCTGCTGCTGCGGCATCATTCTACAGGCAAAATACCCCCCCCCCCCCCAAAAAAAAAAAAAAAAAATACAAAGCAACAACGAGATTAAGTATTCATTAGAATCGATTTGGGGCAAGGAAATGATGTTTAAGGCAGTTTTTTGTTTTGACGAGGGGCTGTCGACGATCTGTCACGAGGGAAAAGACGCATAGAACGCATCTTGACATGTTCTAGATAATAAACAATCATAATAATCTGATCCACGGCTGAAAATGTCACACTAAGCAGTTCGGGTTTTTTTTTTTGGGGGGGGGGGTTTCTTCTTCTTCTTCTTTTTTAAATAAGTCCATCCTCGGGGGAAAAAAAACAACACACATACAAAAATGCATGACGACAATCGATGCTAAATATAACCATACTCGACAAAATAATGTACTGATAGTCATAGCTTGCAGGGAAGTGACCTGGATGCATAGTTATCTGCACATCTAAATTGTCTATGGAAACACCGTAATCCAGTCATTACGCGGAGAAGAAAAAGAAATGGGGCCATCAGTTTGTATAAAAATAACGAAACAACGTAAGCTGTTCTGTGTACCTTTTAGGGTGGCTACCTCCCTGGAAAATACTCACATAGGAAATTAGTTAACATTGTAAAAGCATTCACAGATACTGAATTCCTAAAAGAGAGTGTGCTGTCTGGAGACATCGGTTCGGGCATATATTCCCGTCACTTTTTTAAACTAAATTCCTGAAAACAACTTGACAACAGAAGGGTGAGACTGCATATAAATGAGAGAAACCATTTCCTGCAAGGACGAGTCGATTTTTTTTCTTTGCCTTTATGTCTTCCAGTGTTGATATCTAGAAATCACTAATACATTTTTTTTTTCGAAATTAATGACAAGACGTAAGTATATCAGACTTATAATGTTTTACAAAATGCTAAACGATATGGTGAACACTGGACAACATAGAATTACACGAGAGAACAGATTTGGTAGAAATGATCATAATAAGAAAGTATATATCCCGTTAGCAAGAACTGATTATTTCAAATGTTCTTTTTTATCTCAAGACTTCACAAGAATGGAATTCATTGCCAAGTACCATTGTAACCAGTACATTTCTTTCTCGTTTTAAATATTCATCAAGACAGCTGTAATGTTAGTGAATTTATTTTACAATGTATTATGTAACATATGTTTCATTTGGTGAACGTTCTAACCTTATTGTTTGATGTAATATTAATGTGCATACATTATGACACAGACTTTTTTTTTATATATTCATCCATTTTTTAATATTCCGCTTGTATACCCTGCAATATGGTTTGTTGTTTTAGTCTATTAGATGATTATTCCTCTGTTGCATATCACTTATTAACATATTTTTATTGATTGCCATTTTTTGTGCAATATTGCTGTTCATTTTACTGTATTATATTTATACTTAAGTGTATTTAGATTTTTGTATTTCAATGTTCCGATCATAATTTTTAATTTGTTTAATTTGGTGTGTAATGTACTTCAGGGGTGCTTTTTGCACCCCTAGACATGCTGTTTTAATTTGTCTGAATAAATGCAATACAATACAATACGATTTTTGTTTCCTTTTTTTTTTAAGATTAAGAACGAATCAAAGAAATACTCTGACCTATACAGGCCTCACACCGATATACAAAATGGACCAAGTACTAAAATAAATCGGGTGTAAATATTTTTAAACAATAAGTCATACCAGCTTTGGCAAGAAATAATGACCTGTGGTTGATTAGGGTGCATCCCTTCACAAAATACATCTATTTTGAGGCCAGGCAAGCTTGCTTTTAAATTTTAGGCTTGTTCCGAACAAAGTTCCGAACATTCAGAAAACACGTGCGAATTTTCGAGTGATGAAACAATAGTCTTGCTTTAAGGACCTCTCAGCGCAGTTTGCGCGGGGAAAAAACAACAACCTTTCATATTTAAGACCGAAGTGAAACATGTTTGTTTACTTAGATAAACAAATTAAACCACTTTGGGATACACGGCGTCGCTAGTGACTGGAGTGATCTGTCTGAACGTTTTAAATGTATCAACCATTTGTCTAGCTCATCAGACTATATAAAGAAAATTGTTTGTATACTAGGACCACTCCTCTTTAATATCTACATCAATAACATTAGCAGTGCCACTGATGCATTTTCTTGCAGGTTATAAGGAGATGACACAAACATCCTTTGCTCCGATCACGATTTACTCTCACTGTGTTATTAAACACATGTTACAACTTAGTTAGGGTAAATAATAGGTTTTATGCTAAAAGACTCTCTGTTGATATTGAAAAATGTAATCATGCAATGCTATTTAGTTATCGCCTACGATCTCCAGATCTTACGAAATTCTTGGAATACATGTTGATTCAAGAAAGACTGCCGTTCGAGGAAGTTCCACATGAGTGAGGTTGAAAGGAGGATTTCATTTAAGAATACCGGTATTTTAATTAAACTGCCAAATATATCACAAAGTTTAACATTGCACTCTAACTCTTCCATTCCTATCAAATGTAACTTGGTATGGACAAACACCTCCGGTACAAATGAGAAACACTTAATAGTTATCCAAAATAAAACAATTCGAATATTACAGTAAAGCGATCACATGCTAAACCACTCCACCAAGAATTTAAACTTCATAATCTCACTGAGGTTATACATTGTCAACTTCGTATCTATAGTTTCAATGGGTCAACGGTCTTATGCTGACAATGATAATAATAATAATAATAATAATAATAATAATAATAATAATAATAATAATAATTAATTATTAATAGTAATTAATAACAAATAATAATAATTTATTATAATAATGATAATAATAAATTATTATTATTATTATTATTATTATTATTATTATTATTATTGTTATTATATTATTATTATTATATCAAAACTTTCAAGAACTTTATGACAACACGTATGGTGCTCTGAATGAGTTTGTGTCTCTGATTACCTTCTGTATCACTACTGATTCTTTCTTTTTTTGTATCTCCATCTATCATAATTCCGTATGTTATACTGCATATTACATTCATTATAGATTGAGGTTTGTTTTTCTTTGTTTTTCTTATTCTTTTTTTTTTTTGCTAGAGTTGAGCACGTTCAAAATGAAAGCACTGTTTTTGGTATTTAAATGCATAAGTTGCATATGAATTGGTAGAAACTTTTCCATCACTCTCTCCAAGTTAGATTTCCCATTTGCACTGAAGAATAAACAAAACGACTTTCTCGAAAATGCATAAAGAAAGTAACCACTATGGGATCTCCCACTGTCTTTGATATCAGGTATACTAACCATGAAAACCATCAATTCATAAATCATAGAAAGCGATTATATTACTTTGGCCTTCAAAGGTACTTGTTACGATTTCCTTTCAAATGAAAATACCCCCCCCCCCCGAACAAAAGAAGAAGAAAAAAAAACTTTGGAAGGGGAATCCATGGTCAAGTGAGCTCAATAAGAACACTCAAACACTCATATTTAGTACAAGTTTTGTCTTTTTTGCCACAGGCCCATGATTCGCGTCGGATATCATTTCTACGAATTATGGCCATTCCACACGGTCTGCCTCTCCTCATAGGCACCTCTCGGTGTTTTCGCAAGTAGTATACACAATGGAAAGCCCGAGAAGTGAAACGTTTGTGTTGCAATGGGACCAGAAACCGAAACCGGATTTTTTTTAGAAGACCGAAGTCTACGACACAACACTCTGACCACTCACCAAAGCGTGTTACGGACATAAATAACCACAATGGGCAGCTCTCCCAGTCCATCCTCTTAAACCCTGACCTGCTTTTTTTTTTTCGTTTCGATTTTAAACGCCAAGTGAAAACCACTTGGGTTTCTTGCTAAACGCTCCTTCCACCCCCGATTTCAATTCCCTTCTTGTAAAAATTTTTATAGTCTAATCGCATCGTCGCTTCTGTACGCTTATCTTACGCAGAATATTCAGATAATTCACGTAATTACTAATAAATCCTCATGAGATATTCTTAGCCGCAGTGTTAAATCTTATCGGCCTTTGTAACTTGGAAATCTCCTAAATAAATACCTGATTTAGCTGTCGTTCACAATTGCTTAATGTACTCGCAACTGTCAAGTTACATTCAAATGACGGCTTACCTTTGAAGACTAGTCTTTATACGGACTAATATAAACTCTGTTTCAGATATTCAGTAACAGCTACATCTATTGACAGCAAAAAGTCTCTATCGTAAAAGAGCTGAAGAGATATTTCTGACATTAAGCGTATAAAATGTATATCATTCATCTACAAGTTACGCCCCAAAAGACCCGGATGCTCCTGATGGAAATAATATTTATATCGTCTTAACGTTTTCTCGTCTTCTCGCTGTAATGCATTCCGAAATTCGTTTCCATTTGACCATGTGCAACCAAGTACAGGCATAAATAGCGACCTACCTTCAAAATGGTGATGATATATCAATATACGAATATGATGACAAATATAAATATACGAATATGATGACAAATATAAATATACGAATATGATGACAAATATAATTGTAACCTATATAAAGATTTATTCAAAATGGTTTATTTACTACTGAGCCAACGAATATCTATGAATTTCACGCTTTCTGGCTTTTATGTTAACTCATGCTGTTAGTCTTCGGATTTTTTTTTTTTTTTGATGATTAATAACAAAAATCGAATTGAAGAGAAATCATCTGTATATCAGCCTCTCAGCGACTGATAAAGTAACGTACCACGTACATGCCAAAACATTCCTTTCTGGTGCAAAAAAAGCAACTCTCGGATCAAGCTAGTTTGAACAATTAAAGCAAATTCAAATGAAGAGAACACAATGAAATTTATAATTCAATTAAGACATGATAAATGACATTATTTATTGGTCATAACCATGCAAATTAGACGAGACTGTGACGCTGTAGCCCCATATGACAATGATCTCTCACAATTTTGTTTGTACGTATCACATTTTAGCCACTTTCACCCCTGCACATTTATCATTAGCAATATTTTATAGGTCAGCTACAGAGAGTTACCGGTTTTTATGAACAGTTTTGTATTAAAATACGATAAAAGCCAACAGTCTTTAAAGACTAACAGTCTTCATGTATATCAGGTAGAATATCTCCTCAACCCTTTGTATGCTTTGAGAGCCGATTAGCACAGAAAACCCACATTGTACACACTGTCCAAAGTTCCTGGTACAGAAAGGGTTTATGGTTAAGTTTATGAAACAAGACGATGAGTTAAGATAGCTTGTTTGTGTGTGTGCGTATTTTTTTATTTTTATTTTTTGCTTAATGTAATCCAGACCATTTATGAAAAGTTATGCTTTTCTTGTTGATTTCTCTTTCCCATATTATACAGTTAAAATAGTTGCTTACTTGTTTATTTATCGAAATATAAATACAAGATTACTATGACTGTATTATGTATTATTGAAATTTGCATGTTTTGAAATTCTTTACCCATGCATAAAGCGTTATTACCTTGCACTTTTTTTTTATATGGAAAGAAAAACATTTGAATTGATATGAATGTAAAACAATAAGTAATCACTACGTTTGGTAGTTCTACATCACAAAATCACAGGATCTTCATGACACAGAGAAAACGAGAACAAAAACACTAATTTGTTAGATATTTTGCCCAACGATGGTACATCTTCCATTCTTTCTACACATATAATCGATTTAGTTGTCTTAAATGCATTTAACAAAACAAAAATACATTTGAAATGAACGAGAACACACACCTGATACACACACACACACACACACACATATATATATATATATATATATATATATATATATATATTTATATATAAAACATATGCAATATGTGTGCATGTATATGGTACACTCATGAGCACGCAACACTTATATCATGATGACAGATTTGATTGCATTATTTTAGCGTTTATTGTAGATTCTAATGTTAATAAAATGCACTTATCTTTGTGGCTAAATTCCTATTTGTGTGTTTGTATTTGAGATGGGAAAATGAATGAATGCCTAAAGAAAAGAATGAATTGAAAGTACATGAAATGAATGGTTATCAAAGAAATGTCAAGAACTGTCAAATGAATGAGAACCACAAGCACATCTTCACAGAAGTTGAAAATCAATATGTCATCTCGGGTTAGGTCTATTTTGGTCCAGTACCAGCCCACAAGCAAAGAATTTCCCCCGTTGTTTCCATGTATCATTTACACTGCACAACGAAAGTGATTATCACTTTCTAGGCAAATTTCTGTCCCATTGAAGTATTAATGTACGTCCTCTTGGCGTACAACCTTTTTGTTTTTTTAAATAGCAACAATCAAGAGCTTTTAGCATCGGTTTCGGGGTATACAGTGTATGCAAAACATATAAACATGATATAATTAGGATGCCATATCACTATACGATCTTATAATCAGTTTCAGTGGACTAACTGTACTTGTTATTTAAAGTGAGATGTGGTATTTTTACGATTGCCAAGTATTTCATTCATTCGATAAAGCCTATAGATCCTTTCACCTTCACTATCCGTATTCTCTCTCAGGACTTCAGAAACGTTGTCGTCGTTAGATGTTTAAGAACGTACTTATGGTCTATAGACTGTCCATGCAATAGGACACCAGCGGTCAAGTTACAATATATCATTGATGATCGTGTGATAATAAGAAGAAATTACCCCGCGCGCGGCGGAGAATGACCATTGTAAAATGGCGCCTCTGCATGTTCACGTGATTACGCAGCACACGGCAAAGATGGGAATTAGAGATCCTGATTTTTGCTACTATTGATAGTGACACATACGTGGAGGTATCAAAGCAGTCTCATAGGCCCGTCTCGCATGAGGATAGACATAAATTTTAATATTACAGGAGAGAAGAGGCAAATCACCCAATCACTAACTTTTTGAGGTGAATGTACATAGCATTTGCATGACCACCGAAATTTAGGCATACATAAAAAAAACTACACACACTTTGATGCATAAACACACACAACGGTACATGATTGTAGTCAAAGGTAGAAGGGCCAGTAAACACACATGAACATACGTCACTGCTTTAAGACTTACCAAAAACACATCCAACCTTTGTTTAAAATAAAAAGCAACAACAAGAAAATTGTGGAAATATAGACTCATCCCACACAAGCACCGAATGATTACAAAAATTAAGCACAGTGAGATTGCTTTTAAATACGCGTGATATTCTTACTTGTGTATAATAGCTGCACTGGTCGCCCGTGCAGCCGTTGGTTTGGTAGTTGTAGCGGCGCCTCTCCTCGTACCAGTTCCGCACGGCGTCAACACCGGGGTTCGCCCCCGCTCCCGTGTCGTCTCCCAGCCACACATTCTGGCCGTAGTTCACCGTCACCGAGCCGACCGGGCCGTGTCCCCACGTGCAGTTCTGCGACCAAGCCTTCGCCGCTTCAGCCAGCTCGTCGTTCCATGTCTTTGGAAAAAAAAAAAAAGAATTCGTCATCGTTCCAAACATTATCTTGATTACCAGTATATAGTCCGCAACACCGTTTTTAACATGTCTAATAGTAGCCGTAATGACCACTTCTTATCGACATTGCTCAACATCGTGGCGGCTCACTTAAAACAACAACGAACTTTGCCGACTACAAAGCTGTGTAATCATCCACTCCAGAATACAGACATACAGACATACAGACAGACAAACACACACACACACACACACACACACACAAATTAATACATAAAAATAAAATTATGCTCTCACTAGTCAGATATCTATGAAAAATACCACCATGCCAGTAAACCATTCCCTATCATAAATAGTTTAATCTATGTGGAAATTTGAGCATACCGATGAATTCAGGCACTCGTCCATTATTTTGTTTCACTTCTTACATTCATTGAACGATTTCTCGCTCCTATTTTTTTTTTAAACCTTCGGCGGTTCCATTTTCAAACAGTTTCATCAGAGACACTGTTCAGCATGTCTCATCATGAATAGCTCAGACTCTTTCGATTTGTAAATTCTTTAGCAGCGCGTAGCTGTCAGAAATATTGAACATGGAACGTGTATTTTCATGGTGTGATGGCTTGATATACGATGACTGACTGTTTCCAAACAAATTAAAATTGTAATAAAAATAATACACTCAGAGATCAATGAATAGTAACACATATTTAGAAATTCAGAGTATACAGACTCTAAATAATATTCAATAATACAAAATGGGTTTAAATCAGTCGTGGGTATATTACAGTATATTCATATTAGATAATTAAGATTACATGTGAAGGAACCTACAGAAAAGCAGATGCTTGTGGGGATAGGTAAACATAAATAAAAAGTCATACACAATCACTTACACACACACATACATACACTGCACGCACGCAAGTGCAACTGGACAAGCGTGCGTGCACACCCACACACACACAAAACAACAAAGAGAAAACAAGGAGAAAACACCAACAAGACCGTCCTAGGTATATAAAGCATTATTGAAAGTAGAAAATACTGTGGGTACCTTCAGCTCTGAGAGAAAATAAAATATGAAAAAAAAGATGAAAAAAAAAAGAGAAAAAAAATGAAAATGACAAGATGTGACCCTGTTCTACAAACATGCTGAAGAGTTTAGATCAATGTTCATAATTCTAAATCATCGTTTGGTTCATGCTGCCATAAGAGTACTGCCAACAAAAAAAAAAAAAGTTTATTTTTTAGCTTCCGTTTGAATGTATAACATCCAATAATTGTTGGTTGCATTTTAACATTTAAAGAATTCCAACCTTTAGGGCCATTATAAAAATAAATATTTTGGAATATTCGTAATCTAGATTTTGATATATGGTACATGTCACTGTGTCTTTTTGAAATGTTTGTATTTTTTTTTATTCTTAAATAAAGACTCCAGAACTTCCGGCAACATTCACAATTATTCAATTTGTGCATCAAAACTCATAAATTCATTAAAAAAAACCATCTACAACATATATTTTAAGAATATGACTTTCTTCTTAGAAGTATATATAGAAATCTATTTAATAGTCATACATGTAGTATTATTTATATTGTAAAACGTGAAAGTTAGATATGCCAACGCAAGCTGGAAGGAAGTGTGCCATCTGTACATTAAGAAAATGGAATTAAAAAAAAAAGAAAATTGAATTACATTTTATGGCAGAAAATATAGTTTGACAATAAGTATATCATCACATTCGCTTTTCATGCACGGCAGGTTGAATTTTGAACAATTCTAATTCACTTCCAATTCCACGTTCCCCTCTCTTCATATAACACAACACGACCGGGTGCACGTCACGAGACCGACACCCACGAGTCATACAGCTCACAAATCATACAGCCCACGAGTTATACAGCTCACGAGTCATACAGCCCATGAGTTATACAGCTCACGAGTCATACAGCCCATGAGTTCGACACTAAGCTAACGAGGCCCACGAGACCGACACATTAAGCCTCGTGTTGTATCTCGTAGGCTGTTTTTACCTATAGTGTTAAACTCATGGGCTTTATTTGCCTAGTGTCGAACTCATGGGCTGTATGACTCGTGAGCTGTATCACTAATGGACCTGTTCTCAATGTCGAACTCGTGGGCTGTATGACTCGTGGGTGTCGGTCTTGTGGGATGACCCCACACGACCTGAACACGCGAACGTTTGGAATATTTCAAGTCATGAATGATAAAAAAAGAATTAAAAAAAAATGAAATGTACATGACTGGTTTGTGTAGTATTAATCGAATATTCAAATAGTTTTCAAATACCGTCTACATATTCAAATACGTTTTTTGATTATGATTTTTCGAGATAATGAGAAATATCTTATGAAATATGAAAAAAAACATATAATTCCAAGAGGAATTCAAATTTATTTCATGAAAATTGGTTTTGAAATGATCGAGATATCTAAAACAAAGTAATTCTTATAAAAGGTGAAACCAATCTTTTATAAGGACCACTTTGTTTAAATTTGTTTTTGGATATCCCAGCCATTTCAAAACCGATTTTCATCAAACGATAAATTTTGAATTTGTCTTAGAATTGTAGGCTTCTTAACATTTCAGAAAGTGGTTTCTAAATATCTCGCAAAAAAAAAAAAAAAAATAAAGGCTGAATTCTCACCTCAACCGATACCATACCATTCCTTTTGGAATCAACAGCTGACAAACACACACACACACCTGTAAACTTGCTAACACGCATGTTCATTATGTCCTATTCATAGCTGCAGACATGCTAAAAATAACATCTTAGCTACATTTATGAAATTCCGCGAATACTATTGCAGAGGAGAGCGAAATCTCAGGATGATTTCCTATTGATTTAAAAGATAATAAAAGGATGGGAACTTTACGTGAGAGATGCATTGTAACAATTGGTTACACTTATGCAGTATAGATAGCGTTTGCTACATGAAGCACAAGGTAGTTCTTAACCCGTTCAATGCCGAATTCTAAAATCCCCATAGATTTACTACACAGGCCGCCAGTGTCCCGTAGGGAATGGGTCAATTTGACACACGTGAGGGCGCATGTGCTTGTGGCCACTTGGCGCCTTCAAGAAGTTTCCTGGTAGGAACACTTTACCGGGAATTCCTCCGGATAGGGGAATAAACCAAACTTGAAACCGTGTAAATAATTTTCGCAGAATTCTGTCCAGGCGTCTTTACCCATTCATCAACGTCCATTATACTACTATATTGCTGCGGAGGTGGGGGATGGAGTTTCCTCTATAACCTGCTTGGCACGTTGGCTCGTTAAGAGCATGTGTACGATTCATCGAAACTTCGACAACATTTTGATAAATCGACGCGCCAGCACGAATGCTGCTTCGTCAGTGTTTGTATTGGATCTGTACATTACTAGCAAATGAATTAAAACCTCAACGACGTGCTGTACGTAAGCATGGAAAGGCGGAAGAAGATATCTCGCTCATTTAAGCTAAGCCTCATTATAGGTTTGGGGTATCTGATTTTTTTTTTTTTTTTACAAATATAATTATTATTGTTATTATTTCATTTTATTCAAAATATTTTTGTACACGAACAGAGTTGATTCAGCCGTTAAACCAATTTGAAAGTAGCCGTCCACGTCATACAATTATATTGAGATATATAATTTGATTTGAAACGAATGATTTTCATGGATTCCTCTTGCTTGGTTCATTGTTGTTGCTTGTACTGGTGCTGCTTGTTCTGTTCAATGCTTTATGATAGCAACTGTCAGAGGTGGTATTTAACGGTATATTGCGCCGCAATCATTCTTACAATTATTACGGATTGTCCAGTGGAATGAAGGCATTGTATGACATAATAAATCAGCAAACTATGTTTCAGGTCAGGCACTTGATCGCGGTATAGAAGGGCTGCGTTGTCTGTCTCAAACTGAAATTGCCTAGAGCCATTTGCTAGCTGCCTCCCCTGTTCACATTAAAGTCTTTTTCCCCTTTACCTTTGAAATTGAATCCCATTTACGAGGAAAATCGGACTAACTAAAAAAAAAAAAGGTGAAATATCAACGTCTTCTTCGGAAGAGGATATTAAGTTGGAAGTGAGATTTTGGCATAAGATGGCAAAGGAATAAATCAAGGGGCAGACGCGTACCTAAAGGTCACTTGCTGAGAATTGGTTTCCAAGGGGATGTAAGATTACAACACAGTCATGACTGTTACGCAGTTCACACGACGTTCGCCTTGGAATCGACAAGTGTGCTGTGAGACAATTATCACGGAATATGGAGTACTAATAATTTTCATATGTAATAGTAACTGTGTGGTTCATCACTATCAAGAGAAATACGATGCTTGTAAAGGGCTTACGCCTGTGAATGTTTCTACATATAAATGGCGCTATATAAATGCTGTTTCATCATCTACATTTTTTAATGTATTATTTTTTTTTAAATAGATGATTAAGAATGAGGTGTGGAGGATTGAAAGAGGTAAAAGACATGCCATTATCTCACATCGCATTATTGACTTTAAGTCTCATGACCTTTTTGAAGACAACGTAAACTTTTTTTTTCTAGGAAATTCAAACAGCAGGTGGAGATTGGCTCAAACTTGACCTGACATGACAAATAGGAGAAAAAAAAAATATTTTTATTATTCTTTTTGGAAATTTTTTATCTTCCTTATAAATCTGTGCCTCAGAGGAGGATATTAAGCCTAGTGCGTAAATGTTAGTAATTTCGAGAGAATTATCAACTTCTCGAATTCGGTGTGAGGTATAGGAAATAGAAGAGTGGTTGTGAACACTGCCAAGAATTCTTCTCTTCTTCCGCGTAGTTACATTGTACATTGTACTATTCTTTATTGAATTTATGAATTACGAATGACGACATGTGGCTACGTCTTGCTTGATTTCGTTGTTTAACAGGAATTTATGTCACGTGTATGTGTGCGTGCTGTGTGCTGGGAGAATCTGTGACAGTATAGGCCCTACTTCGTCAATTGCACTACATAATGTTTATTGATGCACAACAAAATTTGAACAGTTATGACGGCACTTTGCTGTGAAGTTTGCTACACTGCACTTGAAATGAAATGCCAGAAATTAAACTGAATTTAACTCATGGTATATGTGACCTGGTAGAATTGGCGCTGCACTGCCGTCTAAGATTAAAGATTGCTTAAAGGGATAGTATAGTATAAGTTGAGGTGAGAATTTTTTAAGAAACTTTTAAGAAACCACTTTTTCAAATGTTAAAAAACATAAAAAGCTCTAAGAGGAATTCAAAGTTCATTCGATGAAAATCAGTTTTGAAATGGCAAAGATAAAAAAAAAAAACCCAAAGTAAAAAAAGCGATCCCATAAAGATGGATCCCATCTTTTATTAGGATCGCTTTATTTTGGATATCTCAGCCAGTCAAAACCGATTTTCGTCAAATAACCTTTGAATTCCTCTTAGAATTATATGCCATTTCGTATTTCATGGGAGATTTCTCATCATCTAAAAAAAATATATAAAAAAAAACGTATCTCAACCAAAACTAATCCAATATTACCATCCATTTATAACAAAATCGAGCATGCTCGCCATCTCTTGGTTTGTTTGCGTTCTTTTTGTTATGATTGAAAATGGAATGCAGACATAAAACTGAACTGATCGGAACTGAACTCTGTTATCTGGTAGAAATTTTAATTGTCAATAATATGTGTTTTTGCTTTGTTTCAGCTTCGTCTCTTTTCCCTCTCCGTGTCCCCTCATTAAGAACGAAATGTTTACTTTGGTTTCAAATTTTGATGTGAACCAAATTAGGGTTAGTCTTTGGACTTTTATTTGGTGTTAGTTATTTGGTTTTAGTAAAACCGAAATTGAATTGGAATTGGAAAAAAAAAGAATTATTAGGTGATCCGAGTATCCTCTCGGATCACCTTCTGTATCTGTACTGATTCTTTATTCTTCTTTCTTTATTTCTTTATTTCTCCGCAAAAGTTGTGCAAGAGTTAGCTCAGAAAGTGCATTGCCTATCAATGTCAAACTTATACCATATATGTATCATGTCGCAAAGACGACAGCGCAAGTAAAATCATAGTGATCAGTCGACCGTGACGTCACTATGACGTCATTATATGAAAACACATTTTCATGCATATCTCATAAATGGAATGGAATTTTTTAATGTAAATTACGTCACATATATTTCAAGTCAAGCGGGTTCTACTCATTTTCTCAAAAATTAATATTAATCTTAAAACGCGCGCGTACGCGCGCGTTGAAATATTTGTATGCTCAAATCGAGCTCAAATTTTTTTTGCACACGTTTCAGAACATTTGGAGCATTTTTTGAAAAATTGAAAAAATTGGACGGACGCGTACGCGCGCGCACATATTCGCACGCACAGCTAGTATGCAATAAATATTTTCAGTTTTTTTACACGGATGGGATGTCCAAAATGTCAAGGAATATTTCTACCAAGTTTCAAGTTGATCCGACTCAATATGACGTCATACGGGCCCGTCAAACTCAAAATTCCGCGCGTGCGTCAATGGGGATACACAGTGCAACTATGCCAAACAACCGCCAATTTTAAATCGGATTTTACTCGTCAGGATGGACGGTGACCCCCCATTTTCTTGACATATTTTGAAAGCTGATGAGTTGTACATGTTATTTCATGGGTTGGCTATGCTGACAAAATGATTAAAAAATATCAAATTTCTTAATAAAGTCAAAAAAGTAAATTTTCAAAATGACGTCATCAAATTCCAAGTTTACTCGAGCGTATCTCACTTATCCTTTGCCATTTTTCACCCAAATTTCAATATGTTGTAGCTTATGAAATGTTCTTTCATAAATGTAAAAACACAATTTTGATTTAATGACGGAATCACCTCGTAAAAATGGATTGAAAGTAACCTTGTCAAATTTGACCAGTTTACGTGTAATCTCTATGGCAGTGCAGTTTTTCTGGAAATGAAAATTGACATTACTATCTTTATCGAGCACTAGCTCACTTATGCTTCGGTGAATTTCTACAAGATTTTGATATGTTGTAGCTGAGACTTTGGGCTATCGCAAGTGTGCCCTTCGTTTTTTCATACGATGTCGGGATCACGTCAAAAAACTTGGTTGAAATCAAAGTTTATCTTCGATGTATTGAAATATTTCTTTCTTTTTGCAACTTTATATGCAATAACTCAAGAAAAACATACCCTATCACCACCATATTTTGCACATGTTTAGTTAATGTCACGAACATTATTTCATAAAATAACAGCTACTTGATCAGACGCCATCTTGGGTATGTAAATTAGGGTCAAAGGTCATATATGTTTCATCCTGTATCTTGGTGAATACATGTCCTATCTTTCCCATATTTTGCACACGTAAAGACCATGTTACAAGGATCATTTCACAAAATTACTACTTCTTGCTCAGATGCCATCTTGTCTATGCAAAGTTGGGTCAAAGGTCATATGTACTTCTTTCTTTATCTTCGTTATGACGTGGTATCTCTATGGGAGGGAATTTTTTTAAATGTGAAAATTGACATGATTGTCTTTATCGAGCACTAGCTCACTTACCCTTCGGTGAATTTCTCCTCGATTTTAATATGTTGTAGCTGAGACTGTGCGCTATCGAATGTGTGCCTTCCTTTCTTCATACAATGTCGGAATCATGTTAAAAAACTTGGTTGAAATAAAAGCTTATCTTCGATGTATTGAGATATTTCTATGTTTCTGCAACTTTCTTTGCAATAACTCAAGAAAAACAGCCCCTATCACTCCCATATTTTGCACATGTTTAGTTCATGTCACGTACATTATTTCATAAAATAACAACTACTTGATCTAGGTTGTGCAAAGTGGGGGCAAAGGTCATGTACTTGTTGTTGTATCTTCGTTATAGTGTATACAGATTTGGTACCAAAGATAGCAGATATGACTCCCTTTTCTAAATGAGAATCCAAACATCACACGGCCAATGTCTCTGACCACAGATGAAACCTGCATGGTCATGCCTATTGCGATCAGGACTTGAATCATTGATTAAAAAAAAAAGATCGGATCACCTTAATTTGTCAGTGATGACAAATTACAATCTCTAGTTTTTTTTAACATTGGCTCTGCATTGAAGTATGAAATTCTAATTAATAAAAAAAAATCAAAACCCTCTTCATGTCTTGGATTGTTCGTTTAGTTTGTCAGTTTCCCTACTACAGAGATTGACAGACAAGGGAAACAGACACTCTAATGACTAATGGATGATAAAATTAAGTTGATGCGATGATGATCATAATAACAATGATTGAAAAAAGTTTGTTTCATTATAATCAATCCCGGGATTAAAAAAAAAAAGAAGTAATGATAAGATAACAACAACAGTAATAATTGTCATAAAGACGATGACGAGAATGCTCATAATTATCATTTATTTTAGTTGTAACAATAGCCATTATTATTCCTATTATAACAGCATTTATCAGAAAGAAAAAAAGTGATAAGAAAATTACATGGGGTATGAATTTTCTTCAATATGTCTCCTTCTCTACAAATGAAATTTGTAAGATCGCAACTGCTGATCATACATTTTTAACAAACACGTCGTAAAAAAAAGAACCAGTAGGTATCGAAACAGTCATTTACTACTTACGGGCAACGACACTACCACCAGGTTGCAGTCTTACAAATTTCATTTGTGCAGGGGGAGACAAATTTGACGAAAACTCATACCCCATATTATCTTCACCCCTCTGCTCAATAATCTCTTGCTTTCAGGAAAATCAAATTTTGCTGTAGAACATGACTGCTATTATAGTCAGCCTACGTTCTGCCATATACCAATGTGTTTTTGGAAGTGATTTGCATTAATATAGCTGTTAACAACGTGCAGCTGTGAATGAGTAATGTGTAATGACTTTGAGACAGGATACTTTTTCTATAGTAACAGCCACCTTTACAGGAAGGTTTAACACTGATACTGTCATCTACATCAAACGTCCAGGTGCGCGATTAATACAGGGCCGATGGGCAATGCATATTGTTATCATCATTGTCTTTGTGTACGATGGTGACTGGGCGAAAGTAATTTTGATGTTTTTTAATGACGGCTTTTTTCCGGGGTAGGAGAAGGTGGTGACGGAGGGAAATCATCGAAAGAAACTGTCATTCAGTCAATCTTCATCCTTTTGTTTTGTTTTACTTTTGCATCAGCTTATACAGTTTCATACCTTATCGTTCACACATGACACTTATTAGTTTACATGTCGCCACGAATAAGGAGAATTAACTATTCAAAAAAAATCAAAATAAATATTCCATATATGATTGGCAGGAAGAGCCCATGGAAGGGCAGCCAACATTGTTATTGCTGTTGTTATTGTTATTGTGGTTGTGGTTAAGGGGCGCCTCATTCACATTGTTGAATATTTACCCCTAAATCTTAATCAAATTAAGTATTTTACATTAGGAAAAATACCAAAAAAAAATAATAAAAGTACTTTGTAAATCAACTCTCTGGACAAAACAAGCTAAAAACGTACATAAGAACAATAATAAAAAAAACACACACAAAAGTACTTTGTAAATAAAGTTTCTCCTGTATGTGTGAGTTAGTCTTTAGTTCAGTCTCACAAGATGAATTCTGACTCTTTATCTCGCGGCTTTCGTCTTTAACATTTCGGGAAAAATATTGACTCGGGTTTTCTTTTTATCGTTCGATAACCTTCTATGGTATATTGTGGACTTCGCAACGAGCCAACAGGTGATTAATAATATCGTGGACGTGAGCGAGGGGAGATAATATGAGCGTCATCGCTGATGAGTGTTCACGTGTATAACCATCTGACAAGTCTTCACTACCTCGATGAGCTGTGTAAATTTTGTGAATGATTTATATTGGTGCGACTTCGCCTTCGGTTTCCCCTGCAGCTACGTTGCGATTTCTGTTTTTGTTTTTGTTTTTGTGGTTGTTGTCTTGGCCTATATTAAAGGCATGCTAATCAGTTTTAAATGCCTACTTCCAACAACAAGACGGAGTTGATTTAAGATGAAACATTTTCTTTCTTTCAAAAACATGAAGTCACACTTCTTGAGGCTTGAAGGATCGTAAATCTAATATTTGTCCTTATCTTGATCAAGTATTCTTGGCGTCATTAGTTTATTCGTTCATGTAATGTAATGGAATTATTTATCTACTTTCATATCATAATTATAACGAATATCAAATGTTGCATAAAGAATATCTGCATTTCAATATGATACTGTTCGTTGATCTTAAATGATATTTAAAACAATTAGTACGTTTTTACAGCACGTAATTTTGTCTTTGAAGGAATTACACGACTTCCTTCTTTTCATTGTTAAAGTTGATGACACTTCTATCGATCTTTAATTTTGATTTTTTTTTCATTTCCCAGAAAAGTACGTTTGAACATAGAGTCGCATCACACTTTAATGCACTGGACTTTAGGAACCTCGAATCGTATCAGAGCCGTAACATTAAATATTTGCTAGGTAACCTTACAGACGACAAAACCCAATTACTTGTGTAAAATGTAAATGATCCAACTCAGTGTATGTGACGTTAAAATAGACGTGTATGATAAAATAGTATCATACTAGTCTAAATGTCACACTCGTTCAGTATGGGTCCATTCTATTGCACTATTCTTGAAGCGCAAGACATGTGTGTGTGTTCTTTTTAGGGGAGGGGAAATTCGTCAGAGAGCGTGTGATTAAGTCTAAACAGTTTTATTTACAACATTCAAAGTGAATTTTTTCCTTGTTGTTGGAAAAAAAAGCAACCGTTGTCCATCACAATAAAAAAGAAAATTCATAATAAATAAAAGAATAAATCTGTGATACGTCATAGTACTGATATTCTAGAGAAAGCGGATGCAACCAAGACTAAGTTAAGCATCCCCGCACCCCGATTAACCCATGACTTACCAAATGTTCCATATTGGCGGCTTGCGGGGACACCGTACCCCGAAATTCATTGTGTAAATTCAAAATAGCAGTTTGTTGTGCGCGCGAAAATCCCACGGACCGCTTTGCTCTAACGTTCCTCAAATCACTGAAGGGCTTGTTCACTGACAGAGCATCCAAGAGTCTGCGGGCAGAGACCTCGTCGCCGAGAATTCTGCCAAAACTCAGCGACATCGTCAGGAAGAAGACGTAGGCGACGAAACTTGACAGCGACTGCTGGCGACATGGCCCGTTCACATCCATCGTCAGAGGCAGGCAGGCAGGCCAGCACAACACGGAGGCAAAAAAAAAAAAATCCGGCCGCAGCGATGTCCGTCCGCGGTCTCTCACTGCCCGATAGATGGACGTGGCGGTGAATGTATCGTGACGAAGAGAGACAGGGGAAAAGATAGAGGGAGAGGGAGAAAGCGAGAGAAAGAAAATAGAGAACTCTTGCTGTTATACGAACCGACAGCAAGGTCTACTTCCCCCTTTTAGCGGATACCCCTTCACAAAGTATGACTCACTTCACTATCAACTAACTGCTTCGAGGTCCATGTCAGATGAATGGAGATGTATATAAATACATATGAGAGGGGGGGGGGGAGAGGAGGGGGTGGGGCTAGGAGTGAGAACACTTGTGTCTGAGGTTCTGCGAGGTCAGAGAGTCTAGATGATTTCGACGAAACGGTTTCGTCCCTGTCATAACGCGTTCCAGAACGAGAATTTGCGAGGAACCCCCTTGTTTCATCGGGCTTGAGAATAACTGGCGACCATAGAAGGCCAGGTCACAGCATTACTTGGCAGAGCTGACTGCAGACGACCTGTAACACAATGAAGACATGAAGAGCATTTCAGGTACAATTGAACAGGCAGAACAATTATTGAGTAAAAGATACACACATTACGGAATAGTGACGTTTGACAGATTCGGTAGCGACAAAGCCAAGTTTTGGTCACGTTATGCAAAGTGAATGAGGTCGCGACGTCATCATCTCACAAGTTTCAGAAAGAAATGTCCATTTTCAAAATCAAATCTGCTTGAAGAAATTACACCCCTGGTGTCACACTACACTACAGAGTTGAGTTTGATGATGATTAACATGCCGGGGGTGGGGGGGGGGGGGGGCGGTGATTATATTGACGAAAAGACGTCATTCACTTTTTCATATGCCGAACCAATACATGCCTTGTGAGGCGATGACATGTTAGTCTTTTTTGACGTTTTGTTTTCATCACATTGTAATCGATTAATGTTTTGTGAAAACTTCCGAAACTTTCGAATAACAAAATTTTGTATTTCTCGGTGGGGGTCTGAATTCAGTGGAATTCGGTTTATCTGATCTCAGTATGACTAAAATGGAAAAAAAAAAAAACCACACACGCTCACGTAAACGTGGAGTGCGGAAATTCCTTCATACCTTTTACTAATATCTGAGCTGTAACAAAATTCTGAAGGTTAGCCGCAGTACTTCACGTACCAGCCAACATACATGCCAAGATTCATTCACACATCTCATTCCCATTGCGACGAAAGAACTCTGAGCCCTCAGGCACGACCGGTTGGAAATTGGAAAGCCTGCGCTCTTCTGATTGGCTGACGGCCAAACCACGTCATTCCTTGGTATGACTTGCAATCAATCACAGTGCCAAATGCACCAATATTCCCCTCACTCTTAGAGTACTCATTAATTTTTCCCTGGTAACCATGTGATCTACTGAGGAAATCTGGCATGCTTCCTAAGGTATACGACGACTAGATACAAATACATGTGTGCGATTTTCCTTTTTAAACTAAAAACTAACCCCTATTCTCATTGTCAAGACAGCATAACGTTTGTTTGTTTGTTTGTTTGTTTTTTCATCGTTTGAGTTGTTCTCTCGAACACAATTTCAACTTGCACACCTCTTTGAATCGCATCTATGGACTAGGTGGTTATTCAGCTGAGAAGTATATAGCGAACACATTTAATGTGCATTGCTTCTCTCAAAGTCACTAAAACAAATGTAATTGGGAGTGCGAAAAACTACTGTAGGAAACGATGACGCGATTCCTGATTCAATATTGAAGCAAAAAACATAAAATTCTTAATACTCTCACGTACAAACTATTGCCAGGGTTATGAGGTGACGGCAATTATTGCCTCTCTTATTTGCATAATATAATGACTACCATATGAAAATATGGGAAACAAATATGTCATAACTCTCTGATCATAAATATGTCCGAGATTTGAATTGAATATCGTGTTGCGTCATCCCTCGATGAGAGTCTCGCGCAGGAATATTTTCATGTTCATTTCAAATAATTAGTCACCTTGTGACCAGCACGTGATATTCACAGTGACACACATTACAATCCTATGCGCTTCTTCACAAGTGCGGCTGTGTCACCCTTTTCAAGAAGACCATAACCACAAGAAAAAAATTACCGCACTGTTTGAGCTACTTTCAATTTATTGTCGTGATTGTAGCCCCCGTTAATGTCAGGTTTGGGTATTTTTTCCTAGGCTTATCAGATGTTGGCATGTCCTGAATTCAATGTCAAGTGTTATTCCTCGTATTTTTTTTTTCAAGTGTATCGTGTACACTCACTGTTATCGATTGCTTTGACTATTGTCGAGAACAAGGCATGCTTTCTTCCTTGTTAAATTCCTTAGTCAGATAAAATCCACATCCTGTAAATCAAAACCGACAACTACGATCTATTACAACAATAGTTGCCACAAATGTCATGAGAGGTGTCATGTGTTACATGAATACAGAGTGAAAATATATTCATGCATGTGCATGTAATGCGCTACTAACATCCTATCATGTACGAGTTAAAGAATTTCATCTCTCTTCTTCTTCTTCTTCTTCTTCTTCCACTTCTTCTTTTCAGGAACCTCACGCTGAGGACGAGTTGAGGACGAGTCCAGAGTATACTCATTCAGAGCAGGCAGGTGTCTATGGGAAATGCGTGTTGTAGCAAAACCAAACGGTCCTCGACGGGTTAAATTGGGAAACAAAATGCGCAAAATGTTAAACAACAATGCCAGACATCCAAACTAGAGCAAAGTAGCTGCACTACCTTGACATCACCATGTGAGGGCGCAATTAACCAGAACTTGATATCCCGCTCTCAACAGAAATCAGCAGACAAATACCAGCCACATTTGTTAGATTTTCCATTAAAAACACAAAGGCATAAAGGAATTTGACTATCACACCAATTTGACGCATTTTTATCACAATGAAAAACAATCAGAACACGATGGACATGATGGACAATGTTGGATACAACCTTGGGAACAACAATACGCCGCAGTGAGAGTAGACAAAGTCTGCTCCGTGGGTTCCATGACATTTGCTCCTGCGACAGTTGCTCTCATGAAATATCTGAGCGCTAAGCCACACACAAATTCAACCCACGCACATTTCATTTCATTTTTAATTTCATTTTTATTTCATTTCCGGCCAAAACATATAATATGACAATTTCATATAAACAAATTAAGTACAATGTAATTATTACATTTCCAAATGAAATTTAGATACACGTCATTTGTTTACATGACTCAATAAACATACTAGTTGAAAAAATACATGGGCAAAATGTGACTGCATCATAAGAAAGAAAAGGTCGGAAATGGAGGGGACTGCTAAAAAGCCAAGCTTGTAGAATGCAGTCCCCTCGTGAGTCGTGAAAACTATAGTAATAATGTAACAAGACACTTTGACATAGTCCTCGGGAAACAGAAAATAAAACAAGTATACACACACAAAACGCACACACAGACAAAAACAAAGCTGCTCTCTTACATACGCGAGGAAAGAATAAATAGGAGGTCAAAGGCCAGAGGGGGACAGGAAGACAGAGGAAGAGAGAGAAAAGGGCAAAGGAGGAAGAGTTCAAGGGTCAATGAGACTTTGGTCTTACCAAGAAGTGGACTATCTATAAGTAATATATATAACAGTTATGAAATAGATTAAACAAAGTAAAGACATTAACAGCAAAGAAGTCAGTTAGCAACTTTCGAAATGCAAATCCCCAGTGATATAAGAATTGATAAACATTTTCTTTAATTTCAAAGTAAAAGTGTTAAAACTTAGAGATTCTTTTATGCTGCTGTCAAGGGAGTTCCAAAATTTAGGTCCAGCGAAGGAGAATATAGACTTTGCATATCACCCTGACCCTAATCCTAATCCTCACATCAAACTAAATTTAAAACCCTATGACAACCCTAACCCTATTCCCCAAGTCCTTGGAGAAAATTTAAGATAGAAGTGATTGTCGCAGGAGCAAATGTCGTGTGACAGTATTCTTGACGTTGTTGCACTGGCTAAGAAATTAAACTCAGTGCCCAAAAGACCGAGCTTTTGCATTTTTCATTGCAACCCACCACTTTGCCATTCGCTGTAATTGTTGATCGTTTCTACATTTATGGTAAATGAAACATATATGTCAATAACACTTTGCGTTCAAATGGATCAGCTCTGCAATGTACATGTAAAAAAGAGCGGGGTAGTCGTTCATCTGTGTCTGTTAAAAAAAAAAGAAGTAGTCGCACAAATTCGTAATTTCTTAAGTAACAAAACTACAGAGAAATTGATAAATTGATTCATTGTTTTATAAATAATAATGATAAGAAGAAGAATTTCGTGTCATCCTGTTCTTTTAAATGGCATCCCTTAAAGATGGAAAAATTGCAAATATAGCCCAAAATAGTACTGCTAGACTTGTGGAACGTGCAAAGGGTGAGGAGCCAATTACGCCCATGTTGAATTGCCTATACTAGTTGTCTGCAGTTGACAGAATGTACAGAAAGCTTCTATGTCATAGAGGTCATCAATGAGCGTCCTTCCTATCTAATAACAGCATTGCACCATACACACCTACAAAAAACCTCCGCTCTTCAGATAGGCATTTACTTACTATACATCCACCATGTTTAACATGGCTAACGTTGTTTGGCTATTGCAGCACTGCACTGATTTTATGGAATAGGTTGCCAGGCAAAGTTATAAAACACGAAGCAATTTTTAAAATCTTTGAAAACTTATCTTTTTCTGATATTTAGGAAGTCTTGTAAAGAAAGAGTCTTGTAGATCATTGTGCGCTCTACTTGGAATTGTTTTATTTTTGTAATACTAACGATATTATTATTATTATTATTATTATTATTATTATTATTATCATTATTATTATTATCATTATTATTATTATTATTATTACTACTACTACTACTACTATTTTTTCTACGAAAAATCGCATAAAAAATTGCTTTGACATAATTCTATCTTTATCTAGAAGTCAATTCCCCGCCATGCTCAAATCGACTTCAATGAATAACATAAGCAAAATCAAACTTCTAGAATGGTAGAGTAGGTACTACACGGTACATCGAATTCGAACCTAGTGCAGTTAAGCCGTGGAATTCTAAAGTTTCCGTTGAAGTGGGATGTTGTAAAATGGTGATATTAGAGCTAATCATGCAATAAGGCAATTTAGAGTAGGTGACTTCGCATCTCTTTCCCATAGGATTGTACAGAAAAATAGTATAAAAACCTAAAAATCTTGTTGTTTTTTTATTTTAATAGCAAAGTATAACTTCGCATCCCTCGCCCCCATGAGCCTTTGAGTGTGACCATTGATCATCACAAAACTATAATAAACTATATTAAACTTGAAAAAATTCATAACTTTTGCATCGATTGTCCGATTTTTCTCAAACTTTCACTGATGTGTTCTACTAATGTTGCTGCTTTCACTCAATCCACATTGCTCTTTGGGTTTACCTTCCCTTTAATATTTCACATTGATGGTTTCTATACACATCATCTCAGAAAGAGTTAGAACTTGAATACCCATCCCCCGGTCTCCATCTCAACCAAAACTAAACCATTTCTTTAATTAGTTTAGTAATTAGTTATGCTGTTCAAAGGAATACGGCAAATTACAGTCCTGCTTGTCAGCAGTCACTTCCATTTCCACTAATTTTGATTCGGCATAAGTCACAGTTGATTTTACTTTATTCAGTTCTCAGTGATTTCCTAGTGTAACATTACCGATTTTAAGTTACTATAAACGTATATGCATTTTTTTGTGTATTTGAAAATGAAATAAATGAAATGAAATGGAATGAAATGAAATGGAATGAAATGAAATGAAAAGAAATGAAATGAAATGTAATCATTATCACCTCCTATATATGTCATAATTATTATATCTGGTTGCGACTAATATTGCCCAAATAGGTGAAACCTAACTTTCAATAACTTTCTTTGCATTAGGTCCGGTTTTGATGAAATCTATTATACAATTCTATGCGTCTGCTATCACTGAATTTATTCAAATAAATTTGAAAACGATGCAGTAAAAATGCGCTTCAATTTTTATTGCCCAACGCCAACAAGGCATTGAATAGTTTTTACTATCTAGTGTAGTGGCAGAAGCCTATTCATTGGGTAATGTTCTGGCTTGATTAAAAAAAAAAAAGTTTTATTATCTAATTCAGTTATCATTATGATTTTCATTGCCCATAAAGATTGTCATGACATTGATAAGTATCTCAATATGATACGAAATACAAACAGCATGGAAAGAATCTATTCAAAAACAAAATGTTCGTACTTATTGACATAATGAAATATAGCAAGGAGACAAATTGCACGTTTTGATATCCCGCGTAAGCAGGAAATAAAATTTCCAATAACTCTCCGATCAGGGCGGCTTTTTTACAAAGTGCCAATAAAGAAAAAAAGTATCATATTTGGATTACAGCTCGTTATTCCGAAGGTTCGTTATTCCCAAGGCTCTTCAGTCCGAAGATTCGTTATTCCGAATGTTCGTTTTTCCGAATTTCATTTTCGGATGAACAAATCTTCGGAATAACGAACCTTCGGAATAACGCCACAAATGTTCGGATTAACGAACCCTTTTTCATTTTCGGATTAACGAACCTCTGGGTATAGCGAATTTGTGTGTTTCGGATTAACGAACCTTCGGAATAGCGAACCTTCGGAATATCGAACCTTCGGAATAACGAACAGCACCCTCATATTTGGTATATTATTTGGATTTTCCATTCATATTCTTTTATTTGTCTACGAACATCGCGCTAGCAGTTTTGTTACCACTTGTTTCTCGTCTACCTGAAACTAGCTGGTAGGACAAGAACTGCTGGAGTGACTTCAACAGTTCGGCCTACTTTTCAAGGTTTTCACGAGCCGTGCATCCATCTCAGCATTCTGTGGATATAACCAGGGAGGTGAGAGGAAATACGATTGTAGGCCTATCCCCATTCATAACACACTATGGGATAGCATAAATCAAAAAATAACTACACGTAGCTCGCCGAGTACGTCATCGCATGAACTATCATCAGTCAGTCCTCTTTTAGTAATAATGATGTTCATCAACAGCTTTCATCTTCACTTCTCAATGCAGTCTTTCACACAGTAACTCCTGTTGGTAACAACGGTCTACTTTTTTTCCACTTACCGAAATACCGTGCCTACCACCTACCATGTCGCTGACTTTCTTCCGAAGTCGGCATGCTGTGCAGTGGCTGGCGATGGGTGTGCGCGAGTTGCAATAGTTTACAAGGTTAGCAAGTGGTACTCCCCGAAAACTTCAGAATTCCATTGATTTAGAGTAGAAGTGACCTCTACAAAATATGACGACGATTGCTGACTATTCTTCTACAACACAGATGTCAGGAGCTTTAAAGATTTATGCCGTTTCATGTTCGAAAAAACAGCTCAACCGTTGCCACCGAGAGCAGAAGCTGAGAAGACGGCACACTAAACTGGTGTAGAAGCTCCATTCTTGTATGATGGGAGACGTCTCCGAACTGCACACCCAATATAAGCCCGGTATTGGCCCTCAAAGCGGACGAATAAATATTGGAGCATACCAGTCATGCCAGTACGTATAAGAATTTCATCTCCAAATGACCTCCCGCTGCATGCGTACGTTTTCATGGAAACGGGACCACAGAAATGTAAAGAATAATATTCTTCCGCGAAATGCCTCCTTGGTACAATCAAGACCTATCTTAGCTTACGACAACAATTTCATTTGAAGAAGACTGTCGACTATCTATCCATTTTGAATTCATCTTGAGAAAGGAAATTATTGATGAAGATTGGTATAAACATATTATGACAGTGATTATCACCAATTTCACTTTGTCGTGCACCGATGTAAAACTTCAGAAAATCTACAACGTTACTTTAAATATTTCACGTCCATCCAAGTTGACGGAACTGCTACCGCATGTTTATTCTTTCTTGCATTCAACCAAAGTCAGTGCGAATAATAGAGTGGCGATATTGCATGTTTGTGTGGAATTGGGTGTAAACTACCTATCAACTGCTCACTGCAGGGAGCGGTACGAACTAGAAAAGAAATCAGAATGATATCGGTAATAGTGGAAAGACGGCATCTGAGAAGGGGATGTGAACAGCGTATAGAAACCCTCATACAGATTGTTGAAACCATGAAACCGCCCTTCTTTTTTCCCCTTGTTTGACGTCACAGTTAAAGGAAAGCGTGATATCTTATCGTTCCTTTCTTAACGGAACTAATTAAACTGTTCCGGGGCCAAAGTTAATCAGCGCGTGCAATGTTCGCTTTATTTCTTTTTGTTTAGGTTCTTTTTGTTCTGAAATTGAAGGGAACGGTGCGATATAGTGCTAACCCACACAATAGTCATTTTGAGATAATCGCTGTTGAATGTTTGGAATGTCCATACCTTGTACATTAATAAATCATGAATGCATGCATTTTTTTACCATCTTATTGGTTGAATTCAAATATGATATTTTCACGGAGGCTAGAGTGAAGGATAAGAATTATGAAAATGCATGTAACTCAATTTTGACAAAAGTGTGGGTTAGCACTATATTGCACCGACCCCTTCAATTTTACATACCACTTGCAAATGGCATCGAAAATTCCATTCTTGTTTAAAGAGGGAGATAATGAGGGGGAGATAAAGAATTTTGGGACGACAGCTCAGGAAAGTACTACCCCCCCCCCCCCCCCGAAGAAGAAGAAGAAGAAGAAGAAGAAGAAGAAGAAGAAGAAGAAGAAGAGATAAGGAAAACAGGAAGGGAAAAGTAATTTTCTTTAGAGTTACGTAGTTCAATTGACAGGCCCACGCCATTTTTAAGCAGAACATGCTAACTACGTATTGTCAGACTGACTAAGGTATTACATAAACTTGATTTATATGATTCGTGTAATGTTGTCATCAACATAATTTAAGAATTTGTGCACTTTGTATTTTTATTCATATTCCTCTTCTGCTGAATAAAACAAAGAAAGAGAAATGAAAGAGAAAGAGAAATTTGCAACCAAATTAAATTGTATACAAATCTGTCAAAATCACTTTGAAGAAGGTAGACCCTCTTTCAACGCAAAATGGGAGGGACAAATGTTTTAAACAGAAATAAGATTCGGGCAACATTCCGTACTGACTCATTAGGCGTACATTTCACAAACAATGTTTCACTCTGGACCGGAAACTCCATTGCTGTTAATTGAGTATGCATTCATTTGTCTTTGTTTTACATGCCAATTGTTAAATGTCAGAATTGCACATAATTTGGTAAATTGATACCACATTCAGAATTACGAGCTGAATCGCACAATGACGTTTCGTATTTCTCCTGTTTTTATCGTTTGTTTGTTTGTTTGTTTGTTTTAGGGTCAGTGTTTTGTTTTCATGCTCGCAATGTAAAACACCAATTGTCTGAATGGCCCGCCACAACGGTGGAAAATGAGAATCGCATTGTTGTTGAAAAAGCAAGCTTTGTTGTGGTGGTGGTGGTGGTTAATTTTTTTTTTTTCGGCTAGTCTTTCTTTAATAAGCTCTCAAGTTCCTTGCACCCTAACATAAGTTGTTTGTGGGCATTGCACAAAATGCTCCATATTAGCAAAAATATCCTCGATAAAGTCTGGACTCTTATTTTCTGTATGGTATCGTTGGTATAACATTGCGTTGCATAACATAATAGCAGAACTTTGTCGTTAGACATAGGCTAAGGATCAAATAGAATAAAATATGTCCTTCCTGAATATAGGTATTAAAAGTATTGCTAAAAGATGTCCATAAAACATTAGTAACAAAGATACATGCCGTTTTGTGATATTAGTGATCGCACATAATTTACGCGTAGTCATCGGGATGGTGCAAATTCTGCGAGTTTTTTCTGCCTCTATATGTTTCGGATCACCGTGGTCTGTTATCAAAACTATTATGAGGAAATCATGCCACAGCACGACGAATACAAAATACCATGGTAAATAACTCCGGGAATTTTTATGCAAAACTTGATTTGTCATACGGATATACAGGACGTATTGTGGTTATCGCGATCATAAATACTATTTATATATCGGCAGAGTTGTAAAAGGGAAAATCCAGTCGAAATATAAATCAGTCTTATAAGAAAGAGTAAAATATTTTGAGTTCAACGGTAAAATTCTGATGGAAATCGGGTGAAAGAATAAGGAAGTTATACCATTTTGAAGCTTCGCTAATTTTTCAGGAAACAATTCGGTAAGAGTACGAAATGTCCCGCTCAACAATACCGCAGTGGATACGTTACTCACGATATTCCAATTTATGTTGGAATGGCCCTCATAATTATTTACTGTTAAACATGATTAACATGGAGTCCTCAATTCTAAAAACCCTTATGATAGGCCCACCTCCCTTCATTAACACCCTCATGACTCACTGACAGCTAACATAATAAGAGGGACTAAAGCGGTTGCTCATTTTAAAACGCCGGATATTGGATGCAGTGATTAACAGTTATATTCTGTGGACCACGCCGACTTGCGTTTCTCGATGGATTTCTAGCTATCGACACGTGATAATTCGTCCCACCCTTTTTACAATTGTTCTTCACATTAGATTGAAATCGCAAAAGCTACTCTCCACTTGAAATCATTACGTTATAAACCCAAAATATATCATGAAGGAGTATGTGTTTTGCTGCAACACTGTCACATAAATCGGCTGTTGCTGTACAGGTTGGGGAAAACTCTCTACCTCTGAGAATAATATTCTCATTGCTATTGACATTGAATAACCTTGATATTGCTTAACCTCTTTGAATAGCTGGACCATCATGAACGTCTGCTTCGTTAAATAATCACTGCCCGAATACTAAACAGTACCTTTAAGTTTACACAGTTCTCACTCCTCAAATCCTCTATTCTGTTTTACTTGTTTTCTTTTGTTAATCGATCTGCGTGTTTACGAACGTGTATTCTTGTGTCGTGTAATTGATAGCTCGTTTGCTCTGTGTGTTTATATTGATATGAATGTCTATGCCGCATTATAACATGTCGTGTATTGCACTGGATTTAATAGCAATGTAGGTTGTATCATACAACCTATTCATTGCCATAAACTCCAGTACAGTATGTCACTCTTGGACAGCGAAAGGTTTTCTGATACGGTTGACCCTGCATTTTCTCTTTCATCATACGTTGCAGTTCTAATCTTGGCTGGTCGTATACTGGTATACATAAAAGCCAGCCCTACAGTGAGATCGTGCAATGTACTTCTCAGTGGATTTTCAACAATCGACTTTTTTTTTGAGGGAAAATTTACCGCAAAGAGAAAGTTTGTGTTGAAAAGACCTGAGTGAAATTGCTGCAACAGTTCAACGACAGTTCAAAAAGTCACATGATTTTGTAAATCTTCAGAAAACTCGATTGTTTTAATGTCGTTAAGCAATATTAATTGGCGATCAAAGGTGACCTCGGATGTGGACATAACTTTGAAGTCGCTTGATTGCTTACCACTTGCTCATTTCTTGTAATACACAAAAACGCCGAAAATATTGATGTTTGTTCGTTTGTTTATATATTTTTTTATTTGGCGAATGTTAGGAAATATAGATTCTTGATAATACATAAGATATGGAACAGAGACACGCAAAATAATCTCACCCCTTTGAATAAGGGGAAAAAAATCTGAGTAATATATGAACGTGATACTAGTGACTTTGGATCAATCATTTCTTTCGTTTCCCGCGATCCCTTTATTTGCCTATAAACTTCCCACTTGTGTTCGAACGGGTATTACCGTCCAAGACCGGAAGCATTGAAGGTCAAAACTCCACGCGAATATCACCTTCAGCCCTAGTTTATTTTCTAACATTAGTACATCTCATAAAGCAAAAACCATTCAAGATAATGAGATGAATGCACAAAGGCGAATCTTCCATCTCTCTGAGAACACGATGCTGAAGCAAATCGTGACATTGCGTTCAGATTGAACTCAAATCTGTGCGTGAAAGGAAGTGCAAAGTCATAGCCTGTGGTCTTTTACTTGTATTATAAGTAAACGCTTCATCACCTGCCCTCATCGTCACGCGCAAAATAGCAATGATGACCATGATGAACGTGCATTTTGTTTGCAGGTGTTTTTTTGCTTTTCTTTGGGGTTTTTTGTGTTCTATTTCTTTTATTTCTTTTGTGTGTTTTTTGTTATTTGTTGCTCTGTTTCACGTGAGATGCCAATATCTTTGGAAGCATATCAAATTTAGGTGTACTCGTAAAGGGGAAAATCCTCTCACAGCTGAAAATGACTTCTGTCATATAACAGACTGACCTCATTATTTACGAATCACTTTCATAAGATCAGTCTAAAAGTCAGTGATTCATGTAAAAAATCGAGAAAAATCAGACATGATGCACTCTTGGGACTGTAAAGAAACGACTCTTCTTAAATGGTTTTTATACTTTATTTAATGTCTTTAAATTCTTCTAGAGACAATCGTGGAATGATGTCATTGATGATAAGGATTTATATGACATTGATCGTATTCATAACGAAAGTGGTCGTGAAAATATTGGCGGCAACAACAGCATCGTTACATTTCATACAAAGGACGTAAAGAGGTCGGAGTGGGGAGCAGCAAGGTTTTTGATGATCTTGTGCAACATTGGACTCGCCTTGGCCTAATTCTCTCCCTGCCAGAGAGAGGGGTGGGGGTTGGAGAGTGATAGAGAGAGGGAACGTGGGGCCCGGGGGAGGGGAATAGAAAGAAAAGGGGGCACATTGTGTCGGGGATATTTGGGGAAAAGTTTCCTTTGAAGTTTGAGTATATACATTTTGAAATTTACTGTTCTGCTCTGACCAGAGCCATAAAGAACCCTTCAGATTTGCACCGAATTTTATAGTTGGTTGGAATGTTCTGACCGCGTGTCAGGAATCAGCTGTAATTCTAGCAGAGATCTAATCATTTCCCCCCTCTCATTTATGATACGAAATAAACAAGAGTCATTTTTATACTGAATTTTCCCTAGCTTTTCCTCTGTTTTGCAGCATCACCATACATTGAGTTCTTGATTTTCTTCATACCCTCAGTGTTTTTTCCCTTTTTTTCTTCTACTTTCAAACGTGGGAGATAATCCTTCTTAGCCGAGTCATCAGAATGGACCAAAATGAGCCGTTATCACGGCTGAAACACATTTGAATTGGGAGCATTCGCGGTAATAAACTCTTTGATTTCAAGCGCTCTGCGAGGTGTATATCCAATCCTTGATGATTTGACTGTATTACTGACTGTGGGGGAAGTCAATCCGGCAATCCCCTTACCCGTCCCGTACGGCTCTATAATGGTGAGCCGCCGCCCCACGTGTATACAATCAATTTACATGCGTGACCTTGCCATCTGTCACACATCCAACAACTATAAATCTCTACTTCATACAGGAAAAAAAGAAGAATGAAATGCTCAACAAAATCATATTAAAATGATCATAAAAGTCATGTAGGAATGTGGTTTATGGGTGTCCGCATGCCGCTTGTTAAATTAAGATTTCAATCTTGTCTAGATTAACGACAATTAATGTATGAGGTATTTTCCAATGCTAAATGTATCTGCTCACTGTACAGTTTCGATGCAAACATTGTTTATGGATATTTCCAGTCTAACAAGTACCTCGTAAGCAGATTTTCTTGCACTTGTAGATGGCAACGTATTCAACAGTTAAAATGCACGTTGAATACATTTAGTTGTTGCTTTGTCGGGGCAATACTCAGGCAAGTCATGTTGTTGTCAAGCCTTGTTGTTGCAAAGGTGTGCCTAAAACTGAAGTGTGCTAGTAAACTAGTCTCTTAGGTACGATCAATGGTCTTATCAGTTAGAGCTACTGTTTACCATTGGGAGCAGTGATTTAAAAAAAAGTTCTAGTTATCACATTTGATGCATATGTGTCGGTCAATAATTGTATCACAAAACATTGTACCATCTAAAAATTTCGCAATAGAGCCTAAAATATAAGGAGATATCACTATTTTTTTTTTCAATAAAGCATAATTGTAGACAGTTTATTCTTGAAACAATATTTTAATAAAACTATTGTTCATGTTTTGTATGTTAAACAGTTTTTACATTGGTCGTTTCTATCCCAAACTCACATTTTGGAACTATTTTGAAGCACTTAAGCTGGGATTTTGTTTCATCTACAAAAGGTAAATAGTGTCTTCAAGTTTGAAGAGTACGTGAGAGTGAATGAACAAACTAACTGTGGTATAGGAATAAACGGTGGCAGACAGACAGGCGTACAGATGGCGTTGCATTGTCTCAATGAATGTTGCAATTTCTTAAATAAACAAAGTTTAAAGGAAAACAAGAGTCATGAATTATGAATTCTACCAATTTGTGTCTACCTGATTTGAATAATTCGCGTGAGCGTCTGTCATCAAAATATTGTAATTTGTAAGAAACATGGAACATTATTTGTAACTCCAAGAACATTAACGTAATATATTCGTCTTCTGTTACGCTGGGTGCCAATAAAATCTTAATTACAGAGACCTGTAGTTGAACTTTCCAAGGTAAGGAACTGGTGCAGCTTATGATGCAACACGGTTCCATTTGGGTTTTGCAATCCAATAATGAATTAAGGTGCGACAGCATGGTGTATATTGCATGCCTCCACACTTCTCATTACCCAGTACCCAGTGGCTGAAGAGAACAGTTTGTACTGATGCTGCTGTTGATAACATTAATAGGCATACCGATGCAGTCAAAGATTCCCTGGTTGTATTACGAGACCGATTATTTTAATGCTGCAGGGCGTTTAGGGTAACCGGTCACGCATTATTGGGTAATGCGATCCAAACATTGCAAACAACACATTTTAATGTGGTGGATGATATACTTTGAGATAAAGCGTGACGGCCGATTTGTTGCTAACTGCGAGTAGGCGATGAAACACATTTGAAATAGATACTTGTATTGCTTTGATAATGATATGATGCCGTGTGCATAAAAATCATGGAAGCAGATTTCTCCTTCTCAAGTAAATGGTGTGAGTTGAAGAAAGTGATTAGCCAGTCTGACAGTGCAACTAACACGCTGTCAATGTCCTTGCGAGACACTTAATTAAGGCCCTTTCCTGTTTTGGGATTAGGTGAAACTCTATCCCTTAATCGAGCCATTCAGCATCGCAATAATATCGTCTGTTGAGACCTATAACTTAATACAGCGAATCATTGTGGTGTAAAAGTTGTACACACATGGCCCAGCCCTTCTTTCCAGCATTATGCACAGCATAGCATTAACATTTGATTATACTATCCTTTTCTCTCTCATTCTCTCACACAATAAGTATGATATATATATATATATATATATATATATATATATATATATATATATATATAGATATATATATATATATATATATAGTGCGAGAGATAGTTCCCTTCCCAAACGTGCGCGGTGCCTCATTGTGGGTAGCATATATAATATATACACATATATATATATATATTACTGATATAGCGTATATTTAGTAAGTTGTGATTACTTTTTTTTATTATTGATCTGATCAGATTTTTCTACAGTCTGTTATTTTTTAACCAAAAAACCCTTTGATTGACTACTTTCAGTGCAAATGAATGCATAAAAATAATGTACCATAATATGTTTATGCATTCAGTCAGAGAGAGAGAGGGAGAGAGAGAAAGAAAGATAGATACTATATCATTAACTTGGTGGTAGATTTATATCCAAATGTTCACGATACAGCAGCCGTATCCCGGCCGTTGGTATTATGTTATGATACTATATAATATGAGATATATCTTAGAAATATAGTGAACAGATATAATTTGATTTCTTAATCTAAATATAGGTCCTACACAGTTTGATTCACTGACCAAACGTCCCCTCACGGAGTCACGGCAAATGTGTAGAATTTTGTGAATATTTGAAGCTGTCGTTTCAAATGAATAACATAGAAAAGAATGCAAGCAGTAACGGCAGCAACATACTGACCAAAATGATATACACGTATTCTCGCAGTGTAATGTCACGCAGTAATTACAAATCAGGGAATCAGTAATATTCATAATCATTGACAAAAATCAATATGCTCGTCTTCTTTGGAAATGATGAATGAAACGGAGAATGTTAACGCAGAAAAAAAGCAAGAAATACTTACATATGGCAACACAGTGTCACCGAAGGTTTCCTGTTGGTGTGTTATCCACTTTTATCACTGTTTTTGTCCCTGCACAAAGTTTGTAATCACGAACACATAATCATTCCCGCTGCATCGATAGTGTTGCGAAGAGTTTTGTGGATAGCGATACTTCGTATACCATTTTGCGTTCGGTAAAGTTGCTACTCTGACTAAATATCAGACAGTGCACGAGAAGCCGTATGCCGCAGCTCATGGCGGAAATTGGATTATGTTGGCTAAATTCGTTCCTTGCGGACCGCAGAGTCACTCCCCTCTTTCTATTTGGTGCGATTGATAAACGTTCCGCTGATTTTGGGCCCTTTGTTCTTTCATTATTATCATGCAAGTATAATTAAAGCAAATAGTGTACTTGTGGGGATGTATGCTTTATTTTTGATTATGTTTTCTTTTGTTGTTGTTGTCGTCGTCGTTGTCGTCATTGATGTTGTATTTGTTATTGTTGCTGTTGTTGCAATGATCCGGATCCAACAGCAATTCTGAAATTGTATTTGTAGATTTGTCGCTAAAGCATGTAAATGGTCGTAGATTTCATTCCTTGATATTCATCACGGTAGTTTATCCCCGCTTCTGTACTCGGGCGCAGGCTGCTTTCCCCCTTCCTTAATTTTCGTCATCATTTCAAAGTACATGGGTCTGTTTTGAATGCGTATTGGCCAAATATAGTCACGTGGTTTGAATTCATAAATTATTTTCCTCCGAATCGGGTGCAATGTGAGGATACCTGCAGTCTTTAACCTCACAAGAAAAATTGCATCAATTTTGCTCGTAAGAAAAAAGAAAGAAAAAAGACGCAAACTCTATCAAAGGGCGCCATGAATTATTGATTTGTCATTGTGATGTTATGAGCTAGACTTGACACCCTTGACAATTTCGTAGAAGATGAAGACAAGCTTGAACACTTTTGGGGCATTGTTTTCTTCAAATTATTACAAAAGTTTTATATGCAATGCAACTGAATTGGAGTAGGGGCCCTATTTCTTTCTTCTTTTCTTTTTTTTTTTGCAACATGACTACTCATAATATTTTAACACACATAATGTAACCAAGTTCTCTGCGAGAGTTTTGTCATTGTTTCCAGAGTATTGTTTTCAGAAACATGCTACTGGTAAGTTACATATTAAAACACGCCATCAAATTTTGATAAACCCATCACTGTCTTATCGCATGACAAAGGCCGGGTGTGTTCAGTGTAAGCTACGTCACTGTACGTGGAACTATACACCAATTCGATGATGCAGCGGGTCAACAGAGTATATTCTGACATTGAATTTATTGGCTCCTGGTACATCCTTGCCATTATGGACCGAGATCATTTGTCTATGAATCGAGTTTGACATTATTGTGGACTCATGGTGATTCAGAGGGGCCCCCTAAAAAGCTGGATTGACATATTAAATTTATTTATGGCCTACCTGGCAACGATCCCCGTATGCCCCTCGGTTACCATGGCAATCCGGTCCGTTAATATACGATGAACCCTAGAAAAGGTGAGAGCTATAATTTCTCTGTGTCGGTTAGCCTTTATAATATTGGTCAAACCATTTCCTGGTGTCAGCAAGTAAATTATAACGTCAAACATCAAACTGCATTACGCGTTCCGGTTCGAAATTTGTCACAAATCTTGATATACAACAATGCACAACGTAATTACGAAGATTATATTAGGCGTTATCAGTGTATTTCTGTATTTCATTGAATGTTTTTAGTGCTTCTTATGAAAACAAAAACAAAAACAATCCGCACTATTATGTACATAATAGGTGCGTACATCCCCCTCCTTTTCTCTCATCCATTATTCTACTGATCACTAAATTCGTTAATCCATCACATCCCATCCGCTGCAAAGTGTTATTCTTTTTTAAACCTAGCACAACCACTTCCTCTTGCTTAACGTGTCGACTTGGAAATAATACTGTCATCTCCCCGCAAGGTTCTTAAATCAAAGTTCTCTTGGAAGCTCCACGTTGGGACAACATTCAGTATGAGTTAAAACAGTTACTACATCACTCAATCTGTTTCTACACGGCAGATGTTAAAAAGTATCTGAACTAAAAATATAGAAATCAATTAGAAACCAGATGGTTTCTTATGCAATTCAATTCAATAGTTTATTTATTTCCATTAAAAAAAAATACATGATACAAAGCTGTACATGTGTCAATTTGACTTTCATCCAGTTGGGAAGGACAGTCCCAACTGGATGTTGAACGCAATGTAAAATATATGCACGAATGGTATCATAACAACAACAACAACAAGAAAAGGAACAATGCACAGTTTGTCATGGTAACACAAAAGAAGAAGTAATCATAACGTGATGGAAAAGAGTGTTCCACTAGAAAGCTAACCTTGTGGGACGTGGAACACTGAAAAGAAGACAATAGGCAATAGCAACACAAATAAACCGTGAGATGTATTCGTGTTAAATTCATCTATGTACCATTGTACTGGTCAATATGATGCTGATATACAAACATGTACCTCTTTTAGAATACAAATAAAGTTTATTGTGATATTACAATATTATGGCACAGACACTGTTTATCAATTTATACGTCCTGTGCTCGCAAATCATTGACAGTACTCACATAAATTTGTATTTGCCCAGAATTTATTTCAAAAAGAAAAATAAGCAGGGTAGTCCGGTTGAGACCCGTTGGCAAGAGGGAAGATCTTTGCAATAAGATGAACACTTTATACGATGTGGAATGAAGATTACGTTTTTCAAAGTGCAAACACTAATTTACACTAGACACAATTAACACTGGAAAACAATCCAATCGACGCACAAATAGGGCCTACGCAGGTTATAGGCCCTACAGATTATCAAAATTACAGAGTGAAGTAAAAATTCGAAATTAGGTGAAAGACATGAAAAAGAAAATATGTCAGGGAAACGCAGAATAATGAACAAACAAAGTACTTGATGGCAAAACTAATTAAATTTGTATTTGTTAATATGACATATATTATTTGCAATGAAAGCTGCAGAAAAAGGTTAAGAAAATAAAACGTATATATTGTTTATTATAACTTCAAGTGAAAAATATTCCCTGCCATGTAACAAATTAAGTATGGCCTATATCACTGGAAATGTTTTACTTTACTCTATATTGATAATGGACTTACTTTTATTTGTTTTATGATCAAATTCTTAAGACCTTTGTATAAATCCTTGGTCGACTCCATTTTTGTCCTGAGTGAGCGAAGATCAAAAGGCGATCTCCTAATGTTCACTTGGGGTCGATGTTCTACGTCCACTGGGTAACGAAACACACTCATGATAGACCCGCCTCTCCGGTGTGCAATGTGCCTACACTTATTTTGCTCCCGAGGGAATTTGAATTTATAGCCCATGTGAATCACTCTGTTATCGAATTCACACTTAAATTGCTGATTTGTGTTTTAGAAGTTGCATGGATCGAATGGGGATGACAAATGATCACTATTCACTTATTTCGGAATAGCTGGTTTAAAAACAAAACGTGAATATTTTAGTGAATGCAAACAAACAAACAAGTAAACAGACATAAGGTCAAAATAAAAAGACAAAGAAAGAAGTATCGAGATCAAAATGATGTACTAAAAAACAAACATGAAGAGCAACTACTTTTTTTAATGTATTTTAACTTTTACGTGTTTTGTGCAATGTGTTATCTTCAGCTAATGATTCTGTTTGACTTCTTCACAGGACATGAGAGCGTCACATTCCAATCCGTCTCGAAAATAGTTTGTCGCCATCTCGTGCTGAATTTGTGTTATCAATTTCGCTTGTACCCTGGGCAGTTGTCAGTCCATGCAGTGACATACGGTGCAGGTCAACACTGCAGAGTAGACTCGCGAAGTATGGCGTATGCTATGGCGAGCTGAAAGACCAAAACCGTACGACCGCTGTATGTGTGTACTATGTACTGTTGTATACCACTGATAAGAGTTCAGTGGTGTAAATGCACTCGTACGTTCGCTCGGTGTTTCGCATCGATGGGGCGGTCTTGTGTATAGTGCAGTGTACAGGTAGAATCGTGACCGAGGGAGGGAACCTTTTGATTCCACAGCCCTAATTCTACACCCTATTCACTCGACTGGTGTCTACAAACCTACTGAAAAATCGTGGCACTCTCATGATTTTGACAAGGTTGTCTGTATGCCGCTATTGTCGTTGGGGCCATGATTTGCATTACTACGTGGTAAAAACTAGTGTTGTGTGAATGAATGAATGATGGATTAGCCTTTGATTGTGTCCACGTTTATAGAGAGCTAGCATCCAGCCCAGGCACAGGTGTTATCATGTTATTGGAGTAACGTGAGTAAAGAGTGGCTCATTGTAGAGAAACATGTAGGTAGATCCAAGATATCAACACCTTTTTACAAAACTAAATTCAATTTTATTCCCTGGAAGAGGAGCATCTGTGTATTTTGCCCAGGTTTGGTTGCTGACAGACTGTTGAAAATGGCTCAGTGCTCGCTCAGTGCGAGAGAGTTCATTCAGAACACATTTGGACCAACCGTTGCTGTGGTTTGTAGCCATGATGCTGAAGTCCTTGCTCAGAAGAACAACTTGTCCTTTGTGGAAATGCTGCGGCCATTTTGCCGACTAACTTCAGAAGGTAAGCAAAAGGTTTAAAGGTGGTGATCGGATGAAGATCCGAAACCCTAGAGAACTTAGAAGAATGATATCCCATGTTAACAGTAAGTTTACACAAATATAAATGTCCCTTCAAAATGCCAGAAATCCTTACACCCAAAGAAATCTTTTAAAGCCCGTTTGCCGATTAACTTCAGAAGGTAAGCAGAAGGTTCGAAGGTGGTGCTGATCGATATTAAGCTCCGAAACTAACTGTAAGGAATGAGACAGTCGATATCCTAATTCCCATGATTTAAACAGTGCACAAATGTCCCTCTGCCAGAAGTCCTTACCTGTTATTGTGTTTATACTTGACATTGTAAAGCAATTAATTGTTAATCATGTCTCTTTGGGTTGTTGGTTTTTGTTTTTTTTTTGTACATGGTACGGAATTCTAGCTGGGCTAAACGGTGACTGAATAGCATATTATGAACATTTACTCAAAGTCAGAAATAATGGCCCCTCTCCAAATTTGTGAGAGATCTGTAAAGTTTTAAAGTCGATAGCAGGGCTAAAGAGGACAGAGAAAATATAATGCAAAAATTGTTTCAACTTCTGTTTTCTTCTCGCCGCTTCCCGTTCATGTGCAGCGCACATTCGAGATCCAGCGGGACAGTCCCACTCTATCCACAACCTGTGCCTGATCATTCAGGAGATGAACACCCAGCCGCCATCCGCAGCCATCCACAAAAAGTTGTGCCATGACGCTGTCCAGAACTCGCAGCTACCCCTTTCCGAGGGACAAACCAGTGTGCTGTCGGTGGGATCATATGATCTTCAAATTAGCGGTGGGTACCCTGTCAATCTCTGGATGTTTGTACTGCAGGTACCTTTGAAAGTTGCCCCATCTGGCAAGGCTTTAAAGGCAGGATTTTACAAGCCATTTGTTTGTTTTATGTCAGTATTTACTTTGCTGGGGCTGGGGATTTCACCGTAGTAGTGAGAAGGTGCTGCTTCTCTTTCCTCTTTTTAAAGAACCACTTGCCTATGCCGGGTTGTTTTTCAGGGAGAATACCCAAAGAAACACTAGACATAGCATTGCATGAAGTCTTTATGGAATCAATGAAGTCGGTAGTAGGCTACTTGGAAAGATCATCTTGGCCCCATGAATTTGATGCCTTTTGTTGAATGCTTGGAATCATGATATTGGTTAACAGTTTTATTTTTTGTGCATGAAATATATCGTCGCTGGGGCAACAAGACCTCTTATCTACAAAATGTCAAATGTTCAGGAGAGCAAAACAAAAAACAAAAAAAAAATAAAACACGGCAGCCAAAGCACTGCATCAAATGGGAGAGCCTTTCCTTTGACATGCCATGGTGGCTTTGTATTTGGGGTAAGACAGGACATCACTTAACTGATAATCTGACCATTAATCCAAAAAGGTGTTTTCACCAAAATTTCAGATACAAGGTCTTGTCGCCCCAGCGACAATATGTTATTTCACATTGTCTTCAGGTAGAAGAAATAATCCCTCCATTACTTCATTCTAGTTTTCTTATCAAGGGTCACTAACTGATACTGAGGCAATGGAAGGTAACCCTTTAGAACAAGAAAACCTGTTCTGGTGTTTCATAAGAGAAAAAAAATCTTCATTCTGCCACTCTTAATACTTACTGGGTCTCTTTTATTCTGCCATTCTCAAGGAATATGTGGTATGTGTGATAGAAAAGTTATCATTAAAGGTACTGTATTTGCCCCGTTATACAATAGCTCACCTGAGCCAAAGGCACTAGTGAAATCTTGTAATCACTCTTTGTCCATCTTGTGTCGTCCGGCGTCTGGCGTGTGTCATGCCTAAATTTTTTATCTTCTACTTGAAAACCCCATGACTGATGTTCACCAAACTTTGTAGGTAGCATGCCTAGGGGATACAGTTTGTAGGATCTCAATTTGTTTGAATGGGCACCCTGCCCCACCTGTTGGGGGATGGGGGGACACCAAGTGGGCCCAAACCCCCAAAATTCAGGGATCTTTTACTAAAAATCTTCTTTTCTAGAACTAAAAGTGATAGAGCTAAGTTAACTATCTACTTTGAGTTAGTACATTGATGACTGTAGTTTCAAGTTTGTTCATAGCGGAATCAGGGTGCCCCCCCCCCCCCCCCCCCCCCCTTGGCACCCACGGGATGGGAAGGGGAGGGGTCCAAATGCAGGCCTAACTTGTGCATTTTTGTCTTCTTCTTGAAAACAACGTGATGGATTTTCACTAAACTTGGCAGGTAGCATTCCTATAGGGATAGGATCTCAATTTGTTCAAGTGGGCACCGTGCTTCCCGTGGGGGCCCCAGGGAGCCAAAACCTCCCAAATTATTCAAAATATTCTTCTCCAGAATCAGAAGTGATCGTGTAGAGCTTTAAGTCTTTTTCTTTTTTAACTGCATAGTCAGACTTACTAAAAACAATGTATTTGGCAGGTCCAGTGTGATGGAATATATGCAAATGGACACCATGCCCCCAGCTCTCAAATAAAGCTGCCCCTTCCCTTCCGCCCCCCCCCCCCCCCAAGTTTGCTACAATGTATGTCCTCGGGTAAGAGTCTGCATGGATGTGTAGAAAGTGAACTGGCGATACTGACGTGAGCGTGAGACCCCTGGGTCTCTTGTTCTCAGCTGTTGACTTCAGACTATGACCCCGTTTACAGTGGGCAAAAGGCAGGCCTTCATTTTGATGAAAACGCAGACAAATCAAAATGCAGTGCCAAAAGTGAGGCGGGCCTGAGGTCTGCCTTTTGTTGATGTAAACGCAAGCGGACCCAAATGAGTGGCCACCCCTACTCAGCTGTACTTTAGAGATTGCTGGGGGGAAAAATACATTTATGAAGAGCACCACAGTTCACTATGATGAAAAGAAGAACATGCAAAGAAAAATTAACTTGCCTGGTGCCACTCGACAAGCCAGTGTAAACGCACAAAAACGTAGGCCAGCCTGCCACTGTAACGGGGGTCAAAAGGGGTCAAAAGAACATGTTGTGTTTTTCCCTTATTTATTGCTAAAACCCCAGTGGAGTTGGAAAAGCAGAACATTATAGAGAGCAGGGTTTCTCACTCGAAGGAAATCCAGTTAATAACCTAAAAATGCCAGTCAAGTTTGAACATGGGTGAAGTCTGACAAGGTCAAAGGGTCAATGAACTTGCCCTGATAAATCATTGTGCTCACCGTATTGTGATGTACTCTTGATAACATTCCACAGATTTGAGATATATGACCACAAAACTCACACTGTACACTAGTAACCTAAAGATGCCAGTCAAATCCAATGGGTGAAGTCTGACAAGTTCAAAGGTCAAATGGTCACTGAACTTTACCTCATAAGCAATGCACGCACAATATTGTAGTGTACTCGAATAACTTTCCACAGCTTTGATCTATGACCACCAACTTCACACCACAGGTACATTGTACATCACCTAAAGATGCTGCTTAAGTTTGAATATTAGTGAATTCTGAGTCAGAGTCAGAGATTCTGGTCAGAGGTCAAAAGGTCAATGAATTTTACCACATACATGTACAGCAATACGCACTGCACTCTATAGTATTTTTGTGTTCTCTCAATAATTTCCCACAGCTTTGAGCTACAGTGGTGTATGACCATCAAATTCACACCACAGGTGCATGTACATCACCTGAAGATGCTGGCCAAGTTTGAATATTAGTGAATTCTGACAAGGTCAAAGGTCAAAATGTCAATGAACTTTTCCTTTTAAGCACCATATATTGTGTGCTCTCAATAACTTTCCACAGCTTTGAGCTTTCACCACAAAACTCACACCGCAGGTACAGTACACATACAATGTACATCACCTAAAGATGCCAGTCAAATTTGAATTGTATTTGTAAAGTCGGACAAGGTCAAAAGTCAAAGATTCAATGAACTTATGTTGAAGAAGACCAATCACAAACTGAGATAATATACAATTTATGCAAGGGAGACATCACTTGGCGTTTGCTGTGTTTTGAGAAAATATTCTCATGTTACATGTAGTATTCCTGGTGTTCATGCACTCACTAATGTGAATTGATTAATGCAATGTACAGTTATTACTACTGTAGTATTTTGATATGTCTGACAGATTTGAAGGAGAGTCCAGAAGGAATGCATCTAACACTGACCACCCTAAATAAGAGCACACACAGTTTCTATTTGGAATAAAAAATAATTAACTGTCACAATATTTTTTTCAGGTATGCAAAGTGTAACAAGAAATATGATCAGTATGACGCCGGAAAAAAAAAAGTCAGAGATGGGTCACATTGCAGGTTCAAGTGCAGACAGAAATAGATTTGATGTGATATTCTTAATGAATTTTGGCCTTATTTACTTCGCATACATGTATTAACTTTATCAAACGATATGAAAGATCGGCTTGCAAACAAAAATATATCTATCATAAATCAATTCTTTCCATACTCTCTCATTACCAGCCATGAGTTTAAGACACTACAGTATTATGCTTGATAACATACTGTACATGCACTGTATAACATGTATTTCAAGTGGTAGACAAAATACAAGAAAATTCAGCCACTACGGCCTGTACCTTCTGAAAATGAAGGATATTTACAGAATGTCAATAAGCAAGCCCCAAACATTGTAACTTCTTTTTGTGACCAAGGGAACAGTATTTTGGGACACTCAGTTGTGAATTTGTACAACCACTGTACATGTATTCAATCATGACATGCAAACCATTTGTCATGTGACCAAGGTATTAATTTTGAGGTTCCCATGAGATTCTACACTAAACATGACTGACATAATACTTGCATAAAAGTAGTCGTGACTTCCTTGATTACAAATTGTACACCTCCGTGCAAGTAAAAAAAAAAAAGTATATGGCTGATCTCTTACATTGATATCACACAAATTTCATGCTTTAGCTACACAACTTTCTTTAGGGTAAATCTCCGATAACTTGCTGCATGTGATGTACAGAATGTACTTGGTACAATGTACATTGCAGCTCTGTGTTGATGTGTACATGATTGTATAGAAGTAAATTTCCATTGTACAACCCTTTATGCAGGAAGAAAAATCATAATCTACATTGGGTTGTATATATGCCCATAGGCATATGCAAACTGTGTAATATGATATTCTACAGTCAGAAATATGAGAAGAATGATGTTAAGACATTAAAACAAACAAACGTCCAAGTGTTTGCAATGTACATACTTTTATGTTCTATTTATAATGTAGTAATAGTTGGAGACACTGTGCCGGGTATACACTTTGTAGTAGGACAAGCATCAGATGCAAACTTTGATCAAATGATGATTAAGGTAAAGGTCAAAGACCAACGCAAATATTCACACTTCATTGTTCACAAAATAACTGATGAAGCATTTGATATGCTTTTAAGTAATGACTTGATTACATGTATGAAGGGGCAAATGAAATGGAGTTGACTGTTAAATGCATGCAGTAAAGATCATATTCTAAATTTGGTGATTTACTAGTACACTGTAATATGCAGTGACAAAAGATGAGTGCTTATTGTATACTCTTTCATCTGATGGGAAGTTGATGGTCATTGTTGTATAACAATGCAATGGCTGTGTATGTAAAAGGGTTTTCATTAACAGCCAGTAAACTATAGTCTCTTGCTTTAACGCAATATGGGATCTAGATTCAGACTTGATACAATGTGGCATACTGAGGCATGTCAGTTGACATGACGATGTTAATTATCATGATGCCTCCAGTATGATTATCAGTTTTGTCTCCTTGTATTTCATTTCCATGTATGTTTGAGATTTGCATTCCCAGGACTGTGTGTCAACTAAGGCCAAGTAAAAAAAGAAACCAGTTTCTCGTCCTCGCGCGCATCGATTTTGGCCGCCGCATCGATTTTTTTACTATTTACTATTTTCAAAATGGCGCTGAAAATACCAAGAAATTCATAATTCTCGTCCCAGCCCGCTCCCCACCCGCATTGATTTTCAGTTGCCAAATCGGCTTTTTTGATATTTACTATTTTTTCGGCCGCCGAAAAAAGAAATTGACAATAATATTCACCTACCAATGGTGATGTCTCATTTCTAATTATGCCTTGCGTCCTCTACTTAGCTGTAGTACAGCTGTAGCTTCTGTAGTGCGTATGTAATAACGCATGCATTTCACACTGCTCCACAAAGCAGTCGAACTGTAGTTGGATGGGCGGGCCGAGGGCGGGCCTGGGCTGTGATGTACAGCGCACTTGGTACGTCGTGAACGCGATAGCGGCAACATTTTTGCGAACAATCGCTGATATTTCACGCGTATTTCACGCATTGTTCGTATTTTTCCCCGTTTCTCATATTTTAAGCGGATGAATTGTACTGTACAAATGCTTGTGAGGATTGTATGGAGTTTGTATACATTTTCCTGTCATTGTGACTATATTTTGTATGTGCATGTGCGTGCAGTGTCGGAAGGTACGGTAATGCAGTGGCCGTGCCGCACCGTTTATTGGCAAAGTGTGCGTGTCTGTAGCTGTGTAGAGGCCCGTACACTCTGCTCTGTAACGTTGCATCTGACGGCGATGTATTGTTATATTTTGAAGATACAATGAATGCGCTTTTTCAGCAAATGTAGAATTATTAAATGGGTGGATCTACAAAATGAATAACTTTTCCACGGATTCTGGTTTGTCTCGTATTTCTGCGGAATACTTTACGATGTAAATTCACGGACACGGCCGTGAGTCATATCATCTGTAGTGTGGTATACAATCATTCATCATCCAAATGATGAGTGATTATCAAATGTCTTTTTAGAACATGAAGAAACATCTTAAATGTTTAATGCTATAATGCCATATCAGTATCATTTTGACATCCATCTGCAATTGTACAAGCCAGTTTCCAGTTGAATGTGCTACAATTGTACTGTGAAGAAATGCAGATACGTACATACCAGCTGTGTGGACACAAAAAGTCACAAACACCAATGATAAATAAAGCAGTGTTTTGAATATCATGGAATTTATTTCAGTCGTACATTTGTTGAAAGACATGTTTTATACCTGTTTCAATTAATAGCACAATACATCAGAATTGCAAGTACACTGGTATCAGAAATGCCATTACAACACTAAATACCAGTTTTAAGATGGTCATTTTCCCTTGACTTCTGTAGTGAAAAGAAAAAGCAAATGTATTTCTGCATGCATGAAGTTTCATTTCAAGTATGGTACATTGTTTGAAAATGCACAGAGTGCAGGCAAGACATACACTTGGGACCTGGTCTCTCATAACACAGCTACCAGAGTGATATTTCATTTCATAAATTGGATATAGAAAATAGTAAAGCCCTCTCTCATTACCTTTCTCAGAATTACCGGACGAGAAACACATATTACTTTCATTTTGACAATCCTCGAAAAAATAGTAAGATATCAAATAGTAAGGACCTCCCTCATCGCCTTGCTCAAAAAACCCGGACGAGAAACTACTTTTTTTTTTTACTTGGCCTAATGCTAATTACAGCAAGTTTGATGAAGACAAAATATCATGCTCTCTAGACTCTGTGACAGTAAATGAGATAAATGTGCATGAATTCTTAATTTGAAAGAGAATATTTACAACATACCATGTATATTTTTATTCCTTTCTTTGCATATGAATATGCTTTCTATAGGGTCTCCTATACCAGTTTGAAAGCTACAAGGGTGAAGAATATTTTTAAACAGAAAACCTGACTATTCAGCTCTCAGTCCTGATTAATATGCATATTTACAACTTTAAGATTATTATAGAAATCTTTTATTTACTTCAGCTATGTAAATTTATGTCAATAATATGAACTTGCTGTAGTGTAATACAGTCACAGGTTACATACAGTGTACTGTAGGAAGTAGCAATTGTGCATATTCTGTGTATAATCCATTCTTGCAGCATCGACCCCCTGGTATGAGGCGTATCGAGAGAGCGTCCTGCAGAGTATGGCGACGTCGGACCATGAATTCATCAGACACTTTGTGGCATGTATCCTCTTTGCAAATTTTTAGTATGTAAGAAGCCATGAATAGAAACCAGGGAAATGGCTTTTTGAATGCTTGATGTCAAGAGAAGTTGAGGTGCATTGTGTGAAATGTGTGCTGACTGTCCAGCTTCACTGACCCATACGTTTACAGGTTGGTTGGTTTGTTGTTTAAATGGTTTTATATTGAGCTAGTCATTGTTGTAGCTGAAGGGCTGAACTTTTAACTTTTTTTACACATTTATACAAAGTACACACAGCAAATGGATTGTTACATAAATTTATCAATTTTTGAAATGGCAAGTTGAAATTTAGAGAGCATCTTTCCCCTTCTTTTTTGTTTTCTTGGGAGGGAAAGGAAAGGAATATCCAACAGCTTTTATGTCACTGAGGATGCTAGACACATGAATCAGTGCATGTCCATGCACGAAATCTTTAGATTTGAAAGGAGTTAACATACGGCTACTATAAATTTTCTGGAGTGCATTAATATCAAGAGTACGTGTACAGTTGTATGTGGTGTCTAAACCCTGTTCAGGCCTCTTGCATGGCTGCACATTCTGATAAGATTTACAGTTGTATGCATGACTATGGGTGACTCTTGTCATTTATTAGTTGGACCAATCATGCTGAATTCATGTCTGGTTTATTCAGGTCTCTTGCGTGATGTGTTTTCTTTTCATGCAAATCAAGAGTATGGGTGATTGTGTCATGATAGTAAAGATGGACCAATCGAAATAGATTTATATGTCAAAGATTCTTGCAGGCTGGTTTTAAACAATGTTGCTTTCCTAGTGAAAATTGCATGGAGCTTTTTGAACAAATTATGATACATACTGTACAAGTGTGTATATCCATTGACAACCATTGTCTTTATGATACAAAAAAAAAAGCCTTAACAAAACAAATGCATTATCGAATAATCAAAGTAGTTTCCTTCATTGCTTGTTCATACATACAGTGTATGTCATAACATTAAGCATCCCAGCTTGATGAACTTCATAACATTTGATGGTTTGTAGCAAATTTGTATTGGATGTGGTAGCAACCTATAGAAGGATATACATTGTATGTATGCATATTCTATATACCAATTGAATGAAATACATTTTGTATGTAGTACTGTGTTGCTGTATCCAGTGACCAGATAGTGATTTTTTTTTTTCAATGTGTAAGAGAAATAATATATCATGAATATGAGTATGAATGTATGATACTCAGTACATTTGTTCTTATTTTTTTTTTGGTGTCTGTTTATTTATTTGTTTTACCTGCACAGCCTGAAAAAAAAAAATCCCTTATATACTTTATATGTAGCATAACTGTAGAGAGGGAAATGATCTTTGGCCTTTCTGTGCATTGATTAAGAGATGAATGGCACAGAAATTATGCAAATGAACAAACATTCTTATCTCCTTGTTTGTAGATTATTATTATTATTATTATTATCATTATTTTACAGAGAGATTTTCTTAGAGTATTAAAGCTATGAGTATTTTCTGAGAAGAGTTGACAAAACTACGGTATATTTGGATGGTCATTCATGACACAAAATATAAGTAAGCATTAAAGTAAGTATCAGTCACAGTGTGCCAGTGCAACAATCCAGAGGATTTATAATGGCTTTTTTGTCTGGGAGGAAAATACAGTGAGGGAATACTGAAGTTAGCTGTATGTGTATAATCATGATTTTGTTATTAAATTTCAAATTGCGCACTATTGAATCTGCTGGATAGCATGCCATCGTGACCTTGAATTCTCAACAGGTTGTCCTGAATTTCTCACAGTTAAATGAGTCATGATTCATGTAGTTCTCTACTGCCACAGTGCAATCAATGCAGATTGTGGTCACAAAAAAAAATAAACACAATAAAGACACGAAACAAGAAAAAAGGAGAAAACGCAAACAAAAGATCCTTCCTTGACCAGATTATCATTTGGCCAGGCATGTTGGTGGTGTCAACAGGGCACGCTGACCCCATGGACCAGTTTGCCAAGCTGTCCCAGCAGCAGCATCACCTGCAGCACTCGTCCAACACCACCCACCCCAAGTGGCTCTGCCCCAACATTTTCAAGTACTATGTTCTCCTGCACGACAACTCAGAGGGGGAGGAGGAGAAGTGAGTGGCAGGACCTGAAAAATGGCAGTCTCATGTAGATATTATTCAAACTATACTATATTTCCCTTTAGCAATGCTACATTGTAACTAAGTTGTACTCTGATGAGCAGTTTGTTTGTTGCACACATCCATGGTTGCTGAACTTTGTGTGGCACAGAGTTTTAATGATCAAGAAAGTTTATGCATACCGAAGTCTCCCTCATCAAGGTCTTAATAGCATAATCACTTTGCCAGATTATAGTCGGTGCACATTTACGTACAGTGTAATATTATATTTTCCTTTCAGGTATAATATATGATTCTAGTTGATCATCACTTTGGTTTCTAGCATGTGATGGCTTCTCTTGGTCCTGTGCACTAAAATATGACCTGTCTGAAATGAGTTATACATGTAGGTGTACTGATTACTCTGTGATGTACATTGTACATTATGATGTAAATTTTTTGTTTTGTTTTGTTTTGTTTGCTTGGTATGATAAAAGTAAGAAGTGTTTGATTTGTGTTTTAAATTCGAGGGCTGATGCAATCTACCAGAGTATGAAATCAACCTATGGCAGTCACGCGTGCCATCTACTGCGCATCAACTCACGAGCGAAGACCACTGTAGATGCGACGTCGATGGCCTCGGAGCAGATGTGTATGCCCGATCCGTGGAGCCAGTACCTGAACAAAGTTAATCAGCAGGTGCAGTGTACAAGATGTGGCCTTTGTTTTCCACAACTTCGTGACGATCCATTGTTTTTCTAATTTCAGCTGATATGTGTTTGCAATCCACTTCTTTGAGGGATTATTAGCTCATTTCATCCAATCATCTGAAGCATTGTAATATACACTGTGAAATTTCATGTAATTTATTGTTACAGCTTAACTAACCTAACCATCAGTCAGCTTTTTTTTTAATCATTCTTAAGGTGATAGTTTCTATGTAGTGTATTTAATTGGCCATGATGTGTCAAATTAAAGGAAGCTTTTAAAGAATATTATTTCATATACACTTTTGTCAAAACCCATCTTGATGGTGGTGATGAATATTTGATATCACATTGCTAGATCTGTCATTGATCATTGTAGCATGAGGAAATAGGGGCAGAGTGTTCTCATCTTATGCTTGTGTACAACAAACTTGTTCAGATTCATGTTTCAAGTTTTTGTAAAATTGTTTAACACCCTCAGGACTGGCAATTCAATACTGTCATTGACATTGCACAAAAGCAAGTTACCGCCGGTAACCTCAGAGGTTATAAGGAAGGAACATCCTCATGGTTTTACTCATGCAGCAGTGCTTTGGTTTGAGCATTGTATACGTAGATGTTATCAACATTGGTGACAGCATTGTATACGTAGATGTTATCAACATTGGTGACCTACTCATGCTTAAGTTCTTCAAGGATTTTTTATAGATAGTCAAAACTTTATTAATGAATTCAGATGTTCAGTGAAAATGATTGTGCTTTGTTTGAATTGATTTGTTATGTGTCAGGATCCCATGGAAAATGATGCAAGTCCTGCCAACGACCCATCCATGTTTCCGGACCAGGTCAGTGAGGGAACATCACCGGCCACAGAGGACTGCAATATTGTACTTACACCCAACAGCTCTGAAGGTCAGTGGTGATGATATTGACTGCTTTGAGATTGGGAAAGAGAGCAGTGGCAATATTTGATGATGGTGATTATGATAATAATGATGATGATTGTGGTGATGATGATGATGATGATGATGTTGATAATGAAATAATTATAGTAAATACAGCATTTGTGATCATGTTGTTTATTTTGTCATGACATGCACTGAGTTACTCACTAGTATACTTCTATGGTAGTTCATATGTTTTTCTTCATCTAAAATAAGAAAGTCTGTTGATGTCTTTCTGAAATTTGAAATAGCATGCTTAATGTATGCTTTTTTTTTTCATTTTTAAACAACTGTCATTTTTGCCTTGGAGATATGTTTGTTTGTCTGATTTTCATCAGTATTTTTTTATTAATCTGTGCAGGGTAGCAGCCTTGTAGATACATATAAGACTAGTTTAAACCTAACAAAGCACCAACAGTAGCCTTTACAGTGTAGGTATCCTGGGAGGTATGCTTCAGATCTACAGTAGGACTGTGTGGCAAAATTTATATTTTTCTTGCACTGTCTTTTACATTATATACTTGCGTGTCTGATTGTATTTGCATACTGTAAAACGAGGAATGTTTGCGTGCATTTTAATTTCGCGAATTTCACAAGCTCCAAGATTCGTGAAATTAAAATGCACGCGAAATTTCTTATCTACACTACACTGTATATGCATTGAACGCCAGTGGCAATTCGCAAAAATTTCATGCCACGAAAAAGGCCGCCGGCTCCAATTCGCGAAAATTTCGTGCCGTGAATATATCATGTTTTACAGTAATGTGTGTCTGTGTGTACACATTGTTTATTTAGAATCAGAACAAAATCGAGTTTGTTGCTGCATGCATAATTGGCAACAACAACAAAACGTATAATATGGAAGACTGGCATTATCAGAGGGAGTCAAACATGAGAAAAATGGTAACGGTAGAGTGAAAAGGGAAGACAAAATGTTCCTTGAGATTGGAAAGGGGAGAAGATGACAAGGTTAAGTAAACAAAGAATTTGATTTGTGTTTCAGATTTTCCCAATGACCCATCACCAGAAGACATAGTGATGGTCCAGGTAGATAGCTCACCAAACAGTGAGATGGTGCCCCACCCCCTCGCTGATGTGGATAGCCAGTCCAACCACACAATGGCCTCTCCGACAGACCCCTTGTCGAATCCCCCGACAGACCCCCTGTCGAACCCCCCGACGGACCCCCTGACGGACTCCCTGATCACCAACAATGCCAACGGCAGCAACTCGGTCCCGCAGACGGGCAAGGGGGCGAACCAGGGGACGGCGCCCGCTCCCGTGAAGACCCCTGGCGGGAGCAACGTGCATGGTGCACACCTGACCCTCAGTGATCACGACAGACTAAGAATCTTTGTCCATGAGTTTGTCGTCCGAGGTCTACTTCCCTACATAGAGCGTATGATACGAAGCCTAAGTGAACAGGTAAGAGCGCATTAGTGTTGTCTGTCCTCTGCGTACGTTGTGCAAAACATGTGTACCCGTTACTCAAAACTACTAAATTTGAAAGAGAAGGCATAATTGTTATATTGGCAGTGCCTGTAAGAGCTATTTAACTGCCTGGACAATGTTAGTATTCCTTGTGTTGCACAGTATAGGTGAAGTACTTTCTCTGTAAATAATTGCTTAACAAAGTGTTGTGTAAGAGATGAAACAGATGCAAAAAAAGATGTCACTCAGCATTTTTAACTCACTTGTATATTGTCCCGCTTATTTCTGTTTATGAGTATTAGAGGAGAGGAAATTTTCTAGACATCAGACTCATAGCAAGGAAAGTTAGAAATTGGGTAAATGACTCGAAGGTGTAGGCGTCCTATGCAGCCAAATTATGCTTCAAACCATGGCACCACAGTGCCACACCTCAATCAGGTGTACTATGTACTTTGTACACTGGCAATACCTCCAAACATTTGAAGCGTTTATGAAAGAAAATCATTCTGGAGAGTGCATGTGCTGGAAAACAATGAAGTACAGCGAACGCATGTAGCAATGTAGAAAAGACATGCATTTGGCGGAGGTGACACAATGTATTCTTCAATGTTGCCTTGTGAATTTTCCAGTTGGCTTCAAGGAAAGGCATCCAGAGATCTCTATTTAATGCCACAAAGAAACTCTTCATGGGCAACAAGCAGAACGAGAAGCTGTTGTCGGCCCCACAGAGCGACTCTTCACCCAAGTAAGTCCACCCTCCTATCGTGCTGCAACCTCTCAGTAATATGTATGTAGCACATCTCATCATCTTCAAACCCAGCATATCCCCTTTATGACTACTGAGCCTTGGCTAATTTGCCTCAGTTCTGCCATGGGAGGAGGGATAATACCACGAGAAAATCATGCAGAGTTACAGGGGTCAGTCAAGTACTGGTCAGCGAGTGGATATTTGAAACATGATCATGTAATAAGGGATCATATTTTATGTTCTCTTATGGACAGAATTTCCTTTGGGTCACTCTCTGATCAGTGAATATTTTCATGTACCAGTAAACAAATGTCAAAATGATTGTTGAAGCAACATGTGATGAATAAGGGCACATAATTGTGGTACACATTACATGCAAGAAATTTAAATACACTGAATCTAGTAGTACATTGCTGATTAGCTAAAGGTTTGTAGGTGATGCTGCAGAAATGTTAACCCTGAAAAAGATTCAAGTTGTAGGTATACATTACTGTTCCAATTCAACTAACCCATGTAATAATGAAACAGATGATGACATTCATTGTTTTTGCATATACAAAGAATGTTGTAACCTTAGGGTATGAATGTTAATTGTAAGTAACAGGAATTTATCAATCTCTTGACTCTTGACTGATTATGTTATGATGCCTGGTCTTTTCTGTCAGATACCTGCGAGAGTCGCCGGAGATCCAGATGCGACGTCGCGCTGACTTGGCCTTCATGGTCCAGATGTACGAGTTGGCCTACACCTCCTACCACACGGCCAAGGGGGACTTTGGCAATGACCAGGCCTGGATGCATTATGCTGGCTCTCTGGTGAGTCACAGTCAGAGGGACTGAACATTCGCTGCACACTGGCACTGGTCTGACGGTCCCTGACCAGTAAAAATCACTGCCGGACCAGTAACTTTTTCAGGAATGGACCAGTTAAAAATGGAAAAACTGGGTACCTCCTGATCCGACAGAATGGTCGGACCAGTAGAAAAAAATGGGTCAGTGTGCAGCCCTACTGTACATTAAGTGACAACATTGGCATGGTCATGGACTAGACTTTGGTAATGAATGCTGCATGACCTTATTTTTTGTGGAAGTTTGCAGTTTTTGGTTCTGTGCACACGGTGTATTCAGAGTGCAATGTGCACATAGAATTTAAAATAAGAATGCCTTGACATTTTGCTTGGATGAAGAATAATTTCACCCAGAGTTTTCAACAAAAAAAAAAAGAGAGAGAAAGAAATGAAAAACTAACCCCATGTCAGTCAAGAATATGTTCTCTTTTTGTGCCAAGAATAATAGTTGGATTTTTCTCTTTTTTTTTTTTTTTTTTTTTTTTTGGGGGGGGGGGGCACTGAATTAATTCACTGGAAACACCCCCCCCCCCATTATAAAGAAGTTTCCAGTTTCATTATTAGCTCACCTGAGCCAAAAGCTCAAGTGAGCTATTGCGATCTTTCTTCGTGCGTCGTACGTAAACTTTTTACATTTTCATCTTCTTCTTGAGAACCCCATGACCAATTTTCACCAAACTTGGCAGGTAGCATCCCAAGGGGAATCAAAATGTTTTCAAAATAGACCCGTGAGATAAACTGCTGATTTTAAAGCCTTTTTATCATTAAAAATGTGATGGCTAGCATATACAGTTGTATGTAGTAAGTAGTTTTATCAGTGACTTCAAACATATTGAAAAATTGACTATGAACATGGTATGAATTGAAATGATCAAGGAAAATGTTACTGTGTTTTTTAATGCAAATAAAACTAGAGACTTTCTCTGTTATCGTGAACATGAAGTTGGCTTACTCTCCATGGTTAGCATTATTGCAGTTGCCTGAATGCTGACTTTATGTGTTCCAATTATGTAGGTTTTCCCCACCTCACACACCCCTTCAGTGCAGACAGCTGTCTCAAAGAATGTGTAGGTGTGTGTCAGGAAAGGGTAATTGAAGTAGGTGTGGAAAGGAGCCAAGTTTTCCCCCTGCAGTATTTCTGAACTTCAATCTACTCGTGGGATATGCTTCTGTGAAATCATGTCAGCTGCTCATAGCTAATTGAGCTAAATTTAAAAGACTACAGGAAATTTAAAAAAAGAAAAAAAAAAGCTTTAGTGGAAGCAACAACCCTGTTAGATAAGAGCGTGGTCTTAATCAAGTGAAAACATGACTTTGGAGTTGTTTTCTGTTAGGTCTGGTTTGCAAACATACAGTATCATTTTTACCCAGTTTGTCTGCAGGTGAGCACTTGACATGGCATGTCTAAAACTGTTGCTCAAACCTTCCAGACATTTCAGATATTTAAAATTAAGACATGTCTTACTTAAAACTTACTTAAAGGGGAATTCTATCCTGATATTATGTTGCTTAGTATGAAAACAGAAAAATCAGACAAATAGATCAGCATTCCAAAAAAAAAAAAAAAATGTATGAACTGTTAAAGTTTAGAGAGCAAGATGAATTGATAACTCTGTGTCACATAGATGTTGAGCAGCTGTCCATTCCATTTGTACACAAAAGTTTTAAATTGATTTTTTTTTTTGTCACAAGAATTCCCCCCCAATCCATTCGTGGTGTAAAATAAGAGTAATACATGTGCTTTTTTTTTGGGGGGGGGGGGAGGGGGTTGTCCTCCTCAGCAGATAAGTTCCATCTGTGCCAAAATATTTGAGAAAAATTTCGATTAGTGAAATACTTTGTGCAAAACAAATGGAGAACTGCTCAACACCTACCACGTCACACAGAGTTTGCCAATATGTCTTACTCTCTCAATTTTGTCAGTTAATTATTTTTTTTTGTGTGTCTAATTAATTTTTTCCCAAATATTTTCACTGATCTTTCTCTCTGAATTTGTTGTTTTCACACAAAGCAATATAGTATCAGGATGGTCTTTCCCTTCAATTTGTTTCACTGTGAGTGAGCAACTTTTGATATTGTTTGAGTTCATACCATGTGCATCTGTAAAAGTTGCATTCAGCTAGCTTGTCGTCACCACTGCTTAAGCAGTGTTCAAATCAGCACTACCACTGTCAGAGATAACTGTCAGGATTTCATTTTGTCGCAACCAAGTTATGCAGATCATGTTGGGTGTGCATTTGTTTTGGAGAGTGATATGTGTGCCATGAAATGTAATGATGTGTAGAAGATCCATTATCATTTACACCAAAGCAAGCACCCCTTCACCCCCCCCCCCCCCCAAAAAAAAAAAATAAATAAATGAGTAAACAAATAAAAGGGGGAAGAAGAAAGAAGGAAAGAAATGAGAAAATGAGAAATTGAATGATTGTAATGCATGATTCTATTTCTGATCTGTTCACAGGAATTTGCTGCAATATCAGCCTTCATGCTAGGCCACATTCAGAAGTCCTATCCATCACACTACATGGAGAATGCTGTGACAACGTATCTCACCACATGCAAGTGAGTGCCCCCTTTAAGCCATTGAGGACCGGTCCCGAGTATACTCAAGCGAGTATACTCGGGCAATTGTCTATGAGAAATTTGTGTTGTAGCAAAATCGGTCCATCCTCGACGGGCTTACCTCATGTGTCTGTTATCGGCTTTCCTTTACGTGTCTCCTGCTTTTGAGATTGGAAATATTACAGTTTGAATGAAGCATGTAACAGTAGCATTTTGAATCAACTCATTGTTTTTGAGTGAGTGCCTAATCTTCATTTTTTCCATAAGTGCCTAATCTTCCACATGCTTGGGTCCAGCTGCTTATATGAAGGCTGATTTTCGCAACATTGTTTCTGTAGTATGCTTCTGAAAGTTGAATTCAGATTACTTGTTTGTCACAGCGAAACATAGAGTCAGGAGGAATCAAAATTATGTCCATGATGCAAAAAAAAAAAATCAGTATCTGGCAGCATTTCCAGGCTTCTTTGATGATGATTTACTTGTGCAAGGATGGCACCGGTTGTAGGTCATGTGCCCTATTAAAGATAAAGCATAGTTCCCAGAAGGGCTCAAAATTTATCTTCCACCATTTCAAATTTGCTTGCAAGACATCGAAAGGATCTACCAAGAAACTCCTCCTACTGACACGATTTACCAGGATAATGAGTCCTTACAAGAGTGTTTTAAGATAAAAAATTTAGAATAATTTAGATCTAAAAATTGTACTCAATTTTTATTCCTGAGGAGCCCTCCACATCTGACTTGGGCATGTACTTGTGCAACCAAGCTGACAATGCATGACTTTGCATAGGCCATCACTGAGACATGCCTACCAGTACTTCTCTAACACATATAATTTGTGACATTTTACAGCGTGTTCTGTATTCTCTGTTCATGGCAGGCAACCCCATTTGGCCACCAGGGCTGTCTTGATAGGAACGGAGATCCAGAAAGCGAGGTTCATGTACTCGGAGGCGGCGCTCGAATTTATCCGACTCACTGGAGAGGTGACTATCCATTCTTTTTAACTGCCACAATTATCACAGTCAGTGCAAGTTTCATGCACTATGGCCACTCGCTGATGTCCATACCTTGCAAAGAATGTTGAGTCCTATTACTAAGAGCTATCTCAAACTCGTAATGCTATCTCAAAGTGATATGCTGTGGCTCATGTGACAGAATTTTTGGCAGTCAATCTCAGTGTTTTAAAAGCTTTTATCATTCATCGTAAAGATTTACAGTTATTCTCATTTCACAAGTTTCATGATCACCATACATTAATCTTTCATGCTTCTGACCCATAATAGTTGGTTGCGGAGGTGCTAGAGATACGCATGCTTGGTTATTTTTCCATTTCTTTATCATTGGATTAAACATATCTCATTACAGTATCAATAAATATCAAAACTTTACATCATTTTGTACAGATTAAAGTAATTATATGTTATAAAGATAATTTTTTCATCCTGTTGGCTGCTTTCTGCTCAGAATGTTGATGTTATCAATGACTTTTTAAAAATAAAATGTGCTGTTGTGAAACTTAATGCCTTTATTTTATACTGAGAAATTAAATGGAATTACCAGAAGACTGAATGAAAAGTTCAACCTGTGTCTCTCACCCCCTTTCAGGATTCGGATCTGAGGAGCGCCCTCTTCTTGGAACAGGCAGCGCACTGCTTCATCAATTCCTCCAGGCCTATGGTCCGCAAGTATGCATTCCACATGATCCTCGCTGGCCACAGATTCAGCAAAGCCGGACAGGTGTGAAATAGAAATGGTGTCTCACCCAGTTCATGGAAACATATTTTCTTGTTCTTCTTCACCCCCTCTTCCTCCTCCTCCTCCTCTTCTTCCTTCTCCTCCTCCTTCTTCTACTTCTGCCTTCGTTAATCCTGAAGATTCTTGCCGCTTGTGTGTGTGTTGAGGGGACTGGTCATGTGCAAGTGCCATGATGTAGGGTGCTTATATACAAGATGTGAGTAAAAACACCTTCCCGTATATCTAGTGGCTTCCCTCTGTAAGATGATGACCTTTCTCTTTTCTGTGTGAATTGTGAATCATGATATGTTCTGTATTGACATATATTCACATCATTCATTCGTGTGAAAGTCGTAGTTATATCATTTGCAGTTGCATGATTGACATTGAATTGAATGAAAAGGATACCATAAATTTTGAAAAAAATTGTTGTATAACGTGATGAAGACAAGGAGAGATATGCATGCATGGGACAGCCATGGTTGACACTTTGGTTCGGGAGATGATGCCAGTGTTGATGGATGGATGTCAGGTTGTAGGTTCTGACATATTCTCGATGTTTCTTCAATGGATGATATTGATTGAGTTTTCAAGAGTGGCATGCTCTGAGGGGTGGGGGTGTTTATGAGAGAATAAGTCTTTTGAGGATATTGATTAAGTCTTCAAATATGGTATTGGAAAGAGGGGGGGGGGGTTCAGGGGAGTCTGGAGAAGATGGCAAAATGTGTTGCCTATCTTAACCCTTTCTTTGCCAGGGACTGTGGACAGTCTGTACAATGCTATGGTGTTTTTTGTGCTAATCAGCACTCGAAGCACACTAGGGGTCAAGGGGAAACATCGGGTAGTTGCTGTAATGTTACAAATCAAAGTCTAAACTTGCTGCTCCCTGCACTATTGTTTGAAACCCGGAAAGGGGCTTATAGTATGTGGATTAAAGCTATTATTCTCCTTCTTCTCTCCTTGTTCACAGAGGAAACATGCCCTGCGATCCTACTGTCAAGCCCTGCAGGTGTACAAGGGCAAAGGCTGGGCTCTAGCTGAGGTAAGTTCCATGCAAATTGAGCATCTATCACTCTTGATATATCCTTCAAACAAATAACAAAAAGTGATGTGTGGACATTCTTACACATTTTTTTTTTTCACTCAGTATAGAAGGACAGAATTTTCATGGGGACATAACACAAGCAAGATATTCTAATTTTTGAATTTTTTTTCAACAGTATCACAGAGCAAATAATGCTTAGAAATACCCCACACTTTGAAACATTCCATATGGACAGTTATATTTTAGTACCCATTTTACTGAGATGACAGTGTCTTGTTTGACAGTTCATTGAGCTGAATTGACACTTATGATGGATGCCCTTTGTTTTGAAAGCAAGCATGAATTGTGGGATTTTGACCAATTTGACCAATGTCTCACAAGATACTTCCATCTATGTGTTCAGTTCCTAGCTATTATCGTGAAAGTTTTATTCAGCAACTGTTTGAATAAGCCTCATAGGGGCCGAGTTAGTTGCAGATGACTAAATTGATGATAAAAACTTGTCAATTTTCTTGCAGGACCACATCAATCTGACGGTGGGCAGGCAGTCCTTCAACCTGAAGCAGCTGGAGAATGCGACAGCAGCATTCAAACATCTCCTGACCCGGGACAGCCGGCAGCCTGCAGTCCAGCAGGTGGCCTTTCTTAGAGAGTATCTGGCCATTTTCAAGGTATTTGATATTCATCTCATGTGTGCAGTCCTTTCAAAGTACCGGTCCTTTTTCAAATACACCTCCTCAAATTCCTCAAAATATTTTTATTCGCAGGTGGTTAAATGTGTCACAAATGATTTTCACATCATAGATACAAATTTCCTTCTAAATTTCTTTTTTTATGCCTCCGCCAACGAAGTGGCTGGAGGCATTATGTTTTCGGGTCGTCCGTCCAACCGTCCGTCCGTCCGTCCCGTTTTGTTTTTGTCGATATCTCAAGAACCGTGTGGTGGTTTTACATCAAACTTGGTATGAGGGTATATCCTGGGGGGATAATACTTTGTTTGGATTTTAGGGTCACGGGGTCAAAGGTCACAGGTTATTTTGTGAAAAAAAAACTTTTGGTACAGTATTTTACGTACTATGAGACATGGAACATAGTATTTATGCATGTACTGACTGGCAGTGATCATGTAGGGAATTTAGGGGTCATGGGTCAAAGGTCAGGGGGTGAAAAGTCAAGGTCAACTCAAAATGTCATTATTTCTCTCTTATCTATGCAATGCCTGCAGGATTTTTTCTTGAAACTTTAGTATATGTATATATTACCCAATACAGAATCTCTTGGAAGTTTCTTGCCTAAAGGTCAAAGGTCAAAATGTCAAATGTCAAGTGAAAGTGCTAAATTTCACTTTTTCTTTAAACTTATAAAAGGGTCAAAAGTTGGGGACAAAAATCCTCAAATCCCCAAATATCTGCACTCTTAGACAGTACTATATAGCCATTCATCCAAATAAACCTAGTTCAAGGATAGTGAACACTCAATGCATTTGTGACAAACCTGTCATTTTAATATTTTGCCAGTTATGTGAAGCTGTTATCACACATTGTCAAGACATTGTGCTATAGACCTATTCGGAGAGCAATGCGTTATGGCGGAGGCATACCAGTCGCCATAGCGACATTTCTAGTTTTTTAATAGGACATGTAGCTGTTCTTTTTGAATTTTGGTTATTTCTTTGATTGCTCTGCATGTCTCAGAACTGCATTGAAAACAAAGAAACAAAAATGACATACCTCCCTTCAACCATGTTCAGCCAATTGCCTCCTTTCACCGGCTGACACAAGTTTTGTGACATCTTACCAGTAGACGTATGAAAATGCCACTCAGATGATGATAATGATTATGATAGTAGTGAGTGTGATTGTTATCATTATCATGATCGTCTTTATCATCATCGTCATTACCATCATCACCATTACCATCATCATCATCAATCTCATCTCTTGCAGCAACTGCTAACAATTCAGTACGCTGATGGGCAGACTCTAGGGGCATTACCCCAGCTCCCGCTTCCCGTCATCAAGAAGTCAGCCACCAGGATCCTACTTGCCTCCCCAGACAGGCCTCAGTACTCAGGTGAGCTCAGTAAAGTTTATACACACTACTGTCTTGACAGCTCTAAGAGGGCCCTGAGGTTGCTCAGTCAGTAGCATGTAGGAATTGCATCCAGTGGATTTTGGTTTGAGTCCCACCGAATCTTGCCGAGCGTCGTTGTGTGTAATTATGCCACCTCCTCTAGTAAGAGGCAAAAACACTTTGTCCTCGGATATGACATGGCATGGACATCCCTTGCTATCTGTTATTGTGATATATTTTCTCTTCTCTTGTTATCTGCTGTTTTATGAATTTAACACAGTTGTCTGCAGTCTCCTTCACATTAACAGCTTAATTGTGCTATCGATGTGAGCTTCCATTGTTATTATGTATTTTATGTGTATTCATGATGGGACAGAGGCTCCATTCTCCTGATGCCAAGCTGCAGTAGTCATAGCTGAAAATTACATGAAAAGTGTAAACATTTTCTTCAATTTGTCTCCCTCTACAAATGAAATTTGTAAGATCGCAACTGCTGATCTGTAATTTAACAAACATATCGAAAAAAAGGAATCATGGGACTCGAACCTTTCATCTACTGCTTTCCAGGCAGCGACACTACCACCAGGCTATCCCTGGTTGCCGGCAGTGACCTGTTGAACTTGGAACAAATACTCAAGCTCCGAAATTTGGGCATTTTTTGTTAAGTAGTTCAAGGCTGACAAGGCATTAATGAAAGCAAGCGCATATTGATATTATCTTGCTTTCAAGTGTAAACATTTCAAAAATGCTGTGACAGTGCAGACATTATTCATACTCTGTTCATCATTTTATGTCTGCAACAGACAACAGAGTGGCAGCAACATCAGTGACCTTTGGCTGCATCTTCAACAAGACCGAGATGGAGGAATGGTGCTCCATGGAGGAGGCGGTCGCCATGGCAGCAAACAAGACCAAGGTGGTTCCATCATGGTTCCAATTCCACCCCCAGCTTCTACACAGTGGGACGGACAACTCCATCAGTCCTGTTGGTATCCTTGGAGGTGGGTCTACAAATTTGTATGTCTCTTTTGACTTTCCTTGACAAATTTGTACTTTACATGTTTTTGTTTTGTTTTTTGTTACTTCTATGTTTGATAGTTGTTTGTTTGTTTGTCTGTCTGTTTGTTTGTTTGCTTGTTTGTTTGCTTGCTTGTTTGTTTGTTTGTTTGTTTTCATTTTCCCCCAAAGCAACATCAAATGTTATGTAGGTCCCTGCTAGACTGTGTATAGTAATAATACCATTTTCATAAAACACCATGTTAGGTTCACAGAAGAGATTCATCTGATTGGAAAATCAACTGGATGAGCGTTCGTTTTATCACAATCAGTGGAATTACCTTTGCTTGATAAGATTTCGCCTGCCGACTCTGCAGGCTTCTTCAGATCCAGCGCTGTGAGAAGGACTTCCCACGAGCCATGCGCCGGCTACGTCGGCTCGTGGGAAGTCCTTCTCACAGCGCTCGATCTGAAGAAGCCTGCAGAGGCAGCAGGCAAAAGTCTTATCAAGCAAAGGTAATTCCACTGATTGTGATAAAACGAACGCTCATCCACCATGTTAGGTTATTAAGAGATATTGAAAATATTGTAAGACTCTATCTACTCCTTTATCATGACACAGTATATCAAAAACTGTCATCTCCTTTTAGTCCATGACCTGTCACCATGAGAGCCTGATATAGTTGCTAAACATCAATTTCCTGATTTTGATATCTTACAGCAGTAAATCTTCCAATGATACATGATGTGACCCACTTCATTTTCAGAAATCTGCTGTAGAAATGGTAATATTGTATGTACCCAGCTGAACACAATTCAGACAAACTGGCTTTGTAATAAACATTCAAATGCAGCTAGGTATACAGGATAGAAGGATTGTAATTCAAAGCTCCATAGTGAAATGCTTCATGAAAGCCCAAATATTGTGGCAATTTACTTGTACAAAATATGATCACATAAAATAATGAAAAAGAGCAAATCAGACCAGTTTATCGAGTTAATAGTAGAATCATGTGTGCATTTGATACAATCCGCCAAGATCAGTGAGAACATACAAGTACTCTGTGTTGATCTCCAGGATGTATACCTGATACTGGCACTCATGCAGCAACGAATACAAACGTGACATGTAAGGGGTTAAGGGTGTAAGCTATGGAAGCCTTACTTTGAAGTTCGCTGACTGATATTGTGTCTCTTGACCGCACGTCACTAACAGAGCCGATGACCGTTGAACTGGTCCTGGAGAACCCGCTGAAGATCTCGCTTGTCCTGACGAACATCACGCTGCTCTGGAAGTTTCTCCCCGTTAACTACGAGGGCGGCAATCAGGAGAACCCCGAGCATCAGCCGCAGGTTCTGACCAATGAACCACACGTCAGCGGCAGTGATGTGAGTGACTTTTCTAACACGGTATTTAGAGAAAAGAACATTTCTGGAGTCTACTTGAATTCACAGACATTTCTTTTCCTACTGCATAATAACAAATCATTTCGTTCCTCTGCTCCCTCCATTTAAGTTTCTTAAGGCAGGAATTTCACTTGATATCGTTCATTAGTTGTCACTAGGTAGGGCAACCTTCTGACTAGGTTTGTGGTTTTCAAGGCAATCTTTGAGTAGAAGGTGACAATCTCTTTCATTAGAAACTGTTCAGCATAAGAAATTCGCCCATTTGCATTATGCTGTTAGTTTGGTTGTTGTTTCCAAGAGCTGTAAAATATGCCCTGATTGTGTGATTTAAGTTAATTTGAAAAAGTATAGTGGCTCCACATACATTTTCAACTCACAAGGTAGTCTGTTCGAAATTTTTAGTTCTTAGAAACAAAAAAAATTGGTCAATGTAGGTTTTACATTTCACGGGGAAAGGTTGTGTGGGGGTTTTATTTGCAATGAGTCTGCAGATCAAATATTGTAGCTATGTATTGTATTGTTGGTGATGTATGTAGGAATGGTCTACTCTTATCTATAAGTTTGGATAAAAACTCTAAAGTCACATATTTCTAAGAGACATAAATTGCAGCAGCATGGCCATACATGTACATTGCATGGGCTAATGCATGAGAATGTTAACATGATGCAGGCAAAGACTTCCAGGTTAGAAGTATTAAAAAAGAAAAAAAAAGATGAAGCGAGACAACTGTGGATGATGACAATGATTCGTCTCGGCAGGTTCCTGGCGTGGATAGTGCGGTGAAAGTGCAATGCATTCCAGAAGTCGTCTTGGCAGGAAATGACTACAAACTGGTAAGCCTTACGACACGTCTCCTCACCATGTGGTAGATTTAGAGCCGAGAGAAGAGACAGTGTGTCCTCTTGTCTGTTTTTTTTTGGGGGGGGGGGGGTGGGGGGAGGGGAGAGGGGGGTTCTTCATGATCATCAATCCCCCCTGGTAGTGACCAGTGTCTCCAGCATAACTTTGAAAGAAGAAATATTGCTTGTCTTGAAGACAATTTACTTCAAATGAAGAACAGTCTGAACTTGCAAGAACTGACATACTTCTATGAAGGAGACATTGAACCTTGTCTCCGGACTGGTAGCCTCCCTTACCAACCATTTAAAGTTTTCAAGGGATCATTCTGTATTTTCCCTCCCACACAAGTCATTGTCTGTATATTGTTTTTCTTGGTAATAATGAAACCTCAAGACTTATACTCCCATTGTGTACATTAAAATGTAGAATCCATACATGAAACCAATCTAATTGTATCAACTACCTGAACTGTGCCATTTTAAAATGACAAATGTTTGCCTTGTTTGGAATACCCATGTTCACACTTTCTTTTTAAGTCTATCAAGATATGCATTGACATGTCAACATTTCAAATCTTCCCAGCTGCGACTGGGCCTGACGCCGCTCCAAACCGGTGAGCTTCACATAGTGGGCGTGGCTTACAACCTCTCCGCCCAGTCCTCGGGACAGACCACTGGTCAGGGCTCAGACCCCCTCAACCAGGAGGTGGTCAACGCCCACGGGAGGCCCGTGGTAAAGCGGCCCGTCTCCTTCACCTCTGGCCCGGCCCAGGTCCAGGGTCGCCAGGACCTGGACATCCAGGGGCCCCGCCTGAACAGCACCAAGGCAGAGAGATGCGGGATGCTGTATGGTCCCGACAGGCGGTTGGATCCAGTCATTGCGCCTCACATGCCCTTACTAGAGGTAAATGGGCCATTCATTGATATTATGTTGCATTTTTTTCTTTAAAAAATCCTATTGAACATGCTTTGTGTGTATTATTTTCCAATTTTGTATTACCCTTTTGGGTCAGAATATGTTTCTGTTTTGTTTTGTGTTTTCCTTTTTTTTTTTCTTGTGTTTTTAGGTCTGGAGCCAAGTACTAGAAAGAACAGTGCCAGTATGGATAAGATAATCTTTTTCTTATCTCATTTATAATTACAATAGTCCAAAATTGTCATTGTTTCTGGCATAGCATAACCAGTTGTGGACCTGCATCCGAAGGAAGAATTGTTCAGGGTAAGAAGGTTGAAAGGATAATAAAAGATCTTACACAAGAGTATCTCCAAAAGTCCCCCTATACAGAAGGCTGTGAGGTTGTTAATCTAGCAGTTTTAGTGGTTATGTTGTATTTTTGTGAGGTAATAATTGTAATCCATGCCCCTTACCTGTAATGTGCATTATTTTCATGCCTCTTAAATTGAATCCAGGTGACGTTTTCATCAATGCCATCCAATCTCATGTGCGGGGAAATTGTGAAAGTGACCATGGAAATATCGAACGTGGGGAAGTGTCCGCTCCACAAGTTACACACAATAGTGGACAGGCCCGAGATCTTCTCCTTTGTTAGCCACGCCCACGAGGTCTCCTCAAACTCTTCTTCCAGCCAATCACAGACCAGCAGCATTAGTGACTCTAGCGCAACTAGGCAATCAGCAGATGGCCACAGTGGCAGGACAATTCAAATTTTAGAGGAGGGCCTGTGTGCAGCCCACACTGTGGATACGGGCAAGTGCAATGTGAGTAGCGTAAGTGAGATTGTCTTGCCAGAGGGCCATCTTGCCCCCGGATGCTCGTTCCAGATGCCGATGTGGATCAGGGGACCAGATGATAGCGGACTCCACGACGTTAGGGTGCTCTTCTTCTACGAAACCACGGAGGAAAATACCCAGATCAGGTAGTGTAGCCTAATGATCAGTCTATGCATGCTTCTCTTTGGAGACAAGAACGGCACACTTTAGCCCTGGTCAGACTACTCGAAACTGCACGTAGTTTACTTCCCAATAACTTTTGGAAGTTTGAGCACACAGTGACGCTGCCAACAAAACTGCATATAGTTTTTTATGTAAAAATACCTGTAGTTTTGGTCTCTAACACACATGCTTAACTAAGACAAAAACTACACACCTTCCCTGAATATAAAGAGTGCAAACACATAACAGCATGCAAAATAATGTACAATGAGCATAAACAACATGAAATGGATCATGTGACACACACCCTCAAAAGTTTCAGTCATGTTTGGCCACCCTCCACAAAACTAAGCAAAGTTTTTGAGAAAATTAAGGAACTTCCCAAGTGCATGAATAAAGTTTCACGGGTGACTTCTCAAGAAGTTGCGGTCAGACTGCCCAAGCTACATAAAGCAAAAATGTTGATCAGGTTAGAGGTGGTGTTAATTTGAGGTGGCTTTGTTCTCATTGCAAATTGTTTTCAAATGCGAAATGATCTGCTGGGACTGAGGAGAAAGGTGTGCTGATATAGATGCATATGAAAAACTTTATTTCTTGTTATCATAGATATTTCAACCTGTATTCCTGAGATTACTAGCAGCCAGCCAGCCAATGTCAAGTATTTTATCAATCTAGCCCCCTTTCATTCTAGAGATTATAACACATATTCTGTTTTGTTTGCGTCCAGGCATCGTACTCTACAGCACACAGCCACAATCCACACCAGTAACTCGGTGTCGCTGACAGCCAGGGCTGACCGCGCCCACACTATAGATGGGAGGACATCTGATTCGCATGATCCCAACAGCCTCAACCTTGTGGTTTCGCTCACAGTGGAAAATATGAATCAGGTCGGTATAGCCCTCTTTGATAGGTACATCCTCTCAAGCATAGAGCCTATTGCCAGTGAAAAAGCATGCTGCCAGTACAAATTGATACATGACTCTCGGCCAAAGCGATTGCAGGATTCTCTCTGCCCATTCTATAAAGCACACTGGTGTGTGTAATTCACATTGTCTTAATATACCATCTCTATGAAGACTAGCTGATGGCAATTAAACCCTTTATTCTTTTATGTGGATTTTACATCTTGATGTATCAAACAATGAAAAAGATTTCTTTCTTTTTTTTAATAAATCTAGTAATGTATTGGTTGAGCAAACTTTAAGCTGCATACTGTATCCCTCTGCATAAATATACCCTATTGCTTAAATACCAATGAGGTTGAACAGTGAATGTTTCTCCATGCAATAGGTCCATGATTCCAGTATCACTGAGATCAGTCTCCAGCAGGTGACTAGTGTCAGTCCATGGTGGCGCCTCTCTCCTCTATCTGGGATGGAGTCAGGTAAGACAACAGTTGTCAGTATCATCATCATCATCAAATGCTCATTCCTCTCAAGATGTATCACAGAAATTTCTAGTGCTCTAGAAATTATAAAAGTGTTTTGCAGCATGACACCAAAATTCGTCTTAAATAGCGTGGTTCCTATTTAACATAATCAAAAGTATTACAACAGAGCAAGATTTTTCCACCCACATTCCCAAGTCATTTTGACAGTGTAACACCCTACACTGAAGTAGCCTGATAATTTTCATGTGTGTTGATATAGCCAGCTGACACACACACTTTGGGATCATAAAACGAACAGGAAAGTGTGTTTTAAGCAGTTTTTCCACGATAACACTTTTGTAGAATAGTGTAATTAGGTGTGTCATCATGTCACTCTTCACTTTCAACTCTAATAACTTAATGCTACTGCTTTGAAAGTTGGCATTAATCATGGACAAAATGTGTTAAATAGAGCATGCTTAATTTCAGCTTAATCCGATAATCCCTTCATTGTTGTTGCTCCAGTGGTTGACATCCTGTTTTTTGTCCCATTCGTCACATGGCTAGCACAGCTTGGTAAAGAGTAAGTGCTTGAATAGACCCTGCACTTTAGAGCTTCTTTTCTCAGTTCACTCTTTTCCAGAGTGTGAGCTTTCTTTCCAATATGTACATAGGTTAGGACAGTCCACTTGAATTGAGTCATGCATCATTTCAAAGCTTAAAGGACAAGTTCACCTTCATAAACATAAGGATTGAGAGAATGTAGCAATATTAGTAGAACACATCATTGAAAGTTTGAGGAAAATCGGACAATCCATTCAAAAGTTATGAATTTTTGAAGTTTTTGTGCAGTAACCGCTGGATGAGAAGACTACTGCAGTGTGTGAATAACTTGGGTGTCACATGCGTACAACAATATAAGGAAAATATAAAGAGAATTTCATAATTTCATCTTTTGAAAAAAGTACACATTCCCCCGACTCGTTACCGACAAATGTTATGGGTAATATTATTCCCCCTGCCTTTAGAAAGAGGCAAGTCAAGTGCTCTTTTATTATGCGAAAAAAGTGAAAATATGTTGAATTTTCTTTACATTTTCTTTATACTGTTGTACGCAGATGACTCACAAGCTGTAGTAGTCTCCTCATCCAGCGGTTCCAACACAAAAATTTTAAAAATTCATAACTTTTGCATCGATTGTCCAATTTTTCTCAAACTTTCACTGATGTCTTCTACTAATATTGTTGCATTCTCTCAATCCTTATGTTTATGAAGGTGAATTTGTCCTTTAAAGTCTGCTCTTTCAGATGAGAATCTGCCCTTAACTAAAAATCCATATCTGGTGACTTTTTTGTTGGTTTTTTGATGCAGGGTCACATAAGGTTTACAAAGGAGCATGATAAGTGATTTGTGCAATGTCACCATTCGAATGCATAATATTTTTTTTTTTTTTTTTCACATTGTAGCTCATGTCTTTATTTTATATTTCACTCTCTCCAGAATGCAAAATTGGCAGTGGGGAATCCCAGAAACTCTGTTTCAAGGCCAAGCAGATAGGTATGTTGCACAGAATTTAACCCTGAAAGGGCCGGGGGATGGAATCTGCCCCCCCCCCCACCTCGATGTTTCGCGCTATAATTCTGTAACGCGAGAAGGCCTCATCACGAGGCTTCTTGACTTTGTTTGGTCAAGTCTCACGCAACTTTTGAGACCAAATTTGCAACATCCGCGCATACTTTTGCGAAGCCACGCCCATTTTTGTAACGGAGTCGCCCCAAAATGGGCACAATTTTGTGATTTTGTGTACATTTCCTATGGAAAACAGTGCTCTGTCATGGAAGTCATAAAAACCTGATTATTTGTACAATTAATCACTTTCATTGATTAATTTTATGCTAATTATGGTAGAAAAGTGGTCAGTGACAATTTCCAATAAAAAAAAGAAAAAACAAAAGTTGAAAACAAAGAAATACTTAAGAAATTTTGAAAACAATAAAATACATAAGAATTGAAATGACTTTTGGAAGTTTTTGTGATGTACAATTGTTGAATATACTAAAACAGATTTACAAATCGAAAATAAGACTCTCAATGCTTTTAATTAGGCTAAAATATGATCTTGAGCTTAATTTGCATAATTAATAAATTAAAATTAGAAACTGATTGTTTCAAAAAATCTTATGACACAATCTTGAAGATTATGACGTGGGTCTCACGCATGCAAAATGTCTTGGCATAGCCAAAAAAGCCCGGCCCTTTTAGGGTGAAGACTGAGCTCTGTTAAGCAACATCATGTTTTATGAAAACTGCTCTCTTTTCTACTGATGATATTTCTCTCATGTATTTCCTAATATGTGCTGTTGCTCATATCTCTTTGAGATTGAGAAAGGTAATTTTAAGTGTTTTACAGTTGCGTTGAACTTGTTTATATCTTTTCTTTTAAAACCAAGTATCTGTTCCGCAGCGCGAATATATACCTAAGTGATGTTGATGTCTATCTAAGATATGAGAGTGATCTTTCGTTTGTCTCCGGAATATCAACATTTTATAATTCAAGCAGCTTTTATTTGCCAGTTTACTGTGTATTATTACCCATACGAGGTAGTTTTGCGAGGCAATTGCAGTTGGTATTTTGCAGGGTCTTGGAGGTCAGCGGGCGATATCAGTGCATATCCCGACCATCCGGGTCTCGCCATTCACTTTACATGTAAACATTCCGGTTGACCACAAAGAGAAGACATTCAAGAACGTTGCTGTGTGTCGGTTACACACACCGTGCACAAAACAATGTGTGCATTCACAAATCTGCGACATACGCATCGCTCGCGGAGAGGTTTCGCGATGAAGGGCAAATTCCCATACATTAGCATGTACAAAACAAGGACGGTCGCTGCGACTGTGTGAGCGGGCGGCGTACCTGATTGTGCATGGGGTTGTGTGCGAGCATGTGGGTGTAGTTGAGCGCAGTGGTGTATGATGCCGAGTGGATTTTGTTACTGTAAATCGGGAAGTTTACATTGTAATGTAACTGCTCAAAGATGCCTAAAATGCCTGAAAATGGGAAATAATAATAATATGGACTGTCCTTTCGGGGGATACGACATCTATTGCCCTCACGAGAATAGTATTGCCCTCGTCTTCAACTCGGGCAATACAATTCTAGTTCGTTCAATAAATGTCGTATCCCCCTCAAGGCCAGTCCATATTATATTAATATTTTCATAGTCAAATAACAATGTCAGATGTAGAAGATACAAGAAATTTTTTATGTGTCTTGCTAACCTAACAAGTGATCTTTTTTTGTGTGTGTCTTTTATACGCTACAGGCAATACAGATGGACAGATGTTAACATTTTCCAGTGTGCTATTTGGTAAAGACAAGGTGAGTGCAAGAATGTAGTGAGATATTTTTTTTTCATAGTAACACAGCTGTTGATGTGCTTGCAGGATACAACCCCCAAACTGAGTTTTAAAAAGCTCCCAGAAATCATGACAATCTTTTGTGAGAAATGTTTTTCAGTGTGGACATTTTCATGAATTTTCGACCTGTTGAAAAATTGTTGAAACTGTTGAAAACTGTTGAAAAAAAGTTATAATCGTAAACGATTTGGGAGATGATTCTGTAAAAGAAAAGTTCTCATTAGCAAATCATGATTCTTTTGTGAGATTGTGCAAGCTAATTGACATTGATACAATGTATCATTGATAACATTGCTTTCAGTTAATAATCCAGCATTTTTGAATTTAAATATTTATTTGTTTGCATTTTTACTAGCGCACACGTCAAAGCAAACAAAGCATAACTAGATTACAAAGAAACATAGAAAAGTACATTCTCAATGACACAACAGCATAATTATCATGAAATCATGATGGTTGTATAAATCATGTAAAGGCAGTGTATTTGATTCAACAAGGAAGCAGGAGACCGTTGGCAAAAACATGGCTTGACTGGGCTGATGGCCTCATGGGGAATAATATTTAGTGGAGGTTTGCCTCTCACAATAGGTAGATTCTTACAATAGTATATAGTGGGAGAAAAGTGACCTTTTAGGTGACCATTTATTGTTACCTGCTAGGCTGCCATCAACTCTATGCCCTGCACCGACTTCTACCTGCGCTCCAAGCTGAAGGGTGTTCCAGCCTGTGCGGGGGTCAGCTTACCCTTCTCTTCCATGGGCACCCCCGTTGGTAGTGGTAGCGGCACCCAGGGAGGCTCGGCACCAGGGAACCAGACCCAGAGTGGTGGCCCACTCCAGGAGTGCTGTGCAGCAGACCTAGCTCTCCTAGTACTGTGGAAGGTAAACTTTCATGTTAATGGTGGATTTCTTAGTGAGATGTTGTTACTAATGGAGGGTTTTACTCAGCATTTAGGAATGGATCTACCAAAATTGGTGCATCTTTTTGATATTCTGTATGCTTTATCTCCATCCAAAATGAGAAAATACTGTCTTAACCTGGTGAAGACGAGTCAGCAGTATTCACGGGATGGGGTAAATGGGAAATGTGTGTTATAGTATCATCAGTCCATCTTCAACAGGTGAAAGGAAATATATATTTGTTTGTAATTCTGTGTGAAATTATGCTAGTAGATGTAGGTGTATGTGTGCTTCAGTGAACTCTCTCTCAATTTCATGAATTGAAATGAAGATTCTCTTGGCATTCCTCCAGGCATTTGTGGTTGACGAGGAGGGGAGAGACCACACCCTGTATGGACAGAGCCATCTCCTTCTGGACCAACTCAGCGCAGAAGTCCTCTCCCATCCTGCCAGGAAGGTAAGGCTAAAATAGTCCATATTTGTTTCAAAGTCAGATGTATTTGTGTCAAAGTTGGTTGTATTTGTAGTGTAATATCAGCATTGTTTGCATCAAAATCAACCATATTTGTGTCAAAATCACAGTATCATCAAAATATCACTACATCACATATGTGGTTGTCACAGAAATGGGAGACAATTGATCTTTCACATGACTCTTTACAACATGGTATTACTTTTCAGGGTCACAACTGATAAGGTAAAAATTCTTGTGGAAAAGTCGTAAAATCCTCTCTCTGTTATATCAATCAGTTCATGAAACATTTGATTGTTTCAGAATTACATTGTAAGATTTTTTTTTTTTTTTTTTTTTTTTTAGTCTGTGAGGCAAAAGATTTTAGCATGGCTCAGAGAGATCTCAAGCTCTCAAGAGTGGCATTCTTTTGCAAACCTGATGAGGTGGGGGTATATGTCATATTTGACATTAAATTCGCAACATCACTGTTGACATTGATTGCTGTCCAGTACATTGTTGCTGTGATGTATTCTATGGTACACACATAAAGTTTCACTGTGTAGCATTTGCATGAACCACTCTAGTGGGGATACACATAAAATTTTCATGCGGAGATGAAATGACCTTGGTTATGACATTTCTGTATAGCTTCCAGTGGAACAGAAGCAGATCAAGTTTGCCAAGCAGCCAGTCAGCCAAGACCCCGTCCTGCCCAGCCCCGGGGTCATGACCTCGCTGGTCAAGTACAGCCTCAAGTACAGCGAGATGCTCCAGCACGATTTCACCAGGAACAGGTGAGTCTCCATGGCAACAAACTATTCATCCTCTGGCATATTTGCTCTGTAGGGATTCAACATGGCTTCCTTTCTTACACCAACTCTTCAGGCAGACCAGTAGGAAGTTGCAGAGCTGCCAATTCTTCCTGATTCTGTAGGGAGCTTCCTGAAAAAAAAAAAAGCTCTCTATAGGCGTGGTCACATTGACAAAAGATCACAAAGTCTTCGCAATCTTAGGTCGTCCGGTCACAATGGCAGCCAAACTTCTCGATCTTTGGATCGAGAATTTTGGGTCATTAGTGCACGTGGGCAAGGAAGAAGAAAGAATACACAATCCGATTGCTAGTGATTGTGATGTAACAATGGACTGCTTCTGAGGCAAGGGCCGAAAGCAGGTGGTTTGTAGTCACGCTGGCAAAACTCTGAGATCTTAAAGATTGCGACTTTAAACTTCTTGATCTTTTGCCAGTCTGACTGTGCCTACTCCAGAGCTGCCAAGTCTCTCTGATTCTGCAGGAGTCTCAGAGACTCCAACTCTCCCGTTTTCGACGGGAGATCTCCCGCCGAAAGCCCATTTTTGCACAATCTCCCGTTCTCCCGTTTGAGATTTGATTTCTCCCGCCCTGGCTCTGTGTCTCCCGGTGGAAAGGATTTCTTACTTATTTCTATCGTATGTTGAAAAAATAAGCCTTAGATAGCACCAGAGAACATCTAGAATCCTAGGAACTTCGCACTTCGCACACATCAACTTGGAGTCTCCCGTTTGCTAGGAGTTTTAGGCGGGAGAATCTCCAGATCAGAAGGTGCTTGGGGTTGGAGTCTCTGGAGTCTCCCTGAAAATGTCAAATTCTGCTCATGTCTGAATAAGAGAATATTAAAATCTCCCTGATTTGGGAATTATTTTTGCCCATTGAAATGCATGTAACACACAGACATCTCCCTGATTGCTGTATGGAATCTCCCTGATTTGATGTAGGAATGTTGGCCGACCTGCTACTCTTCTTTATCCCTTCATGTCCAGATAAGAGAATATAAAAATCTCCCTGAATTGGGACTTCCTGTTCCTATCCAAACCTTGTCTTTATCTTGCTTCTTCCCTCGTGGCAGGATATGCCCACTCCCAGTGATGCTCACGTTATGTAACTGCACCGACTCAGCCCTGGATGTCGTCATAGAAACCACGTCGGCCATCGAGAATGAGAGGTGAGGATGAGGGGAGTGCTGTTCTGTCCTTGAAGCACAGCCAAACGCTTAAGTACTGCAGTATGTGGCTACATGGACTGCCTTGGGTTGTCAAATGTTTTATTGACTAAGCAGGGGATAGGTTTTGCTCCAGAAGTTAAGGTATTTTAAATAAAATTTTGTTCAGTAGAAGCGAGTATTAAACACCCACATGCAAGTCTAGAGTGATGCTGGAGTACATGTGGATTGCAAAAAGTGAAAAACAGGTGATTTACGTTAGGATTGTCTTGTTCTATTTTATTTTAGAATTTACTGACTGAACAGTGTGGTTATTCTGTTACCTATTTGGATTCTTTTATAGAATATCTGAATCATTTGGTATGACTTTTTAGCAAATGATGATTTGAAAGCAAATGTAAGGACACTGCTAGTTTTGTTTTGAACCGTATTTGTGACCCTGCATCACAAAACCAACAAAAAGTTGCCAGACATGGATTTTTAGTTGAGGGCAGATCCTGAAAGAGCAGACTCTAAGCTTTAAAATGATGTATAACTCAATTCAAATGGACTCTTCTAACCTTTACCTATCTAAATATTGGAAAGAAAGCACACACTCTGGAAAAGTGTGAACAGAGAAAAAGAGGCTCTGAAGTACAGGGTCTATTCAAGCGTTTAATCTTTATCAAGCTGTGCTAGCTGTGAGATGAATGGGATAAAAAACAGGATGTAAACCACCGGAGTGACAACAATGAAGGGATTATCAGATTAAGCTGAAATTGAGCATGCTTTATTAACACATTCTGTTCATGATTAATGCCAACTTTCAAAGCAGTAGCATTATCCTTTCGAAACTTGTTAGGGTTGAAAGTGAACAGTGTGCAAAGGATTTTCAAGAAATGAAGACTATTAAAGACATACTTGATCTCACAACTCTGCAAAAAAAAAAGGGTTGTAGAAAAATGACTAACAACACACTTTCCCATTCATTTTATGATCCCAAACTTAGGAATGATGCGGAAGAAAAATCTCTCTTACAGAAAATATGAAAAACTTAAGATTGACTTGGTTGACCTGTTTCACCTTTTTTGGAGTTCTCACGTAAAATCAATGGGTGTGACTTTTTGTTGGTTTTGTGATGCACGGTCATATTTATACTTCACAGCTGACTGCTCAAGTAGTGACTCAAAGCAGAGTACAAAATGATGATGATGACAAGTTTTAAGTGTGCCAGTGTTGCATTCTATGATCAACGTTTGATGTGTCATATCCATCTGCAGTACCAGTGATGCAGCCAGGGCTCGTGTCGGACCCCCATCATCCCTGAGCACAAGCAGCAGTGGCTTCAGCTGGGTGGGCCAGTCCAGTCGGCACCTCTCCCTGGCCTGCCGGCAGGACCAACAGGTCCGGATCCTGTCCTGCTGCAGCCAGCCGGGCGTCTTCGACCTGAGCGGCCTGCGGGTCCTGGCGGCCCCGGCGGGCGCGACGTGGGCCCGCGAGCCAGTGCTTCAGCAGCGGATGTCTTCTTGCTTACTCACGGTCACAGCAGTATGAGGGAAGGGAAGAAGAGGATTATCGTGCCATGTAATGAACATATTTAATAGATCGTCCTCTGTTTTGACCGAGTCTGGAGTAAGTACTGTTTGGAAGGGCCAAACTGAGATAGGAGCAAGCAAAAATAGAGAGGTATGAAGTGTCTTTACACCAAATTGGACTGTTCAGCATAGATTGCTGTAGTCAAAGAGAGGATGTTATGCATCAAGTACCAATCATTGTTATATTGTGTGTGGTTTGAATCAAGTCATGTCACAAAACGAAAGTTGAAAGCTCTGTTAGCGAGTATGACGAATGCGGTGTGACTGCATATTGGCAGGATAAAAGTCTGCTTCAGATTACTGAGATGTTTAATAAGTGATTTGACGAAAATGACGTAAAAGTTATGTGAGAGACGGGACATCTTGTGCTGGGCACTGTGGCGTTTTGATACAAAAGGATGACTGAAATTTTCTAGTTTTCTGAAAGTATGGCTGTATGATGGAAAATTTAAGATGAGATTCAGGCGATTTCAACACAATCACAAAAATGGTTTTCTCATACCGAGAAAACTATTCACTGTTCATGTCTGCGACTATTTATAGAATGCTCATGGTTCATCTAAGAGCTGGATTATCATTGTTATGTCACATTATACTTTTCTTTTCTTTTGTTTGAATGTCCCTTTTATTGTCAAAACTGACCAGTGGATGCTGACCAGTATTCCAAAAGTTCTTGAATTAAACCTTCTAAGGTATGTCTCATTCAATATGTGAATTCACTTTAGAAGCAAATTGACAAACCCAAGGTTTCCCACAGTGTATATCAGGGTCACTTTAGGAAAGATTAGATCTTCTGGTATGCCAGAGCTGAGGAGGAGTTTGGAGGAGAAGGAGTAGGAGTAGGGACACCCTACAAGTGCTTTGGTGTTGGAATGAGGTTCTCTGATGGTTGGTGTTTTTGGGGGGTTTTTTTCAGGAGCTTCGGCTCAGGCAGGAGGTACTGAACAATCTAATAGTGGTGTAGTTTGTGCTTGACCCACTCAGATCATGTGCTGTACCGGTACTTTCATCCCATTAAACCTACAGCCTGTGGGTACATGGTAAGCCCCATACAAAGTCTTTGCGGATTTCAGGTTTTGGTAGAGGATTGGTTAAAGCAGGGCTTTTGTCAAACCAGGCGTGCCATTCAGTCATGCATTTCAACCTACAAAGCATCTACCTAGGACATTTCTCTGGTAAACAGAAAATTAGTTGGCCTTGTCTTATGCATACACCCCGTCCTGAAGAAAAAAAGAAAGAAAGAAAGTTGTCTATACTGCATAAAAGACCATGTGTAATTTAAACTGGAATTGTATGATACAACATATCCGGAGTTTTGTGAATTTATGCGGCTAATGTGTCAGAAGTGTTGGGGGGGGGGGCGTAGACAGGAGATAGACAGTAGGAAATAACTAATTTAAGACCCCCCCAAAAATACCACTCCCGTCACAGAGGCGTTCAATAACTTTTGATCCACATTGTCATGGAGCTCACTGCACTGATGCTGCATGATGCAGTTGTAGTTGTTCTGCTTAGATTCGTGTCCTCGACCTTCAGATTAATGGTTTAATGGTGAAGCTGGTTGGATTCAGTTCATCTTGTCCTTTGTTTCTATCGTCGTTGGAAATATGCGTAGTGATGAGGGGAAAGGTATTCTGTAATGTTTCATACACTCCATCAGAGTTATGACACATTTCTTTGGAGATCGACTGCTTATAAGCATTCAGGCGACCGAGGAAAATGTCAGTGTAGTCTTCATCCACTGAGAGATCATCCAAATTTGCCAGATATTTATAAAACATGGGTTTTGTGTAGGTGGTGCATGTGGTGAAGGCTGTTCCTGGGAGTTTGGAGGGTGAGCACTGTACTACAATTATTGAGAAAGTGAAGCATTTGATGCATTCACCTTGAGGAGCAATTGAGGGAGGAGGGTCCATTCTAGTAAACTGTTATGCTTTTCTAGCAATATGCTTGCAATATATTTTTCATCCACGTTCTTTTGTCACTTTTCATATTTTCATATTTTCTTTTGCTCTTGCTGGTAACCCATTGACTAAGTACTGAAAGCTGCCAGGTATTTAAAGGTCATGTGTATATATATATATTTTTTTTTTTTTTTTCAGCTACAGTGTAGATGTTTAGAGGTCATGTAATATCTCTTTTATATCAAGGTTCATCTTCAACCAACATACATGTGTAGTAGTTTAACTCAAAATTACCGTCCCAAATGAGTAATCTTTCCTATTCAATTCATGGTTCAGCATTCAGAGAAAATCATACAGTTTTAGGGAGATATATTTCATTCCATGAGAGATTGAGTGTAATATATATATCTATGCCCCAGTGTGTTTTTCTCTTCCTTGTTTTCAGTAGCATCACGATTTCATGATTTGTCAGATATCTTTCATCAAGTGTATGGCCTGGCATACTCTGTGTACCAAAACTCTGCCACAATTCAAGTTGTGTGCAATCAAATGAGAGAGAGACAGAGTGTAAAATTTCAAAGCTTCACACCGCTGTGGCAGTGGAAAACAATTTCCCAATTATTTTTGTGTGTGTGTGTCTTTTGTTTTTTTTACATGCATTCAAATCACCTATTACAAAGGTGTTTGTTCACTGGCTCTGAACAAACAATATGTAGACTGCCCTAAAATCTTGTGCATACAGTGCACCCCTGCTTTTGGCATTGAGAAGAAAAAAAAAATTCACAGAAATCTGAGATATTTTGTATCTTACACAACCACAACAACTAAATGGATAGAGAGAGCAGCTCCATGCAACTAGTGGCACCCATCGCATCAGTGTATCGCTCCACTTTCTTACCACCAATAAATGCGTGAGTGTTTGTGGGTGGTTGATAGGATAAGCAGCAAATGCTGTTGCATTCGCAAGTGGAGTGGCATGCTGATGCAGCGGGCACTAGTGGTAGACACTAAGCCAAGCTGCCCTTGTTATCCGCAGTGGCACAGTACCATTGTTTTCTTACCTTCATGTATAAGGTGCACTCTGACTTTGGTATTTTCAGGGATTACAAAAAAACAGTGAGTGTTCACGCACTTAGCTCCCTCATTGAAAGATGTTACCGTAAAAGCATGTCTCTAAGAAGAAAAGCAGTACTGATACCATAATATCACTCTGCCAAGATTTATGTGTGATGTGTACCGTATATGCCATATATTTCTCTGTTACAAATTTCACATATCAACTGATATTCATGAAATCAGTACATGCCAGAATATTGCCTCCCAGAACATAAATTGCTAATGCAGTGTATAATCATCTCCATGGTGAAAATCACAAACTTTGCTTCTTCTTCTTCTTTTTCTGAATGAGCACAGTTCACCATCTGGTGTATTTTTGGCAGATCTAGTGTGGTGTATGTACAGTGCCATATAAAATAACTACATGATAAACTAGGTGCAGCTGAACTTCAATTGGAGCAGGAGTTTCTGTACCTCCTGCCTGAAACTGTCAGCAGAGGTACATTTAATGAGGGCTTCTGGCAGAGAGTTCCAAAGCCTTATGTTATGGAATCATGTGAGAGAATGACTTCTGGTACAGTCGGGTTCTAGCAAAGGCCACTTGAAGCTGTTGAGAATATCCAGGGTTTGATGTTTTCACCAGCAATAGATTAGTTTGAGGAATGTCTGCTTCTCGAAAAGGGAGTGACCTAACTGCCAATAAATGGAGATTACCTAATCCCCTTTTAATCCCTATGGTGTCACCATGGTCTTCTCTGTTGGACTGTGGCACCTTGCTACACCCTGACTGGGTGAACTTTGGATGGATTAGTGAATGCTAGTGTAAAAGTGTGGCAAGTTAAGCTGAAGTGCCTGTGCACACCTAGGGTTAATTCATTCTTGTCATATGCATTCATTATGGAATTCATTATCTTCGTCATTCATCAATATGTTGGTGATGAATGAAGGCACTGGGGAGGATACATAACGTGTTCCTCCATAATATCTAGTACATATGTGACCTGTTACAACAATAGGATCCGAAAGTCGAGGGAGGTCGATTTTCTGAAAATGACATGACATTATTTCCTTGCTCTTCCGCTTTAATTTCATATATAACATGACTCATTAAAGTACTTGGTTGCAGAGATATTGATGTTTTCATGAGACCATGTTGAGTGGCCTAGGAAATCAGCGTTTCGAGAAAACTGCCTTAAAAGTTTTCTTTCTGACGTAATCGTAATAAAGGGGAAGACAGACAGTTTTCACCTCTTGACAATAGAATGTCTGCTTATAGCAACCTCTGCGATGTTCATTCAAGCTTAGCACCAGCGATCTACACATGACCAGTCAGTAACCAGGATGCCACGCACTGACCAATAAGATCACTCCCTCGTTGCTAGGGGCGGAGTCTATCTGCGGTGCTAAATTCTAATCTTCAGACACGTTTCCGTTCCGTTGAAAAATAGGAATATCATGGCCAAGAAAAACGCTAATTTCTTGCCTTTCCTTTGATCATTTAGCTTCGAAATTTCAGCAGATGATAGACGAAACATTAGACTACAACATTGTGCCCAAAACAGAAATTTGATGGTTTCGACCAATTTTGATGATCTGACTTCAAACTCGATTTTTCTCGGCTCAGCGGTCAGCGACTTTTGGATCCCTTTGTCATGGCAGGTCACATATAATACCATGCAAAGGTGCTTTTTTTCTGCAAAGTACGAGCTATCCACTGACCGCAATGTGGTGAGTGAATATGAATGATTAGTGTGAATATGAATATTGATAAATGGGCTGTGGGGCTGCATATCGAGATTCAGAGAGCTGATCCCTGTGTGCAGCCAGGATAAACAAAGAAAGCCTTTTGATGTGACATGGAAATCGTGGCTAGCAGACACAAGCAGTGGTGAATCTTCTTCTTACTTTTTTCTCGCTCATGCAGAATATGAAGGGATGAACAGTTAGCCATGTCTGAAAAAAAAATTCTTCGCCTCAGTCCAGTGTGCATTTTGATATGTCTGTTACACCTGGCCACCAGCTGGTACTTTCCGATCAGTGTAAGATGTATACATTTTTCCTGCCTTGTACACACTGCTAGTAAATAAGAAGTTTATTGTATAATGTCAGTTATCACATATTGTACACAAAATGATGTTGATGATACTGGGTTGTATGTCTGTTTGGAAGTGTTTGATATTTTGTGGCAGCAAGTATTGTATTGGCAATATTAACGTGCTGTGACCGCCGGTATTGGAAATACAGATATATAATTATGTATATCATTATATATATACATATGTCTAGAATATATTCAGCACAGAGAGATTGTGAAGCAGTTTAAATTGTTTTCAGGCTGTCACTAGACATTCTGAAAGCTGTAAGATATGCTTGCATTAAATTTCCCTGTTTTCTCATGATTTTTGTTTTTCATGTTGAAAGGCAATATTTGAAAGCAAAAGTGGATTCTTATACCAATCATGGGCCCCATAAAATTTAATACTGCATGCGGTTGTAAACTAGAAGCATTCAACTGATATGTCTGATTGGATGATGAGAAAATATTATGAAGATGTGATTTTGTGTTTATGTTGAATGGATTCATTGCCACATTCTTACGGTACAGAGACCCAAATTGCACACTCTTTCAGTATGCATGTACTGTGTGGTTACATAGATACACATTTGTGACCCACTACATAATACGAAAGCCAGATAATTTGCTATTATCATGGCTTTCCTAAATTGGTATCTGTAATTTCCAGTAGTACATAGTGTGCCCTGCATATTGCCAAAAACCTGTAAAAAAAAAACTAATCAAAACAAAAACATAGAATAAGAATGCCAGCAACCAGATATAGACATTTTTTCCAGTTATAGAAAATGGAATTTGAAATTGAAGATTAGATGCGCGCAAGCACATATTCATCGAAGATGAGGCATTTCAACAGGATTGATCAATTCAAAACATAATAGGAACCTTCGTCATGAAGATCAAAGTTCCAAAAATCAGTACCTTCTTTTAGATAGACTCACTGAAATTTAGACATGAAATTAAATCAATTCTTGAATGAATATAAAACTTCCTGCTTTTTATCCAAATCATTGTAAAGATTCAGCAGCATTCTCTGCTGAAATGTTTGGAGCTTTGCCAACGCAACATGAAGAAGAATCACTTTCCAGCAAGATGTGCTTGTAGTATTGCAATGAAGAAGTGAATTAGCAAGACCGCACGAGATGCAACAATTTTCTTTTACATGTATTTCATTTTTGCCCATCCTATGTCAGCTTTAATAGCACTACGTAGTTATTGCTCATACATTGATCTACAACTGTACACGATATATATTTCTACGGTGAACATTTTGTTGAAAGCAATTTGATTTTTCATGTATGAACATGTGACAGAAAATGGTGTATACCAACATTATAGAAATGATGGTGTGATTTATCAGAATACCTGTAAATTGATTTATCTTGTACAAAATAAAACCTATTGTGAATAATAACTTTCCAACTGTCAACCATTGTGTCATACATGTAGTCTTTTGTTCTAGAGACTGGTATTTGTACATGGATGGACTGTTTATAATGAATATTGTACTTGTAGAGAATAGCTGGGAATGATAAAAAAAAGAACAAAAAACAAGAACGCATAGAAACAGTAATTTTTTTGCATGTTTGTTGTTTTTGATCAATTACATGTAATTCCCAGTCTTACACAAAAGACCCGACTTTTGAGATGTGGGCAAAATTTAAAATGTTTGCATACAGTTGTACTAAACTCAAATGAGTGTGAAAGGAATGAACTCATCCATTTTACCATTGTTAATTTTTTTTTTTTTCAAGGAAATATTTGTTTACATGCTGCTTCAATGTGACAATTGGTCCTCCGTCAATAATATCACATGTCATAGGTTACACAAAACATTCACGGCATCATGCAATGCATGCATGGAAATTCCCATTATGTGATGCACATAATAAACACAGAGAAATACACATGTACATGTACTATTGGTTCTACATATGTCTACAGTATACATCTTACTATTATGACCTTGTACATAATTATACAAATAATGAATGCATCACAAGCTATGAACACAATTTACTGCTATCTGAAAATATAGAGAGTTGTTAGCAGAAATATTCACTTTTGAAAGAGGTAATAAATAGGCAAACTGAGAGAGAGAGGAGAAAATTGAGTAACTACATCTGTGCTCAATAAACCAATCCTGAAATACTTGTACACAACCTGTACTGTCCATCCAAAATGTATTGGCATAATTGATAACTACTAGGTTCATGAAAAATGGTACACTTACAGATATCAAAAAAAGTTGTCAAATCCATTGTCAATGATTACACAACCAATCAGTATCACACAGGCCACAATCTTCCAAGGCCACAAATTTTAATGTAATATTTAGCCATTTTCAATATCGTTGTTAATCTGAACTACTGAACAGAATAGCTACATATCTCTGACCAAATTGCCAATGTCCATTTGGAAGTGATAATTTTGATGTATTGTGACAGTCACTGCAGATGCAGCTTCTGACATAGGTCTTATTTCTTCCTTTCCTACTCGAGTAAAACACTGAATAGTGGTAAACACAAGCTGATTTTTTTAAACACAATTCTATGGTAAGAAAACAAAACACGGCTTTGATAAGTGTGTTCTATCAATACTGAAACAATACAATTCTATACCGACATTCAAAAAAGTTTCAGTTTTATAAATTAAAGGACCTTGGATTCCAACCAATGATAAGGACCTTTCCACCGCATGCACAATGTATCACTTTAGGTGGTGTTGTAACTAAGCTTGTAAAGTAAGTTTCTATATTCCAATATAATTGAGAACAATGGGTGCATAACAGAGATAAGAAGTGAAAGTGGAGGGAGTTATCAAAACTGCCTTCGTGGTTCAGCTCACGCCATTTATCACTTTTCTAACACATACAATAACTACTTTTCATCTGTCATAACAACATATAAATCTTCTATTCATCACGATACTCCTCTTTTAGCAGAATTTTCAATCACTCTGCCGAGTTTGTGACAGTGAAAAAGTTTTGTTCTTGCCAGGTCACGTCCCTACCACTGTGTTCATGAGGACTGAAGCTACACTGTATTAAGCTCTCGTCTTAACTTACCAGTTACTTCATTTTGAGACTGTCATGCCAGCATTCCACTGGTAATGAAAAAGACAAGTTAATATCTTGAAAGGTCACACATAAAGTGGTTGTGCACCTGAGGAATAATAACTACCTTGGAATCCTGCTGGTATACGAATTTTATTTACCGAAAAACAAATTTTCCTAGTACAGGTACATCTCACATTCACGTGTTTGCCTCTACATGCATGGAAATACATACAGTAATTATAATAGTTTATATAATTTGATATAAAATAAATCACAAATTTACACATACATTTGTAGTACCTTGTAATCTAATCTGATCATGGAAATTTAACTGACAATTCAAAGATATTGCACATCACTCATAATACACTGTGACAAATGCATGTATATATGACAAGGCTATATATCAAGAGCAACTACAGGAATTGCAGATAAGGATGACTGGGAATACATTTTCTTTACAATATTCGCCGAATATCACTTAATATATACAGGTATACGTATATATATCTTAGAGAATGACAATGCATACATGTATCATGAACAGCAGAAATAAGATTGTATCACTCTTTTCCCAATGACCACCCACTGCTCACAGATGAAAGAATTTTGTTGCACAAAAATACAAATCTTGCCTCCCTGGCCAAGATCTCCAAGATCCGCAATAAAACACATACACAAAATTGCATCATACCATGCCATATAATCATCATCACTCTGTATTCAAATGGAAGACTTAAATGCATTAAAGTGATATTTCATAATATAAGTAATCACTCACGGACATATTCAAGTGATCCAAGTGTATCTAAAGTTTAGTTTGGGGGTTTTCATGCAATAATATGAACAAATTTCTATATACGAGCAATTTCTGACCAAGAATACCCTCAAAACATAACCTTGAAAGGAATATCAGACCAATGTACTTTTATTACTGAAAAATATCAATGAGGTGTTGATATTGGTCTGAAAGGTAGGAGTTCTCTTTAGGCAAGGTTTAGCTCACTTACAGATGGCACTTGGTACCTGAAAATCAATCACTGAATTTTTATGCAAAACATTAACTACTGATCTAGCACACAGAAACCTAAAGTTTCTGTTGATGATTTTCCCTCTATTCACATTACAAGGTGGCCTCCCATTGGCATTATACAACTGCATCGACTGATACGTAGCAACTTTCTCTCAAGTTGATGTTAGTGCCAGACAACTGATGTCTGCATGTTAGAGTTGGCATTCACGCTTTGAACCTCGTGTAAACCACTAACAATGTAGTATTAGAGGCAGAGTAAAACTGTACTTGAATATCAAAAGTTCCCCCCTTGTCCCACCAACCCTCACATGCTTATTATTCCCAGACAGAAACACGGCAGATACCATCCACACAATGGAGTCCGACACATAGGCATCAGTGACAATGAAATATGTTTCCTCGTCCTCTTGTATGTGGACGAATTCTCAACCATTTTGCCCTGTTCTGTTATCATTTTCTATTGCACATTGCATGACAGGTTTAGATACGCTACCCATGAACATTGCATATAGGCTAATAACCTGCTTCCAGATAACAGGACATCAATTCTTGTCACAGATCTGATGAAAACTTGAATGATATGAGCTCGGAATGACTAGATAATAAATAAGTTACTACGTCATGCATATGAACAAGGCATCTGTCCCCCAAACCAGCATCACATGGCATCAAAGTGGAAACGATGAGCTTCTTGTCTCTTCTCTTTCTCATCATCTTTCTGCATATACAAAGGCAAGAGAGGGAGAAAATGAGAAAGAGAACAAAAATAATAAGAAAGAGATGTTGGAATTGTGAGTGCAGGTAACAGAAAATTTTTGATGTATTTCATGCTCCGCCAGCAGTATACAGACTTGGCATGACTTTTTCGGAACAAAATCTATGTCTCTTTGTTCCTACTCTGCAGCATAATTTTATGTGCATTACTGTAAAGCAAGAAATATTTGTGGCATAAAATTTTCCAAATTGGAGCAGACAGCCTTTTTCGCGGCATGAAATTTTCGCGAATTGGAGCTGGCGGCCTTTTTTCGACATGAAATTTTTGTGAATTGCCACTGGCATTCAATGCATATTGTGTAGATAAGAACTTCCGCGTGGATTTTAGTTTTACATTCATGCAATTAAAATGCACACAAAAATTTCTGTGTGTTACCGTACACCATGACATGACTCAGAGTAGTGCTGTGTTATACTAGGCATCCTCTCTGTTTTTTCTAACCAATACGTACATCTAGCAACTGTGAACTGACAGCCAATCAGAAAGGCAACCAAAAGATGTGGGCTAATGGAGTCCCTTGTGTAATGGTATATCCATTACCTACAAGCCAAGATTTATCAGCTTTGCTTGCAGGTATGAGTATCATTTTCCTCACAAGTGGCCATGGAATTCTGCACTCATCATTTCTAAGAAATGCAATCCAAGCATAGTCATAGAGTTTGCATGAAAATGGATTTTATGGATCACCAGAATCTCCCCCCCCCCCCCAATATGTTACTAATTTCAATGTATTGAACAATCTATTGAAATCGTGCCGGACACAGATATCTCAAAGTAAAAATATTGACATAAAGACAGCACCCTTCATCAGCTAATAGCAACTTACTGCCCAATGTTGAAAAGTAATTCTACATCATAACTGTCTTGGTGAAATGAACAACAACAACAAAATAATAACGATAATAAAAATAAAAAGAAAGGCAGCAAACACGAGAGTGGTGACATACCCTTTCTTTGTAGTGCAGGCCAGCGGCGGTAAGAGCAAGGACGGCACAGGTGCAGATGAGAACGACACCAGTCAGCAGCACTGACTGGCCAGGGATGATGAGAATTTTGCTGATCCAGCTGCAAGGAGGATATATCACCAACACATCAACATTTTACCATGCGACCCTCGCTTAGCACATATGCCAATACCTACAGAATTATAATGTTATCTCATACTAAGATTTCAGCATAAACATATGTAATCCAAAACAATTAATTTTCATGAAATAAAAAGTTTATTTCATCAGAAGTGGGTATATTTATAAACATTTATAAGCATTGTTAAAGATACCGAGTAACATAGTGCCCTTATGGTTTTGATTTTTTTACATTTTACTAAAAATGAAAATAATTCAAAATTGACACCACACTGTAGAGGAGATAGAGCTCTACAACATGATATCAATAATGCCCTTCTGGTTCTAAGCCAACAATATTACATTATCAATATGCAAAGTTCCAAAATTTTGATAATTCTCTGTACATGCATAGTAGCAGGGTTTTACTTCGCAGTGTTTTATTTTCTTGAATTTTGCCAAGTCAACTGATGCTGGCATAATCAACAAATGGCCAAAATACTGCCTCCTCCAGAGCAAGTGCATTGTTTACTTTCATCTTAAAAAGGGATGATACTTAAATCTCACTGAGTTATTGTGATCCCTCATTGCAGATTCAACCACTTGTAAAACTGCTGTAAGTCCCAATTCGCAAAATATTATACTCATAAGATACATAGTCTACACTGTACAGTCGTGCAGAAAATATTGAATAACTTTTTGAACTTGAACTCTGATGAAACTGTCAACTAGACCAACTATTGTGACAATTTGAGTTGTCACAACTTTAAGGCAAACCTGCAGTCATCGGATACACGCTAATGCTTTACAATTATTGGTAGTTACTAGTATTTTGAAGGCACCTTGCTTTACTTACTCATCAGGTTTATCCAAGGGAGAGGGGATCACAATGAGCTGTGAGTTGGGGATTATTGAAGTCCACTCATGCACTCTGGCATTCTACACCAACAAAGAAAGAAAACAAAGCAATATTCAGTCAATAAAACATAAGAATTGAATTATTTCCATTTCTTAGGTCATATTACTAGAATACAGCGCACTACCGTGATAACAAACATTGTTACAACAAAATTCCAGTTACAACGAAATAAAAATTTAGGCTGCAACATTATCCGCTCTATGTCTTTTATTGTTTAATTGTTCGGTTATAACCAAATTTTGATTTAATGAAAGAAAATTGCCGGTCCCGAGGACTTCGTTATAATGGGAGTCCACTGTAGTACTACTTACAGCTAATTTCATTCTTTGTTTATTTTATTCCAATACAAATGTATCTATATTGACATCCAAAGAGTCTCATCATATATTTCACTTCTTCTATCTATTGGAGTATCCACCTAATATACTGGTAGACCATTTTGATTTCTACTAACATTTTCGGAATTAGCAAGGAGGACTCCTGAAATTGCAACGGTGACATCAAATAGGCAGCATGGCATTGTAGGAAGCCTACATCCAAACCTCATCTCCTTCAACCAGCACTTCAGGCCAGAGTAACTGGGTTCATTTTGAGCTATCACAGTGATGTCAAAACAAAACACTTCTATCCTCTTCAGGCGCACCAGTGAAAAGTCGCACGGATGGGTGCAAAATCAGTTTCGTAGTAGAGTTCAACCTGCTTTAGCTAACTTCCCTGAAGGAGAGATAACTTACATAATAACACTGATAGGCACAGATGTTTATGCAAAGTTTTCAATGTGGCTGTCTGGGAAAGTCTGATTTGTCTTTTTTTTTCCTGAGCTGGTTAACCCACCTTGCCAGAGTCTGACACTGCCGCTGGAACGCCCACCCTCAGGTAGTCCACAAAATTTGGATTCTGCCCCAGACCAAGAAGCACGTAGGGCAGCTGTAAGGAGAAGTACGCTGACTGCGAGAGCTGGGTGCCTGGACAAGACAAGCAAAAAAAAAAAAAACACCCAACAACACTTAGTGCTCTGTATCAATTGTGCTGGTTTCATCATGATTTCCAATTCCAATATCAGAACCTTGGATCACTAGTGCTTTAAAGCTATATTCTTCTCTGCCCTGCTCCTTTAAGCTCTTTAGGGAAGCTAAGAGGAGGGGGGTGGGTCAAATTGATGCTGATAGTTGATGAAAAATCAATGAAATGTTGACAGGAAAGTAAAACATGTCCAATAGGAAGGGGCAAATGGCAAAAATTAGACAGAGTGAGACTAAAAGAGATAAAAACGGTCTCCTTACCTCCACTCTTTTGAGTATTCCCCGTTGAGCTGGTGGTGTCATATCTGACAGCTGGGCCTGGTTGATTGATACCGTAGGGCTGGACAGGGACGGGAGGATAGGCAGTAGAGCGGGAATGAGAAAATGGTGGACAACAAGAGACCCGCGGGTCTAGCGCTCACCTGAGTATCGCAAGTTCACCTTTCACGCAGTCACTAATCTAAATTATTCACAGCTCTACTAAAATTTGACCAGGCATTCTCAAGTAGAAGATGAAAATGTACAATAAAAAAAACGGGCCCAAATTTTTTAAGATTCCTTAATTTGGGGAGATTGGGGCCCCCTGGGGCCCCCTGGGTGGGGCATGGTGCCCATTTTGATAAATTGAGATCCTGACCCCCTAGGGATGCTACCTGCCAAGTTTGACGAAAATCCATCATGAGGTTTTCAGGAAGAAGATGTACTCACTCATAGTATTATCTTAGCTCTATAACTTCTGATTCTAGAGAAGATTTTTAAAGATTTCTTCATTTTGGGGGGTTTGGGGCCCCCTGGGGGCCCCCTGGGTGGGGCATGGTGCCCATTTCAACAAATTGAGATCCTAAACCCTTAGGGATGCTACCTGCCAAGTTTGATGGAAATCGGTCTTGGGGTTTTCAAGAAGAAGATGAAAATGTAAAAAGTTTACGCACGACGGACGACGCACGACGGACGACGCACGCCGGACGCCGGACAAAGGGCGATCGCAATAGCTCACTTGAGCCTTTGGCTCAGGTGAGCTAAAAATTAGTACCCTCCCACTACAACACTCACTACACCAAAAAAAGGGACTCTCTTAAGACTACCTACATGTATACACAGTCACTACTGATGCTTTAGAGAGTTATAAAGATAATGAGATAAATCCCCCAGCAGCAGCTGGGGAAAATATTATGTGGAGGTTGTACTCTAAACTGTTGATTACAATACAGTGCATTCACAAATAGACCATAATAATCAAGACTGGCTTATGAAGCATTTATTTGCAGTGTTGTGCACTTTGAATGAATGACTGTACATATTGTACATAACATAATGGGAAAAAATAAGTGGTTGTAAAATACCGATCTCGTGGATTCTATGAATTAATTTTGTGTCTGGAAACACAGATCCTCCTACCATAAAACACAGACTTACCGTGTTGCCTCTACCATTCCCCGGACAAGTTGACTCACATAAGCCACGCAGCACTAGGTAAGGAGAAAATCAGAATGATAGATAATAGATGGATGATAGATGAGTTTACTTTACAGCTCTGCATAAATGATCACCAAATTGACTGAACCTTGAACTCTTGATTTCTCAAAAAGAATACTGTCAAATGATATTGACATAAACATAAACTGCTTTGTTGATTGCTCACTAAACATAGTTCAATGGTGTTTTTCTGCATTAATTCTCTTTTCTGTATGAAAGGTTCTATTTGTACAAGCTTAAAACTAGAAATGTCGCTTTGGCGACTGGTATGCCTCCGCCATAATGCATGATTTTCCCAATAGATCTAGATAGTACATGTGGACACTGTGTGATTACATTTTCACAAAATTGGCAAAATATTGGAATGACAAGTTTGTCACAAATGTGTTGAATGTTCACCTTCCTTGACATAGGTTTAATTGGATGAATAGGAGAGCATGTATCTAGGGATTTAAGGACTTTAACTTGACTTTGACCCATTCATACATTTAGGCATTGAGTAATTTTCAAGATACAGGTATGGAGAAAAAGTGCAATTTCTGAATTGAATAGTAAATTGTTACCATTTTCATCTGGCCCTTGACCCTAAAATTCATAAGATAATTACTTTCAGGTAGAACATGCATAATATGTACTAAGTTTCAAGGTAACTTGAGCCACTTCCGAGATATGGAGGAAAAAGTTAGTTCAGCACTTTCACTTGATCTTTGACCTTTTGACCTTTGAGGCAAAAAGAGAAAAAAAAACTTTCCAGAGAATTTCTATTAGGTTACACACGCATACACGAAGTGTAAAAAAATAACCCTGCTGGCATTGCATAAATATGAGGGTAATAGTAAAATTTTGAAGTCTTGCACTTGACCTTTGACCCCTGACCTCTGACCCCATGAACCCTACATTCTCTAGAAAATCACTTCCAGTCAGTACATGTATATACTATGTTCCATGAAGATACCTTGAACAATTTTCCAAGGTACGGAGAAAAAAAAGAAGTTTTAATATTTTTACTTGACCTTTTGACCTTTGACCTTTGACCTCATGACCCAAACTTTCACCAGAGAATCTTAATTGGGTAATACATGTATACACTAAGTTTCAAGAAAATATCTTCAGGCATTCAATAGATATGGTGGAAATAGTGAAATTTTATGTATTTGACCCTGACCTTTTGACCTTTGACCTCATGACCCAAACTTTCACCAGAGAATCTTAATTGGGTAATACATGTATACACTAAGTTTCAATAAAATCTCTTCAGGCATTCAATAGATATGGTGCAAATAGTGAAATCTTATGTATTTGACCTTGACCTTTTGACCTTTGACCTTGAGCATGTGCACCCAAAAGTTGATAGGCACAACTTCACCCCCTAATACACACACATGCCAAGTTTCATTAGGATACCTCAACAGGTTTTGATAGTTACCTTGTCCACAAAATTCATTACGGACGGACGGAAGGACGGACGGACGGACGGACGGACAGACGGAAGGACGGACGGACGGACAACCCGAAAACATAATGCCTCCGGCACCACTTCGTGGCGGAGGCATAAAAAAAAGAAGGAAAAAAAATAGCTGATAACCAACAGACAGTGAGAGTGAAAGAGACTGTAAGATCACACAGAGTGACAAGATGATGCTGTAAAGTAATACTATAGGCTTTAAAAACATGCAAATGCAATACAGTCCGATCTCAGTTATCAGGAAATCACTTTTCTACACGACTATGTTATTGGGACATGGGCTGGCACTAAATACTGTATAAGCTGTTATTTTCGTGAGGGTTTAATTTTCGAGAATTACAGTAGGACCATGAATGCAACAACACCAAATATATCGCCATGCGCTTGTGTAATTTGTGCATGAACAATAAATCTCAGCGTCAATTTGTGAAAAGAACATCTCGCGAAAATGCCTGTGACCTCCCAATTCGCGAAAATATCTGTCCACGAAGATGACAGCTTATACAGTAGTCTTTGAGTTTTTCATGAGTTTCCAGCACAAATATCTTGCTTAAACCAAACACAAAACAACAATTCTTTTGCAACTACCACGTCAACTCAAAAAGTTGGGGAGTCAATGCTGATCTTCATGACACAATGTATATTCATGCTATCCACAATGCTGCCGCCAGAAGGAAAAGTATGCTGGGGGTGTTTCATAGATCTGTTCTTAAAGTTACAAACGACTTAGGAATGACTGGTGATCAGTTCTAATGCGCTATATTTATCAGAATTTCTATGAGTCAGCACAAGAACTGATCATCAGTCGTTCTTAAGAACAGCTTTATAAAGCACCCCCAGCTCTCCTAATGGTCTGATCAGAGAGATGGGGGAGTAAAACCTCCCAGGTGTATCTTTACTTACCAGCAAAACTTAGAGAAACAGAGACAAACAAGACAAGATATTTTCAAATAATTTCCACATCATCTTGATCAAATATATAAATAATGGTACGATAATGTGCAAATATTGACTGCTTCACCGGACATGGCAAAAACTATTTGCCTAGAGGTGATTTCCCAACAGCACTGTTGAGAAATCACAAAGGGTTAATAATGTTTACCATGACCAAAGAGAAAGCAGTCAATATTGTTTTATATACCACATCTCACTTAATTTTAAGATATTTATGCTAATTTAAGGCACTAAAATGAAGCTGTCGTGCTACTGGTCAGAGAAAACAGAATTATACGTTTACGTTATTAATTACGTGTTTCAGCTGGACTCACCTTCAACCTGCACGAAGTAGGCATCAACACTCATCTTGTTGGCCAGCAGGCACACTCTATTCTCTCCAGACTCAGTCTGGTTGACCAGCATCACATCCAGTTCTCCCTGTGACCACAACAAACGAACAAACAAACAAACAAACATGTACAAATAAGTTAAACAGAAACATCATTGATAGCTCTGTGGTATGGTAGATATGGTTGCAGACCCTTACACACTTACTGTAAAACAAGATATTTTTGTGGCATGAAATTTTCGTGAATTGGAGCCGATGTCCTTTTTCACGGCATGAAATTTTCACGAGATGCCTCTAACATTCAATGCATATAGTGTAGACAAGAATTTTTGCATGCATTTTAATTTTGCGAATCTTAGCTTCTGCAAAATATGTGGAATTAAAATGCACGCGAACATTCCTCGTTTTACAGTAGTCTTAAATTAAATTCCTGCACATTGCATTGTACTCTTGGGACAGGGTTTTGGTTTTATTTTTCATCTTAACTCCAGTGTGTCAAAGGGTTCCCGATAAAGCTAGGGCCACATGAATGGCAGGGACCTTTGAAAGCGTAAGAAATGTGTTCTGGCTGAAAGGAAGAATGCTATCAGATGTGCTAATCCACAAGCTGAGCACAGCAAGATACAAGTGATGATTGCACTATAGGCTATGCAGTCCTGTAGTCACATTCAATGTGACATGATCTTTAATATCTCATACAGATCAATGCTTGTCATTTCTGAGGAGGAACGTTCTCTCTTTACCGTGCGCTGAATGTCCAGGAAACTGGCGAGGATGGGCGAGGAGTTGTCCGAGCTGGGATCGGTGATCCACTGCGGAATTAGATTGGTCCCCGCGTTATTCCTGAGCAGGGCTAGCCTCCTCTGGATGGAGGAGCTGAGAACAGAGCAACAAAACTGTGTTCTTGGTGTCAACTCATTTCGTGACAGAATTTAATTCATGTCCAATCATGGCAGAGGCTTTTTTTACAAATCACGTTAAAGAGAGCTTTCATGATTTCTTTGCGTATGCTTTTGGTCATTTCACTGCTTGAGGTGACATTCCATGAAGATAAAATAAATTGCTAAACTAGAGGCATCAAAGAATTTTTTTTTTCTTTTATGAAAGTATATTTCAAATATGGAGACAATTGATAACACTTTTTTTTTTCTTACATATGAACAAGACTTACAAATTACATCATTTCTAAAAAAGCAAGAGATAAATAACTTATATCTGATTATGCCGACATGTAAACAGTGTGAAATAGAAAGTATACTAATTAACAAATAGCTGACAAAATCAATGCTCTCATTAAAACTTGAAGCTAGCAAAGCTTGAACAAAATACATAGGTTTAATGTGCAGCCCAGAATAAAGAGAAAGCAGAAGTGTATTTTAAATACGGCATTCAAGACAAATTCCATACTCTCTGTTAGTTGACTGCATGACGACCAGCAGGTCGAAGTACGTGTCCAGGTCGAGGTCGCCGGCCCGCAGCATGAGAGGGAGTGAGGCGAAGTCTGTCAGATGGACAGTGGGGGGCACGAATCCCCATGCCCTGTCACTGGACAATGTGGAGCCATCAAACATCTGGTTCCAGGAGGTCTTAGGGAGGTAACAAATGACATTAATAGGGGGAGGGGGTAACATCTCAGTCATCATCAAGTCAGTTAGGACAACAGTGATGTTCAAAACTATGGCCAAAATATTCATTTCATTTACAATGTTTTTTAAGGACATCACTATTTCTTACATGTACACTTCAGGACCATAGACTACAATGAACAATGTAAATCATGGAGCCCAAATGAAATGTGTGCACCCAAGCACCGTGAGGAAAGAAAGGCCATTCTGTCCACAAACTGGGTGCAGTGCGCAGACTTGGTGCAATGCAGACTTAATAACAATATAATTTATAAAGCACTTATTACTTTTAGTTTCTAAGCACTAAGCACTTGCTACTGAAGTTCAGCTGCTGTTACTTGCGAGTCATTTGAATGGTATTTCATCTCGGTGGTGATGCTAGGTATGAAAGTTCCACTTGTATGTTGTATGATTTACATTATATATCAAAGCCACATTAGACATGGTGTGGATTGGAGTTTGCACTTAAAATCAAAAGCTACATATCAGAGTGAATACAGGTTAAACAGACACCATGCACAGATGATAAAACACAGAGACTCACCAATCCCTGAAACCTGACGAAGACCGAACCATTGATGCATGCTGCATTGTAGCACACTGGGAGAATGTGATCCATTAGACCATCAGCATCTGTTTTGACACAGGGCCAAGCAAAAATGAGAAAATAGTTGTTGAAAAAATCACAATCTTGATGGTCATCATTCAAACAAGTCAAGTACAGTGGACTCCCAATATAACAAAGTCCTTGGGACTGACAGTTTTCTTCAAGTTCGTTTAAATATCAAAATTTTGTTATAACTGAACAACTAAACAATAACAAAGAGCAGAACTGATAATGTTGCAGCCTGAATTCTTATTTCATTGTAAGAGGATTTTCACTATAACCGTGTTCGTTACAAACAGAGTGCATTGTACCAGAATTGGAATTGAGAATGCTAGATTCATCTGTGGCTAACATTGAAAAATCAGCAACATATGCATTCTATAAAGACAAGTCAATTACATTAGTTTATATTACAATGTTTTAAATTTCCCAAAACAGAAACTGTAGAAATGTTCCCACATTCATGGTTAGGCTATAGTATCATGATGCACATACTACCTTGTTACACAGCAAACCACTGATAGAACTATTCAATGTGCGATTTGACATGGGAATACCAAGCACAGAACCTTGGTAAAGGCAGAAAGGCAAGCACTCACTCATGTCAGCAAAAGTGGATATTCCCATGTGTTCGATGCGCCCTCCAGGGGGCGGGTCGTAGTCCTCGGTAAACTGCCATGAGCTGGGCTCCCCGTCAACTCCCTCCGCGTAGGTCCACACCTCAAAGACGACATCACCGGTCCCCGGCTTCAGAGTGGTCAAGAAAAGGTTGGCCGCCAGGTCTCCGGTCAGATCCAGGAAGGCGTTTGAATTTGGGATCTTGAGGTGGTATTCCTCGCGCCCCCGTAGGACGTGTGACACGAAGTGCCTACTGGAGTTTGCTCTGGAAAGCATTCAACAAAATATGGTATGTACACAAAGGAATGCTACCCCATGAATCAAAACAATATGCTGTGTAAAGGAATTCTACCCCATGAATCAAAATGATATGCTGTGTTAAGGAATGCTACCACATGAATCAATATATGCTGTGTAAAGGAATGCTACCCCATGATAATCATTTCTATGAAACATGCAGTCAATAAAAAAGGCCTAGGGTCTACGGCAGGCCTACTTTCACTCATTCTTATATCTTTCTCCAATTTTCCAAACACATACATGTACATGTCTTATTGTGTGTTCCCAAGACAAAGTGACAACTCAAGTTGGAAGCTATATTCTATTCAGCACAAGATGTTGATATCCCTTTTTCTTACGCTGTTTCCTGAAAACGTGCTACTTAAAAACCATGACCTTCCACGTGTTGGTCACATTAATGATTGCACCTCCATATCAAATTTGTTGGCTGGAGCAACAGAAAAGTTACTAAATTTCAAGGCACAGATACATACAGTATTATCATGTCGTACAGTATTATAATTTCTTGAGGACACAATCTACCATTCTTACTGTTCTGACTCCCATAAATTATAACAGGAGAAAAACTTGCTTTCACACAGTAATAACTGCATCTTACTACTCAGCTTGCCAACACATTGAACATTCATTATTATATGTTAAAATTACATGTAGTTAGTTAATACGTTCATACTTGCTATCATCATCTGGGAAATAAATGAAGATAAACTTACCGAGTCAGCCAAAACTTCTTCTGTCCATTCACTTCTTCTCCAAAGATATCTGATATTGTATCTGCATTGGAGCTGCAAAAGATGAGATGCATAGAACGTATCTCACAATCTAACTTATGACTACTGGTCAGTTTCCAATCACTGATACAGTTAAGTAAACATGCACATAGTGTCCTACACTCAAATTGAGAAATTATTAGTAAAGCATTGTATTTGTAAGAAACCAATCACAGATGTGTTGGGAAAACTAATCAGTTTGATTGGGTTCTTTGTTTCACTTTTTTGTTATCCTTCAGATGCAAATAATTGTATTGAAAATCTCTTCCCGCTATTTTGTTTAACTGCCCTCCCAGTTTAAATGAAAGAAAACACACACATACACAAACTACTCTCCATGAATAATTCAAGAAATGGCAGTCTAATCACATGAAATCCTGGGAATACAACTGGAATTTCAAATTGGCATATCATTAGTCTGTACAATGTAATCTCCTATCAATCAATGGCAATAATCCTACAACCTGCCAACCTGTCTTCAGAGAAGTCAAAGAACATACTTTAACTCAATATAGCAGTCATTTCAAAATCTGAGTGTTCTATGCTGACTGTGCAGAGAGTGAACTTACTCCATGATCAGTGGCTGGTCTCGCAACTGGTCCGTCACTAACGTCTCATTTACTGGATGAAAAAAAAAAATGCAACAAAAGGAATGAATCATTCTTTCAATTTGGTATGGTTTTTCCTCAGTGGGAAATATATGGGTCATTGCAGGCAGCATAAAGTTTTTCAAAAATTTGTACTTCACAAATAAAATGCATGCCTGTAACATCATGATACATGAGAAAGGAACAGCTTCAAGACAGGTATTGCAAAGTGGATATTACATGTGACACTAGAAACATTAGAAAATCAACAAAATATAAACTGTTAAGTTTGTCTTTACATAATGATATACTGATACGTACATCAAATCATTGTAAATGATTCTAATAACCGTGGCAACTTGACCTTTGATGTTTCCAACCTAAAGTACATGTAGCTCGAGATTACAGCTTGAATTTCTCTAGAATATTGTGATAGTTCACCCAAAGATAAAGAGTGGTGGTGGTTAATCATTCTAGGAACATTCTTTTTTTTTAAATATTTTTCACGAGATGATACAATTTGACATCAATCATGAACAATCAACAAAGCTTTATTCAGATGTTTCCACTCCTGCATTACAGCATGGCAGATGTATCGAAATGATTAAATGGCAAACACAGCACTTACCAAATTGCATATCGCTTATATCTCCCCAGTACACAAAGACTCGAGTCGGTGAGGTGGTATTGAAGGGGTCGGATGTGGGTTTTGTTGTGATGAGGAGATCAAGCTGAAAATCTCCATCAAAGTCACCTGATCCTATGCTGGTAATGACATCATTGGGCCTGTTCAAGAAAGAATTCATGTGTAATGTTAGCCCAACATTCTTTTTGTTGGGCTTACTGTCTGGTCCTTGAAGTAATTTTAACTCCATAGTCATGCTTGTGACAATCCACTATCAAACTAACCTCCTATGGAGAATCTTGATGATTCCCCAAAACAAATGCCATTAAAAACAACAATTTAAAAAGAAATATTTGATCTTCATGTTAAATGAACTTTTCATCACCTGAGGCAAAGAAGTTTGTGTGAAGTCAAGCACTACGCATCCTTGTATGTGCTCTACCTGCTGCAAATTGGTCTGTACAAGCTTGATTTGGTTCTGGGCTCAACACAAGCATGTTGCCTGTTTGAGCCTCGCCTCAGTGCAAACCCAGCCCAGAACAACTAGAGCCTACACTGTAGACTAAAGTAAGGCTGAGTGGCAATGTGACATGTGCCACCTTTAGAAGCTGGATTATAAGAAGTGCAGAAAAAGATGCTTTAAATCCATGCACACATGCACAGGCCACATATGTTCTCGATCATCATTTTGAAACAGACTGCAGAATGTAACATTATTATAAATACTTATATCAGTCACTGCAAGCATACATGCGCATGTATTTGTAGTGCAGCACAGGCACAATTTCACAAAACATTTCTACATACGATAGGGCAAGTCCAAGATAAGGTCCCCTCAGAAGGCAAAATTTCATCTTTGCTCAATATTGACATGTTTGGTATCATTTTGAAGCTTAGGAGTTGAAGTTTTGATTTCCATGGAGGAAAAAATGATATTATGTAATTTTATGCAAATTTCAAGGGCTTCATTTGCATAAATGTGAAACACAGCGTTACGTATGGGACATTTATAAAAATTCATATTAATTCAAAGGAAAGCAAATGATATTTGATTAATATGTGGACATAAGAAGTTCATCAAATAGTTTAACTTGGTATAAAAATTTAGGGATTATGCAAATGATTATGCAAATTAGCTCGTGTCCTATCATGAGATGTCCCATACGTAACAAATTGAGGTCATTTTTTTAGGTTTTCTCTGAAATTGCTAAGGATACTTTAATGCCCTTTTGGAAAGTTCTAATTTATTGTTTAGAGAAATTAAATACCATAGAAAAAAGAAAAAACAGTAAAAAGAATATATTCTATTAGGCATTGAAATAATGTTACGTATGGGACAAATGCGTTACGTATGGGACATCCTCATACATATTGCATGTGAATGCATGTAGCTAGCTGGGAAGGTCTCTCAGTACACAAATGGTAAATCATCCTGAAGAAAGCATCCCAACATTGTAGCTACTTTTTGAGTTTTAGACACTTGAAACAATGCATGTACTTGACTGAACAATTTTCAGAAAGGGGGAAGGGAAAATGGCAAAATACAAAATGAAAAGTCAGCATTAAAGGGAAGGTATAGTTTTTGTAGAAATGGGGATTCAGTTTTCAACATTTGATGAGATGATTGGAAACCAATTATATGAATTACTAAAGAGCATACAATCCTAAGACTAGAGGAATTCAAAGTTTATGTGACGGAGATCCAATTTGAAATGGTTGTGATATATACAAAAAAAAATATATATAAAGTAAAATGATTCCTTTTTATTGCAAGTGATACACAAATTGTCCTTATTCAGTTTCAATAGTAGCCATGCCAGAATTCATGGGTATACATACTGAGGTATGACTCGAATCAATGACCTGACTGCTAGACAGACATCATATATCTACTCAATCACTGGGGTTCCACGCTGCAGGTATTGCTTATTTATCAAAATTAATATTTCTTGTATCAAGTTATTTTTTATTGAAACTAAATGGCAAACTGCCCTTCATCAATGGAAGTAAACACTTTAAACTATTCAATTTTTCAGTAGTAACTATTCTGATAAAAATAGGGCATACATACTCAGGTTAGTCATAAAAAATATAGAATATGATTAAATATGATTATGATGGTAAATACAAATGGGAAATATTGTTCCCTTGTCAATCTGGAACAGCATTTGAGTAATTTCAACTGATTCTACCTCAATGATTATGCAAAAAATTTGTTTATGGGTATTTTGCAAAATTATTTTGCAAAATACCCATAAAAACTTGGTTCTCCACACTCTAAACGAATGGGGGACAAAGGGCATGCATACTCAGGTTGGTCATAAGAATATAAAAATATGATTGAATATGATTATAATGGTGAATATTCAGGGAATAATGTTTCCTTGACAATCTGGATCAGTATTTGAGTAGTTTCAACTGATTTTACTACAATAATTATGCAAAATACCCATAAACATGGTTCTTCACACACTAAATGAATGGGGGACAAACTGTCCCATACGTAACTGTCCCATACGTAACACGTCATGTCTGTCTTTAATTAGAACCTGTACTAAGAGCTTTTTGCCTAATGACACGAAACTTACCTGTGATAATCTTGAGTGTTGTGACTTTCATCACAGTGAGTTACAAGTTGTAGAATGAAATATTTTCAGAGAGTTTTGAGGTTGAAAAAAATGTTCAAAAAAACAAAAGTTTTCTGGTCCCATACGTAACGGCACATATTTTCTCTTCTAGAATATAATTGTCAAGGTCATTTTTCTCAATTTTTTACATGTTTATACTTCTCCTAGATATCAATCACCATGATGAAGTTCAATATGATCAAAGGCCATTAACACTATTTTTCAGGTCATAAAAGTCTCTGAATGTCCCATACGTAACGCGCGCATTATCTTGGACTTGCCCGATAGCAACCCTTGCTGCAATGGCAAGTGTCATGGTAAAGACAAGAATCCTGCTTCCTGTTTGACTGTTGTCAGAAGTCATTATTATCATTATTATAGTAAGAACTAATATCTTAATACCTTTTATGAAATGGGACCTGGCTACTTGTTGTAGTAGAGTCTACAGAGATAAATAAAAGTGTAGGGCATGCAGTAGTCAACTAGTCATTTCCATTAATACCTTTCTATGTATGCCGTTGGAGACGGGTGGAGAATATGTGTGTCATTTCCATCTTTTAGATACAGTTCAGCTCGGTGACCTGAAGGAGGAGAACAAAATATTTACACATGATCATGAATACAAACATAGTCTCATTCTTGATTCAGTAGCTTTCTCCTAGCATGAATCATGATTTACTGGTACAACACTCCACCAGTTTGTTTGATGTCAGAATACTTTTGTCCAGAAACCTACAAAATAATGAAGCCTAAAAGTACCCTTCAATTTGAAGTGTATCTACCTTGCAAAATAAACAGGGAGAAATAAATTAGTTTCTACTTCTTGATTGTGTGATTCTCTTTGCCATTGACATTTTTGTACACTAGAAGTACACTATTCCAAAGTTCAGTATCTACAGCATGTACAGTATGTAAAATTGTAGATCCATAGTATTTAAATTCCCAACAAAAAGTTACAAAACCATTGCGCCTAGCACCATGCATGCATTTCCCTTCTTCATGCATAATAACTATATAGGCCTACAGACAGAGCTAGAGGGGTGTCGATTTCATATGTGGCCGAGATAGCCCTCCACTTCTGTCTTTTGTTATAATCATCCCACAATAAATCACTTTCCCTTTCCCCTTGCTAGCTTCCAAATACCTTCCAATCAACAAGCAGTACAGTGTACAATACATGATGGCCCAATTCAGCAACTCCCCTCCCCTTTCTTTCAATTTACATTTAAGTAATTAAATTATTAATGAATAAATTATATATATATATATATTTTTTTTTTTTTTTAGAAAATTGGGTCCAACCCACAAAGCTCCATTAAAAATTTAAAGAACATGTTGGTTTCATTGAAGGCAATGTACTGTAACACATGTTAGACAGACAAACTCGGTATTGATGTCAGCACCTAATGTATAGTAGGTGTCTAACACATCAACCCTGTAGAAACTACATTGAAACCGACACTCCTCTATAACCGGCTCTGTTTATATAGCACTGCGCATAAAGAACAAACTTTCAGTACCGGTACCCATACTTCACACATGTGACTGCGCGCATGCGCAGTGGTTTTGCATTCTTCACTCAGGGATTTGAAGATGTCCAAATATTTTTCTGAAAAACCCAATCTTAACAAGATCAACAGCAAAAAAAAAAAATCATATCGTAGATTAATATAAATGCACATAGAGTGTAGGAAAAGCATTACATGTTAAAGTGAATTTCACATGTATTGTCAATGCAGGGTACCGGTAGGGGTGTTGGTTTCAAAATACGGCACAACTGAGCATGTCAAAATAATCCTATGGCCCTAGCGTTCGAAGCAGTTACAGTATATTCTATCTTGGAGCGTGTACCGCAAACCGCATTTTCAATGCGCGCCCTTGAATTCAGAGTATTTTCCATATTTTCTTTACATGCGAGTAAAATTTCAGGCTAATTGTGAGATATTTTAAGTAAACTTCATCTATTCTTGTATCTTGATATGAAAAACATTAGATTAGGGTGTCGATGTGTTGGAAACCCAACTATTTATTTACCACACCGTTTCACCAGTTAACAGTTCATATTAAAATACCTCATATCTTTACTTAACAGCAGCAGCGACCCCAATACGTACGCCCCGCGCCGGGGTTTATTAATCTTTACTCAGTAGGCCTAACGTTAGATATCTAATTACAACAAAAGATGTTGACCATTCAACCATTTTAAATGTAGACTCAATGTAATGTTCAATTGAGAGTAAAACATAAAAAAAAAAAAAAACAGCAGAATCTACCATTGTCAGAGATGATCACAACATCGGTCTTCTTGTCCATGTTAAAATCTCCAAATGTTGCAATAAGTCCGTCTAGCGGTCCCCCTAAAGTATCAGTCATATCAACCAACACTGCATGAGAAAAGCCATTGAAAATGTGTACAGTGATATGTGCCATCCATACGATAAAGAAGTACTCGACTGGTTTTACAGCCATTTTGACGAACTATCCACGCAAACGTCAACGATAAGGAACTAGGAAAAGGATATGAAATCAAGACAGTTCAACAGAGTTAACTAATTCGGCGCCACTAATTCTGGTAACGGCGTTCTTCTGATACTTCATCCAGTTTCTGATTAGGCAGATTAACACTGTTACTGTACAAATAATTGTAGCCTATATATGAGCTATGTGGAAGCTACCAATAGCCATCTATCTGGATCTGCACGAAACCTACACACACAGACGCTTCGACACGGGGTCCTAGACAACTCAACCACGGGACAGGGCGACCCTGACAAGCTCGACCGGGTCGAGTTGTCCAGTAGGGTCGGTTGAGATTGGTCAACTCGACCCAATGTAATTTCGTACAGATTTTTAGTGAATGAAGCATATTTTTGTCATGTAACTGACAGAAATTATTAAGGTGATGTATGAAAAAATTTTTTATCGAAATCTTCTTTCTACCTTTTGATATTGCGAAATGATATTTCATGGGACAGCGTATTTTCGCTGCTCTGAGCATCTCGGCTTTTTTTTTTTTTTTTGTGACGGCAGCTCGTAGGGCCTATAATGGTATCAAGGTGAAAAATCTAATTTGTTTGGAAATTTGTGGAATGATAAAAAACGAACAGCAAAAGATTATTTTCTTTAGATAGCATCTAGACCGTAGTCAAATGCGTTTTCCTTTTTTTTTTTATTCTTGGTGGCATTTTCATGAGCACAGGAGTCTTTTTAGTGAGAATGTTGTTTACGTCAATATTTTTCTCTCCTACTCTCTCCCTCTCTCTCTCTCTCTCTCTCCCTCTCTCTCTCTCTCATACTCCTTTCACTTCAGTTGCAAACACCGGCGTACGCACGCACAACACAGCTTCAGCACTATGGCTGACAATGGCGCTCAAAGAGATTAAACCCTTCTAGATGTCAGTGTTCTAGATACTCTTTGTATAAGATCTCTTTGGTGGCGCTAGATCAATAGGGTAGATGGCGCCCATCCACCAGGGAGGTGCCCTGCTCCCACCGATACCAGCAGTATATACCAGTATAGCGGGACACCGGAATTGATGGGAGGGGGGGGGGGGGTGCGTGCTGCAGGGCTGCTATCTGATAAAATTTAGTCAGGCTGTCGTCACAAGAAAAAGCCGAGATTCTCAAGCACTCCGGAAAATACCGTAAAATATCACTTCGCAAGGCTGTTTCCGCGGCGTCGATCCGTTTTCACGAGCGGGAGGCAAAACTTGGACTTGGAATATCATGTGGGAGGGAGTGGAGCGACCGAGCGAGGGAGAATGTAGAGGGGAGGATCCCCCTCCCATACACACGCATGACAGGGAGATTTTGCACTAGTTTTCAGACCGTTCTGGTGCACACTTTTGGTGATTTTTTTCCCTTATATATATATATATATATATATATATATATATATATATATATATATATATTATATATACATATATATATCTACCATTATATATAATATATAAAAGGAACGCTACATCTCGGCTCTTGTTCCGCGATGTGATGCATACTATGGGAACTTTTGAATAATAAATTGAATATAAATGAGTTCAAGTGACAGATATCTTGCACACTTTTTGGTGAAATATTGTATTCTGAAATTTGTCAATCCCCCATACAAGTTTACCAAGCCCCTATATGTGTATTGAGGGGTACCTATGCTACGGCGGAGGGTTTTTTTCAAAATTAAAATTCAACAATCCGTTTAACAATATTGGTGATAAATATTTGGACAGTTTTCTATATAAAAAAAAAAAAATTCCTCATTACGACAATTATGGGGGGGGGGGGGGGAAATGACATGTTTGCCACCTTGTCCTCAGGAATTGATGCCCCTACACACGAGGGACCTTTTGTATTTTTAGAATTGAAATGAAAATATAATAAAATATAAAGACATTTTTTTAAAATTGGGAAGCTGTCAATCTCCCAAGACTTTTAGTGTATACTAATGATACGGACTGAGCGCGTTTTAATATCCATTGCGAAGGGAAACTGGAAGGGCCGATGAAAGGAGATATAAAATTATCCCCTCCCACCCGACCGAACTTTTGCATTTTTTTTTTTAAAGTGAAGTGACAGATCTTGTCAACACTTTTGTTGAAACATTTGTAAATCTGGCAATCTATAGGTCTATGGAAAAAGGACCTAACGGGTACCCCTCCCAACACGCGAGAGAGATTTTGCATTTTTAGAATTGAAATTCAGCAGTCTCGTAAACACTTTGGGTGAAACATTTGGACAGTTTTCTGTCAAAAAAAGCAAGAAAATATTCTCATCTCGGGAATTATTGTGAGGAGTAAAATGATATGTTTGCCCCTCCCCCCCCCCCCCCCCCCGGATCGACGCCCCTGCTTCGCAGTATCAGAAAATAGAAAGGAATCGCTTTAAAAAATTCAATAAAATTGTGTATTTTATACATCACTCAACTAATTTACTCTGTCTACATCATAAAAATGTGTTTCATTCACTAAAGATAAGTAACGTTCAAATTATGTTGGTTGGGTCGCTATCATAACACCTCAAGTGTCACCGAAATGCTGCAAGAACTTGATTGGACCACACTGGAACAGCGCAGAAAAAATGCCGGACAGACTAATCATGATGTACAAAATACACAATAATCTTACTCCTCTTTCAGCACAGGACTACAGTATCAAACAGGTTACTCAGTTGACGAGAGCCACCAACCACATTCCTACCAGGTGCCATACTTGAGAACTGAATCGCATTAAAGAGTAAAACAGAAGCTGTTTGGATTGGTTCAAAAAGAGGTTGTAGGGATATCCCTGCTTCTGGGTTTAGAATATCTTGGAAAACTACTCAGTTTAAATCTTTGGGTATCATCATTTGATAAAAGATTATTATTTGATCTAAATTATAAGAAAAAGTTAAAACAAGTTGAACTTACTGTTAAATGTTGGCGTATTAGAAACCTTTCACTTATTGGGAAAATATGTGTGATTAAAACTCTGGTATTGCCACAATTTCTGTATCTGGTGTTAGGTATTAAAATCCTTTCTGTTTTTTCAAAGAATTGAATAAGATATTTTATAGTTTTATTTGGAATGGTGGTAGGGATAGGGTGAAAAGGAAATTAATGTGTAATGATTATGCGCAATGTGGTCTTCGTATGATTGATCCCTATACATATGCCCTTGCTCAAAAAATGACATGGGTTAAATGTTTATTAGATAAAAATTATGATAGTGTATGGAAGAGAATTGAACTCACATTTTTAAAAAAATTTCACGCAAACATAGATATTTTGTGGATTTCTCATGCTCCAGAATCCATTCTGAGAACTCTTAATAACACCCAGTTGGCAGATTCCCTCCGGACTTGGTATATTTTAGGGAAGGGGCTTGTAGGGAAATCTTAGGGAAAACTTTCTCAGATATTGGGAATTGTCAGTCATTGTGGTTCAATAAAAAGATTAGATCCAAATCAAAACAATATCTGTATTATGATGAATGGTATGATAAAAATGTTCGTAAGGTTTCAGATTTGTTGAACCCACCTCTCCCTGGACACAAATTATTTGAAGAATTAATTTTAGATTTTGATGTTTCTCGTAAAGACAGAAGAAAATATACATTTTTGTTGAAAAGTATACCAAATTTTTGGCTGGAATCCACTAATGTAGAAAATACTGACAATGATGTTGTTGGTATGATTGTTGATAAGCTTGTTCAATCTAAAAAAGTCCCTAAGTATGCATATTATGTAATACAAGAAAAATGTACCCCAGATGACCGTTATGAATATTGGAAAAGAAATGTAACTACACCAGACTTGAATTGGGAAGTGGTCCATAATGTGAATTTCAAGTGTTCAATCGATACTCGTTTACGCTCTTTTTATTTCAAAATTTTTCATAAAGCTATTGCTTTAAATGATTTTTTGTTTAAGTTAAAGAGAAAAGATTCGCCTAACTGTACCTTTTGTGGAATATTACCTGAAACAATTATGTTCACTTGTTTTGCGAGTGTAATGTAGTAATGCCTTTATGGAATGATTTGTTGCAAATAATTTTATGATAGTGATTTTAGTCTGGATAATTTCAAGAAAATGTTTGGAGTTTCTTCAGATAAATTCTTATCCTTTTTGTTTTTGTCGTTAAAATATTTCATTTATATATGTAAATTTAAAAACATTAGACCCAATTTTGATTTTTTTTTCAGTTACACTTGAAAATTAAGAAAGAAACAGAGTATTATGTGGCTAAGAAACGAGGTAAACTTCATCTTCACTTTAAGAAATGGAAATTTGAGTTGTAAAACCCAGTAGATATTTAACATAGACTGTATTTGTTAGGGTAGAACCTTCAAGATGTTATACTGGTGACTACCACAATGAGTTGTGTATTGATCAAAATGATACTGCGTTTTTATGTCTTATTGATGATCTTATTTTCATTTTTATTTTTTGTTCCATATGTTCTTAATTATTGTGTAATTTGTATTGTTTGTAATCAAGAAAATCAATAAAACATACAATTACAAAAAAAAAAAGAAAAAAAAAGAAGAAGAAGAAAAAAAGAAAGAACTGAATCGCATCGCCATTGTAAGGAGCTGGAATTCTCTGTCGTCGGAAATTGTTTCAGCGCCATCTGTGGGATCATTCCGTAACCGACTAACGGTTGATCACAGTGGCTAGTCATTCTCTTCAAATTTGTAATGTGCTTGTAAATAACTGTAAATAAATTGTATTATAATGTAAATAACACAGTCTGCAAGAATCTTTAGCCTATTGAAGGAGGCAGACTTAACCAGAAGAAGAAGAAGAGGAGGTGGAGGAGGAGGAAGAAGAAGAAGAAGAAGAAGAAGAAGAAGAAGAAGAAGAAGAAGAAGAAGAAGAAGAAGAAGAAGAAGAAGAAGAAGAAGAAGAAGAAGAAGAAGAAAAAGAAGAAGAAGAAGAAGAAGAAGAAGAAGAAGAAGAAGAAGAAGAAGAAGAAGAAGAAATAATAATCGACCCTGTCGAGCTGTCCAGGATTCTGGACGAGCTGTTGAGGGTCAGGCTATCAAGCGGTCGAGTTGTCAGACCCCCCCCCCCCCCCCCCCCGACATACATGCACACTATGATGGACACAATACACACCCACACCACACGAACTGTACGCTCCATGTTCTATGTTCTGTAGGCCTACGTAATGTTAGGGCTTATTTTGCAATCACCAATCACCAAGATCACCAAGGTCGAGATCGCGCGAGATCGATTTCAGTTGGTAATTGCTGGCCCGAAGTTGCTAACTGCGAGAAGGCTGGAATAGTAAATATCCTGTAACTTGTAAGTGTGCATTTATTGGTTTGTTATGTAACTGGTACCGACAAATACGCTGTGTTTACGTAAGCAAAACATACTACTGCGTCGAATGCAGTCCCACACCATTGTAATTATGTATGTTCTGTTCAAGTAAACTTGTACGCTCTTCAGTCCCACACCCTTATAATTATGTAGGCTCTGTCGAAGAGAATCTTGTGTGCGTGTGGTTTGTTTCAACTTGAACTTCAGTTTTTATTTGGAGGATGTAAAAGTATAGCTATGAATTATTAACTTAGGTTGATTGGCATGCATTTGATTGTGACTCTGCTCTGTGTAAATTTAATGACTGTGCAGCTGTAGGCCTACGTTCGTTAGAGACGTTACTACTTGACTAACACGTTACTAGTCAACTCAAGTTTTGTAATTAATTAGACCTAGACTATCTAGAAATCTAACGTTAGTTCAGAGATGTAGGGCCTACAACTAGATAGATCTAGAATTTAATCCGGCACCATAACATATATGTTACAGTGTGCACGTTTGATAAACATGTGAGTGGCCCATTAACACAAGCTGCCCTAACTGCGACAGCCGCCACACGTATACACTGCGTGTGGTGGCTGCACCGTGCTCCCATTCATATCTTCATGTTGAACAAACGGGTGCCTTTGCGGCGCTATATTTCCTTAATTTTTCAACAGAAACTACTAGGAATACTTACATGGGTCGATGAAACCTAAATGACTATCATCGGCGACTGTTTGATGCATTTCATTGCTTGTGATGCACAAAATGATGTCTTATAAGCAGCTCACCGATGTTCACAGAATTCACAATCACTTGCACTTAGCGCACAGAATACTTGAACGAACATAAGCGAAACTGCGGGGAAGCCGCCAGGACCGCGCCTGGGGGCGCGTTCTCCGGGGCTAAAGCTGCCCATGATTCGACCACAACGCTGTCCTAAATTTGACTGCCTGCTACATGTCTAGAAATCTATCTAGATCTATATGCTTTTGTGCACAGTCGAACCTTGGCTCTGGAGATTGAACCTACATGCAGGTGCCGACATATTGAATTCCATGTTACATGTATATATATACGTTTTGTAGACTTCATTTTAGTGCACATTGTGGATGTTTGTACAGGTATGTACACATGTATCATTTTGGTGATGTGCTGCTGCTGATTTTCATACCTATCTGTCTGTTTTACTGATCTCTAGAGGTGGAGAGGCATTTTGTGGGCCCGCTGTGAAACCTTCAGAAGACCATGGAATTCTGAACTGATGACCAACAAGATATGATGACCAACAAGATGGTGGTCGCTGGAATCTGTAAGCCTTTGCTCACTATCGGTTTTCTCTGCATGCTCCTGCTGGGCAGCAGCAGTGAAAACAGGAGCGTCACCCAGGAGTTGCCCTCAGCTCGGCAGGCAGACGAGGCTCGTGTTGCAAGCGCAAGTTCCCCATCTCATGACAGCGAGTCCCCTCCTGGAATTCCCCATCTAAGTGAGGAGGAAATAAAATTGCTTCATGCACTCTTTGGTGGTATTGGTAAGTCAAGTGCTTCTCCATGATCAGGACAAATTCCATTTACATCACCCATCAAAATACAGAGGAACCTTTTTCATAAAGAGGCCAAATATATTTGCATTGTATCTAGCAAGATGTCTGATTTAACCAGGCAATTAATTTGCAGGTCCTGCTGCTTTTACATTCTTTTTGTTTTCATCTTGTATGTATTGAATGGAGAAATTGCAGTGGTTACAAGCAGTTTGTTATGATGAGCCTCCCCTGTAATTTCCTGTGTAAATACTTCATCGTGCTGATTGAATTTTGACTTGGCTGTCAATGGAACTTGCTTTATCCGTTGATGAGCTTTGATTTGTCAATTTTACTTTGTATTATTAAACTTGTGTCAGATGTACATTTGTTTCCCTGTGCTCTACAGGACCAGTCATACTCCCGCCAGATTCCCCAGAGTCTGACAATGCAGCGGAAGGCGCTTCACCTCATCAGCATGTGACAAAGCGGGAAATAGCGCTTGATGAAACATCCCTGTTCACCCCCGAACAGATACACATTGCCTACGGCGATGGGCCGACTGAGATGGTGATCATGTGGTCCACATGGTCTGATGGGTCGTCGGAAGTCACGTATGGTCTGGCACCCAACAACTTCAGCAGCAGGGCAGAGGGAAACTCGGTGAAGTTCGTAGATTGGTACGATGAAGAATTCCAGGCAGTGCCATTTATTCACAGAGTGAAGTTAAAGGTTAGATTCTATACTTCAGCACCTCTTTTTCTCAGTACATACTCTTCCAGAGTGTGTGCTTTCTTTCATGTATTTAGATAGCTTAATAGGAAAGTCCATTTGCATCGAGTTACATTGTATACATCATTTTAAGGCTTTGAGTCTGTTCTTTCAGAATGTGCCTTTAACCAAAAAGTTGCATCGAGGTTGTGTTTATCTTCAATCTCTTGTAAGCACAAAGCCCTGCTGAGATCTTTGATTGATTTCATAATCTCATTTGAAAGTCATAAGTGGACCATGCAGGTTTCTTATGTTTATTTATCAAGGTGTAACACAGAAATAGGCTGAAAATGTTTACACTTCCAATCTAAATCATACACCACATCCTACACTGTATGTATTGCTCTTCATGTGTGACTGGTCAATGCATCCTTAAGTGTTTCCGCGTATTTTTTTTTTCTCTTTCTATGGTACCCTGCACCTGTAGAATCTGATACCTGGAGCTACGTATTCCTACAAGGTCAAAACGGAAGATGTCTTCAGCCAGCCTTACACCTTCAATGCAATGAATGCTGGCACAGTGAGTAATTTCATGACATTTTCTTCTATTTGATTTTTTTTTTCATGTAATTCTATTATTTTACACAGTAAGTGGAATGTGTCTGCAAATGATTTTTTTTTTTTTTTTTGTTAATGGTGTAGGACATCACCATGACAGTTTATGAAAAGCAAGCTTTAGATTTGCGACACAAATGCTAAGACGATGCAGCCTCCCAGGTTAGAGAATGAAAGCAGCTGTTATGTGCATATGCAGAACACCGTTTTTTGCCTAATTATTCTTTATTTCTTATTATTTTTCTTTTTTCAAGAAATACATTATGTGGTGATTAAGTGTTCTTTAAGGCAAAAACTATATAGATGCATCAAGCTTCACCTATAAAATGTTTGGTCTGTTGTAGGAGTGGTCCCCAACCCTCTTGGTGTATGGAGACATGGGAAGTAGAGGTGGAGCACCAAGCCTTAAACTGTTGCGGAGGGCAGCTCGCCAAAAGTCAGTTGACGCCATCCTTCATGTTGGGGACTTTGCCTATGATCTCCATGATGAAGGGGGAAAGGTTTGTAAAACTCCCATTCCTCATCAGCTACATCAATGCTTCATCACCTATGTGGAGGTCTGCTTAGTATACATTGAATATGCTTTGTTTGTTGTTTTTTTTTTGTGTGTGTTTTTGTGGCTTTTTTATTTTTGAGGTATCATTGCTAGGTGTAGTATTAAAGCCTCACATTTGTGACCTCATTACATTTCACCTTCCCTTCATCTTACTAGTTTTAACAAATTTTGTTATATCATAGCATAAGACATTTGGATAGAATATCAAATTTAAAGTAAGATGAGCTAAATCAGGGATTTGGGGGGGGGGGTCAAATGTGGTGAAGGTGAGTTTTTTTTTTTTCAAAGTCAAAGATTATAAATTTCACCATTAGCATTAGTGTTTCAAGAAGAATTTGATGAAGATTATTGAATATGGTAATTTAATATAATATCATTAAGTTAATATATTCTTCTCTTTCTTTTTTTTTTCTCCCAAACAAGTCAAAGTTCAAGGACAAACTCTGCATATATATGACAGGTGTACACAATGATTAGGAGCAAAGTTTCTACATCATATTTCTTTTCACTAGTAATATGCTTTTTTGTTTGTCCCCTTAGGTTGGTGATGACTTCATGAACAGAATTCAGAGTGTTGCAGCAGAGTTGCCATACATGACATGCGTCGGCAACCATGGTGAGGCTTGATCCCTTCTTGTGATTTGAAGCAACTAGTCATTTTTGTCTTTTGCCATGGTCACATCATTCAAAGCTAGAAACAGAGTTGATCTATTCAACACAGATATGTGTGCTTGGTCACACTATGTAGGTTACTCTTCTGTGCATTGCTTCTTGATGTTGCAGTGCCAATTGCTCAACATCCTTTTTGCAACAGTGATCCAAGAGTGGTATCTGCAGAGTAGTTGTTACTTTAATAAAGGGGATGGCTAGTAACTGATCAGTGGGAATCAGTGGGAATGCTGGGGGATGATTGTTCCAATTCTTGTGGGATTCATTTAAGAGTACATTATATATCTATTGTTGTGTGAAAATTATTTGCTTCAGAATGGTCTCATATTCAAGTAATGTGCAGTTTACTCCGTCACTGTACAGGCATGCTAAGCTGGAAAAATTAAACTGCACATTACTTGAATATGAGACAATTCTGAAGCAAATAATTTTCACACAACAATAGATATATAATATACTCTTAAATAAATCCCACAAGGATTGGAACAGTCATCCCTCAGCATTCCCACTGATTCCCACTGATCAGGTACTAGCCATCCCCTTTAAAACCACTGTGGAGCATTCAAGAAATATTTATACAGCAGGCTGGAAACAGATGTCTGGATTGCACAGTCAGCATTGTGATTGTGTCAGATGAAAATCAAACTGAGGCAGAAAATTATGTGGTTTGGGCTAAAGAGGTATTATAATTATTTACACACATGTTCATGATTCTAGTGAAATTATCATAAAGAGTGACTTCTTGCACTATGAATCTAGCACTAGTGAGTTGCCCTATTCTCTAAGCAATCTAGCATGTTATATTTCTTCATTACCACAGAATCGTAGTGGCTATAACTTGCTTGGGGAAACCTCTTTATAATGAGCGTGCATAAAATGAGGTACAGCTTTTAACCCGTTGAGGACGAGTCCCGAGGATACTCGGGCAGAGATCTATGGGAAATGCGTGTTGTAGCAAAATCCGTCTGTCCTCAACGGGTTAATGAGATGACTTTTGGGGTCCTAAATTTCCATTACTGTATTTAGCTGTCTCTTTTACAGAAGGTTACAATGAGGAACTGGTAAATAATGAATTAAATTCAGGAGTCCAGGCAACCTTGTTGTATAGGGGTTTCCCTGTAGTATGAAAGTAAAGCAGATTCTGATATGTGTGCGAAACATGAATTAATGGTGATGTTCGCTCCTTGTATGTACCTTATAATTAATAGTGGCGGGCATCTTGTGTTTGATAAGTACCAGAATCATATCAGGGCAGTTACTCCAAGGGGGGTAATTACCTCCCGGCTAAATACTGGTTAGTGGTAAGGTTAGAGTAAAGATAGGATTAGGTTTCAGGTTAGAGTTTGGGTTAGGGTAAGGATGAGGGTCTGGGGTAATTGCCAAGGGAGTAATTGCCCTAGACCCAGCAGACACATCTGTTATTATTTCATGCTGCATCTGATTGAGAACCTTCACTGGTTTCCACTGCACTACAGAGATACCACATGACTTTGCCCACTACCGCTACCGGTTTTCCATGCCCGGTCACTCCTGGCCCACGAGATCCAGAATGTGGTACAGCTTCGACATGGGAAAAGTTCACTTCGTGGCGTAAGTGCATGTATAGATCAACGAAATGTTTTACCCAAGTAAAGCAGGTTATGAATTTATTTTCATGCGAGAGTGACAATGTAGTTTACATCAAATTCACCCATGTATTTGAGATTGCATCATCCCATACATGTTAGTCAGAAGTGCAAATTCTGAGGGTTTTTTTTTTTTTTTTCTTAACAGATTGTTGTGAGGAAGTGATTAACATACGAATGGCAGGTGTATAAATAGTTGGGAAAAGCGCGGCCTGTTAATGTGTGGCCCAAGTTGAAGTCAGTTATGTATGAAATTTTCTCCCGTGGTTACCTGTGCATTATACCATTAAAAAGGCATCTGTTGAAGACTTAGTAACATGGGGATACCATGCAACGGGAAGGCTGGCACGACTTGGATATATTTGGGGATCCCTGTAACAAAATGTACTGCTTAGTCACTGATTTCTTTGTTAGTATACACATCACAGAACAATCTCAACTGGAGTGGAATGTTAATATAAATGAAGAATGTCTACTTTGTTGCACATATTCACTGATGGGCAGTTCTGTTCTACTCGTAGCAGACCTGTGCTAGTCAGTAGTCATGGGGTTTGTAAGGGATGGTATAGTTTTGGTCGAGATGGGGGATTCAGACTCTAACTTTTTTGAGATAATTAGAAACCACGTATGAAATATTAAAGTGTATACCATTCTAAGAGGAATTCAAAGTTTATTTGATGTAAATCCATTTTGAATTTGAGATATCCAACAAACGAAGTGAAGCAAAGTGGTCCTAACAAGAGGTGGGTCCCACCTTTCAATGGGACCTCTTTGTTTTTGCATGTTTCAGCCATTTCAAAACCAATTTTTATCAATTAAACTTTGAATTCCTCGTAGAATCATTCTTATGCTCTTTAATATTTCATAAGAGGCTTGTCATTATTTCACAAAAAGTTAAAAACTTGAAGCTCCATCTCAACCAAAACTATACCATCCCTTTCAATAATGTAGCTCAGTGGGCATAGAATGAAGATCAATTCAGCTGGACCAACCTTCTCTCCCCATGCTCCAGGGTTTTTTACCCTGAGAGCAGAACCATGTCTAGGTGCCAATGACGTGTGTGCAAAAATTTAACCAGTGGTAATGAAGGGATCTAATGCTATGAACTTTAACTTGGTCTATTTCCTTTTTGCTTTTGTTACAGGTACTGTTTTTTAGTACAGCAGTTCCACAGACATATACTGCTTTGACAGTCTCTCATACGTTGAGGACCAGTAAGAGCTGGTGCATTTGTAATGTCCTTTGATTTGATAATCAAATAGCAATTTATACATCATTGTCCCTCTCATTCAGGTATTCTACGGAGGTATACTTCATAGATAATCCGTATAGAGCCATTGAGCAAATGGAGTGGCTCGAGGCTGACTTGCAGAAGGCAAATGGCGAGAGAGCCCAGCGTCCCTGGATCATCGCATTTGGTCACCGGCCCATGTACTGCTCCAATGCTGACCGTGATGACTGCACGAGAGAGGACTCCAGGGTCAGAGCTGGGTAAGGTGGCTGATTGATTGCCCTTCTCTACCCTGCCATTTTGAACTCCATCTCATATTGTCCAGAAGTGAGATTGTAAATGATTGAATGTATTTTTTAAAAACATTGATTACAGATGTGGTTTTGGTTTTGTATGATAGAATAGTGAACAAATCTTTGTGTCCTAAAGCCTACTTGTCAAATCATCATCATCATCATCATCATCATCACCATCTCATGAGTCTCTTCTGTTGGGTCAGGTGGGGTGTGGGGAGGGTCGTCTGCTCATCACCACTCTTCATCTCGTTTAGTCCGTTACATAATACAGATCCATCTGTTTCTTCAAACTCTTTGATACATTCCATGACCGTTTGCTTGGTGTCCCTCTCTTCCTCTTTCCTCTCTCTCCCATTTTCCGCTGCTCATTGCATCACCTTGCTCTCATGTCACGTGACCCTGTCACGTGACTGAACCAAATTGTCTTGCTTTTTGTGGTCTTTCCTTCTGCTGCAACCCCCATCACAATGACTTTATTTTGCACCTCCTCACTGTACTTTCTTTTTTGTTAGTAATTCTTCTGGAACTGCTCAAAAGGAATTTCACAAAAATGTATTTTTAGGGCATTCAGAGACTTTGGACGAAGAGATTATTGGCCTTACAATATTTCAGTTACAGATCAAGGAAATATGTGCTATTCATGAACAGTAATTATTTGTGTTATTTATTTCATATTTCCCTAAATATTCAGACCAAGTGCATGTTAACTATATCTATACAATAACTTTGCAAATCACCAGACTGGAAGACATTTTCTACGAACAAGGAGTGGATCTCATCATTCAAGCCCATGAGCACTCGTACGAGCGGTTTTGGCCGATGTACCGTGGCAGTGTGACAGCGAAGCATTACATCAATCCCACAGCCCCGGTGCACGTTATCAGTGGTGCAGCAGGCTGCGACGAGTTCCACAGTGTCTGTGTTAACCCAATGTTTGGACCAAGAGGTTAGTGTATGTCTCTCCCATAAAGCACAATGGCCCTTGTCTAATCAGGAGGGATCAGAGAAATGTTTTTTTTTTTTTTCTCCTGTTTAAGCAGGGCTCCAGCTTATGTGGTGGCTCATACTTGATCCATGCAAATCACCCCACATAAAACCCAGATCATGGGCATTGCACAAAACCATGCACAGTGATCATACCAATTAATGTCCACAGCAACAAGTACACACTTAAGATGACAACCAGTGCCAAACTAGCAATAAAAAAGTGGCAATTAACGATAATTTGGGCAGATTCATCACAGGAACAAATATTGATTTCCCTCATTCTTCAGAATAAACACCTTGAGAGCTTACGTTGTCCATAAACACATCGTTATGCCTTTGACCTGGTCAATGCTGAAAGATAGGCAGCGGTGTTCTATTGAATTTTTTATTACTCCATTGTTATCAACATTACTTGACAGCAAACTCATCCCCCCCCCTTACTGTCTGTCACATATACACACACACACATGCACATTCACACTTCACATACAGAAGTGCATAGTTGGAGAATATAGAATGCATTTACCCTGTTCCTTACGGGAACCTGGTATTCCAGATTCCCGTGGGAGAAACCGATATATGGGAACCTGGAACAACAGTGCCTGCTTTCATGGCCTAAATTCATGTTTCTTTGTGTTAAAATGCCCAGAAAAGTGGGTTTGATAAAAAGATCAGAATTTATTCTATCAGCATTTGTTCTCCTTCTGTTTGAAAAATGCGTATGCCACAGTATTATTTACCTTTTTCCTGATTTAGTTTTCGCTTGTTCTGCTGTAAACTCGTACAAACATGTACATAGAGATCAAGGCTGAGATTAGATAGATTTCTGTGTTCGCGGACCCCAGTCACCCCATTCAGGTTCCTGGTTTTGTGTAGAACAAAAGATTCTGTGAGCTCATCAGCGCATGGTCTATTCATACCTCGCAGCGATCGATATTTCCATTTTTCACTGGCACGTGTAGTTGACCGTGGAAAGGGAGATACAATGTGCCACTTGACTGCCTTCACACAGGTGGATTACCAACCTGTCTGCCTCTCTGTCGATGGGCAAAAAGAATCTCCTTTGGGGGCATTAAGGCACTCAGAGAATTGTGGAAGGAACGGGTTAATAGGGAAAGGTAACACTCCACACTCAAACTGAATTGCATTTGTGAGAAGTAACTGATGGTGCTTGATATGACCATCTGTTCAGTGCAGCCCCATTGTGCAGTCTTACAAATTATGTCCTACTGCCCAACAGGGAATGTTTACACAAGATTATCGGCAGGATCAATCTGGGAGTTGCTGGAAATTGAATGTTCTTGTTAGGAAGTGAACTTTCTTTCTTTATTTTTATGGATTTATTTGTTATATTGAGACACTAACGAGGGGTACCAAAAGTGTTTCAGCCAAAATATGGTCCATTTAAGCGGGTTATGGTTCAAATTTAGGATTTGAAATACAGGCTAACACATCTTGGATTTTGGATCTTTGATCTTGGATGAGTAGACCTCCCAAACATCTCCTGTAGAGTTTTAACTGGAGGTTGCGTAGAGGGTGGACTTTCAGAAAAAAAGATGAGAAGGAAGGGTCCTCAAAAAGGGCATGTTTGAACTTAGGGGGATCCTTTTGGGAAATAGTAGATGGAGCCAAGTTGTTCCATGCTTTTACAGTGCGTGGAAAAAAAGAAAACTTGTAGACATCAGATGAAGTTTGATCTATCACAAACTGCTTGGTATGTCCCCTTCTTTCTCTTGTGAACTTGTTTCTGAGTATGTTATTGTACTGTATATCCAGATGGCCATGGAGGATCTTGTACAGGCATGTGAGTCGATGTGCCTCTCTTCTGTCTTTCCGAGGGATCCAGTTTAATTTACTGAGAAGATGTGTCACACTTATATCCCTCCCATATGAATTGGATACAAATCTTGCTGCCTGTCTTTGCACCTTTTCTAAAACTTGGATGTTTTTTACTGTATGTGGATCCCAGGATGCTGAAGCATATTCCAGATGTGGTCTGACCAAAGAAGTGTACAATTTCTCCTTAACAGAGGGGGAGCAGTGATGAAAATCCCTCTTTATGAAATTAAGAATATTCATTGCTTTAGAAGAGGCATGTTGGGATTGTTTATTCCATCAGACATCTTTCTGGATGAAGATTCCTAAGCAGTGGATTTCTTCTTTCTCCTCCAGCTTGACACCAAGTAAGCTATAATTTGAAAATCTGTTTCATTAAATTCTGTTGAATGTAAGCAGTGTTCCTGTCAAAGTGGTTCCTGATTGAATGGGCTAGTACTGTACTACATACACCATATATTTTGCAGGTTTCATTTTGTGCAAAATTTCACAAGCCAACTGATAGTCCCAAAATTAGATAAAATAACAAAATACAGCTTCCAGTATTTGACACAAGAGCATGTCAAAATACAGATGCACAGCAAAGGAAAACAAGTACAATCTAAACCCCAATTTTGATTTAAGACCCTGTACCATCCACATTTTTATTCCGCACTTTGCAGGAGAGTGGTCGGCCCACCGCTCCTGGTTGCCGGGGTTGTACGGCATCGGCCGCCTGCACATAGCCAACGAGACCCACCTGCACTGGCAACAGCGGCTGGCCGTCAACGACCAAGTCCAGGATGAGTTTTGGCTGGAGCAGAACACGCACGGCCCCTTCACGCTCCGCGCTTGAGCACAGTAGTGGTGGCCACCTTGTGCTTCCAAAGATTTTGTCATGAGACACAGCTGGTGATTTGATTGTATGCACTCTGCAGGTGGGTCTTCATCAGCTCGAACTTGAAGAATAGTGCGCTTATGGGGGATCAGAGAAATAAGCCCGAAGTCAGCTGAAATGTGTAATTGCATCTTCACCAGCTCAAGCTTCATACAGGCACGGTCGGGTTTATAAGTTCGATGCTGGTGCACGCGCACTTAAACGAAAGGTAGCGGCGTGAACACACTCCGACCCGACTGCCTACATTCCTGCGAGGTGCGCAACGCATGCAGTGCCAATGTTTAAGCTCAAGCTGATGAAGAGGCATTAAGATTAGCGTGCTATTTTGCAAATATCTGGCTATTCTGCAAATAAGTCCATGATTTCTTTGGCTTATTTTCCAATCAGAATAGCGCACTATTTCGATCTTCATTGCAAAAGTAGCGGGCTATATTCTGATCAGGCTAATTCTTTGGATCAGAAATAGCGAGCTATTCTTTAAGCTCGAGCTGATGAAGACCCACCTTGTCCTCATCTTCAAAGAGAGAGATACTGGGAAACCTTGTTGTAACAAGCTCGCTCACAACAAGACTCTGCTCTTATCTTAACAAAGTGAATTTTGTGGTCCCGAGTTTCCTTTACTGTATTGAGCAAGTCACCTATTTTTTGTATGTTTATAACAAGGTTCCATTTATAATGAGGTAAAATCGGCAGTCGCTGAAATCTTGTGATAACATTGTTTCTCAGAAGATGATTATTTTTATAAGATCAAGAGTATATACATGTGTACATAATAAGGATTATAACATATATATGTATGCGTTTGTAGATATATGATATTATGATACATGTAATGTGTGTGTACACACACACACACATACAAAGTGAACTGTCATTAACTCTTTATGTGCCACATTCGCATGCCTTACTCAGTTGACGGTGTGCAAAGTTTGCTGCAATGCACAATCCCTCCCAAACTGATCGATAAATCACCAAATCACCAAATGTGAGTGAAAGCTTCACTCGCAATTCTTTTTCTGTTACATGTAGCTTGCATTGTGTGGTGATTGAATATCAAGCGGTGTTCCCTATTAGATTCTCGTGTAAATTCTAAGTTTCTGCCCTTGTATTGTGTGCAAAAGTCATGCCTTTACTATGACATAGCTACTGGTCATGTGAAAGGAAAAGAATCACAGATTTGTCATAAAATTTACATGATAGCAAAGCTTAAGATTTTCTCTACGACTTTGCTCATTACATGGCCGGCATAACAAGTAGAAAATACAAAATCACCTGGATTTGAAAAATAGAATGTTTTCCCCAAAGCATACCTACATTGCAGTCTCATAGTAATGTGGCACACAGGGCGTTTACACTGTGGCGCATAAAGAGATATGAAAGCCTGATGAAGTTGCCGAGCATTACTTTTTTGATACAGGCATATCTGGTTATACAATGTAATAAAGTTCTCAGGACTGGTAGTTTTCTCTCATTATGTAGGAATTTTAAAATAACTGGACAAAAGTGTATATGAAATTTATAGAATATAATTTTGGGACCTGAAATTGCACTTCCCTGCAACAAGATTTTTGTTATAACAGTGTTTTGTCAAATGGGATTACACTGTAGTATTCTTTTCAAATTTTTAAAAACTTATTGCAGTATTGTTATAAGCTACAATTGTAGCCTTGATGACTTTTTGGGTAAGGGATTGAATTTTAAATCATTGATCTGAAAAAAAAAAAGAATAATTTGAAAGTTGTTCTTTTGTTACAATGTTTTCACAGAGCAGTATTATTAGTAAAGAGCATACATGCAAATTAGGTGAGATGACATTGTCATTCTGAATTCACCAGTCTCCCGTTGGCTTACATTACACATTAATGTATCCTTGATTGCGTGATTTGACGATAAATCAAGAAGAAAACTTGCGTCTTGCTATGCAAATAATGTAATAGTAATACATTGTACTAGTGAAATGGCTATGTTTTAGAGTTCATGAAATATATTATGTAAAACTCAAGCAGTCACAACTTTGGCATCAGTAGTTCATTCCCACCATGACCTGTGCTGGAGTGTGACTCTACTTGTTGCTATAATCTAAATTTGAACAATTGAAAGTAGAGTAGATAGTAAAATGCTTTCTATTATGAGTTTATTTCTCTTTTTTTATCAAACCTGATTTGTGTTGTAATAAAGGCCAAATGAAAAAAATAATTTACTGTTTCATTTTCTTAACTCACACCAGTAAATTGAACACTGCCTTTTGCTAGTAACCAGTTTCTATTATATTTTTTTTTTTACCCTGAAATATTTCATTCTGAGATTTATTACGTACTAGTGTTTATATTCTTTGTATATGTACCTTTTGATTAAGTAGGTAAATGTATTAATGATAACGAGAATGATTTTGTAACCTTGCAAAAGAGAGATGGGTTTGTTTTAGTATTGTAAAAGTGGAAAATTTGGCTAATGTATATTTGATGTGATTTTGCCAGTTAGAGTGTGAAATGACACACACCTTGTCATCTTCCAAAAATATTTGTTTGATCTTATGTTTGTGCTACCTTTAATGGTAGCACACACAAATTTGTACATTTTTGTTTTCTTATGTCAAATTATTCAGCATTTACAGATACAGATTTATACTTGTGTTGCAAATGATAAAGAGAAATATATGTACACATTGATACCTCTGTTCATATTAGTTGTAGCAAGGAGGTTTTATACATGGAGTTCCAACTGGCAGGAATTATTCAAACAGTTGTCAGATTTCTATTGATGTACATAATAATTCCACAGGTGCACTTGTGCCTTTGATAATCGATGTTCGATGCCGCCTTCTTGCTGAGCAATCTGAAGATTTATTTTGAACGTTATCATAATGTTGGCCATATTTTGCCTATTTATTCATTAAATGAAATGAAATTTCACTTAATGATAAAGCATGTAAAACAAAAGTCAATTCCGTCCAGAAATTTGCACAAAAGTGTAAATCAGAGCTGTATCATGTGAAAATGTTTAAAACTGTACCATCCTGGAAAGCTGGTTTTATCACTTTTCGGCTTAATTTCACCAATTAAAAGTAATATGGAATAATCTTCAAGTATAATTCTTTATTGATAAATATATCAGATTAGTGCCCACATGTGCCCAGTCGAGTAATTTTCAGCTTTATTTCAGCATTTTTTGCTCAATTTTCTGTTTGCGCATCCTCGTGTCTGTACCACCTACCTTTTATTAAGAAGGGGTAGCGAAAAGTAATTACCATCACGAAGACATATCTTCCTTTGAAAGTGGCTGGTGATTATGCAATGAGACACTAGTCAATTGTCTTCCTATCTGTGAGGCAGCTCCAGTTTAACACATACTTAAAATATTTCTTAGTGGCGGCATCAAACATGATATCAAAGGGAATAAAACTGTTGTTACTCCATGTATAAAACCTCCTTGGTTGTAGGTGCAATAGAGGATGTTGAGAGAGCTTTTATCATACTGAGTTATGACAAAACCCAGTAGTCTGATGAAAAATCAAATCTGTGAACAATGAAGATGTTACTGAAAAAAAAGTACTGTATATTGCCATATATTTTACATACTAATTGTTTTGCATACTGGGACTTGCTTGTCGATTTTGTGAGTAATTGAATTCACCACTAAGAGCCAGATTGATGGAATGAGAAAGAGAGAGATTTTATGAATTGTAAAAGGAAAAGTTAAATGTTTTCCCCTCATTAGATATGAATTAAAACACATTTTGGATATGGGAGGAAATGTTTGTGCTAGTTTTTTATTTTGCAAATACGGTTGGTCAAGTAATTCACAAGAACAAACAAACAAACAATATGTATGTATTTTTATATATATATATATATATATATATATATATATATATATATATATATATATATGTATATATATATATATATATATATATATATATATATATATATATATATATATATATCAGGGCCGGCAGAGTGTTTTCAAAGGTGGGGGGGGGGGGGGCACTTCCGGTGGTTTTCATGAGCTAACAAGCAAAAACAAAAACAACAAAAAAAGAGGTTTTCAACTTTACCTTACCGCGCTCACACTTCAACATCTCTATCTACATGTATTTCTTTTTAGTGCCACTTATGCACCTCCGGGGTTTTTAAAAAAAAAGTGGGGGGGGGGGGCAAAGTGATGACACCTTATGCATTCCCTACCTAAGAGGTAAAAGGGAGTCTTACGCCACCCTTGATCCCCCATACCTTGGCAAAATATCCTGATTCTGGTGCTAGTCTGGGTATGTCCCCCTTGGATGTTGATATACTTGCACCCCTTTCGCCCATGCCATAACTACTTCCATAATTAATTTCTTACTGTTTGCCGAAAATTCTAGTTCAACAAACCTTCCGTCGTTTACAGCCTCGTAACATGATAAATATAAATTCAAACGGAAACTGATGATGCGATCAGCAAAATTACCAATATCATGACGGCAATGAGGACTAAAAATCGCCAATGTTAGAACGCCCATTGTATGCAAAGTTGGTATTCCATGATGAACGAGTGTATTGTATACAGTATGTCAACAATTAAACAAAAAACATACATGAAACAGATCGATTGTCGACTGGATCGAGAGTCGGTCTTCTGGTTATGAAGTCCCAGGTCACATGATTGAGCCAACCCGATATCGCCAATTTTCGAGGGGGGGGGGGGTGGGAGCGTAGCATTGGGTAAAGTGTCAGAATAATTATGGAAAACAGAAATTTATCTACAAATTATGGATACAGCCTGTGTTGAATTGAGTTTATTTATTTAACCACGGTAAAAAAAAAAAAAAAAAAAAAAAAAAAACTTGCTATCAGCTATAAGGTGTTTTTCAGCAAGCCCGTGAAATGATAACAAAGTAAAACATAAAAAATTATACAATGAAGAGAGTGCAACTAAAAAACACAAAATAATCATTACAAACGAACGCAAAAAATAGTATTCAAAGTATACAATATTTAAGTACAAATTAAAAAAAAAAATCAAACATGCCACAAGTTAGTGGGAGACGGTAATTACATAGGCATTGTGTACTAAGAGAAATTTAATATAATCAGGTGGAATAATTAGCAACGGAAATGTCCGAAATTGCCTTTGAGAATGCGGTAATTGAAGTTAAGGATCTTGTTTTCTGTTGGTAATGTATTGAATAATCTTAATTCCGAATATGCTACAGGTGTATTTTTAAGGATAATTGATTTTGGCTAAGGAAGGTTAAGGATATTTTCATTTTCAGTTCATTTATTAAACGTGCACTGCACATCCAACCTACATCAGGATTGAAAAGTTCATGAGAAGCTCCCGAACAGCGAAAGTGTGCCCATTTTGAGCAGGATACACAAAGTACCTTTCTGGTTAGACCTGACTGACTTGTCACATGAAAAACACGGGAATTTAACAGCCATTTAATCACAATATACAAAAATAATATGTACAAGTGTTCTGATACCTTATACAGCTTTTCAAGATCTTCCCGATGTCGGATGTTCACAATCTTGCTGTCTATTGTCAGTGCACGAATTCCGTCATCATTGCTCCATACCCTGGTGATCGAGTCACATTTCAGAGCCTCGTGGATGAGTTCTTGACTACAGGATCTCAGGTCTTCGCGAATGTATATCGGGGTTCTCTTCAGCTTCATTCTGGTGGCATACACTTTTTGACGAACATTGTACCGTGCAAACTTGACGTTCAGTGGCCGTGGTTGATCAGCTCTTCCTGTCTGAGGTCTCTTTGGTTCAATCCGAAGTGTTCTGTCCAGGTCGCCTTCCCCCACATTGAAACCAAGGTCGAGTGTGGAGTTGAGAAGATCGAGCACAACGTCATCGCCGATTTCGTCCTTCTTCTCTGGCACGCCTATATATTTTAAGGCAGTTTCGCCTTGAGTACTGCTCTTGTTCCTCCTGGTAGTTTTCGCTGTCGGAGAGCTTTTTCTCCAGTTGTTGACTTTTTTTCGCAAGTTCATTAATTTCTTGTTAGTTTTTGGTTTTTTTTTTCCTCGACATCCAGGTTGACTGCTGCATACACACTTTGAGATCCCGGTCCATCAGAGCCGCTGCAAGGAGGTCAACCAACTTTGAAAGAATTGGCTCGGCACACTTAAACACCTCTTTTATCTGGTCTTTGAGTTTCGTTGTGTGACTCCCGTCGAACTTAAATGAGGCGCGCATTCCGGAGTCACATCATCTATTGTCAATTATCAACAGAATTTACTCATTTTTTGGTACAAAGTGTATCTATATCAGGGGCGCATCCAAGAATTCTGTAAAGGGGGGGGGGGGGGGCGTGACTAATAATTCTGGTGCCACTTCCGGGTTTCATTTCTTTCTTTTTTTTTTAACGAAAAATAAAGGGGGGAGGGGGGCGTGCGCCGGTTGCGCCCCCCTCTGGATCCGCCACTGTATATGGCCCATACTAATTATTTTGATTGAAAAGGTCATTATTTGATTAAAATAGTAAACCTTGAACCTCATGCTATAATCCCCTTTCAAATCTGCTACCCGTCATGGCATTGTTCTTTATTGACACCAATCCTAATATGACTAATCCGCTTAAAAAAATCCTCCATTTTGTTCCTTTCTTTCCACCTGCTTATTCCTTCCAACCCTTTGTATTGTTAGAATAAAAAATATATTGCAATACGGGGAAGTTTACTCTCATGAATTGTTCCTAAATTGACTTGTGCAATCAAAGTAATCTAGGCAATATACACCACTCGTCTTCCTCAAACACGAACTCCCAGCCCTCCAAACTTATGCTGTTTCTATATGAAAACAAAATTGTGACTATCTCGCATTTCTTTTCTTTATTCCCTTTGTCCATCGCCCTAACGTACCCCAAGCCCTCTTGTGATGCCCCCGTCCCTTCCCTTTTGTTATCTTTATTCAATCGCCCTATAATCGCACCACCTATTTCCTGCACTCTTCACATCGTTAAAAGCTCTTCATCATTATACTGTCCAATTATTAACAATTATCAACTTTTTATTCATGGACCCCTTTCACACCTCGCTACGTGAGTAATTATGTAATCCTTCAGTGTGCGTATCGGTATGTTTTATTTTGATTTCTGAGAGTCACACAGAAACCTTGGTGGTGATTTTCTTTTGCACGCAGGGCCTATAACTGAATGAATCTATTACAAAATAATGTTACCCAAAATCCAATTTAGAGAAGCATCAACCTTCTTAGATTCCCTATATCTATGAAGCACACTATGGACCTACTGGGTGCTGTTCGTTATTCCGAAGGTTCGTTAACCCGAAAATGAAAAAGGGTTCGTAAATCCGAACATTTGTGGCGTTATTCCGAAGGTTCGTTATTTCGAAGGTTCGTTAATCCGAAAATGAAATAGGGTTCGGTATTCCGAAGGCTCGTTTATCCGAAAATGAAATATATGGTTCGTTATTCCGAAGGTCCGTTAATCCGAAAATGAAATAGGGTTCGTTGTTCCGAAGGTTCGTTGATCCGAAATGAAATAGGGTCTGTAACGAACCTTCGGAATAACGAGCTTTGTGTCATTTTCGGATTAACGAACCTTCGGAATAACGAATCTTAGGAATAACGAACCTTCGGAATAATGAACCTTCGGACTAAAGAACCTTCGGAATAACGAACCTTCGGAATAACGAACCTTCGGAATAACGAATTGTAACCGGACCTACTACACATAGCTCCGTGAACACCCTTTGGGTAATGAATGATGTACACGTGCTTCTTCTCTTGACTGGCGATGATTTTGTTGTAAAGTATTTCTAATGCCATGGTAATATCTTTCATGCAGTCAGTCAGTTCAAGTAGATGACTACAACTTTGTCTTTGTATAAGCTGATATTGGGCTCCTGAATGGCTCGTGATCACTGCTACATGTTTGTTTATGTTAGTATACTGTGTGAATGTATAGAAACCTGGTGTTGCGTGGATTTCTTTACATGGGTCTTATTCCCGTAACACATTCTGTATTTCGATTATTTTGGAATTGGTGAATGAAATAAAAAAAAAAAACCTTCACACTCTGTATAAAACAAACAAACAAACAAACGAAAGAGAGACCAAACACTGTCTCCGCATCTTTTTAATTGAATCTTCATACTACATTGTGAAATGCACAGTTTGTGTCAATTTTGTGTCAATTTGCAGAGATTGACATTGCAATTAGATACATCCCGACGCAAAAGGGTTACATGTGAGCTTTGGAATGGGATTTACTGTAACACATTGCCTTGTGCCATCCGGTAAAACTAGTTGGATGTGGCCTGAGCTGGGTGTCTGGTTTTGTTATAATCTGAATATGGTGTTTCTGTAACGCCCCAAGATTCTAGTGCCATTCATTGATGAACTATAGACGCAAAGTGCACGGTTTATTCCTCCCCAGTTTTGTGCCTCGCCATCTCCTCAGAGGGCACGGCCTCTCGAATCATGCTTGAGGTTACATTTTGACGTGTTTGCTCGACATGAAAATAAATGACTTCATCAAATTTTCAGACGGAATGAGCGTGCCATTCTTTTTCTTGTGCAAATGTGCCGATGTCCTGCTGTGTTCTTCGTGTTTGCAACAAGCAACTTTCACATTCTCACATTTTCTGTTCCATAATTATTTTAGTCCTCTGTACTAGCTAGTCTTTCAGTATGGTATCGTTGACACCTTGATATAATTTGACCCACGTGATTTTTTTTTCAGGCTTTGATTGTTCTCACCCTGTATGTGCAAACTCTACATCATCATACTCAATAAAAGCAATTATAACACATTGATGATGCTTTCACGTTCTCTTCCCACCTCCCTGGATACACAGATGTGCATTTGTCTTATTACAGGATGTATACTGGTATGTGTTTCCGGTTTCCACATGCACAAACTTAACAGTTATACAGATCTGCAGCGTGGTATAACAGTGTGACATTAATACTATATCACCTGCGAAAAAACAATACAGTGTTCTCGTTATATCGAAGTCCGCGGGACCGCCGGTTTTCTTTCGCCGTATCGAAATTTCTTTATAGCTGAACAGTAGGCCTATAGTGAATAAAGCTATGCATAATGATAGATTTGGGACCTGAATTTTGAATTCGTTGTAACGAGAACTTCGTTATAACCGTGTTCGTTATAACGGGAATGCACTGTATGTGTGTGTATGTGTGTGCATGTGGTATTGCAGCTGCATTTTTTTTTTTCATTCATTCTAGACAGAACTGATGATAAATCCCAACAGGAAAATGTTTCAATTGGAGGAGATGGAAACAACCAACACATCACAATTCATCAGACTTGATGAACTTCCTGTAATTATGTCTGGCATCCTTGCCGTAAATGGCACCAATGCACACATACACCCATGCTTATCTCTCAATCAAAATACAGGATATAGGAAAATGTAACGTAGTGTTAGCAAAAATGACAAATGACCCCTATACGCTTTGTCGTCTCACTATACCCAGCGTAAATTACCAATGCCACTAAGACTAGTCTAATCATTTCAAGTACTCATGATAAAAAAGGAGGTGTGGAAAAAGACAACAGATACTGCACATAAGGGCAGAGCTGCAGTGCATAGGCCTAAATATGTTAAAGGACAAGTTCACCTTCATAGACATGTGGTTTGAGTGAATGCAGCAATATTAGTAGAACACATCAGTGAGAGTTTGAGGAAAATCGGACATTCCGTTCAAAACTTATGAATTCTTGAAGTTTCTGCTCAGTCATGGCTGGATCAGAAGACTACTATAGCTTGTGATGTCACATGTGTACGATATAAAGAAAGAATAAAGAAAAATCAACATATTTTCACTTTTCTCACATTATAAAAGAATACTCGTTTTCTCTCAGAAGGCAGGGGGAATAATATTACCCTTGACATACGTCAGTAACAAATCTACGAAATGTGCACTTTATTCATAAAGTAAAGTTTTGTGAAATTCTCTTTTTATTTTCTTTATATCGTTGTACGCATGTGACATCATACACTGTAGTAGTCTTCTCATCCAGCAGTGACTGCGCCGCAGATACTTCAAGAATTCATAACTTTTGAATGGATTGTCCGATTTTTCCCAAATTTTCACTGATGTGTTCAACAAATATTGTTGCATTCACTCAATCTACATATATATGAAGGTGAATTTGTCCTTTAACTTGCAGTGCATAGACCTAATGATGCTATCATGCCTTTGTGCAGATGTGTTGTATAAACTATGTATGCCCCAACTAATCAGTTAATCACTCGGCGTGCGGCAACTCAAAAAGGGCGATGAACCCAAGTAGAGTGTTGATGACGCGACCAGTCTTCTGTCCTTCGACGCAGTGTGTACGTAAATAGGTGGCTTAAAAATGCATTCTCTTTTATTGAGTCTCGGCGACAGTGAAAGACGCTGGAGTTCACGGCTTCATCAGTGGGATCGTTTTACTCCTTCGAGTCCCCAGATGTGCGAGACACCGTCGTCCCTATAGCGCGACGAAAATCGACCAGAGATTCGTATATGACCCGAGGGGCTCCGGACGTCGTGGCGATAGGAAGATATACGGCCAGACCGATGTCGTATCACGCTTCATTGTCTCATCAATACAGCGTTACTCATTGAAGGCATGTTCGCTCCCCAGCCCAGCCTTGTCATTAATTCACACTCTAATCACAGCATGTTCAATGATGCATGAGGCTAAGGTGTCGCAACTAATGATAACAGTGATGCCTTCGATACATGCTTGCTATTCTCCTCTCGAAGAGAACCATAGATAACAATAGGTGAATATCTGTAGTGAAAAAAAAAAGGTGCGTGACGTACATGCATTTATAAACGCTTAACATTCGGAAAATCACCAAGAAGGTAATAATCTTGCGAAGCTTGACAATTTTAAGTGTTACACACGAACTACCACAAACAGACACTTGCATGTATGAACACACATATAGGCCCTAATCATTATATAAATCTATACATAGAGGTAGGTAAATTGATTGACACATAGATTAGGTAGATAGATAGATAGATAGAAGATAGATAGATAAACAGAAAGATACAGACAGGCAGACAGAGGAAGGGAGGCGAAATGGAGATAACAGATTTTTAGAAACTTACAGGTGAAGAATAGAGAGGAGGATGGGACAGTTATCACAGTATTGACAGATTGGTGGTTGTATGGATCACGTTCAGTAAGATTATGAAAACGATTGATATCATCAGGGAGGTGAGACGAAACAGCAGTCATAAGGCCAACTCGAGTTTTGAAGAACTTGCCAGTAAGAAGGCACAATAAATCAGGGAGATGAGACGATAAAGCCCTAGTCACATATAAATACGGATCCTCAAGGATCTACACGGCGATCACCGGATCATGACGGCGATGGTCCGGGGTGTTCCGGGATAGTTTTGCCCCGGATGGAGCGTCGACGAGCGTTGATGACTGTTCACACGGTATCAACACCTCCCGGCAAGTACACGGTCCATGCCGGCAGAGCACGGCGTCTACACGGATCAACAGGGCAGCTGACGGTGATGGTCCGTGAAGTTGCCGTGTGGCTGCCGTGTAGGTCCGTATAGCTGCCTCGGTGATCCGTGAGGGTCCTTGTGATGTGAAAGAAAAGTCACAGACTGCAAAGGATACTCACGGCGCCTATACACGATCGTTCCAGGCAGCCACACGGACCTTCACGGCAACTACACGGCAGCCACACGGACCATCCCGGGTTGCTTTCCAACCAGGCAGTCCAAGGATGACGCCGGATGTTTTTGACTTCCAAAAGCTGCCGTGTTGGCCTCTCGGACGTCCCCAGACCTATAAACGGACCTCCAGGGACCTCCATGGATGTCCAAGGAGTCTACACGGATCCCTCCTAGAATCACCCCGGATCAGATCCGGCGTGACCCGGCATGTATATGTGACTGGGGCTTAAGAATGAAATCAGTTAACAAGCATACAGCTGAGGCTTCGTATCAAATTCTCTGTAGACACGGTGACGTATAATGAAACCGGAAATAAGACGCAGGGTTGTGATTACTGAATCGTCTCTGCCAAAATGGAACTGTAATGTTTGACCTAATCCATCATACTTTACCGCACGATATCTCTGATTATTGTTTTGAAATTGACCATAATCATGATACAAGGTTTAAAAATAATATGAATTATAAATCAATAAGAATCAGATCTGAAACAGGTAAACACGCCTTGTCATTTTGCGCTTAAAACCTCAGTTAATAATGTTAAATTTTTTTTCATCTCCTTTATTGAGTCGTAGAGTCTCGTCTGAAAAGCTAGCTAGTCTTGATGCGGTTCTCGAAACTGTTGATTGGTCAAGAGTTTTTGAAAGTGATGATATTAATTTGTCTTTTGATTATTTCATGGAAACATTTAATTATCATTTGGATAATGTAATTCCGAAACAAAAAAATAAACCAGATTATAAAAAGACACCTAGATTGCCGTGGATTACAAAATCAATTCTTCGGTCGATTAACAGGAAAAATCGATTGTATTATAGATACAAATTGGAAAAAAATGAGCGATCAAAACGTAAATACACTTTATATAAAAATACTCTAACTATGATTTTACGTTCTGAGAAGAAAAGATACTATTTCAAGCAATTGCAAAGATACAAGTTTGATATGAAAAATACTTGGAATGTGTTAAAGCAAGCTATGAATGTCTCGAGTAAAAAATCTGGTTTCGACAACATTAAGTTGAATGATGAAATCATCAGTGACCCTGTTCACATTGCAAATGCTTTCAATTCTTACTTTTCAAAGATAGGTGAAAGTTACGCCCAAAATATTCCTGCGTCAGAGCATCATTTTACTGAATATTTAGGCCAGCGCAATTCCAATTCTGTTTATTTTACTCCAACTAATAGACATGAGATTATTGATATTGTATCTTCTCTTAAGAACAAGAGGAGTTCTGGGTATGATGATATAGATAATTTCATTCTTAAAGGTGTTATATCTTCAGTTGTTGATCCACTTGTTCATATATTCAATTTGTCAATTTCTAACGGTGTGTTTCCTGACAAGATGAAACTGGCCAAAGTAATTCCATTATTTAAGAAGGGTGATAAATCTGATGTCAGTAATTATCGTCCAATTTCATTATCATCATCGTTGTCCAAAGTTTTAGAGAAACTCATTTATAAGAGAACTATTGGTTTTTTGAAGTTGCATAATATTTTTACTAATTCGCAATTCGGTTTTCGAGAGAAGCATAATACAACTCATGCTCTTTTATATTTTATTGATAAAGTGGCTCACGCAATTGATAATCATTCTCATTTAATTAGTATTTTCTTGGACTTCTCCAAGGCCTTCGACACTGTTGATCACGATATTCTACTCCACAAGTTATCACATTACGGAATACGTGGGAAGGCCTTGGAGTGGTTCAAGAGTTATTTGGAAAATAGAAGACAGTTTGTTATAATCAAAGATAATTGTTCAGTGATAAGAGAAGTAAATTGTGGTGTTCCGCAGGGAAGTTTATTAGGACCACTGTTATTTATTGCTTATATTAATTATTTTTGTCAGGCATCTGAAGTACTTTCTTTCATTCATTTTGCTGACGATACTAATGTATTTTTTGCCCACAATGATGCTAATTTTCTTGTTCAAAAAGTTAATTCTGAATTACAAAAAGTGAGTAATTGGGTAAGAGCCAACAAACTATCCTTGAATGCCCAAAAAACGAAATACATGATTTTCAGTAATACTGTTGATACTCTGAGTACAGCTATAGTTTTGAATGATATTCAGTTAGAAAGAGTTTCACATCTTAAATTTCTTGGAATTATTGTTGACGACAAACTTTCCTGGAAGTTACATATTGATTATATATCCAACACAATCTCGCGTAATATAGGCGTTATAAATAGAATGAATTCGTACATTCCACAAAAATCATTACTTATGTTATATTCTTCATTGATATTGCCTTATCTTAATTATGGTGTTTTAGTATGGGGTAACACTCATCAGAATCTACTGGATAGAGTGTTCCTTCTACAAAAGAAAGCTCTCCGTATCATCTGTTATCCTTCCATACCCTCCCACTCAAATTTGTTATTTTCCTCCAATAAGCTATTAAAAATTAAAGGGGAAGGCTAGTAACTGATCAGTGGGAATCAGTGGAAATGCTGGGAGATGATTGTTCCAATCCTTATGGGATTCATTCAAGAGTACATTATATATCTATTGTTGTGTGAAAATTATTTGCTTCAGAATGGTCTCATATTCAAGTAATGTGCAGTTTAATGTTTCCAGGTAAGCGTCCCTGGTCAGTGACGGGGCATTAAACTGCACATTACTTGAATATGAGACCATTCTGAAGCAAATAATTTTCACACAACAATAGATATACAATGTACTCTTGAATGAATCCCATAAGGATTGGAACAATCATCTCCCAGCATTTCCACTGATTCCCACTGATCAGTTACTAGCCTTCCTCTTTAAAGATTTGTTTTTATATAATTTGGGGCAATTTATGTACATGTACAGCAACGACTCACTCCCGTCCATTTTTGCTTCTATGTTTCAAAGAAATCAATCATTCCATGAGTATCCCACTCGACGCTCCAATGAATTTCATTTACCTCTTTTACGAACGATGTTTGCTAAGAACACACTTATTTACACTGGCCCAACTTACTGGACATAATGCTGGAATTCCCTGAATAATGATATAAAAGATTCCCCCTCTATATATTCATTTAAAAGAAGATTAAAGTTTTTTTTTATTGCAATTTTATGATCCCACAGAATTGAATTAGCCTGTTGGCTTATTTCAATTCCTTTTCGAAGAACTTGGCTTACAAGTGATATACCGTATTTTCTCGTCTCTCTTGTCCTGAGACACCTACAGAGTAGGTTTGATTTCATTTATATTATTTCTGCATCTATTTCTCTATACTTTTCTATATAATGGTATCCTTTTCACGCATCCCATCATTTTTTTTTCAATGAATTCTGTCGAGGATCACTGGATCTGTTCTGTCTTTCTGTCCGTTGTATTGTCTTCCTGTTATATTAGTCTTGTCTCGTTCTGTCTTGTCTCGTTCTGTCTTGTCTATGAGTCCCCCTTTATTAGTTTCGCCGTCCCAGTTTCGTTTTCTGTTTACTCGCCTGAGTATGTATGTCTGTTTGATACTCTATCTTCCTAGAGGGCTTCCAGACTTTTTTCTTTTTTACTTTATTCCCAGTCTTTCTTCCCCTTTTTGCATCCGTTCAATTTCTATTGACATTCTGTACTTGAGGGGCCCACATTCTACAAGCATTGTCTTTTTAGTGGGTCCCTCCATTTTTCGATGTCTTACGTATTATGTCGTCCTTATCACTTCAGTCAACTTCATTACAACGTATTTCTTATTCCAAGGTTCCTCGATTTTATTTTTCTCAATTTACTTTGTCTTGACTATGCAACCTTATTCTCTGTTACCAAAGAAAGTGAAATGTTTATGTTCTTTTCGAAAAATGAAATAAAGCATGAATTGAATATGCAGGCAGTATAATTTGGAGAGGATTTCCTCATTATGTCAAAAAGATAAACACCCGTAATGCTTTTCGGATATCATTGCGGAAGTTATCAATATAATAATGATCCCCTATGAAAACATGTAAATAATTATGTACATTTAACAATTCTTCTGTAAATATTGTAAATACGTTATTATTATAATCTATATCATTGAAAGGACTGGCCTCGACTAGCCTGCACGCTATTGCCAGTTCCATTTTGCCAAACTATATCTTAACTGTGTTGTGACTTTGTTGACGATGTTTGTTTGTGTGTTTGGTAAATAAATCTCATTTCATTTCATTTCATTTCATTTCATTTCATTTCAAAATGGAAATACACATGTATTATAATTCAATGGAATCTTCATTATCGACAATGGCCCGATTGGGCAGCTAAGATTCAAAATGGTTTGTTATGTTTCCTTAAATTTCGGGCCGATACATTCCTTTTTCGGGCCCCTGAGATTTCAAATCTAAAGATTTGAGAGGCCTGAACGAGCCACCAGAGAAACGATTGTGATATTGTTATAATATTATGTACATAATAAAGGGCCTGCTGTTCGTAAAATGATTTCAGAATTTCAGTCATAAAGATTTAAATTCTGAAATAATTTTACTGTCAATCTGAAGATACAGCCTGAGATACAGTAGCGTGTATTTCACTTTGATTACAGGCAAGAAAAAGAAAAATAGATGGGTACGTGTATCTACGGCTTTATAGATTGACAGTGTAAAATTAATGTTAAATGCGTGAGAATCACAATAAGCCTCTGACCTCAAATTCATTGAAATTGAAAATTGAGAATTGAACCGTGATCATAAATTTGAAAAGAACTACCCTACACATAAAAGACGTTCCCTGACACCAACATTTCTATCAGGGGGAATGTACGATGCCGGGTTTATAGTGACCTCGTCTACAGCCACTATGTCCATTTTCCAATTGGTCTACTGGCATATCGTCTATTACCGATTCGTCTAATACCCATTTGGTCTACAACTCGTTTTGTCCAGTACCCATATTGTCTAATAGTCACTTTGCCCACTACCCGTACTGTCTAATACCCAACTCGTCTAAGGAGCATTTCGTCTACAAAACAATTGATCTAATAGCCAAATCGTCTACACTCACAATGTCTATTTGCCATGTCGTCTAATATCTATTTCGTCTACTACTAGTTAGTCTACTCCCACCTCGTCTACAAGTCATTTAGTCTACATTCACTTTGTCTAGTTATTATATCGTCCAACCCTTAGTTTGTCCATACCCAATTATGGTCTATACCCATCTGGTCTACTCCCAACTCGTCTACTCCCAATTGGTCTACTCCCAACTGGTCTACTCCCAACTGGTCTACTCCCAATTGGTCTACTCCCAACTTGTCTACTCCCAATTGGTCTATACTCGTCTATACCCAATTGGTGTACTCCCAACTGATATAGTTTTACTCTCAACAATTTACCCAAACTGATCATTTCCATCTGGTCATGCTGATAATGAATATACCACTCTGTCTAGTTTCCAGTTCGTCTCACTGTCATGAACTATTCATATTAAACCCTGCCCTTGATTAGCACAAAAATCAATATTAGACTATTCTAGTTGTTAATTATTCCGCACCCCATTATGCTGAATATAAAGACATACTAATCAATGGTGAGACATGACTATCCAGTCTACATTCTGGCCGTAAATATCTAAATAATGATAAACTAGCTCAGTTACAATCCTCCATCACAAACTAATTGTCAGCAACCCCGCCTTCGAGATACATTGAGCCATTTCCATAATCACATTATTTTGGGTCAATTTGGAAATAGGTAGCCTAGGTAAAACAAACCGTTATGTTAGTACTATTCTCGATGTTACATTAGGGCGCAATTCCACAAAATGTTACCAACAGGATAAACATAATGTAGAGCCATTATCACACCCTTGTGTTTGAAGAAAATGATTTTGAAACATGACGATGACCTCAATATGCATCTCTCACGACTAAGGATGGATACTCCAAAGCATTGTAAACAAAAATTGAATCCAGATTCCACATGGAATGGCGCTAGTCACATTTTACTGTTTCCTTGAATATCAAGTTTTAATGCATTTAAATCATGTGTTTACAAAATGTTATTGTAAACTTAATTTTGATCAATTTTCAAAGATATGCTGAACAGATTTGAGTACTGGGTGGCGGGGCACCTTTGAGCTTATTTAGGGTTCCTCACGAAACGTGTATCACATTGAGTACATTGCAGGCAAGTAAATTATTCATCTTAGTAGTAGCTATATATTGTACATGAATCATATTTTTGTGTATATGTTTCAACCTTTTTTGTGCATTTAACCGTTTACATACATCAGTACGTGGCAGACAGAATAAAAAATACTGATAATGTACTTCTAAAGTGTTCCTTTTTATTTTTAAAATACTTATGATTGTGTATCAAAGTTGAATGGATGGAGTGTTGAAGTTTGGACATATAAATGCTTATTTAGGGTTCCTCGCGAAACGTGTATTGAGTACATTGCAGGCAAGTAAATTATTCATCTTAGTAGTAGCTATATATTGTACATGAATCATATTTTTGTGTATATGTTTCAACCTTTTTTTTTTGTGCATTTAACCGTTAACATACATCAGTACGTGGCAGACGGAATAAACAATACTGATAATGTACTTCTTATGTGTTCCTTTTCATTTTTTACCATACTTATGATTGTGTATCAAAGTTGAATGGATGGAGTGTTGAAGTTTGGACATATAAATGCTGCATGATTGCTTCTGATATAAATTACACATCCACCACAAAAATAATACAGCAAGTTTTTCACACTGTGACATTATCTTTTTCTCCTAAAAAATTGTCATAATTAGAACATAAAAATTTAAACCAAATGGGGCACCAAGAGTGTTCAACCTATTTCACTGGAAAAAAGAAACTGGATGAAGCAGACTTAAATAACAAAAAAAAAAAAAAAAAAACAACTATAACTATAACTAGTAGTAGACCAGTTGGGAGTAGACTAGTTGGCAGTAGACGAGTTGGCAGTAGACGAGTTGGCAGTAGATGAGTTGGCAGTAGACGAGTTGGGAGTAGACCAGTTGGGTGTAGACCAGTTGGGATTAGACCAATTGGGAGTAGACCAGTTGGCAGTAGACCAGTTGGGAGTAGACTGACTGGTTATTAGACTAATTGACTATTAGACAATGAGTTGTAGACCAATTGGCTATTAGACAAAATGAGCTGTAGACTATTTTATTCATAGACCTTATGATTAATAGACGAAATGGTCAATAGACATAATGGGTGTTAGACGAAATGTGACTTAGACAAATTGGACATTAGATAAAATGGCTAGTAGACGAAATGACAATTAGACTATTTGGCATATAGACAAAATGCTTGGTGGACGAGTTGGTAGTAGACGAAGTGAGTTTAGACGAGATGGCATTAGACTAGGTGGACAGTGGACAGGGTGGTTGTAGACGAGGTGCCAATTTACCCGATGCCGCAGATCCGGATTTTTGCTGGCTCGGTCGAATTGACTTGGGTTTTGGGTTCGACTTGCTGAACTCGCATCTTCGCATCCGACGATGTTGTTACATAATATCCTGGCAATCTCCATAAGCTCTTAGAATATCCACGTTGTTATTGTGAGTTATCTCTTGGGTTAAAAAGTATGAGCTGGTACCACCTAGGCTCATGCTGCGCTTTATATGCATAGATATTTTCATCATGTATTGGTAGTTTAATCATTAGAAGTGCTTGATGCACATGTTGTTGACAATTATTGCCTCCTATTCCCTTATCTGATTCAAATTCCGATCAGGCGTTGCATGGGTCTTTCCATCTACCCAAATTCCTAACTCATCAGATTATATTAGCAGCGAGAGAGTCACATGCATGTGTTTGCCACTGAACTGCTCGTGGGTGAGGCTATGGTGGGCCGGTCGATCCATTAAAGGGTTGGTATAGTATTGGTTGAGGTGAGGATTCAGCCTTTAACTTTTTTTTTTTTTTTTTTTTGGTGAGATACATGTACTTTGAAATTTATGAAATGTTATGCATATACAATTCTAGGGGGACTTCGAAGTTTATTTGATAAAAATCAGTTTTGAAGTGGTTGAGATATCCAAAAAACAAAGTAAAACAAAGTGATCCTTATAAAAGTGGGTCCCACCTTTCAGTAGGATCACATTGTTTGGGATATATCTCAGCCATTTCGAAACCAATTTTCATCAAATTAACTTCGAATTCGTCTTAGAAGTATATGCTTTTCCGTATTGATAATATGTTTCTCATTATCTGAAAATAAAAATCAGCTTACAAAAAATAAAGTTGGAAACCTCAAGCCTCATCTCAACCGAAATTGTACCATCCCTTTAACGTGAACCATTACTCAATTGTGAATCCGTCGAATGTATGCACCCATTTACACCAATCACAACACTCGGGGGAAAAATCAGATGCTCGTAAGATTGATGATTCAGACAGAAGAATACTCGAGACACAACCCCCCCCCCCCCCAACACACACACACACACACACACACACACACACAGACTGTATACAATGAATTGAGGTGCTATACCGTTTCAGATTCAGGCTGAAATTATCATGATTAAAAAATGATAATTACCACCATTTACCCTTAAAGGTCCAGTTTACCTTTGGGAGCAGTGATTTCAAAAATTTTCAAGATATCATATTTGATGCATATGTGTAGGTCTGTTGTATCATAAAACATCCTACCATATGAAATATTTGCAATAAAACCTAAAATATAAGGAGATATCAGGGTTTTTCTCAATAAACCGTAACTGTATACGGTTTAGTCTGGAAATTTTTTTATTATAACTATTGTTCACATTTTGTGTATTTAACAACACTTAACATCGATTATACGGATTCAAATTTTGACAGTGGTTGTTTCTATCCCTAACTCACATTTTAGAACTATTTTATAGCACTAATGCTTTCATCTGCAAATGGTAAATTATGCCTTTAAATTCTCACCAGTTACTGCAATAATTTGCCAAGGAAGAAATGAGCAAATAAAGGAGAAGAGAGTAGTCTTGTTTACATTGTGCAGAGTCTCCAATGAACACTAAATCCCAATGCGGTGTTTGCCTGCAAACCTATCGATCAAGGCTTCAATGCAATTCTTGCAAACATTTCATTTTCACGGTTTCCCCTTCCTGATATCACAAGCCTTTGCTTACGTTTGATCGATGACGATATCCATAACTTTGAAAATCATAAGAAACGACTGTTGAGTAGAATAAATGTATTTTTCTTCTCTTTTAGCAATCGTGTATGTGCTGCGTGAAGGAGTGGGTGCATAGTTTCTTGCATCCTCTGATTGGGTAAAACCATGGAGATATATAACACATGGTGACACCCTACAATTCTATCATTCGTACATTGCATGCACAAGTGACAACAATACATGTATTTTGCGGCTGTGCTGTTACCTAGTAGTGTGATTGCACTTTCCTGCGTTCTGATACATCCAATCATGGACCCTACCACGTCCATGATTCAATCTATGGATGTGTGATATAATTATAGTTGCATGTAGTTGTAACCAATGAGAGACTTTACCTCCTTGGTTGTACATATTAATGGCCCATACAGCCCGCTATATGAGACACGCTGATGGAATCGCTCCCTCCCCCTCTCTAATCGATCCAGTTGCTTCATGGGTCGAACCGTACATGTACGTGTGGGCACGTGCGGTGAATACACACCGCGAAGCTCGTCACTCTGGCTCGGCTCGTCGTTGAGGGGCGACGCGCAATTTTGTCTCTTGCCATACGAAGAGGAAAAGATAGTGAAGGCGAAGCAAGCAAATGACGACGGTTCCCGGCATCGACTGGATCTTCGTTAGAGTGCCGATCTTGTTTTGCTCTTTTGTCAGTTATCATCTGTTACTTTTTCCAGCCACACGACACCTCACCTTATTAGGTAAGTGAAAGCACTGTTATCACTTTTATTGATTAATAAACGTGTGAGATCATACAGAGCTTTCAGTCTTCTACAAACAAAGATGCAAGGAGAGAAAAGTGATGGAGCAAGAGTCCATAAAGTACAATCACGGATAAGTTTATTATCTGTAAGCGTAGTGAAAGAATAACAAAAATTGGCAGAATGGTAGAATTTCCTTGAAATTCTGGAAGTCGTATAAATGGTACTGATCGAGGTATTTGACACGAAGAGAATGAATCATGATACATGGTATTCCTTGTAATTTGTAATCTTCGTGACTACCTGCTGAGATTACGCCTAGAATAGTGTCACAGCGTCCAGAAATTAACAGAAGATGACAATGTGAACTACCGCTTAGTCTTGATGGGCACTTTTCTTTCTTTCTTTCTTTCTTTTTCTTTTTGCCTCTGCGAAAGTTTTTGCCTCCGCTCACAAAGTTGGTCCCTTGGATTTAAACTCCACCGGTGGTCATCCGATGGCTTAACCGCGAATGACCGGATGTTTACGATCAGAGGATAATTTTATCATTTCTTCTATCGTCTGATGTCCATCTTTGCTCAATTTCGGGATAGTGTGACGCCAGTATTGCGCAACTGTGATAGTCTACAGTTCCTTCGTTTTATCTGTCGGAAGGCAGTACAGTTGTATACTAAAACATGTAGTTATCAAGCTGCTCGAATGGACTCCATTTTGAGCTTGGGCCTACTATTGAGTCGACGCTGAGCAATTATAGGGACCACGCACAGTTTTGGTACAGCAAACTACAGATTAATAATTCTTGTGTGTTTCATAGCTTCTATACGATGTCAATTAATACTAACCGTCTTTGGCCATAAATGAAATTGCTGCAGCAATTAATATTACCGGATGCATGCACAGAAATGTAGACACCACGTAGGTCCTATACTACTTCGCCCTCTCGCTACTTCTCGAAGCTCATGCTCATTGAAGCGCATGTCTGTTTGTTTGTTTGTTTGTTTGTTTTTGTTTCGTCATGCGTCGTCTGTCTTTCGTCGTCCGTTGTGGGGTTTTTCTCCATTTTTACCAAACTTGGAAGGTAGCATCCTGACAGTGATAGGATCTCAATTGTTCGGATGGACAAAATCCCCAGATTAAAAAATCGTCAATATACTGTACATACATGAATATATTATATATATATATATATATATATATATATATATATATATATATATATATATATATATATATATATATATATATATAGGCGTACCTGTGTTTTGGTGCCTTGTCTGCTACCGGCGGTTTCACGCTGTCGCGACAGCGTGAAACCGCCGGTAGCAGACAAGGCACCAAAACACAGGTACGCCTAATATGCTCTGCTTTACAGCATTGAGCACTTTTCGACCCTCAACAAACCATATATTCCCGACGGATATATACCCAACGGATATATATATATATATATATATATATATATATATATATATACATAATAATCTTCACAACCAGATATCACAAAGCTAAGCCTAGAAAGTGTTATTATAGTAATACAGAGGTGACTGCATAGATTCAAGTTTGTTCAATTCATGGGGGATCCAGGGCGCCCCCTCCATGTCCAGTGACTAGTGGACCAATCGGCATCAATTTCACATTTTCATTTTTCGGCTACTATCCTATCGGGTGAGAGAATGTGTATTTGGGTACCATATGGCCAAATATTTGGAAGCCCCAAATTTTAGAGTCTTTACAGAAAATATCTTCCCTGTAAAACCAGAGATGATACTAGAGCTAAAATGCTGTAAAGTATAATAGTACGATTGTCAGATAAAGTACGATTGTTCATAGTGCAGTTTCAAGTGTGCCACAGATAGGGGTGGCCCCGACCCGATGTAAAATGGAGCCAATTCTCACATTTTCTCAGTTTCATCCTTTCTGAAAACGCATCAAATGTCGAATCTATCATCAAATATTGTTGCTCGGATGATAGAATCATACTTGAACTATTCGGGGGGGGGGGGGGGGGGTAGGCAACCCAGCACCCCTGGATTAAAGAATCTTTAACTTCTTAAATGAGAACTGCTTTGAGTAAATACCTCAGTGAGTATAATTATTTTCAAGTTTGTTTATGGCAGGTCAAGGGGTGTTCTCTTGGGATCCAGTACTAATTAGGGGCTAATTAACACATTTTCATCTGTTTTTCATAAATAATGCACGTCAATTTTCACGAATCTTGGCGAGTGATTATCTGATAAAAGAAGCACAATTCTCCTTTGGGTGATCCCCAAGCCGCCCCTAATTCCCCAAATCAGAGAGAATCTCTTTCTATATAAACAATCAGAAATTAAGAGTCAATGCTATGGGTTCATACATTGTGTGTGTGTGTGTGTGTGTGTGTGTGTGTGTGTGTGTGTGTGTGTGTGTATGTGTTTTATGGCAGATCCGGGGTTTGTCCTCTTGGAGGCGGGACGACATTGTGGCCGGTTTTTACATATTGGTTTTGTTGTGTGTTTTTTAATACATTTAAAATTGTCTAGATGCATGACTATCACCAGTGTGATAAATATTCAAATGAACGCCATGTCCCCCCCCCCCATACACACGCACATACACACACACACACACACACACACACACACACACGAGAATGGGTTGAATCTAAAACAGGTGAGTGGAAAACCAACAAATTACAATCTAGCAAGGGAAAGTTCGTACCACAGTTCAGGAGCGAGGTCCTATACCGTACTCATGCTGGTGCAGGTGTGATCTCCAAAATATTCGGTAATTACCGCTCCAACATCGACGGTCAAATTGAAGTAAGCAATACACCGATCATTCTTATCGATTCCTAGCTCTTACGCTATCTTTACATCACCGGAAAATTGCGCAGGAAAAACCCGACCAAAAAAAAAAAAAAAATGCGCTTACTTCAAGACCCATACCATGAAAAATATACAGTCAGGAAAGCTTGATGTAACTATAGACAAGTGATGTGGAAGAAGGCTTAATATGCCGCAATTTTACACCCGCACCTGCCTTTGGCCCACACTTCATCATGATCACCACATCTTCCATTCCATGCAATTAACCTTAAACTGATCCTGACTGTTTGTCATTCGAGAATATGTCAAGTGCGATATTTGTCGGTGGAGTGAACGCTCGGTCACCCATGGATAGACGTCAAGGAAATAAGTTTCATGTTTCCCTCTTGGATATCTGCTTGTCACGCTATCAAGGCGAAACAGCTATGAGTGTTGCCATGACAACCACTCCGGTGTATTTAAATCAGTACCTTGCCACCTACCTCAATAATTATTTATTGTATGACGTCAAGGAGATACCACATATTGGTAAAGCGTGCACACTCTCGACGTGTGAAAACAAACTCCTTGGTGAAACAAGGAGCATGACGATAGACCGCTCCTTTGTTTATTCATGTCGCTAAAGTTTGTATCTCCATGGTGAAACCGAGCGCAGCAAAATTTGAGCTTTATTGAATTTACTTTCTTGAAGAGGGATTTTCAAAATGGATATGTGCATCCAGCGAATGCAAAAAAAAAAAGAAAAAGAAAAAAAGAAGATAGTGGAACACTCGGCGAAAGTTTGTAGGATATCGGAAAATGAGCTCAATATTCGATTTCTTTTTCTTCGTTAATTATTGTTCCGCTATTGTGACATCAAGGATTAATGTATTTTTTTTTTTTTAAGAGGAGGTACATGAAATAAACTAAAAAGTAAATATTCGTAACTTATCAACAAACTGTCCGATTGTCTCTAACCTCTCCATCTTTCTTCCTCTCTGGTTGTTCTCTCCCTTTTTCTCCCACTCTATTCCTGAGGTGTATAGCTCACATGCTCTATACCGCCCTGTCCTGCCTAAGGATGTAGCTCCCAAGAAAAAAAAAAACACAATAGCAGTTAGTCATCGGGACTGGCAGTTTTCTTTCCCTGTATCGCAATTTTAACGTATAGCCGAACAATAGAGTATATAAAGATAGGTAGGTAATAAATTTTGGACCTGAAATTTCACTCCGTTGAAACGTGAAATACGGTATACCGTTATCATTAAAACGGGTGTGCACAGAACTATAGTCCATTCTTATTTCCCGTTGAGTACGAGTTAATCTATGGAAAATATATTCGGATCAAATTAATATTTGTTGTATGATATTGTCTTTCAGGTATTAATCATAAATGACAGAATGACATGAAATGAACAAAATGAGTGTTGATGAAAAATTACCAAAACTGAAAATAAATCATAATTAGAACATGTGAAATGCTTCAGACCAGATACATCTGAACTGGTATTGTATTCGTAACGAGTGTTGTCACTTAGCAGGCAACGACCTTCCGAATCAGAAAACAACCCGGCAAAAGTAACTCGAGTTTCGTCGTTGGTCTCCGTACGTGCCTCGAACTGGGCTCTTATTCCCACCTTGCGTCTCATGACCCGATTTCGAAGCATTGCCCCCGCTCTTGAGCGTCGCAGATAAGTAGAGGACACATTAGATAACTATCAGGTACACTCCTCGAATTTAGAGAGGGCTACTTAAAAAATCATCTAGTCAGGCACTGCAGTTTAGTATGAAGGATGAGATGTCAATCTGAATCTTGACCTTTATGGACACTGTCCCAATTTGCCCCGTTGATCGTCAAATTAACAGGTCCTGTTTCCTATTCGGACGAAAAAAAAAAATCTATTTTCATGAGTGCTGTTGCAAAACCAAGTGAATTGTTGATCTTGACTGTGTTAAAAAAAAAAAAGAGAGAGAGAAAAAAAAAATATCATACCTTTGGCGATACTTGAAACCATAACAGCATAGCGACTTCCTATTATCGACCATGTGTTTCGAGAGTGCAAATTTCGATATGCAAATGTCAGACCCGAAATGTCAATACTGTTATCGTAAATGGGTTTAAGCAATAATGATTAAGTCGTTGAACAATATTTGCCCAGACTTAAGCCGTTGAAGAATATTTGCCCGGACTTAAGCCATACAAAAAATGATATACATGTAGGCTTACTTATTTATTTTCCTCTTCTCCCTTAGTTCTTTTCATCCCTCTCATCCATAAAGACGGACAAACTAACAATCATAAATCTCTGTCATATATTCCTTCAGCGAATTTTCGACTGGATAATAATTATGTTAAAATTTGCTGTAAAGTACACTTCAAATAATAGCCTTCAAAAATTATCTTAGTCCTATTGACAAGGGTTAGGCAAATTAAAAATGAATGCATTTTGTAACACAGCAGAGAAAAAAACATTACTATAAGGGTACTTAATTATTTTTACGGACTTGCGCTCAGGCATTAAACACACGCACATACACACACACACTCACACACAAGAATGGATAGAAGGGATGGTAGCAGTTTGCAAAGCGTTTGTAAATGAACTAAGATATCAAGACTCGTTATATGACTCTGATTTCTCTACCTTTTATATCATTATATCTAGGAGAATGTTTACTCGGCAAATGATAATAATAATAAAAAAATCGAGGGAAAATTAAATGTCCCTCTTTAGGTGATCAGCAGTCCAATCTATTTCCCTTATAGTCCCAGAAAGCATGCAAAGGACGCCATAAATTGTCAAGGGGTCTGCATTTCTGATATCAGCAGTCCATATTACACTTTAATTACCAATAAATAATGCACTCCTCTTTGCGAGACAGTTGATGAGTGTTCACTGCCTGCCTGACGAACGAAGCCTGACTTAACTCAGGGTTGTTTCTATATTTTTGGCTCTTGAATCCCACTATGAAGTCATTTCATCATATCATCACCTCGTCACCATACCAACTTGATAGTTCGCTATTCCCTACATTATCTAGTACTGGAGAAAAGTTAGAGGAAACTGGTTAAATTTGCTTTATCTGAGCATCTAAAAAATACAAAAATATGCCATTGAGAGAGAAAACACACACGCGCGCGTGCGCACACACACACACACAAACAAACAAAGAATGTGTCGCCAATTTAACATGAATCCTAGAGTTATGAATTGGCATTTAAAAATTCTGAAAATGAAACAAAAGAAATAGAAAAGCACTCGTAGAGCCCAGACTTCCGCCAAGCAGCTCATTTCCACCCATTATACACGCATGCTGAAAATCGTCCAATTATTTCCCAATATAAAAGTCTTTTTCTTACGGCATCAGCTTCCAGCTACGCGGCGCCTCGACCGCCAGATCAGCAGAGCACGCGCTTTAGCGAGTATGCAAACCTTAAATTCGCGCTGCTTTAACTCCCAAGTTCATTGACCCTATCTGCCCGAAAGATCGATTAATTCGTATCCAAAACAATTCCCTGATCACTACCAAAATTGAACCATATGTTCCTTCTGTCATTAAAAACTTTTCCTACAAGTTTCATTCAAATCCGTTCACGACTTTTTGAGTTATCGTGCAAACAGACAAACCAACGTCGATGATCACCTAATGTCTTCCTTCCTTGGCAGAGATGATAATTATGTATGAACAAAATAAGCTCAAATGAAAGCGATGTTATTTTCTCTAACTTATGAGATACTATAAAACTAAATAGTAATGTTTATTTTTAATGAAATATCGCCAAACGACGCAATATATAGTTGATGGGACTTGATTGGTTTGAGATTATTTGTGGAAACATGAGACCATCTCATCATTCATACTTGATTCAAACCTTTCTTGGTTTTACATATCCTCTCTCTTTCCATTTTCTTTATTTTCATCTTTCTTTGTAATATTTATGTCGTTTACCATCCTTTCATTTTTATTTCTCTCTCTCTCTCCCTTGCTCCCATCCTATCAGTCGTCCATCATGAGAGCTCGAGGAAGATTGCTGGAATGTCGCCCTCTTGTGCTGTGTGTCATGACAATAATGCTTCTGCTAGTCCTACTGCTCGCCGGACAAACTGCGGTGACGATATCTTCGAGCGGTTCTCTGCAAGTCCCCTGGCGGTCACGATCAGGAGTTTATCCGCCGACAAATGACAAGAACGTAAATGATCGAGAAGGATCATCATCGAACGAAGCTGGATATTTCGAGAATGTTTCAGAGCAAAATCTGACAAGGAGATCGCGTATCACTTATCCCCCAAACATCCAGTGTAATCAAACAAGTAGCTTCAACACTGGCATCGTCACCCTCGACTGCAGACGACGCCTTCCTCGAGTCATCTGCATCGGCGCCAAAAAGTGTGGTACGGGTGCGGTGACGTTTTTCCTCAAGACTCATCCCGCCGTTGTCACCAGTACTCGAGGAGAGGTCCACTTCTGGGACAGGCATCAGGCCAAAGGGTTGGCTTGGTACCGCAGGATGATGTCCGTGTCTTCTCAGTACCAAGTTACCATGGAGACATCTCCGGCTTACTTTGTTGCAGACCGTGCACCCTTGGATATCGCCAGGGAACTTTCGGCGTCCACGAAGCTTCTACTCATTCTCAGAGACCCGGTCACCCGAGCTGTCTCGGACTACACTCATGTCGTTACGAGGTATCCGCATTTGCCTTATGAGGACTTGCATAAATTTCGCATGGACAGGCCAGTTTATCCCCATAGAAACATCGATTACATCATCAACAAGACTTTCGAGGAGAGTGTTTTAAAGATTAATGGAGAGGTTAATACTGATAATGCTCTTGTTTTTACTGGCATCTACATATATCATTTAAGAGAATGGCTCAAGGTGTTTCCTCTTGAACAAATTTTCATTATCGACGGAGAAGAATTTGTTCGGGATCCGCTTCCACAGCTCAAAGCGATTGAATCGTTTTTGGGTGTATCTAGTCATTTCAGCCAGAGGGACATTTACTTTGATGAGATAAAAGGTTTCTACTGTCTCGCCAGACCGATGCGTCGCTGTCAGGGCGAGTTTAAAGGTAGAACGCACCCGAAGGTGACCAGTAGCGTGCTGCAAAAATTGCGCGAATTTTATAGACCGTACAACATGCAACTGGAGGCGTTATTGGGAAGAACGTTTTCATGGGATTCCTGAGATACATTAACAACTCTGTTTAAATCAATGATTACAGTTATGTATCCTTCTGCAGTACAGTATTCTGTTCCTTCTTTCTGCGGCGGATGACAAATTTTGAATTGCCCTGTAATTACCTCATATTTAACAAACCGAAGATAAACACATGTAAATCGATATCATAACATTTCGCCTCAGTGCTCAGTAATGTGCAATGTTATTATATCGAGCGTAGTGATTATTAATTACGATCACGTGGTTACAGCAGCTGATTTTCCCCGAATTCAGTCACGTGTAAATACAAATTTCATAAAATGATGGGAGCAGATTCACCACCACAAGCCACTCATGTAGGCCTATAATAGTGGAAGCTGACACTTGCTTAGGAGTAAACGTTGCCCAGTGAGGAATTCTTCTGAGATGGCTAATTTTTAACATACTGACCGATTTTCATGTGTATTCCTGTCTAAATTGCTGGTTAACCCCTTTCCAACTTCTGATTTGATAGAGTTTGGTAGGTGGCAAGTAAAAGACTGGGTCAAAATGACTTATTTGAAATGGTATTGCCATCAGTGTGTGTGAAAGATTTTTTTTTAAAAAGTATGGTAACAAATTTGTACAAATAAATTCATATAATTATATTTCTTCTTCCCACGAGACGTGTTTCCTGTTTCAATATTAAGGCAGTTAGGCCAGTGTCAGTGTTTCTAAGACGCGTTAATGAAGTTGATATGCTGTGACTTATCTCTTGACACGACAGATTAACGAAGTTGAAACTAAGATTTAATCCTGGATAGTATGCATATCACTGAGACACGTGTGTGTGCGCGCGCTTGTAATGACGTGTGTTCATGAATATGTGTGTGTGTGTGTGTGTGTGTATGCATCTTTATATCATGTGTGTATTTCAAGCAGGGAAGTGGAGAGTCTTTTCACCTCACTATTCTAAGTATGGAGATGACATAGGACATCAATCACCTTACAAAACACTTTTAACTCATCGTCCACGACCAGTAACTTTCACCAACTCCAGCCTTACACACGACCAAATTTCAACAAGAAGCAAATATTGCTCAACAGCAGGAAGCACGAGGTATCGGATTTTTTGGGGAGAAAACTTAGCTTTTAATTCGTCGATTTGCATTTTCTTCCTACTCATAAAAGTTTGGCATAGGTGTCATCATAATTATGTCTAGTTCCCCTGCCTCGGTTTTCCTTGTGCGTAGCACGTGTTCCCCCTGTTAGCTTATAATAAGTGAAAATCACCTTATTGGAAGAAGAAGGTAGGTGTGTTTTGGAAGCCTGGTAAACCGATATTGAGGCTGGCCTGAAACGTTAAGGAGGAATTAATATTGTATTTGCCAAATTTCTTGTTTCATAGCTACTGTCAAGATTTGAATCAAGAATGTATATTGCTTTGGGCAATTTCCAGAATGTTTTCCTTGAGCGATTCAAAAATATGTATCGGAAACCTCGGAAAGCAACTCTAAGACTAACTGGCAAACCCACAACCATCTCATTATTGTATTTTCGATCTTCGAGGTGTAGTTGTAAGCAATGAAGGTGGAGATGATAGCCAGCGACATTAAAAACATGACAATGTCGGCGGTGTCTTCTTGATCAACAGCTTCTAATTTGGCCGCTCTCCGAGGGAAAGAAAGAGTCTCTGTGGATTGCATTTCACTGTCGTCTTCTTCCGTCGAGGTATCGATTCTCCTAGGGTGAGAAGATTCTTCTTCCTGTAACAGCACGTCAGGAAAGGATTTAGAAAGTACGTGCCTACACGTCTCGTCTCGCGGGATATCTTCAACCTCCTGAATCTTCAGAGACCCCTTCGCAGATTGACATGCTGGACTGCGATTCTCAAGATCGTTATTGGTGTTCTTGCTAGCGTATGGTGGAGATGGATTTTCATCGATTATGTTTCTGAGGCTGCTTTCGCAAATGTTGATGTTGTCTAGAAGGTTTTTGATCAAGTTATCATCAACATCACTGGGAGGTGGGAATGGGTAGAAGCCATCGTCATATTCAGTGATCTTGGGAACTTGTACTTTGATGGGTTCCTGAAGTAAGCAGGGCACTGGTGAGACAACTAGACTGTTGACGATGACATCTGCACTGTCGTATTCGGACGAAATTAGTTCACTTTCAAGTTCCTCTTGGGGAGGTGTTTGATCATCTTCCCATGCCCCTGTTTCTTCAGCACTCTTGGCTACCTCAGGTGAAGAACCACTGGGAACCTGATCTTCTAAGACTAAATCAGAAGAGCTTTCTGTTACAGAAGGAGAGGAACTACAGCAAATGCCGCCTTCACTGTACTGATCTATCATGTAGTTGTCGGAGGTCAATGTGACACCAGTTCCTTCAGTCAGCGAAGTGCTTCTTAAGGAAGATAGGACACTGTCAAAGGTCACGTCATTCTGGAATGGAGTGTGTTCAGTCATTCTGGTTCCATCAAGGTCAAACATACTTGGAATTTCATTTGGAGGCTGGAATTCATTACAGACAGCTTGATCGCCCCTAAATCCGTCTTCGTTATTTGATGGCGCAGTCGGGCCTGTAATGACATCATCTCCATTTCCTTCAATATTCGAAGAGTTGATGGCTCCCTCGCCAAAGTCAAAAGCGTATTCAGTTCTATCTCGGATGGCGCCACAGTCGTTGTTTTCCTTCGTAGAATCCCCTTCCTCGTTAACTGAAGTATGCTCAAGAATATCCATATCGTTTGTAGCCAGCTGTTGGTCGATAGCAATAACTTTCGTGTTAGCAAGTTCGAATGAGTTGCGTTTTTTATTGTCGTTATCTTGTTCATTCTGCTCCCAAATATCAACTGCGACAATCTTCATTATCCCCAATCTTCCTGTATCGTTCCGCAAGTTTGGGGTGACTTCCTCGTGTTCTTCGTCAGGAGACGACATATCGCTGCTATCGTTTTCTGAAACACGTCCATCCAGATATTGGTCTGGGTGGACATCAGGTAAAGATTCATATTGATATCGGTCATCTTCAGTTGATTCTGTTGATGATGATATTGCCATGACTGGTTCCTCAGGCATCGTTGCAGGTTTCATCTCCGAAGTGGATACGGACAACAGCTCGACAGCAGAGGATCTCTCCTCGCTCACGGCGCCCACGGTAGGCCTATCATTTTCTTTCGATATGCCGCCGAGACTGTCATTGTATTCTGATTGGTCAAACTGCTGTCCATCACAAGGGATACTTCGTACAGACCGATTGTCAAGGCACTCCTCTGTTCCGGTCTGTTTTCCTGTCGAGGAGATGACAGAAGCTGGCGATTGGTCGCCGTGTGCGGCGACAGGGACCCGAACATGCCCTGTTTCCACAGAGCAGATTTCAGTCAAGTCAGAGAGAAATGTTTTTACTTCGTCCATCAAATTACCTGTTGTGCTGTTGGGGGCGATAGTGTCGCGGATGCTGTTTTCGCTGGCGATAGATTCTGAAGCCTGTTCAGTTTCTTGTAGTGAGTGAGAATCATCAGCAGAATTATCGGTGTAAATGACACTTCCGCAGTGCTCTGTTTCGTAATTCGATGATAATTCTTCCTCTGAACATGAAGATGTTAAACTTGTGATATCAATATCTGAAACGTCGATGTCCATGTAAGTTTCTGTGTGAAACCCGACTGGAAAGTTCTCAATGACATCAGGTGAAAATACATATTCTTGAGGGTCATTTTCATTTTGTTCTGTGGATGTTGATAAGGTTGCCATGATTGGTTTCTCAAGAGCCATCGCGGGTTGCTCCTCCTGAGTTGCTGCAGATAATCTTTCCTCCTTCACAGCATCCAAGCTTTCGTTTTCTTCCAAAGTACATTCGAGATGGTCACTAATCTCTGAATGATCCAACGTCTGTCTATCACCAGGCACGCTTTGAGCAGGCCGGCAGGCAGAGCTCTCCTCTATTTCGGTCTGTGTTCCTGTCGAGGAGATGGCAGATGCTGGCGGTTGGTCGCCATGCGCAGCAACAGGGATCTGGACGTACCCTTTCTCCCGGGTGCAGACTTCAATCAATTCTGAGATTAATGTCTTCACTTCGTTCACCAAACGAATGCCTGTTACGCTGTTTTGGGTGATGGTGTCACTAGTTTCATTTCGGCTGTTGGTAAACTCTACAACTGAACGTCCGTCAAGAGTTTGACCTGTTTCATTTTCTATTTCTGGTGACCCACAAGTGGCATTTGCAAAAGCTTCCACAACAGTTTCTTCACTGCAGCTGTCACTCTCTCTCTGCCCAATGGATGCCGAGTCGCTCTCTGAGGAAATTGACATGTCATCTGTCGCTCTGGTTTCTGTGTCTTCTTCACTTTCCCTACTAAGCGACACTTTACAACTTTCTGCTTCCTCAGTGTCAAGATCTACATAAACGGAAGAACAGTATTCACCGTTGTCGGAGGGGGATGACTCCTCTTTTGCTATCAAATCGACTCTTGCTTCTGAGGTCACGCATTCGCAGGCAGATGTTAGCCACGAATCGTCATTGTATTCGTCGCTGGCCAGTTGATAGAAATCGGAACTCTTGACTATGTCGGCAGCAATTTCATCCCGTAGGCTGGATGTTTCTTGTGTCCCCTCTCCGTTTCCCTCATTTATGATCCCTGACACAGATACTGAGCCACCGCTTCGAGTCCTCCCTGTCATCCGCGGGAGAGCCAGTTCTTCGGCGTGATCTTCGGCTGCAAAACTACGCCTCAAGTGTGGTTCTTCGGGATATTTCGTTGACTCTCGGAGGTATGCGGCAAAACAAGGGTCTTCTCTACGGTCTGTTTCTTCTTGCTGAAAGACAGATACACGCACCATATATCATTGATCATGGAAAGTTATACCAATACGAGAAAAGGACGTCAAAATCGACATTCTATGAGCACAAGATGGCGTATTGATATTCGACGCACAGAAAAGATTTCGCCACTAGTGTTTTATTGTGTGTCCTTTTATGCTAGGAGTCCACTGGGCCGGCGCCAGTTGGTGCCAGTTCGCGCCAAAGATTATGTGATTGGCGCGTAGTGGCTCGCTGTGGCGCCGAATTAATGTTCGCTCGGAATGTATGTCGCCAAGTGGAATAAACTGGGTGTCATATGGCGTGCGCCAAATGCCACCTGCCTTGCTTCAAAATGGTGCGCCAGTTCGCGCCATTACACGGCTATTTGATTCCAAATTTCACCATGTTGGTGCCATTTGCGCCGATGGACGGCTACATTGCGCCACTTAGTGATTAGTTTGTGCCAAACGGTCGCAAAATTGGTTTAAACTTGCCGCCACTTTGCGCTACTTGCCGCCACTTTGCGCTACTTGCCGACTATATAAATATCGGCCATCGACTACCTGGTTCAGAACCTCCTCAACTGCTGTATGAACAAATTCTCTACTATTATTTACAATTTCGATATGTCCGAGGCTTTTGATAATGTTGGAGTGATGATACTGCTCCATCAGAAGATCATGAGAGATGCTGAGGTGGCCACTGTCTATCAACTTATGGTGGCCAATCCTGAAAAAGAAGAGCCTCGTAAGAAGAAAAGGAAACACAAGTGGTGGTTTAGACTCATGCTCCACCCTCAGCTGAGGGCCGAACGTGGACAGTACCATACCCTCATGAATGAGCTGAGGGAGAATGACAAGAGGAAGTTCAAGAACTACACCAGGTTGTCCCCAGAGATGTTTGATGAGCTATTGATCAGGCTTACACCCCACCTGCAGAAGAAGGACACCCACTTCAGGAAGGCCATTCCCCCTGGTCTCAAGTTGTGCGTCTTCCTGCGCCATCTCGCCACTGGGGCCACCTATGCCGAGCTGGGTTACAACTTCCGAGTGGGCAAGGAAACCATCCAGAAGTTTGTCCCTGATGTAGCCAGAGCGATAGCTATGGATGAGTATGCTGCAGAAGTCATCTCCCTCCCCACAACCAATGAAGGCTGGCTTGAGGTTGCAGGTGACTTTGAAACCAGATGGAATCTTCCTCGCTGTCTGGGAGCCTTGGATGGAAAGCACATCCGTATTCAGAAGCCCAAGAACTCAGGCAGCCTTTACTTCAACTACAAGCAGTTCTTCTCGGTTGTCCTAATGGCTCTCGTAGATTCAAAGTACCAGTTCGTGTGGATCGATGTGGGTGGGGTTGGCCATCAATCTGATTCCAAGATCTACAACAACAGTGAACTGGGGTGGAAGGTCTGGAGCAACATCTTGGACAGGGGGAGCAGGTCTTGGAGCGGAGCCTCTATCAGCTTGAGCCAGCGCCACCACGCGAAGATCTTCATCCTCTTCGTCATCTTTGCTGCTTGCAGAGGGCCTGGAGCTCAATTTGAGCTTCTTGGGTTGCAGGGGTCCTTCTTCTTGGACTGCTCAAGTTTGTCATTCTTCCCCTTGCTACTGCCTTTGTTGCCTTTTGGGGGCATCTTCTTTGAAAATTATGTGAAATCTTGTAGAAATTGTGAAGGAAAAACTGCGTCTACAGAGGTGTTGTCGAGTCGAATACTGAAAGTTGTTCGAGAAAGTCCTGCGATGCAGTCATGCTTCCATAGGCGGCAAGTGGCGCCGAATGGCGGAAACAAAGTGGTATTTGGCGGAAACCAAGTGGTATTTGGCGGAAACGAAGTGGTATTTGGCGCGAAATAGTCACCAATCAGGTGCCGTTTGGCTCGCGCCACTGTTGATTTGGAGCGCTTTGGCGCGGACTATCCGCCTTTGTAGCGCCAAGTGGCGCCACGTGGCGCAAAATCTCATTGGCGCAACGTGGCGCGCGCCATAACATTCCAGTGGATTCCAATAGGCGGATTGTTTGCGACATTTGGTGCCACTTGGTGGACACTTCGCGCTGAAAGTGGCGCGACGAAAATTTCAAACATTTTGAAATTTTCTTGCCGCCAAACTCAATTTTTGCCGCCGTTACGGGCCACCGCGCGCCAGTTGGGAGGCAGTTAGAGCCACTGCACGCCACTAACCACCTTATTGGCGACACTAGGCGCCACAGCAAATTGCATTGGCGCGAACTGGCGCGAACTGGCGCCGGCCCAGTGGACTCCTAGCATTAGTGTCTTATTGTAATTTTAGTGTTGTGTGCATCTTCAGAGCATCGTTGTATCTCCCGCGTAACAGTGGCATATCTACACACCCATGTAGTGTACATACCAGGCTGCGCTTGTGCGACCAGGGCTTATTTGCTAGCTCTCATTTCACATTTTTTTTTCTTTTCAATGAAAATTATATAGACTAAAATCTGAATTCTCACACACAAAAAGCAAGGACAAGATTCTCACTTACAGTAACAGTCATTATTGTTGCCATGAATAGAAGCTGCCTCTACACTTTATCGGGCACAGTGAATTCGTCGACTAATCAGGAACAAATCACATGTGCATCTATAACTTTGTTGACATTATATTCCAAAAACTGTAATTTCATTATCAATTTTCTAATCGACATTCCGACTGAATTCGAACGATGCAAAACAATGTTAGCGACTACGCCACACAATTTAGATGAAATATGAACTGATCCTTACCGAAGATGGGTAAGCGTTGTCAGCGTCCGGCACACAAGACCTTGTGAAATAATGCATGTACGATATTTGGGGTATAAGATATACAAGCATAATATATATGCATATATATATATAACTAAGAATATAAATGCAAAAAATACATGTATCAATTTTTATCAGTTTGAGCTATTTTAGATTAAAGCTGATAGAAAACTAAGAAAATGGAAGAAAATGTATGATGAGTCTGAAAACAATATTTCGAAAATATTTCTCATTATGTTAGCAATGAAGTATCATTGCAAATATTTTTTTTTATGATATCCCTGCTTAAAAAAGTCAAAACGTCGTTTATCTGTTTTTGCATTAATTCTTTTAATATGACATATATATTATAAATATATATATACATATATATATATATATATATATGCATATTTACATCTACATAGATATAAAATATATATACTTCCTTACATAGTTGAAAGACATAAGACGGGTTTAATTACTTGCTGGCATATTTGAGAAAGTCGTGAACTAACGCATCCAATTCCTTCCGAGATTTAAAACAACACGATCCACTATAATCTCACAGTAAGATAAATAAATGCCTCTGTAAACATGTAAAAGGCACATACACATTATTGTTAATACATCTACATGATACCCGGTACCAGAGTAAGAGTTGTCATCTTGTCCTATTCAAATTTGCAACTTTGAATCTTACAGCATATCTTTACAGTGTATTGGAGAAAGAAAAGAAGAAACTGGTGAAGTGCATGAACTTCCAACGGATCACAAAGACATTATAGAAAATAAAAGATGCCAATCTGAAAGAGAAACAGCATCCATAACTTTTCAAAAGGTGTTGCTAATTGAAGAATTGCATGTAAATTTTGAAATTACCAGCCTCTTAACATCTGCAACCGAAACAAACAAAAGGTAAAGAGAAATGTTTTCCTTCCGAATGAACACCAACGATGAACAATAAAAATTGTAATTACTAGTAAACGAAGAAATAAAATACTAAGCCACAAAAGTGTGTTTATTCGCCTAATGGGTCAACAGTTGATGACTTGGGAGTGTTAAAGGGATGGTACAGTATTGGTTGAGATGAGAATTGTGCTTTTAACTTTTTGCGAGATATCAAGAAAACACTTATGATATACAGGGCATACCATTTTAAGAGGAATTCAAAGTTTGTTTGATGAAAATCGGGTTTGGAATGACTGAAACATCCAAAAACAAAGTAAAACAAAATGATTGTAATAAAGTGTGGGTCCCACACTTTATTAGAATCGCTCTTTTTAATATCTCAGCCATTTCAAAACCAATTTTTATCAAATAAATGTTGAATTCCTCATAGAATTACATGCTCTTTCATATTTCATAAGATGTTTCTCATTATTTTACCAAAAAATGTTAGAAACCTGAAATTAGGTCTCAACCAAAAATGTACGATCCCTTTAAGGCTCTTCCGTCTTTGTCATTATGTTTAATTTCCATGAACTGATGTTGACATAGCTATGTTTGTTTCTTCTCAACTGGACTCCGCCGATGATACTGTGGGGGAACACACGTCCCCACAGCAACCATCAATTAAGATTTACAGTGCCAGTTTCCTTTGCCCAAGTAATGGAAAAATATTACAGGTTTTAACAGTGTTTAACGCGTCGGAGTTGCGAAACAGGATTACGTTAGCAATTTTGTTTCTTGCTCGTTATATTTGCTGCGCGGTCAATCACACGGCCTGTCCATATTCTTTTACAGTAAATAACTAATGACGTTGGTCATTTGTTGACTCTTATAATTACATCGATGAAGCTTTGAGTTCTCACTTGGTTTGGTGAATGTCGGCGGTCACACTTGTGCAGCAAGGGATTTCATCGTGAGAGAGTGACGAAGATTCGACCGAAGTACGGGATTGTAAGCACACCGCGGTGCGCTCTCTGTAAACGCTGAAATTCGGGACAGGTCAGTTTTTCTTTTACTTCTCTTTTGACATAGGAACTGACGAACACATGACCAAAAACCAACCAACCAGCAAAAAAAAAAAAAAAAAAAACCAAACAGATAAACAAACTCACAAACAAACAAAAACATAACTGCAATAATGATGATAAATTATGAAATAACAAAATGAGATAAAATAAACAGATTTGATTAGGTCTTGGATGTGTAAGTCATTTACAACTATACAGCATTCAGGATAGTATGCTATAATGAAAATGGTTCAAGCAATATCACTTTAAGAAAACCAGAAAAGAGAGGAGAGAAAGAGAGAGTGAGAATACACAACAGAAGCGAAAGGACTGATAAGATCGTTTCACAAAGTATGTAGTCATACGAAGAAGGATAGATCGGAGAGACGGGGTTATTCAGGATTAATAAGCAATGATGATAATGGTTCAAACGATATATTTTAAAGAAAACGAGAGAAGGGAGGAAGAAGAGAGAATGCACTAGAGAGGAGAAAGGACTGGTAAGGTTGTTTTACAAAATATGTAGCTATACGAAGAAGGATGGATCGGAGAGACGGGGTTGAAATGTTTGGAGAAAATTCTATAGTGAAACAGAAGACTTGATTGCTTCAACACGATAGATGATTAACAAGGGATTCAAAAGACAAATGAGTGTGCTGGAGCTACCCAACATGATGGCAATGAGCACAAAGATTCTAATAAACCCTTCCAGGATTGCCACATTACGCCATTGAATTGTAGGTAATCAATTGCCGATGTTAACAGAGTGTACGTAACTCTCGCTGTCAATAATTTCCAGCATGTTGCTTGTATTTTGTTCCGATGATTTTTACATGTCCCCAACTAATGAGATTTGTAACCACCGAGTATAGTAACCCCGTCGACATAAGGAATAATATCCCTTTTAAACGCTACCAAGAGAAAGATATCAAAGTGCAATGCTTGGATCAGTACCTAAATATTTGTCTCGATTCATTGCAGAAATAATACTGAATAAATAAGCCTACAAAAGTAATATATTTATGATGGTGAAAAGTAATATATTTATGATGGTGAAAACACTGCTTATAAACGCTGTAATCATTTGGTAACATTAAAACACTGTCTTATAAAGTGTAGTGCTCCTTGTGAGCTACGTACGTATCATGTATATCCTGTTCAAAAAGACTCTCTGGCGTGTTATCGTCCTGACTGCTCGAACTGGGGTTCGTCGTTTTTTGGTTGCCTGTATGTTTAGAGACAAATTGCAGAGACAAAATGACACAAATTACCATCGACAACTTCTTCCACTCTCCACCCTCTTACACAACAACCCGTGTCTTGTAAGTGTGTAAATAAATCAAGGGTTACGCAAAGATGTGAAAGCTAGTCAGTCTTTTTGTTCTTCATCATCATCATTTCAGCTACGAATCGTTTTCATTGTCTTGGATTTGCTCCAAGCGCTTTGAATACTACATAAACCGTAAGTAAAGAGTTGGAAAAATTTAGATGAAGAGCATATAAATGAACATGAAAGTCAAATTTGTGTATGTTACTAACAGCTAAAATCTAGCAGTCTAAATGAAAAAATGGTTTACAGGTAGAGGGCCTAGTTCATACAATATAAAATGAGAAAATGTAAACAGGGATAAGGAGAAAGCTTGTTTGATAAAAATTCGAGCAAAGTATGAGTAGTTCCGTGCTAGCCATTTGGTTTGGACATGCATGCAGGTAATTTCTCAGCATTATTAAGTAGTTCATGCACTTACCAACGCACGAACATAGTTTGGTGATATTGTGGCGGAAATGTGCTGTGGCCGAATTTGTCCTACTTTTCCTTTCCCCTGACGTGAACCTCAATTTGCCACCGCCGCGATGTTTTTTGCATTTCTTTTTCTTCATTTTGCTTCATCTACGTGGTCTTCTAACACTGAAAATGCCATGATATCACTGCAAAAGGCTACTCAGTATTCACGCTAACTGTGTAGCTTTAATACTTTTGGCTAATATTGTTGTCTGCTGACGGCAGGCGTGGTGGTGGTTGCCATACACCGGCTGTAGACTGACAGGCGTCGCATAGTGAGAACCAACTGCGCGCTCATCAAAATGACCTATTATTACGTAAATAATAGACGCGCTAATGGTAATAACGTTGTAACCAATTCGATAAGCAGCTAGATTCGCAGCGGAGCTAATGGCGTCCAATGATTTCTCCCCAGTCGATTATACCATACATCCCCTCGGTCCCATGATTTGACCGTCATCTGCTATCTTCTCTCTAGTTTCTAATCTGATCTCCAGAGCTCCGTCATGCCCCAGTTGTTTTAGTTTCGTTGCGAAGGATGCAACAAAAGCTTGAATTGATGAATAAAAGTGACCACACATCACATACTGAGTGAAATGTCGTAGTTTACTGCCGAAATAAATATACATTCATCACCCGCAAATTTTATTTATCTTGATATTGCGGTAAGATGCACATTCATTAACTACGTTTAAGTCTTTGATTATATAATACTTTGTATGTTAGAACATGGCAGCATTTTTTTTTTAATACCTCACCGCATAATATTACTGGATACATTGTATGCTGTCAACCATAAATGCGTGCGCAAGTTCGGTGACAATGCATTCCGTACTAAGAATATGTTGCACACGAAATCCCGCCTACTTTTCGTGGATTTCGTAACGCTAATTTCACGACGGAGTTAAAAGCTGTCGCCTCGCTTTCATGTGAATTAACAACTTGTGGGAAAATGCTTTTAGTATAAGAGCTGTTCGGCACAGAGAGCTCCATACTGCATGAAGGCCGCCGTAGACCGCGGATTATTGAGTAGGTATCGTGGCGAATATTCGAGACCTTTTAGTGCGAAGGGAACCGTAGATCATCGGCGAATCAGTGATGGAGACATCCAGCAAAATAGCAAACAATCTCATCAAAAACGTGCGTACCGACGAGGTGAGTCGCCCATACATCCATTGTCGCCATTTAGCCTCGTTTCCTTCATTACCGAAGTTCTAGGCCGATTTATTGTTTACCGATTTCGTTGTCGAGAAAATTTGAAATGATACAGGAAAAAAATTATCGCTAATGCTACTCGTGACAAGATATATGTTTGTTTGTTGTTGTTTTTTGTCGTTGAAGTTGATATCAAATAATTCTGAAGAACTCACATTGCAGCAAATAGGCCTATTAAAAATCACGTGATAGCAGTGGCAGTAATGACTACGTTACAAAATGTAATCATGATATCAGGATCACATTAACGATTGTAATACTTCATCTACCACTGAATTTGGGTTGATCATAATGATAGCGATAACATTAACGCGATTCTTTCCAGCCAAATAGCATTGTTTCTTCATGTCGGGTAGATGTTTTCGACACTATATTGTACATTGTATTCGTTCGCTCCCCGCCCCCCCCCCCCTTTTCTCTCTCTCTCTCTTCGTGACTGCTGTTATCGTATTTTGTGTTAAAGAGTGATATCACACTGTTTTCCATCTAGAGTGTTTATCATGTTCACAGTGTCATTATATCTTTGAATGCTCAGACGGTGAAGCTGTCGACGCTATGGGAAGGAGGGACATCTTGTGTCATTCACTTCATGCGTCGGTTTGGCTGCCCGGTGTGTCGGATGGGCGCCCGAGACCTGAGCAGTTTGAAGCCGCTCCTCGACTCGGCCAATGTGCGCCTGGTCGGGATCGGGCACGAAGAACTCGGTGCCCAGGAGTTCCTCAACACAGGCTACTGGAAAGGGGGTGAGTGACGACGTCGACGGTTTGGTCATCGGCACAGCGCTGATATCAAGGACTGAATGCATGGTATGGGAGGGGGAGCAGTTGGAGAGATTATTTTAGTAACAACTCGAAGCCATTGTGTTTCACGCTATAGTGTGTTCCCCGTAGTGATTCTATTATGCGATCACTGGACACCGTTCAGCGTTGATCCCAGAACGACTTTGAGATGTATTAAAGGGGCATTCCGGACGATTTTCATAATTTCACATCATGTAGTACATAAATCAACAGCTTCATGTATAGATTTGTAGAATTTATTGTGGTTCTTGAGCAGAGAAACAGTACTTTCAAAAACCTTAAACAAATTACACTGAACACAGATGATGACATAGGAGCCTCACATATCTCAGAAATGTAGCAGTGTCATTCCATTACAATACCGCATGCTTGCAAGCTCACCTGTGTGTAATCTATGCATGCCTTCTTCTTTTGTGCTGCTTCCTTGAGCCACATCTCATGCATTCTTATGGTGAGGCTGCCATGTCATCATCCTTGTTCATTGCAATTTGTTATAAACTTCGAAAACATTCTTATTTTTCATCCCAATCATTATAAATCCTAAAACTCTGTACCCAGTATAACTAATTTATATATGTTCAAATGTAAAAATTTAAAAATCATCCGGAGGTCTCCTTTAACTTACATTACATCGCAATCTGTGTATTCATAATGATCGTCATAACTTATCATAATATTGCTATTCATAATATTGACATCATCGTTAAATGTAATATCCATTATTAGTTATTGAACTAGTATTTCCAATGCTTCTGTCAGTTTTATTACTGCTGCTATAGGCCTGGTGGAGGTCAATTGCTGAGTATAAAACGGTGATGGTGACGATAGCTTGAGAACATGATAGTCCTTTGGTTCATATTTGGGCGTATTGTCCAGTGCTTAATAACTTTTCTTCAGAATGCCTTTGGTGTCAGTTATTGCTATAAATCATGTTTTTTAATGGTAGTGATCATGCTTTATCTGAAACAATCACCTAAGTTTAAATAGCAAGACTTAACAGAGCACAAGCAAACATATTGTCTTCATTGCAAAAGTTCATTATTTTGAAGATTCATACTAGGCTGAAAATGAAATGAGGTTCGTTATTTCAAAGATTCATAATTCCGGAATTTCATCAGTACGCATTTTTTTTTTAAATTTCTGGTTTAACGAATCTTGTTTCATATGCGGATTACTTCGGAATAACTTTTTTTTTTTTTTCATTTTCTGACTAATAAACCTTCGGAGGAACGCCATAAATGTTCAGAATAACAATCATTTTCCTCTTTCGGATTAACGATCATCTAGGCTTACGGAATTCTTTGTTTTGGAATGACAAACCTTATTTCATTTTTAGTCAACGAGCCTTGAGAATAATGAACAATTAACTGTCTTCTTGTTCTGCCGTTTCCCCCCGTTATCACACAGAACTGTATATTGACATGCACAAGAAGACTTACAGCGACCTGAAGTTCAAGCGCTACAATGTGCTGAACATCATGCGTGCTCTCATTCTTCCAGAGACGGTAGACGCCATTTCTAAGGTGTGCTGATTTAAAGGAGAAATCCAGTCGAATAAAGTTTGTCTATTAGAAAAAAAAGAGTAAAATCTTATGAGTTCAACAATAAAAATTTGACTGAAATCGGATGAAAAATGAGGAAGTTATGACATTTTGATGTTTTGCTAATTTCTGAAAAACAGTTCTTGTACAGTGGATATGAATATGCAAATGAGTAGGCTAACATGTCATAACCTCACAATTTTCCATCAATCGTGTACAAAAAAAAATGACTAAAATTCAATGTTTCTGTCATTGAAGTCTGAAACATGATGTAATTCCTCGTTGAATAACTTTAGAACAATGATCAGTTGGATATACCAGGATTTAAGCCTCGGGCATCATTGCGTTTGAATGAAAAACTGGAAATTTCAAAATTTTGTGTACAAACTACATGGCAAGTTGTGAGGGGATGATCTGCTCACTTTGCCATGATTATGAATACTCATAATGACTGTTCAAGAACTGTTTCCTAAAAAAATAGCGAAACTTCAAAATTTCATAACTTCTTTATTTTTCACCCAATTCCATCAAAATTCTACCGTTAAACTCGAAATATCTTCCTCTTTCTTATCAGACTAACTTATATTTGAACTGGATTTCCCCTTTAACCATGTATCGCAAGATTTCAAGGGGGGGGGGGATTCCACCTGGATCAAATCGGAGAATGTATAAAGGTTTGAATTACTGTTTTAGTCATACACTTTCATAGAGGTATAACGGCTACATCAAATTACAATGACGCAGACAACACACACATTCCTATTATACCTAATTACTTGCTCAAAAAATAATAATTAATATCTTTTATAATATTATGTTTGTGTATGGAAGACTTGGAAGTCTTTATGCCTTATCTATGTTTATTGCGTATAATACATTGAGTATCTATATGCACAGTGTATGATAACCATTACCATTATAGTATACTTGTTTGTGTGCCATTCGTATCTTTTATTTGTCTTTTACGGTATGATAAAGCTGCAAGTAGCCTACATAATTATGACATGCAGGTATTGTTGATTCATTTGCATTTGTCATTACCAAAACAAGGCACTGTCAACAACGAAGAAAAAAAGAGATCCTCTAAGTTTTTGGCTTGGTAAATGTATACGAACTCTAATGGATCACCAGGTGAAAGCTATAAGTTCTCTTAAGACTGTACGTGTCCTTGCCTTATTGGTGTATTACGTAAAGCATTTTTCTTTGCACGGCTAATGATAGTTTGCTTGGAACATTGTGGACATCTCTAGTGGCTGCAGTTGTATTTCATAATTATCGTAGACGTAGACACACTGCAACACATAACGAAGGATTTAGTGTCATTGAAGCCTCTCAGCTGAGTCCAAATTTCTCATGTTATATAATTGTGATTTTTTTCCTCTTTAATTGGAAAATAAGGGCTTTATTCATCAAACGTCAGCATGTTTGTTTGTTTGGTCTACACCTATAGGCGCATAAAGAAGGTATCGTTGGAAACTTGTCCGGAGATTCTCTTCAGATCGGTGGAACGCTCATAGTCGACAAAGGTGTGATGATTTGAATTCCTAATGAGTAAGCCTTACAGAATTTCTGCTATTCTTTATTTCTTGGAGAATATTTACTTCAACAGGATACTTTTCTTGATTTTTTTTTCTTCGAAATAGAGGTAAAATATTTGTATTTCTGCTTCAACGATCATTTACATTCGCTCATAACAGGCACAGACACACCCTTATTAATTGTGAAACATCATCAACGGAGTGATTAAACATTGCTAATCTCATTACGTTGTAATCATTCCGTTCACGTTAACACAATCAATACTTTGAACAGAGCAAAGTTTGACTGTCTACAAATCGTCTTTTCCTGGCTTGTACCGGAGGATGGGCAGCATCGCCAATCATTGAATAACACTCGTCGAAAGTCCCCTCCTCCTCCCACTCCAATTTGTCAAAAGGGTTTTGATATAAGTTTCTCTTTTTTTTTTTGATAACTAGAATAATATTATAATAACATCGACAAAATAAAAAATGATTAAAACAATAGTGATAGTTACGATAATGATAATACAAACAGACAAGAGGAGAAGAAAAGGAAGAAGAAAAGTATGTGCGTTTGTGTATGTTTTTACTCATGTATGTGTGTTTGGGTGTGGGTGTGTGTGTGTATGTGTGTGTTCACCTTTGTGTCTTTCTATGTTTGACTTTGTGTTCAAAGTAGAAAAAATACACAGTAACAATACATTCAATAATAGAAATCAATAGTAGTTCAGGCAACTCAAACTTACTCCAAGTAACAAATAATACGATAAACGGGCACATCTTATTTTCCTTCTTTACCGTATTTTTTCTTCTTCTATTCTTCTTTGTTGTCTTCCTTTTTCTTCTCAATCTTTTTCTTCAACATCTTCATCTATTTCTTCTCCTCTTCTGTGTAAACTAAAACAACATTATGAGTTTGCTGATGCTGTTACAATCGCTATGAATATTGTTAAGGAAAGGGAATTAAAGGCCGACTTGCTCCCAACACACCCTTTCGGCATAACCGGGGATCGAGGGAGGGGATTGGGCTATGCATAAGCCTCTTTCCCTCACGTATACGTCACTGGAAAGACCAGGCTGGATATTATATTTTCTACACGTGATAACTGTTGATTTATAAGGAATATTAGAACACTTAGTTCGAACAATCTGCACTGATATATTATTTATATTACACTAATAATTCAAATTCAAATTCAAATTTATTTCACATGCTAAAAACCATAATAATGTTTGTTACACTATATAATGCCCAATTACATTTTGGGAGTTTTTGTTTATCTTTGTTTTCTTTTTTCCTTGCCCCTTGTCAGATGGAAAAATTTTGCTGAATTTCAAACAGGAGAGCCCTTCTCACCACGTCCCTCTCGATCAGATTCTTCGTGTACTCGACATCAAACGAAATCAGCGAAGTCTGAGCGTCGATGCGGCGAGTAGCAGCTAAGGAAAACAATGAAAATTAATAGAGTTGGAAAATAATCGTGAGAAAACTTATGATTCAATATGCATCTCTTTCAAATTAATTCTATACGCTACTCCTACGAATGAGACAATCTGTGTAGTAAGAATTTAATGATTGTGTGAAGTGAAATAAATCGAGCAGAATGTAATAGAATATTGCATCCTGATAATTCCTTCAAATACGCAGAATGAAAATACCTGTAGAATCCACCACTTTCCAGCCATGATGTTGCAAGCGGATTGTCTCATGAAAGGGACCCCAGTTTTGCTCTTTTTTGAAGCTCACCTTGAAATTTCTTTGAATACATAATTGCCTCTCATTGATGCAAATGTAATTGAATTCAAGAAGTACATCTTAAAACGTTAAAATATGAACTCCGTGTTTTCACAAAAGTCGTCTACAGTCATCAATCCTCAATTTTCTTTTGTTTGATTCATCTGAATTCAATAGCCATTTCCACCAGCTTTCAAGTATTAGATTGTCTGAATTTATTCAAGAGACCCTACTACAGAAAAGTTGAGCAAATGAACCAAACAGTAAAGTTACAATCGCACGTACAAGAGACTATATCTATCAGGGTAAAACACTGCATAGACTCTCTATCAAATAATTTATGTTACATGTACTTACAAAAAAAAAAAACAACAGTCGTTTTCGCTTATGAAAATTATGGCTGTAATAATGTTTTGAAACTGAAGGCATCACTGAAATTGTCTTTTTATCTATCTGTCCATTGTACATATATCTCTAATTCTTCGATGAGCTCTTGAAAATTATAATGGGTTAATTTTGTGACGATGTTTTAATAGTAAAAGTACAAATAAAGTGTGCATCTCTCTTTATTTACCTGTTACCTTTAATCTCAGACCATTAATGTTTGAACAATTTCGGGTTTAATTTAAAACTGTTTTAGGCATAATAGAGTACTAAATGGTTTGATATCATTTTGTCTATTGTCTGTTAGAAATCATGACAAATTCAATGGATATAAATAGACATGCTTGTAGGAAATCAATATTAATTCACGTATCTGCAATCAATCGAAAATATTTAGTTTTGAACAGGTTAAAATTTAAACAAGCATGAACGTCTGCGCTTTTTGACCAAACATTTCTTCTTTTTAAATTATCACGCTAACAATCTTATTTGTACTGCAATGTCTAATATGGAAAAGGTGTGACATTTTTGTGGATCTCTCTATCGCGTCTATAGAGTCTTCAAATTTATTAGGTTAACTTCCTGACGCAGTGGTGTTGTTGTCGTCACAAATTAGAAATACCAGTTCTACAATGTTTAAATTCCATCAACTGGCTAAAAGTATACTACTAGATGAGTGCAGATATGTCTCCGATAATCATATGAAATATATATATATATATATATATATATATATATATATATATATATATGAAATACACATCCTTGCCTTTTCATCGTTGAAATGAATTGTAGAGAGAACAGACTTTATAGAAAGGTTGATATTTTGTTGGAATGGAGACATCTTTCATATCAGCTATGGGAACTGTTGAGGCTAATATAGGCGTAAGTCGCATGGGTAGATATGACTTCACAATAATAATCATATTTAGGACCTATATATAGTGAAAATGAATGCGTAAGTTTTTTTGTTTTTTTTTGGCATTTTCTCTCTTTGCTCGTGTAGCCCTTATAATGGATATTGTATATAACATGACCTTGTAAATCCAGCACATCGAAGGGAGAATTATTTTATATGTGACAGAACGTGATGAGTGTAATTTTCAGATTCATGTTTGATACAGCTGGTTTATCATTTAATTTTAATTTCGTATATGAGAAAATGAATCATTGTGATGTAGGACTATTGTTTGTGCAATAAATAGATTTTTTCTGTCGAGTTGGTCTTGTAGCCTACCTGATTTTGTTTTAACCCAAATTTGACGATAAGAGTAACATCTGGTTTGATGAATGATTTGTGCACATATGCATTGATTTTGCATAATTTTACGCCATTTTAGCACAACAGCGACAAAAAAAAAAATGTAGAGATGCGTGTATAGTGTGTTTGTGTGTGTGTGTGTGTGTGTGTGTGTGCGTATAGATAGCTGGCTGGAAGGCACTAGCTGAATGACGTGTGCGTGTTTGACTTTGTAGTGTACAGTATAATATATATCCAAATCAGCTGAGAGGGAGATAAAGAAACCAGCCTGCGGTTTGGATGCTTCTCATAATTTTTATGATCGTGCGGTGCCTCACTTCGACAATCCTTAAAGTGTTTCTTGATACTCTGATCAACCCCCTCCCTTCCACTTGACGACAGCAAGTATATAATTGCGGAATATGTAATACAGTTCAGAATATTCCTTTGAAATTATTCCATAGTTAACTTTTGATCTCAAGTGTATGAGGGGACGGCTAGCATGTAGGCCCTAATCGGTCATTCAAAGTTAAAATTTACTTTGATAGATATAGTAAAAATGGCACCAACAGGCCAAAAGTTTCAATACCTGTTATGTTCTGACAAACGATATAAAGGTGACCTTTAAAAGAGCTAGAATTTTCTTCGTTTGATCCTGCATAATTTCCAGCTTCTTAACTCTTTCTGATCATAATTGAACAGCTACAGGCGTATAATATACTCTTCTGTATGTTCGATCAGTTTTGCGTGGAGCATCAATCCTGTAGGGCCTTCATTATTAGAGGGAAATGAAACATTATTTGTACTGCTCTCATTCGAAACGCATCAGATTTATGCTCAGCAGACTGTGACAGGGCTTCTCTTCCCGGAAATTCCCAGTCAGTTAATCTAAAAGAGCTGCCATTACATTGCACGTTACGTATAACACTTGTTTCATATTTAATGCACTCAATTACACAGAGTTTGTCACTTGGGTATGAGCATGGACTTACTACGTATAGAAGTACAATTATTGTATACGTCCATGCAGGGAGGATCTCCAACCTCCCTGGTCTATGGTACATGACTGTATACAGTGCAAATGACTACAATAATAATATTGCGTGAGGGCGTGCAACAATGAGGGCGCATGGGCAATAATGACTTTCACACCAGTGGGGTTCACGGCAATATACACATATGAAACAAAACATATAAAAACAGTAAAACAATATATACCAAACAGACAGAAATAACAAACTAAAACAAAGTAAAGGAAAAAAAAACCCCGAAAAGCAGGGGGAAAGAAGAATAGGCATACACACATCAATGTAAAAGCCAAGAGACGAACAAACGAAAACGGACGACATAAAAACGAAAACTACACATGAATAAAGACAAAGGAAAAAAAAAAAACAATTCACGAGCTCGTGGATGCACACAACCGGCAGCTCTCAGATGACTAAAGATGAAAATAAGCCTCTCTCATAACTACCATACCACACGCACTACCAAAGCGCAGAACGTGTGATAGGAACAGGAACCTTTCAGCAAAGAGATTATAATTTTTTATTTATTTATTTTATTTTTTTTTTTTGGGGGGGGGGGCATACCGATAATACGCAGCCAAGATATTTTTTTTTTTTTCTGAGACGTCCAAAATAATATTGGAGGACGGAGAGCACGCACAGATCCGGGATTAAATCACAATCTACGTTCAAGTCATATCTTGTCATATCACAATCTATTATCAGGTTTCCTTTTTTTTTATACCACATTTTATTTTTCAGATACACAATGTGTTTTATTCTTTAGATATTGGTTTTTACGATTTTTAGTGTCGAGTAGACTGCAAGAATATTTAAGCATTGTGACTATTGTGATGACGTTGCTGGAGCACACAATAGGCCTATAGATATCAAATATGCGTCCTCTGTCATTAAATTGAATTTAATGACAGGACGCAGTTCAATTATCGGTTAATCTTATGCCGTTTTGGCAACTTTATTTTATGACTTTGTTTTGCCAAATCTGCTGCAATTTCAATTATGACATGTCCATGCGGAAGCATATGATACAAACATTCTGCTGTAGATAAACTCGGAAATGAATGATGGAAGAAAACAGTAATCATTGCAGGAAAAATTTATTCATGCTCACTTAAGAGCTGTTATATCATGTATATACCTCTGAGAAGATTGTAAACAAAAAACAATCAATAGCTAAGATACGCCGTACAACCGAAGCTGTTGATAACAACATCGTGATCTTCATGATCTTCACGACTTAATCACGAAGTTAATTACAGACTTAATTACGACCTCAGAATACCACCCCTGTTTCAAAAACTGGGAGTAATGGACGTATTTGAACTGCATAAACTTTACATCTGTACATTTATATTTGATTTATCAAAGGGAAATATGCCACATGATCTAGCAGAACACTGTCAAAATACCCAACATTCTTATTCAACAAGGGGCAAAAAAGAAGGCTTGCTTTATCTACCAAAATGTAAAACTATGTATGGTCAACTCTCACTTTCTTAAGAGTGAAATTGTGGAATGCTTTGCCAAAAAAATTTAAGGAGTATTAATACCAGGAAAAATTTCCGAAGTAATTTCGCAAAACACATTAAATCTGTATAGACAACAGTATCTTTAAATGTATTTTAATAGTTCATTATGTAATACGCGTTTAAAGGACCAACACCTACTAGCACCTGTGCTATAAACCTCTTGGTTCTTTTAGCAACCTCATTGTGTACAACACTGCCATATTGTACTTTTGTAGCTCTTTTTTTATTAATAGTTTTAGATTACATAATCATTTATTCATTATAGATTATAGATTATATTCAATATGTTTTTTTTAGATCGTTTAGACAGTTACATGTGCTATGTATTAATATTGATGTACATGTATTCAAACTTTCCTGTACATATGTTGTTGTTATAAATAAACTCAAACTCAACTCAAACTCAAGTTGGCCTTTGCCTCTATTCTCTCACGGCGTCGATTGGCGAAATGGAACCTATACAAATACGTGTTTGGATTCTAGCTGACAGGTCGAAGCAGATTTGAAGCACTGACGTGGTGGTTACCACTAATCCAACCCATGCTGTTTTGCGTTTGCCGAAGCAGAGTTTTGCATTTGTAACCGTTGCATCTCGCAGATCTTGAATGTCAACGTGCATTGAGATGTCTCTGTCATACCTGCTTCCTATTATACGTTAGTCTGCTTGTTACCAGATTGCTGGTCGTGAGGCCACATGTGCATTCATTCGGAGGACGGACAGACTTCTCGACTACCTGAACTCAAAGTCATTCGTCAGCAAGAGCCCTATGACACTATTGCACATGTGGCCTCACGACCTGCAGAATCTGTAACAGCAAAGGTCCTCCTAGCAAAAATCCACATAGATGGCATCGCTGCCGCCATCGGCGACAGATGAGGTCATGCCATGGTTTGCACTGTCATCAATTCATATTCATTTTGTGCTGTTCCCAGTTTATGTCATCGGCTATAGACGAAGGTTGTTCTTATCTGCAAATCCTCTAATCTCACAATATATTCCGATGAGATTCAGTCCTTCTTGTAGAACAGTCCTCCATATGGGCAAAGGTAGTTTCGAACAAGTTTAAAGATGACCCACATCAAAGATGAAGTTGATTTTACCTTTGGTGGCAGATGATCAAATGGCGACTTTTGTGTTCGGCGGGAAAAGTGAACATCCGAGAGGTGATTTGAAGCTGTCTGTAGCCTGGTTTTTATACGATCCATCACACACCATGATGTACCTCAAGTCCGGCCTCTGTCAAGACACAAATATTGTTTGATTAATTTCGGCCTGAACCGCGCCCCAGGCCCCACTCGGATGATTTATGATGAAATAAGAAATATGCAACTGGAAATTTCTAGCGCCCTTGAGGCCTACAACCATTTATCTCCGTCTCTGAAGGCTTGCCGCATCCACGAACCCAGCATACACAAACGACTTCCGATCGTAGCTCGTCCATCAATAGAATGCAGTGTTTCCTCCTTTGTTTTCATGAACAGTTTCAGCAACATCCATCAGTTTTGCGGCATTGCATTATTCTCGTTGCACGCCCCAGGTACGCAGTACGCACGTGTGTGCTGCATACATGCTGCGCTAGTGCAGTACTATACCTACTTGCTTGCATGCTAGCTGTGTACTAGCTGAGCTAGCTGACTGTTAGGCTGTGCGCAATATCCCTGTTTCCGCCACCGGGATCGAGGTAAGCATTGCAAGTACGATTCTAATTTTATTCGGTTCAAGAGACAGTTGAAGAGGCTGAAATGATCATGAAATACCTGTGATGCATGAGGCGTAGAAATGCAGACATCTACATTATTGTTAGGCTGGGGTCATGATCAGAGTTTGAAGAAGCGTGATGTTAGTCCCACGTGCTACGTCTTGTGTGTGGTGTGACTGTAACTACAGCCTTGAGCTGTCGCTGTATGTTACACGTCACAAGTGTCGCGACGGGCTGGCCGTGCTTCGCACGCACGGGGTCTTGTCGGGTTAGTGTGACTAGAGCTCTGTCCCCCACTCATAGAGTCATACTCCACTAGACAACTTGCCAAATGTGTGTGAATGCGTGCATCCCTGCATAAGCTAACAAGCAAGGGAAGGGTCAGGGGTATATCCAGGATTTTTTCTGGGGGGGTCGTAATCAAAATTTTTGGACCTTTACCTTTGCGAGGGAGCGGAGTGACCGAGCGGGGGGAGGGTGTGGGAGGGGGGTGTCCCCCCTCCGACGGTAGGGAGTTTCTGAATTTTATATCTTAAAATGGGGCCATTTGGTGCATACAAACGTGACTTTTTCGGCATGGCAGTGCAGCTTAGAAATACATATGGCATATTAAAACTAAGTTACGAAATTTACGAGGTTTTTGACAATTTGCTGGAACACCGGTCACTTTTTTTCCCTGTTGTAGGCCTATATAGAGTAAAAAGCCCTCAAAAAACAAAAATGTCTTTTACAAAAAGTGGACCTTTTGAAAATTTGGGGGGTCGTACGACCCTCCCGACCCCCCCTTGCATACACCCATGAGGGTAGTGTAGAGTCAAGAGAGTGGTGTGGCAAAATCAGCAGGGCACTGCTGTAAAATTGTAGGGGCCACACACAGTTTTATACCTTGGATTATACCTTGGAAGTAGGCATTTAAAGTTAATAACTTATTTGCCTCTCGTTGACGTTATCATCAGGACGAAGAATCCAGATTAGGACACAAGTCTAGTGGCGCTGTACAGCAGTTGATGAACATGGACAGGCAAAGGACTCTTCTGGGTCAAATTGGTCTTTTCTTAACACTCAAAATTTCGCCAAGTTGGACTTGAAAGTGTTAATTGATGTACTCTCCACCACAGCAGATGGGAGGTTGTTCCATTCATTAATACATCTCTGAGAAAAGGATCCATGTCTAAGCTTTGAGTTTTGACCTAAAAATTACTCCAGTTGTGAGTTGATGTTTTTGGTTACAGAATAATATTCTCACATGTTTGTAGCTGATCTATGAATGATGTTATCATCCATCATGACCATATGGCATGTTATGTAGACAATTTGACCATTGACTGAGAATAGAAATGTCAGAGCTCTCTCATAATCACTACTAGTATGGCAAACTAGTCCCACACATTGCTTTTCATGTTATCACGTGTGATATAGCCCAGCAGCATGTACTTCTGTCTGCGATCAACCTACTCTCTTTGACATTGCAAGTTGTGACGAATGTAGTGGACTGATCACCGCTGTTTATACTGGCTTACCTGAGCTAAAGCTATTCCAGCCCTGCAGAAGAAATTCATCTCTGAGATCAGGAAGAACTCTGATTTTAATCTACGGTCTTTTAACTGCTGCATTTTCGTCTGCGTAGCAATCCATCACTCATTACTGTGTACATCATGACTTCTGATAATTCTAAATTGATGGATATGGCCCAGGCCCAAATCATCGAGGTCAGAGGGTTTTTCAAGGGTGAAGACTTCAGAGCCCTCTTCAAAGCTTCTCTTGGGGAGGCTTTGAGGAAAGAGATGGATGGGCTTCGTAAGCAACTCGAGTTGGCTGAAGGAAGACTACTAGAATTGGAGTCAGAGGTCAGGGAGAAGGATAAAGTCATAAAACACTTACAAAAGCAACAGGATTCCAATTCAGAGGAGATCCTCAAGCTGAGGAGGGGCATGAATGAGGCTGAGCAGTACTCCAGATGTACCTGTGTACGTTTGTATGGCATCCCTGAAAACGCCAACGAGAATACTGACCAAGTGATGATAGATCTTGCTGCAGGGAAACTTGGCATCGAGATTCCTCGTCAGGAGGTTGACCGGTCACACCGTGTGGGTCCACCCCGACGTCCTCATGAGAGTACAGGTGTCGTCCCTTCAAGGCCAATCTTAGTGAAATTTGCCACCTATCGCACCAGAGAACAAGTTCTAAGGAACCGTCGCAGACTCAAAGGAACAAAGATTGGAATAGAGGAGGACTTAACATTCGAAAACCGAGCCCTCCTGAAGGAAGCAAAGCAGAAAGTTGACCAAATTGGAAAGCTGAATGCAGCCTGGTCTATGGATGGAAAAATCTTTGTGTCAGTGAATACTGAAAATGGGAAGACAGCAAAAAAGAGAATTTGGTCAGTGAAAGAACTAAACAATCTTTGAACTTAATGACTCCTGTTTTCGTTTTGCACAGCCTTCTCAATATTAACTTGGAAGATACTGTACATACAGATGTAAATCTGCATGAAGTTTGAGATCTACTTTCAATTGCCCAGTACCTTTATATTTATGCTATTCATTTGATGTTAATCTGCAAATTTGCTCTGGTGGCTGGTAATGGCAGATGTCAGTAGCTGTTTGATTAACTGTAGAGTTGATTACTCTTTCTGTGTCACATTCTTCAATTTTGTTACTCTTGCCTTATTTTTGAAAGTACCCTTTGTATATACCCCCCCCCCCCCACCACTATGACTGACCTTCCATATATTAGTGTTTTGTATATATATTGTTGTATCATGCTCAAATGTGACAGCTGACTATTTGGTATCAATGTTTCCTAAACTGCAGGCTTACTCAGTAAAGCACCCCACTATGTACATATGGCTCAGGCAGAAGTAGATGTTTGTAATTTTTTTGAATCCAACACAAATTCCTTAGATTTTGAAGGTAATGAAAACACTATGGATTGCTCAGTAAACTGTAATTATATCACAGAAAATACTTTGTTTGATAATATACATTCCTCCGAGCTCACTCTTTTACATTTTAACATCCGCAGTATGTCTAAAAATTTTGATAAACTACTATCATTTATGGCAAAAATGCATTCAGATTTTACTGCAATGGGTATCTCAGAAACGTGGTTTGATGATGAAAGTGACGCCAGCTTGTATCCTATTCCGGGTTATAATTTGGTGTCTAATAGCAGACTTGATAAATGAGGAGGAGGTGTTGCCATCTATATCCCATCTCATTTTGATTATCAAGTTCATCATGGACTTAATACAATGAGTAATTTGTTAGAAACCCTGTTTGTTGAAATGTTGATACCAGGCAGAAGAAATATTGTTCTAGGGGTAATTTATAGACCACCCCAAGGAAATTTAAGTCTTGTCATGAGTGAATTGCAAGATATGTTGCTGAATCCTTTACTTAGTAATAAAGATCTATTTTTGATGGGAGATTTTAATGTAGATTTATTACAATGTGATGTGAATAATCAATGTAATGACTTTCTGAATTTGATGGAGGCCTTCTCGCTTATGCCCTTAATAACTAAACCCACTAGGATAACTGAAACTTCCTCTACTCTTATTGATAATATTTTTAGTAACTTACAACCATTCCCTACTGCTTGTATAATTGTTTCTGATTTGTCAGACCACTTTCCTGTCTGTACAAAAGTGCCTCTCAAGAAGCATTATTTTATCAATCCAGAACGTAATAAGCTTATTCGGAAAAGCAGCCTGGATAATATTGCAAAACTTAGAGAAGCCTTAATTGAAACTGATTGGAGTCAAGTCTTAACTGATGAGAATGTTGAAAGTGCTTTTGATAATTTTTGGGATAAGTTTTTGTTGCTGTACAATAAATGCATACCATTGTGTCAAAGTACTGGTAAAAACCGTAAGAAAATTCCTAAAATGCCATGGATCACTAACTCATTATTAAGGTCAATTAATAGAAAAAATAAATTATATTATAAAAATAAAATATCAGGATCACAATCTGCATATAGAAAGTATGCTGATTATAGAAACACTTTGACTTCTACTCTGCGCACAGCAAAGAAGAAGTATTATTCTGATCAGTTTCACTCAACTGTTAATAATATCAGAGACACATGGAAAGTTATTAGAAATGTATTCAAACCCACTCAGAAAAAGTCAGATATACATAACATTAGAATCAATGGTGAACTAATTGAAAATAAAAATGTCATTGTTGATAAATTCAATGATTTTTTTTGTAGTATTGGTCCCAATCTGTCAAGGGCAGTGCCTCACTGCGAGAAGATGTTTTCTGATTATTTACGGGAACCAAACCTAAGTAGTTTATTTTTAATCCCAACAAATGAAGAAGAACTTTTTAATGTTGTGAATTCCCTTAAAAAGAGGAAGAGCCCAGGTTATGACGGTATTTCAAATGATTTGATAAAGAATGTTATATTAGGGGTTGTTCAACCTCTTGTACATATTTTTAATCTATCAATGAATAATGGTATTGTCCCTGTGAATATGAAAATAGCGAAGGTGATACCTATTTTTAAGAAAGGTGATCCCCAGTTATTGAGTAATTATCGTCCAATTTCTCTTTTATCCACATTTTCCAAAATCCTTGAAAAACTTATGTATGTCAGGACGGTGAAATTTTTTAATGTGAACCAAACCTTCTCCAATTTTCAATTTGGTTTTCGTGAAAAGCACACAACAAGTCATGCTATTTTACATTTTATTGATAAAATTTCTATGGCATTGGATAATCGCATGCACACAGTGGGTATTTTTCTGGATTACTCCAAGGCTTTCGACACTGTTGATCATACTATTCTATTACAGAAGTTATCTCATTACGGAGTAAGAGGGAAAGCCTTGGAGTGGTTCACAAGCTACTTATCTAACAGGAGGCAGTTTGTCTCACTGAATGATGCAAAATCGGGGTTACAAAATGTCACATGTGGAGTTCCACAAGGATCACTACTTGGACCACTATTATTTCTTATATATATAAATGATTTTCAATATTGCTCTGATGTATTCTCATTTATTTTATTTGCAGACGACTCAAACATATTTTTATCACACAAGAATCCTCAGGTCCTTTTACAAACAGTTAATATTGAGCTAAGTAATATTATAACCTGGATTCATGCAAACAAACTGTCTTTGAATTTTCAGAAGACCAATTATATGCTCTTTAGTAATTCTGTTAAAATACTACCAGGAAATGTTTTGTTTGGTGGAGTTGTGTTAGATAGAGTAAACTCAACAAAATTTCTTGGTCTGTATATTGATGACAAACTGAATTGGAAAATACATGTGAATAACATTTGTAAGCTCTTATCACGAAATACTGATGTTATATGCAAACTAAAAAGAGTTATTCCTAAAGAAATATTGTTTATCCTATATTCTACTTTAATTCTTCCATATCTTAATTATGGTATAGTAGCGTGGGGTAATTCTTCAAAATCGCAAAATGAAAAGCTATTTTTGATCCAGAAGAGAGTTGTAAGAATAATTTGTAATGTACATTTTCGTAGTCACACTAATGCTCTCTTTCATCAACATAAAATTCTGAAAGTGGAAGATATCTATTTAATGCAGTTAGGGTCTCTAATGTACGATCTTAATGCAGGTGAACTCCCACTGGCACTAGCACAGCGTTTTAAGAAAAATAGTGATGTTCATAGATATAACACAAGGCAGGCTTCAGGTTTGCACTTAACCCGTGCAAGGACACAATTTACTCTTAAAACGCTAGTACATACTGGACCCAGGTTTTGGAATTCGCTTGATGCAAGCATTAAACATACTTCAAGTAAATCAGCCTTCAAGCGTAGGCTTAAGTCTCATCTTTTAAATACTTATTGTGTTGATTCGTGATGTCGTTAAAACAATGTTAACAATGTTAATGTCAATAACTGAAAGTAAGTCCTGTATGTTATATTACAGATGCATATACTTTTATGTCAGACTTCCCCTTTAAAGAAAAGAAAGTATCAATGTATAATATTATTGAAACCCAGTTGTCTTCTTGTCATGTTTTGTTTTGTTTGTTTTGTTTGTTTTGTGTTTTTTGTGTTTTTTGTTTTTGTTTTTGTTTTTGTTATAAGTGTGTGTGTGTTTTTTTTTTGTATGTAATTTATCGTCTCACATAACCCTTTTTTATCCTTCCTTTCCACCCCCTCCCTTCATTCCTACTCTTGTTTTATGTACATAATCTCCCTTCACCCCATTACACATAGCCTCCCTTGTCTAGTCCCTGTTTCCGTTTGGAATTGTGTACCTTTTGTTATTTTTTTTTTTCCCCACTACGTATACATATATATATATATATACACAATGTATTTTTTTTTTCCACCTTTTATTCCTGAGGGACCTTGTCTCACAAGCTATGCTTCACTAAGGTCTCCTCGTTTGCCTTTCTCAAAATATTTGTTACCCTTTCTTTATCATTTCTGGTATGTAATCATATACCTATGTATTTTTGCATAAATTTTAGTATTAGTTGTTGTTGTTCCTATACATTCTTGAAAGAAAGTGTCAATATTGTTGTTATGTTATTGTTATATTGCCTATTGTTGGAAGAAAGACAAATGAATAAATAAACTTGAAACTTGAAACTTGAACTTACATTCAGCACCTTGGCTCAGGGACAGGGTTGCATCCTGACATGGTCATGGATACAAAAATACATTAGCAGCAAAATCAGTGGGGCGGGGGCATAAGGTCACTGAATCTTGTTTATGTATTCTATTCATCATTTTCTATCTTTGTATAGTAGGTTTTCTCTGCCTCCTTCAAACTTGAATGCACTTTATTATTCATAAAAAAGACCCTAATTGATGTTTGAATTATTTGTGTTTGTGTATGTATTGTATGTGCAATGTGTGTTTATGTGCATGTGTATCTTATGTATGTCTACACCAACGCATTTTTAGTACTGGTCAGTCGATCCAGTTACCAGTAAAATCACTGTTGGATCAGTAACTTATTCATGAATAGACCAGTAAAAAATGGAAAAACTGGGTGCCTTTTTGTAAAAAACAAAACAAAAAACAAACCTAATAGATAAATAAAAAATGACAAAATAAAAAAATAATGGGTTACCCATACTGTAAAAGTGGAAATTTTCTCAGTGTTGAAATTTCACGCTTTTCGCACAACCACAAACAAGCATGAAAATTTAAGTAGTGAATATTTGTGCTTGCCATATGTTCCAGTAGTTTAGATCATGATTCCACAGAATTAAAGACACACAAAACTCTTTTTACCCGGCTGAGCGCAAAAAGAAAAAAAAATAGTCACATGAAAGTATCCACTTTTACAGTAGTGTGCAACCCTATCTACACTATTGTTTGATTGACTAGTGATAATTTGACACAATCCTGAAAACAATTTCAAGTATTTTCAGTAAGCTGTAGTGGTAGAGTTTACTTGTTGCTCAGTGTAACAGCAAAATCACAACTAATTCTTCAAAGAGTTTTGCAGTTTGACATTAAGTTGCTATACTACACCAACTGATGAATGGAGACACTCCAGTAACTGTAGACATGTATGGTTGTATGGTAACCTCTCATAATGCACCCCAGCTATGCTTTTGTATTCAGTTCTAACCTTGGCTTTCCATTTTCTCCTCCCTATCAACATTGTAGCTGTGCCATAGAAAATGCCTGGCCATACAGTCATTGCTTTTCATACCCTACATGATGCCAATGTGTGCATCACAGAAGATGGAAAGCTGCTAGCTGTGCTTGAACTAGAACGTAAGTAACAGAAAAAAAAAAACTATGACAGAATGAACTCGACACTGCCATTGTGTGCTTTAAAAGTAACGTGCCCATTCTTGTACTCACCAGTGACTCTCAAGACATTCTATGAGATCCATTTTAGATATCAACCAAGTGACTTTTGGTGAACCATTATAATCAGTTATCTTGATGCAGCTGCAGGCCATGAGTTTGGGCCTGTTTTCTGAGTCATACATTGTTATAAAAGATTTACAACGCCAATAGTCAAATGTATGGTTGACTACAATGGCACTGTTTTCTCTGCTAAGCTCCAAAAGGCAAATTTAAGGTTGATGCTCTTAGTGCTCTACAGAAGGGAAAATATACCACATTTTAAGTGGGCATAAGGTACATACGTCTACATGAGCCACAGTCCAATGCACAGTGCAAAGGTGGAGCTTTTTTTTTCTGTGTGAATTACACTTGATGTGATAAATATATTGTTTTTGCATTCTTATACTCTTGCCATTTCAGCGAGTAAAACGTATGACTGAGATATCTTTGTGGTTGTGCATTTTTTGGCTGAATTAAAAGTTTTGGGCTGAACAAAGCAAAAGCGAGTTGTTTACAGTCCCTTTTTTCTTAAGATATTCAAAGAAGTTTTTTTTTTTTAAGTTTTTGTATTTTATAATGAAAACATCTTAAGCATTCTCCTGTTTCTATGACTTCACCATACAACCTGCATGTATACCTAAAGGAAGCCTACAGTTAATGATGAATGAATCATATCCAGTCTAAAACAGTAGTGTGCCATTTACTAGACTGCTATAGATCCGCATGATTTAGAGACTACTGTTTTATTATCAATGTTTATTTTTGATCTGTCTCTTCCCAGGACTCTTTGCAAAACGGTACTTCTGCAGTGCACAGTAAGTGTTAATCTTCTTACCACCTAAGCCTCCTTACACGTACACACCCAGACAAAAACAAGAACAAAAACAAACAAAATACATTACAAAAGCAAACCGACATACAGTGTAGTGCTATAAATTGAAAACCAGAATCCTGTGAAAGCAACAGCTTTGAATATGTTTAAGTGGGTATTATAAACAGAGTTAACTTATTGATGAGAAGTTCTCAAATCAAGAGTGTACATGTGTACCGGTACTCATTTGATGAGTCAAAAGCAGGGGAGGCAGAGAGATATTTTTCAATCAAAACTGCCTTTTAGTACACCATTTCTCCCACCATTTTATCCTGTTATCTCACAAGAAATGCTGTGATAAGTTTATTCTGTAGAAAAATGCAAGAAAAATCCCCTTGAAATATTGTCATTTGCCATGGGCTTGTGAGAACGTAAGAAGTATATATCGGGTGTGGTTTCACGGTAATTACAAAATATGTATTTGTGAAGGACCTGTTTTGTGATTTTTAACTTTGGAGTCACACTCTCACACAGTTTTTGCATTTCACTTTTTAACAGTAAAAAAAAAAAAAATGGGGGAAAAATGGAAATGATTTACATATCTAACATATCTGTATTGGAACATTTTGTGACCAGTCTAGTAAAACAAAGTGACATCAGATTATGTGTGAAATTGTTCAACTTTTCTTTTTTATGCCTCCGCCACGAAGTGGTGCCGGAGGCATTATGTTTTCGGGTTGTCCGTCCGTCCGTCCGTCCGTCCGTCCTTCCGTCCGTCCGTCCGTCCGTCCGTCCGTCCTTCCGTCCGTCCGTAATGAATTTTGTGGACAAGGTAACTATCAAAACCTGTGGAGGTATCCTAATGAAACTTGGCATGTATGTGTATTAGGGAGTGAAGTTGTGCCTATCAACTTTTGGGTGCACATGCTCAAGGTCAAAGGTCAAAAGGTCAAGGTCAAATACATAAAATTTCACTATTTCCACCATATCTATTGAATGCCTGAAGATATTTTCTTGAAACTTAGTGTATACATGTATTACCCAATTAAGATTCTCTGGTGAAAGTTTGGGTCATGAGGTCAAAGGTCAAAGGTCAAAAGGTCAGGGTCAAATACATAAAATTTCACTATTTCCACCATATCTATTGAATGCCTGAAGATATTTTCTTGAAACTTAGTGTATACATGTATTACCCAATTAAGATTCTCTGGTGAAGGTTTGGGTCATGAGGTCAAAGGTCAAAAGGTCAGGGTCAAATATATAAAATATCACTATTTCCACCATATCTATTGAATGCCTGAAGATATTTTCTTGAAACTTAGTGTATACATGTATTACCCAATGAAGATTCTCTGGTGAAAGTTTAGGTCATGAGGTCAAAGGTCAAAAGGTCAAGTAAAAATATTAAAACTTCTTTTTTTTCTCCGTACCTTGGAAAATTGTTCAAGGTATCTTCATGGAACATAGTATATACATGTACTGACTGGAATTGATTGTATCTAGAGAATGTAGGGTTCATGGGGTCAAAGGTCAGGGGTCAAAGGTCAAGTGCAACACTTCAAAATTTTACTATTTCCCTCATATTTATGCAATGCCAGCAGGGTTATATTTTTTTTTTTTTGCACTTGGTGTATGCATGTGTAACCTAATAGAAATTCTCTGGAAAGTTTTTTTTTTTCTTCTTTTTTTTGCCTCAAAGGTCAAAAGGTCAAAGATCAAGTGAAAGTGCTGAACTAACTTTTTCCTCCATATCTCGGAAGTGGCTCAAGTTATCTTGAAACTTAGTACATATTATGCATGTTCTACCTGAAAGTGATTATCTTATGAATTTTAGGGTCAAGGGCCAGATGAAAATGGTAACAATTTACTATTCAATTCAGAAATTCACACCAATTCTCCACACCTGTACCTTGAAAATTACTCAATGCCTAAATGTATGAATGGGTCAAAGTCAAGTTAAAGTCCTTAAATCCTTAGATACATGCTCTCCTATTCATCCAATTAAACCTAGGTCAAGGAAGGTGAACATTCAACACATTTGTGAGAAATTTGTTATTTCAATATTTTGCCAATTTTGTGAAAATGTAGTCACACATTGTCCACATGTACTATCTAGACCTATTGGGAAAATCATGTATTATGGCGGAGGCATACCAGTCGCCAAAGCGACATTTCTAGTTTTTTCTTTTCTTTTTTCCAAGGAGGAAATCCCTATTTACAGAACAGTGGACAAAGGCAGTGGATACCATCACAAAATACACTGGAATTTCAAGCTTTGATGTGGGTGTGACCAGCTGGTGAGTGCGGTCATTGACCCATTAAACTGCTGTCATAGAACAATAATCATTTCACAACAGGGCTACAAGTACTAAAAGAAGTGTCTTCAACAAAGAACAAGATGATGTGTGTTTTATGAAATTATGTATTGAAACCTATTAGGAATTTTGTAGATTACATCATTTCAGCCAGATATGATTTTAGTGCTATAGCTCTAAAGGCATTCATACAATGTATTCATGTAGAGAATTTGCACATATGCTTTTGAGGTATGGATATGTATATATGATATTGATGTGAAATTGGTAGCATGCATAGTGCTACAACTGTGTGTCCATGCCATTTCTAGAGTAGAGGTTGAGTCAATTTAAATGGAGCTATTGGTTTGCCCTGCCTGCTTGTATTATAACAAAAGGAAATTTAGGGTGGATATTGACAACATAATTGTTCTGAGCCATGATTTATCTTGGTATACATGTTTTGACTTTATCTTTTTAGTCTGGTGTCCTGATCGGGTCACTAAAATCTTTAAATCTGAAATTTTGGTGGTCTTAAAAAAAGATATCTAGTAGCTCAAAATAAAAGCAAAAACTGACAATCCATTTTGAATCTTGGTTGCCCAATTGGGCCACCAAAAGATGAATTTGGTGGCCCGACACCAATTTTTAGTGGCCCCAGGCTACCAGGCCACTGCTAATGTTGAGCTCTGTGGTATATACACTGTAAATTATGAAAATACATGTGATGAATCATTATACAGGTATTCAGACTGACAAAACTAAAGTAAAATTTTCAAGTTGTAATACATATAAATTCAAACACTCTTTAATGTGATGGGGCGAGGGGGGGGGGGGTAAACACTCCCCATAAATCATCTATGCAGTAATATTGACTTGGCAGTGATTGAATATTTAAACATCAAATCTTGAACGTCTGTCATTATATATTCCTTTGAAGGGTTCTACCATCACAGAGAACAGTCCTTCAAAGCTTGGTCCAAGCAAAGAAGTGAGTACTCCTTGAAGTGACTGATGTTGAAGAGAAATGTGATATGCTGTTGAAGGTTTACTTTTGTAGATCATAATTTAAAGAGCAATTTTGATTTTTACGGATATACTCCAGTGCATTCGTACACCACTTTCATCCTGTAGCATTTTGAGATGGATATGACATGTCCCTGTGCACATTGATATACAAAACAGCCTTGAGGTTCGTGTAACCTTCAGATGCATATTTGGTAGAGATTGTATTCCAGTCAGTGTGTCTGATAGGTATTCTGGAAAAAACAAACAAACAAAAAAACAAAAACAGAGCTAGACACCAAGTGCAGTCAACAGAGTTATGAGTAAAATTTTGACTCTTGAAATGTATGAGAATTGATATAAAAAGTATGAAACCTGTTGAATGGGCAACATCTTTTCCCTTTGCTGTGTCAAAATGTCTTTCAACAGGTTTGGTTACTTTTTCCTGTGGGAAGTGGCAAGAAAAATGCTCTGAGTGTTGATTTATGATTTGTCTGGAAATGTGTATTTGAAAGAAAAAAAGAAAGGCAAAACTACAGAAGAGACACTTATTCGATTGTATACAATGACAAGGCAGTTGATCAATCATTACAGGAAGTCTGGTCAGTCAAGAGTTCAACAGTTAGGGTAAGGAGTTTGAGGTATTATTGTTAAAACAGCGATGGAGAAGAGTTCTCTTCAATCGCAATAGTTCTGCACAACTCAAATATTCAAAACAGATGTGTATAGTGTGGTGTTGGCAGGTGTACTCCAGTGTCATAGTCTATGTCATCATGTTAAAGGAAATGGGGGGGGGGGGAATTGTTAAGAGGCCTCTAGTTTTGTGTATTTCTGTGATGATGCATTTTAGCACGAGTTTGTATTGTTGTTTTTCCCTCCATTATGTTCAGATGGGTTGCTGTAAACCACCACAACTGTCACGCCGCATTAGGCTTCTATGACTCGCCATTCAACAGTGCCCTCATCCTATCGTATGACGGGGGAGGAAACGATGGCGCATTCAATATCTACCATGGCGACAGGACCGACGGTATCAAGCTGCTGAAAAAGGCAAGGCTGTAATGTTTGAAGCAAGAGTAGAGTTCTCAAGAAAAAAAAAAATAGTCCTCTTTAATTACTCCCTCTAATCCTGTTCAAAGGTGTTATGCTCAGTGCAGAAGAGGTAATGAACTACCATCTTACCATGGTGCTGCAATGATAGTTCTATGATCTTACTATGATTATAGATTATTTTATGGTGCCAATTGCAGCATTACTTACTTGCTCACATAGAACAGTGTGTCCCTTTGATGTCCTCAAAGTGATCCTTTTCGGTTTTGGTCTTTCTTGGGCTTGATGTTCAGCCTCTGTTAGGGGAGTGCCCAAGTCACTTTCAGTCTGGTCTCTCCAGCAGGCTGGTGGGTTTCTGGTGCTCTTTGAGAAAGTCATTCCTGGAGGCTTTGAATGGGATTCTTTGTGAGGGCATTATTGGAATATTGTTTTGTTTTAAAGCTCAATTTGAAACAACTTGTCATGTCGTTATTTCTCACTCAAAAATTATATTTTGTTGATGTATCATTTACAATATATTTACAATCTTTTCTTTTCAGTATTTACACCACTCAGTTGTAATTCTGGTGTAAAAATGGCTGAAAATGAATTAATCAGAGTTGTGTATTTGTGGTCTCCCCGATTCTGCAAGGCCTTCTAAAACAGGAGATAGAAAAAGAAAAAGAAAAAAGAGCCTTTCCATCATGCCCTGATCAGGGAAAATGAAAGTTTCACTGATTTGGGATTTATTATTGCCTACTTAGGAGCTGTTGTGGCTTAGTGGATAGGACCATAAACTGTCAATCACAAGGTCCCTTGTTCAAATCCCTTGGCCACAGCGGTTGTGCCCCAGGCAATGCACTTTTTCCACATTACCTAATCCATCAGACAGGAGTAAAGTATTTGTCTGGTGGTTGCATGCTCACAAGCATGCCCCATTTCCATGGCAACCTTATGAAATACATCATATTCTAAATGTAATGCACATGTATCGCTGGAAGCTTCCTGAGGAATATGATAGAAAAATTGACAATAAAATCATACAGTATATTCCAATGAAAACAGATCGCCGTTGTCATATCTGTGGGATCAGTAATGGACTATGTAGGATGATTAGCCAGCCAATTTGAAGTAATTGATCGTTTGTTTGTTTGTTTGTTTTTCTGTTTCATGTGTGACAGGTAGATCTGAATCTGGGAGCACCATACAGGAATATTGCCCTAGCAATGTCAGAGGTCACAGGTGAACCTCATGACCCGGAAGTTGTTACTTCCTACATGAGGCATGCACCCCTAGCCCTTTCTGGAAAGGTAATGCAGTCGGCAGTCGTGCCTTGTTTAATTGTAGAGTTTGAATAGATAGTTGTATGCACCCAATAACAACATGTTAGTCTCTAGCCTTTAGCTTGTTACTGTTAGCACCAAAACTTGCCAGTGAAGTGGACGTGAGTCAAGCTCATCGATCAGTGTGAAAGCCTTGTATAAAAATGATTATCACTCATGATCTGGGAAAAGGCATAGCTGATGCATCCATTTTCATTAAATGATTAATATGTTGGTCGCTTTGAATAGTTGAATTGCTGACTTACCCATTACCCGCTTGTGTATTAAATAATGATCTTCTTCTGGGTTGATTATGATGTCCCAAGTATGTCTGTATTTCTTTAGATTGGCATTGAAATGCATATCTAGCACTTTGTCAGATGAAATTCCATATCTAGCACTTTGTCAGATGAAATTCCTATCTCAACCTGTTGAGGACAGGCTGATATTGCTACAACACACATTTCCCATAGACACCTGCCCGAGTATGCTCGGGACTTGTCTTTAATGGGTTAAGATGTTTAAAAATTGTGATTGTATTATCATAGACCAGGTATTATGTGCTACTGTCTTCAAAAGAATCAACATTTGTTAACATATTTCATCTCCTTAAAAATTATGATTGCTTCCAGACTTAGACTAGCTCCTGGTATTGTAAGAGTCTAATTGTGCTCTCTTCACCAGATGGCCAGTAGTTTTAGCTAAAAGTGAGAATATGTCACAATACAGTTTTGATGGAAGAATGATATACAAAGACTGTGTTTAATACTCAGGATCATCGATATCCACATCAGCAGAGTTTGGTAGTTCCATTGTTATAGTTTCTTTTGTTTTATTTTGTTTCGTTGTTGAAGACAGCTTTGCTGTTTTACTTTAGCTTTGTTTCTATGTCGACAGGTGATGGGTTACGCTGCTCTAGGAACTGTGCAGGAAGCCTGGGTGCCTGCTTTCTTTGAGTACTACACCCAATTTGGCATTCCCATGACTGGACTCTTCAACCTGGGCGAGAGGCTTGGAGTGGTAGGTTCTTCAACACCGGATGTGGTGTGTGGGACTAGGAATGGAAGGGGAGAATCTCCAACACTGGATGTACATTGCAAAGTGTGGGACTAGGGATGGAAGGGCACAATCTACATTTCTCTGCAGGAAAAATTGGCTGATCCTTACCTCATCTATCCGCTCATAAACTGAAGTTTTAGACATTTTATTGGAAACCTTTTTCAGAAATTGAGAGAAAAAGAGTGGTTGTGTTTAAATACAATGTATAAGTTTTGAATCTTGTGAAATGTTGCGGCTTTACATGTGAGTACAATTCATGTCAAACAGTTTCACGCATGCTGAGAGTTTGTTTCTTGGCTGAAATTTCATGTTGGCAAATTATATTTCCTGGATGATGGCAATTCATGCCACTAGAAATGGTTTTAGTTCTCCTCCCCAGTTCAGGGAGGGATTTTTTGCGTTGGTGATGAACTGTTAAGCAGTTTAGTGTCGGAACGCAACTCTAATAAGTCTTGAAACTTAATATAAGGAGAAATTTCATCTAGTTAACAAGCAGTAAAACTGCTGTACCATTAGCTATCTCATTTTGGAGATGATTGGAAGCATGTATTACTTTCTTTCAGTACTTGAATGGAACACTCAGCGTAAGGTGTTTTATGACAAAAGGATTAAAATTTTGATGCCTTCTTGTGTGCTGTCCTCTCATTCTGATGGCAGAGCTGCGAGCCAAATGCCCTGGAGAATACAGTAGCGCGTGATGTGGCAGCAACAAGCCAGTACGTCTTCTCCCAGATCCTCCTCGACGAGGCGACTCGGGTCTTGAATGACGAGTACCAGTCCAATGATGTCGCCCCAAACGGTATTGTTCTCACAGGAGGGTGTGCCTTGGTGAGTGAGTGTCCTTTCCAAACTAGTGCCACATGACACCCCTTGTGATCATCATGTTTTGCCCCTTACTCAGCCAGACTTTTCAGATTCTGATTTTTTTTAAATTCTATCTTTTAACGGGGAGGGGGATGAGTGCGAGAGCAAAGGAGGAGATTTGGTCCTAATGTGCATAGTTATAAACTATGCATATACAGCCGAACCTGTCATAGAGAATGCTCAGGGGAAACATCAGAGCCCCATTTCATAAAAGATGTTAGGATGACAACTCTTGCTGGAATGGCAACTTCCCACAGCAACAGCCAATCAGGAAGCTGGATTCTTGTCGTTACCATGACAATTGTCATTCCAGTAGAGAGTTGCCATCATATCAACTTTTTATGAAATGGGGCCCTGAAGTGGTCTGTACAGACAGGTTAACCATGGCAATACCTATTACATGCTATGATTCATGTATACAGTGTATTATAGTTATCATTAAATTTATTGTTATTATATAAAATTGCTATAATAATGTAACAGAAGGATGTCAAATTTAGACAAATGCAGACATTCTGCATAAGATTTTGAGAGATGGTACATGTTGATGAAAAGTAGTTACTCAGTGGATCATTGATTGCAGAACCAGTGTAACTGTTGTTGCTGAAACTATGATGTGTTTAATAGAGGAAGTGACATTTTTCCCCTTGAGTTGTCAAACATTACGCCTGTGCAGTCTTTAAAGATTGAGATATCATAATAGTCGCAACAAAAAAGCAAAGCTGCAGCCATAAATGGGCAGCAAAATGAACATGGGCACATTCACCTTGTAATGGGTATATGTTTATTAGAAGTGCACTTTCCATCTACAATATTTTAGTTGTTAGGAGTTTTTGTTATGAACCTTCCCTGCTACTATGTATGATATCTGTATTATAAGTATTTGCTCATAGCAGAAATTTTATAGACAGCTTATGACTCCAAATGTACAGCCAATACTCATTGAAAGCGTATTTTCTTTTGTGTACAGATGGTTCCGATACCTTGGTCACTCCTACAGTTTGTTTGAATTCATTGTGTTCCATTCCATTCTCATCTTTGTCTACCAGAATGTTCATGCCAACCAAATGGTGGTGGAGCAGTTTGGCTACCCCGTCCATGTGGCATCCGCTCCCAATGATTGTGGTATAAGTGTTGGTGCCGCCTGGTGCATCCAACCGTAAGTGTGTGTATGCAAACGTTTTCGGCAGAGGCACAGGTATCTCCATGCAGGGCAAATATCAGTGATGAATGCTGTCAATGATTGTGTTAGGCATGAAGAGTGAGTTAGGTGACTGATGAAGTCACATAACAGTTTGTGTTCAGATGTAAATATTTAAAATGTTCATATTCAGATGATCATGTGGTGTTTGTTATTGTGTATTATTATTGTGTATAATTTTGTAGGACATATAAAAATGATTGAAATGAAATGAAGTTGTGTGCCCTTTGATTTGAAAGCATTACATGTAGTGACAAAAATGTTGTTGAATTATCATCAAAACTTTGAGTACAGGAAAAGATATAACTATTAAAGAAACAAGACTTTATTTTGTAGTCAACCATACAAAGCTATTCATCTGGCCTAATTACATAAGATGTTAGCATACAGATTTCCATTTTTTGTTGTCAATACTAATAAAAGACCTGAGATGAGTTGAATCTCGCAGTGAACTCACATGATGGTAGTGAAAATTTGTTCTGCTTTAAGTGGGTTGATGGCAGATGTTTAGTGATGCATGCAGTAAATCTGACAGCGACTTAAATGGTAACATAGCTCCTACTCAACTTCCATGAGGAGAGTAATAGAAACAGCAACTCCAATTAGAACCCCGACTTCTGATGGTGCTCCCCTTTTTGTCTCGACTTTTCCAGGCCCACCGAGAGGGTACCGCTCCAGTATGCTGGTCTACCCCTCTTTGACTCCAACCTCCTGGAGTCCCTAGCCAAGAAACGGGGAGCAAGGAGAGTATCTGTGAAGGAGGTTGCCGGGCTGCTAGTGGGAGGGGCAATCATTGGCATTGTGAGAGGTCGACAAGAGGTACATGGCATCCTTGCTGCTAATATATATTTTTATATATATCTGTGCTCGACACAAACTTTTTTTCTCTCTCTCTGATGGCCTGCTCAGGCCACTAAAATCTTTAAATTTGAAATGTTGATGGCCAGTAAAAGAAATGTATTGGCCCCAAATAAAATCTACCTGCAAATGATAGGAAACATGCAATCCATTAGTTGCCCAATCAGGCCACCAAAAAATAACTTTTGGAAATTTGGATTAGCAGTATATCTTCATTACAGTCTTTGTTTTTGCTAAAAATCTTGTAGCATGAAAGCTATTGCAAAAGGCATATTATAATACAAGGTGTCATTTTTTTTTTCATTTGCAATGTTCCCTCTTGTACTCTTGAACTGAAATGAAATAGTAGAAATATTCATCATTTGGTTCATAGAACTTAACACTTACATTTCTTTATTTTCACCTGTTGTATTTTTATTCATATTTTGCCAGACCTTGATCTGTTTATGACAGTGAAACTCTTTTCTGGGTCTCCCTTCTCCCAATGCATAGTTTGGGCCCAGAGCTCTTGGCCATCGGTCCCTGGTATGCTATCCAAACCGGGCCTCCCTGAAGGAAGAGATCAACAAGCTTAAATCCCGGGAGTGGTTCCGCCCTCTCTGTCCCGCAGTCACCGAGAGGTCGGCTGCCCGCATGTTCTCGGGCAGAGAGTCCAGTCGAGAGTGGAGAAAGAAGCAGCTGAAAAGTGAGCAAAGCAAGCAGCATGCAACCCTTTCCTCAGTGGCATGCCCAGTCAGCTGAACTTGGACTACTCCAAGTAAAATGGGATCATTCATGGTGCTATGATGATAGTATTCACTGGCCACATTTAGTCTCAAACGAAGCAAACCCATGTCAGGGTGTACCATGGCAAAGTGAGCCAGACCATGCGGCTGGAACATGTGTGGCTTTGTTCAGGGAATAGTCTCCTCTCCTAAACCACATTTTTTGAGGCACCCATGTATACATGACATACAGTTACTGGGTGGAATTCTAATATACCTGGATGAGAGGAAAAGTATGCATTTGCTTACAGTTGTGTTCAGTCAGCTTTTGTGTCATGGGACGGTTTGCTTTGTCAGGGTATTAAGATCAAGAAGGAATGCACCTGAATGATGATGACCCAAAAGAGGATAAGGGTATACCCCAGTAATTACATTATCACCACGTTGAGAATTATTGGTAGTGATGTTTCTGGCATTGTTAAAGGAATTCTTTTTGACTCTGTTATCATTACTATCACAATTGTGTGAGAATGATGATGGTAATGATGCATATCATCATCATGGTCATCAATATATTTTGTTATCTCCAGTTCCATTCCTTTGAGGTATTATAAGATTCTTGATTCCATTAACAGTCACCAAATTGTGAGGCATATGATGTGGATGTGCTTCCTGATGTTGTGCAAAGTGTCTAATTCTGTGATATCAAAGTACACTGTCTTTCTTCCCATCTTTAGACATTCCTCTGAAGTGGGACGGAACCCAGTCACCTCTGGTGCAGACGGTGGACTCACCGATTTGCCTGCCAGCAGAGGGGGGCTCATCTGCAGAGGACTGGGTGGGGGCTTCCCCTTACATGTCATTTGCCCCACCCCTGACGGCTGAAGCTCAGAAGCTGTTTCCAGCCATTACCCACTATGACGGGACAGCACGGTAAGAACCCCATAGATTCCATTTGCTGCAATTCCTTCAATTCCTTCCGTCCTCTTTCAAGGAGAATTTGAAGGCATTTGACTGTATTTCCACTTGTCTTGAGAATCATTCTGTATGTTTCATCTTATGCCAGTCATCATCTTCATTGTTATACTCTTTACTACTGAGCAATAGCTTGAGAACAGAACCCTAAGCACTAGTAGTAAGTGCATCATTCCTCTTTAAGTCAAAATAGAACACCTGCAACACCTATGACACCTACAAACACCGGTAACATCCGAAATCAAACTGTGCTTTGCAGACTGCAGACGGTCTCGCCGGAAGGTGAACCATGGTTCCACTCGCTGCTGGAGGAAGTTGGCAGACAAGGAAATGATGGTGGTTACGAGATCCTTCTCAATACTTCATTTAATGTCAAGGTACCGTATGTAGACACCCTTGTTTCTCCGTTGTTGTTTTTTTCCCAATTCTCAGTCAGAGATCTCCTCCATAGTCCCTTTCTTATGAAGCCTTGTGTTTGTGGTATTAAGATCACAAAAGACAGAAGAATGCTAAATAAATGGAATATTTTGCAGCATCTGTTGTTTTTCAAATTTTCCGAATTGACTTGCATGAAGTAATAATGATAATACAGTATTTTAGTAGTTGCTGTTGCTGCTTAGCCTCTTCAGTGTTGCCACTGCTCTACCAGAGGGCCCTGCCATTATTTTTACCCTAGCATTCCATTGCTAGGTACCCATATATACACCTAGGTCAAGAGAGACATCGAGGGCAAAAAACATCTTGTCCAAGGATATAAGCACTGGCTGGGAATTGGTATCAGGCCTTCTGATATGGAGTCAGGAGTTTTTTCTACTGCTACAGCACCAAAAATTATTGCAATGACAGACAATGACATTGCCTGCTGTAACACAAATGCGCTTCAGATGATTTTCTTCATTTTTATGCTGAGGTTATCAATTGCAAATTTAACCACTTGCGAAATTTCCCAATGAGTTCCAATTCACTGAATATATGGCAATTACAGTGATCCACAATAGAATTAAAAAAAAAAACAACAATAAAAACTGTTGAATGCTACATACTTCTTTTATTTACCAATTGATTATTTGATAAAAAATATGAACTTTTTATGCATCCGCCAACGAAGTGGCCGGAGGGATTATGTTTTCGGGTCGTCCGTACGTCCGTCCCGTTTTGTTTTTGTCGATATCTCAAGAACCGTGTGGTGGTTTTGTATCAAACTTGGTGTGAGGGTATATCCTGGGGGGATGATACTTTGTTAGGATTTTAGGGTCACGGGTCAAAGGTCAAAGGTCACAGGTTTGTAGAAAAAAAGGTTGAAATTTCATGTTTTTCTCCATATCTCGCAAATGGTTCAAGGTATCTTCATGGAACTTAGTATATATGTATGTACCGATGGGCAGTGATTATCTAGGGAAGTTGGGGGTCATGGGTCAAAGGTCAGGGGGTCAAAGGTCAAGGTCAACTCCTCAAAATATCACTACTTTCCTTATATTTATGCAATGCCTGAAGGATTTTTTTTTAACTTGATGTATGCATGTATAACCCAATATATATTCTGTGGGAAGTTTCTTGCCAAAAGGTCAAAGGTCAAAAGGTCAAAAGTCAAGTGAAAGTGCTAAATTGCACTTCTTCCTCCATATCTCAAAAGTAATTCAAGGTATTATCATGAAACTTACATATTTATGCATGTTCTACCTAACAGTGATTCTCTTTGGAACTGTGAGGTCAAAGGTCAAAAGCCAGGTTTAGATAATACTATTTTACCATTTGATACTGAAATTATACTTTTTCTCAATACCTTGAAAATTACTCAATGCATAAACTTATAAAAGGGTCAAAAGTCAAGTAAAAATCATCAGTTCCCCCAATACCTGCACTCTGACGTTTTAATCATTCATCCAATTGAACCTAGTTCTACGAAAGTGAACATTCAGCACATTTGTGGCAAACCTGTCATTTTAATATTTTGCCAATTGTGTGAAACTGTCATCACACATTGTCAAGACATTGTACTATAGGCCTATTAGCGACATTTCTAGTTTTTTTTTTTTTCATTTTTGATGTCGTCAAGTTTCAGAATGATTCTGATGCCATATTCCAGTAGGTTTGCTTGGTAATAATTATTATGTTACGACAATGGGCATCTTTTTTTCTTTAAAGGGATCCAAAATCACAACAGGTGTGGTCAGACTACACAGAACTATGCATAGTTTCACTACTAGGTGTTTTGCTTCATGTAGTTTGGGCAGTGTGACCACAAACTTCTTTAGAAGTTACCAGCGAAACTTCACGCTAAACTTCTGTGCTCAAATTTATGGGAGTTATCGGGAAGCGAACAACACATAGTTCCTCATAGTGTGACCACGGCTAGTGACATTTCCTGTGCATCACCCTCCCCTACCCCCCTTTCCTCTTCTCCTCTAGGGTAAGCCCATCTTGAATCACCTCAGCACAGCCCTACAAATCTTGGACTCCTCCCCGGAGGGAACCATGACGCACGTGCTCGCCGAAGACTGGCTCTTTATGCCCCAGAGAGGCAGAGCTTGTGCGGAGCCGTCAGACACATTGACGGGATCATGAGTGGTCATGCGTTGGTGCCTGCTGGAGTCCACCGTCCTTTGCATCTCGACTGGCAGTAAGAGTAGCGAGGCAGTATGAAATAGATAGCAGCAGTCTTCTTTTGTGCAAGACCTCCTCCCAGTTCCTCAGGCAAAAATCCATCTACAAGAACTGAGGATGGCGTGCATGTATATGCAGTGAATGTAAGACATAACAGAGTTCCTACTTGCCTACAAAACGACTTGTTATTTTCAGTCTTTGCAGGTCTGAAAATACTGCTTTAGAGGTCATCCAGAAGAAACAAAGTGTGCTAAATTTCATGAAGGAATGAAAGCAAGCGATGATGGAAGTACCACTTGCTACATGTCAATGAAGTGTAGAACTAAAATCAGAATTTCCAGTGCAATTAAGTTGTCGACAAACCACAGCACAAGACAGTACTGAGTTCAAGTGAAATGCGTGAGGGGGCAAAACAGTGTGGAAATGGTAACCAGAGATGAAAGAAACCACCACAAACCACAGCACAAGACCGTATTGAGTTCAAGTGAAATGCGTGAGGGCGAAACAGTGTGGAAATGGTAACCAGAGATGAAAGAAAATTCTGATTTGGAAAGAAATGGTAGATAGTGGTTAAGTCTGCAGTCCATTGAGGCTCAGAGCAAATATGTGGAAACATGACGAAGATCATATCTCAAAGTGAAGGTGAAGTGGGAAGATGCAAATGTTCACTTAGTGACAAAACATTGCTTAATGTTGTGCTTCCAAGGTCATGTTGAACAGATGGAAAATGAAATGTTACGTTTTTGGCCGACGGATTGTGATAAAATGATTACCTAAATATTAATGTAAAATTAGAAATGTTTGGACAAACCAGAAGGATTCTGATTTCTAAACAGCAAACTTATGTCTCAAAAGCATTGGAACATCTGCTGAAAACAGAGAACTTTGCTGTATTATCACAGCATTTGTATACTCAAATGCCTTTAAATTACATCTGAACACTTACACCAAGGAATGTAGAGTACTGCTATATGATAACAAATGTGACAAAAATAGGGTCCTCTGTATTATCTTTTTCCTGCCCCGCCCCATCGAAGAAAAATATATTCACAAGTTTTTGTAGTGTTGATATGATCGGCATAATGTGCTGATTGGTGCTCTCGTCACTGTAGTCCCTCTGTTATGTTTGTTTGTTTGTTTGTTTGTTTGTTTTTTTAGTAGTGGAGTTTCAACTTGCCAAGTACTTCAGTAAAATCAAAATTGTAGGTAGGCCACACTGTGTCTCTTGATGCTAATAGTAAATAGATTGATAAGAATAAAGCAAATAAAGTATTTGTTTTTTCTAAAACTTGATTTGATATGCCTTTAGAATGTGCAGTCTTCCCAATTTGGAATTACCATATTTGTGATTTTCGTGTTTTGCCTTCAGAAGAAGTTTTACTGTGCATCAGTGCATATTTTAATCTACAGAAATGTCAAAACTAGGTCTAGACTAGGTCTATTTCTAGCGGTTTTGTAATGAGGCGGTCTGGCATATTTGCAGATCTGTGCAGAAACATTGTCTGTGTTTGAGTCAGAGTCGAGTTTAAAATCTACCCTGACATCAGTTATGGTACACTTCTGCACCCACTCCACCAAGGACTTCACTTCCTCAAAGATGGTTCCAAAGCAGATCATGTTAAGTTTAATGCCATCCTTGGTGTGGTGGTAAGTGTTTTTCCTCCATTAGTTCGTCTCCGGTATCCAAGGGTTATTACTGTCTGGAGTGTGCAATGACTTCTCGGACGTCGCGATATCATTACCCTCACTCAGCTTCCCTTTTGGCAGGTTTCCCGAGAAGTCGCCTCTTTTGTACGCACGATCAACAGTTCCTATTTTGGGCACGCCATATGTTGGTGCAATGCATGCACTAAGTAGTATGTGGGCTCAATCATCCGTCATTATTACATGCGATTTCAATTGCAGTTCCATTTTTCATGACGGCGGGACTGCAGGTGTTGCCCCACACGTGTGTTTTCCCATTGATTTATGGTCCTTTCTGACAAAGTTGACATCATTGGATGCCTACGGCTGTGGGAAAAGTCGTTGCAATAATATCTGTTACTACACTCACAGTGACGTAGTACTGCAGGACACGATTATCACGTTGGACATATCTCAAAGGATGTTACCATTTGATCCGGACATGATTTGGTTTTTGTGAGAGAGAACCGGCAATTTTTCTGAACTCACAATTGGTAATGAGGCTCCTCAATGCAAGTCGGGTAGTATTTTTAAAACTCACCATCCAATCACATACGATTCACCATGCGATCATTATGTGTCATGAAGATTTTCAGTGCAGAATAGTCTGTATCTTCTTGGATGTGCAGTGTGCCTCGACGTGTGCCTATTGGGGTGCAATATTATTTTGAGTCGCTTAGTGTCTGCTGCGTCCGAGTGCAGGAACATGGGGTAAGAACCATCACCATCTCGTCTGTGAGTTGCATCGCTATCTTCCGTAGTCCAAAAGCAGGTATCCACTCCTCTTCATTGTTTGCGAATATCCCAAGTGCGCTGGGATGTCGTCATAAACCGGCACAGGTCTGCAGTTCACTCCTGATGCCAATGTTATATCCAAATAAATCTGTGGTGATGATAAAAAAACGGCATGTTGAATAAGACAAATGGAATAATTTCACTCGGGTGAAGTGCATTTTTCCTCTTTAATGATGTCAAAAGAGGTTGAGAATTCAGAGCGACCTCTTGTACTGCAATTATTCTGTGTGTCTATGCAAGTCACAAAAGGAGACTGGTATTAAAGGTAATTTTGCAAGTGGTCAACTCACCATCATGAACCACCGAAGAGGAGTGGGGATAAATATCCCTTTTCAACTGAGAACTTGATGCTTTCCCACCTTCAAAATTACACACATTACATTTCCTATCAGAGGTGCCACATTTTTTTACGAGTTGTTAATATTTTAGAAGTATCAGTCGGCTCTAGAAATGTGCGCAAAATAAATACGCTGCAACTTATATATGGTGTATACATCACCATGTGATTTTTACTGAAAATCTAAGGCACTGCATGAACCGTACTTCTGAGATGATCGAAAGTTGTCAACATTGAATAAAAAGTGAGAGTTAAACAAGAGTAGTCAAGGGATAGTTGAGGGTGACCATATTGGGGTAATATGGAAGCTTCAGCATTTCTCATCTTGAAAAGGTGACGTTATGTGCATTACTTTAGCGAGTATTTCTACTCATTACTCATTCAAGTAGAATTCATTTTTTTTTCCCCTGCTTGAGGGCAAGTATCCAAACAGCTCAAGTACTGTATATTCCCTCTAGGTTGTAAACACAAAGGGTCTGGCTGTTTGTTTAATATAATTTTGTTACTCATTACATCAGGTACTTATTTTCTTCTCTGAAGCTTGAAGTTTTCAGAGATTAGTGTAAGCACAAGACTGGATACCAGTATCTAAGCATTCTGTCCTCCCAAGTGCAGATTTACTTTTTGAGAGATTTTTTTCCCCCCATCTTGATACATTGATAAGCTATCGCAATCTTACCTTCTCTTGGGGGTGAGCACCTGAGCATTGGTTGTACTATACTGATATCTAAGTGGTTCCCTGTCAATCTACTAGAAAGGAGAAACTTATATGCTGTTTTGAATGATGTGGGAATCAGCAAGCATGACTATCATCAAGTTACAACTCCTTATATAGCTCCAGCGTGGATGATGTTTCAAGACAGGCAAAGAAGGCAACATAGAAATGCCAAGACTGAGAGACTCTGTTCAGCCATGTGTAACCAATTCCGTGACATCTTGTCTCTCATGTACACATCTGTGTTGAAATGTCAGCACCAGGGGTTCCTCGAAACATGTTAGTTATGGGTCCTTCTTCCTTCATCATTTCTTTCTTTTTGTTTGTTTGTTTGCTGGTTTGTTTGTTTGTTTGTTGTTTTTTGTATTTTGAGAAAATTTGATAGAGGTTAGGGGTCAAAAGGTCATCTTCCAAAACTCCCTACTCATGCAATGATATAAGAACTCATGTAATTAATTGTAGATTTACTGCATTTAATTTTAGAACACTGCTGCATAACTGGGCGATAGTAAGAATTGAGGCTACTTTGATATTCTTGGAAAGACTGGAGGTCAAAGGTCAATGTCATTTCTAACCTTCCAATTACACATTTTGTGTAGTATTTCATTACAGTTTAACAAGCTTACTTAATAGATAATTATTGAATAATAATAATAATAATAATAATAATGACAATAATGATAATAATCACAAAAGGACATTTATATTACTCAGCTGCTATAAGAGGTATTATACTCTACTACGCATTACAAAGTAATAATCATAACACACATAATTCAAATCTAAAATGAGTCTGTAACCTGGTCTTAAACTCATTAACTGTAGCTGCTTGTCTTACAAACAGAGGAAGATTATCCCATAATTTTGGTGCAGCATACAAGAACTCCCTGTCACCAGTGGTAGCTTTTGATTTTGCTGATAATAAACGTATCAGATAAAAATGTGACAAAGTAATTCAGTGGCCAATGTTTTGAGCGTATTCTATTATGTCTAGGGTCAAAGGTCAAGCTAGATCTATAAAATTCCATGGTTGCGATAATACCTCAAATGACTATGCTTGAACTTTGATGTAATTTCTTTGTAGGGAATTCTCTATTAAGTTTATAAGAAAGTTTGTAGGAAGTGAAGGGTCAGAGGTCATGGTCAAATACAACAATTCATTTTTGTACAATAAATTGATGTACAATACTAGTAACACAAGAAGCAAATTTCACATAACTTCACCCTTTTGTTTGGTCAGATTTTGGGGCAAATACAGTTGAAGCCTGTCCGGCTTTACTCACAGTTCCCACGATCAAATTTAGAGACACCAGCTCCTTTTCCATTTTTTGATCAAAATTAGTGGTATTTTAATGCTTCAGACTGTGTATGTAGCTCAACTGCTATTATCTTTCTAAAGACCATTGAAGCAAATGAAGGCCGAATCCATGACTTCTTTACAGATATTTTTTTTTAAATCATTATTAATGAGGGTAACCAGATACCTACTTTCATTGGTTATTGTTATTACTTTTACTCATTTCCTTGTTCTCAAGGAAAACACTTAAGAAGGACTCTATTTTCAGACTGCATTGTATGACGTTGCATGGAGATAGAACGGCATGTACATGCTTCATATGGTAGTTCTAGAGTACATGTGTTGAATTTCATTAGCTGTCTTATACTTCTTTCTTGTCAACAGGGCATTGGTTTTGGTTTTTTTTTTTTCTTAACACATGATACTGTGCTTGATAGTAGAACTACCGCTCTTTCAGTAATCGGCATTCTCTGTGTGGTTGTTTTCATTCGTTAGTAATAGCCTCATTTGTCAGTATAAGTCTCATTCACAGTGTCAGTATAAGTCTCATTCACAGTGACTTGTCACATGGGTCTGTGTTAGATTACGGAATGTATGCAAACATTGACAATGCTAACACTTCACTGGACGGAGACATTGTTTCATGTGACGGGGGAAAAAAAAAGAAGAAGAAAAAAAAATGCTCGTTGGCTGCTCCTAACGTCGTTGTTGCCATGGGAAGGTCATTAGCCACTTCCTTTTGATGACAGCTCGGGCAACGGGGCTGGAATTTCCGGGCACTCTTGATGCTCTGTTGCGGAGGGCCGAGGCAGCTCACCTGTGTGACAAGATGGTGGTCATAAGGAAGTCTAATATCGGGTTACTCCATGTTTTCATTCCCATCTACCATGAGCGGAGGAGACTTGCGTGCGTGATGGGGTACTGATCTGATTCTCACTGCACCCCAGAAACTAGGAGCCATGGTGCAAGGCAATGGGAGTCTCACCCTTCCTGCTGTACGGCAGCCGACCATGTTCTTCCATTTGCCCAGAAAGACGTGTAAAATGTAATCCCGTTTCTTCTGTAATTCTCGGAGAGCCTTCAATGCCTCCAAACACGATTCTTTTTGCAGGTCGACAGAGAATGGACCGGTTGGTAATCCACCTGTGCGAAAGCTGTCAAGCGGTACATGTATCCCCTTTCCATGGTCAGTCGTTGTACACTTGTACATATGCCATCAAACAGTGAAAATATCGATTTGGCGCGAGGTGTGAATAGAGCATGCGCTGATTTGCTCACAAACTCTTTTGATATTACACAGAAGAAGCTCCTGAGTGAGAGCAGCAAACGCAAAAATCTACTGAGCTCAGGCCTGATTGCTGTGCACACCTTCATACAAGTTTTGTAGCAAAACAAGCGCGACATACATTGAACAAAAGCCAAATGTTATTTTACAGTTTTTCATACAGAAGGGAAACAGATATTAATGCAAGAAACTCTGGTCTTTCTATCAAAACCATTTTTCTGGGCAGCATTTATAACACCAATAAGCATGGATTTAGGCTACGAATGCAGACACTCTTGTCTACATTATGGGAACCTGGTATACCAGGTCTACGTGATTCTCCCTCTCTTTGGTCAGTGGGAATGAGAGAAACAGCTTCTTTCCCCTCTCTATACGTAGTACATATACGTATACAATGGATGTGTTTATGTGTATATATTTATACACACACGTATTTCAGAGATCAAAGTGTTCCGTAGATTTTAATTCTAAAAGATACAATCTTGTGGTATTAATCATATGGTGTGAAGCCTTTTTTTTTTTTTTTTTTTTTTTTAACTTTGCATAGAACTGTACTGACTCTTATCGATATTTCAAAGTTCTGTCCTGAATAAGCAGCCTGCTTTGGTCAAATCATTTTACGCTCCCCAGTGATCGCTCAGAAAGGCATACCATTATAGCTTATAGATGTCCTCTATATAGTGATGTAATGAGGAATTTGCCCCCCCCCCCCCAAAAAAAAAAAAAAAAAAAAAAAGGAGAAATTTAATAAAAAATAGTGAACGCAATGTCGCATACAATTTCTAGTCATTTAAAATGCCATTCATTAGCTCAAAGAACTGTAGGAATCGGGGATTCTTTTCAAGTTTGGTATTAAACTCTGAGTTTGTTCATGCATATGCTTGTTTGTTTTCAATATCCATGCAGGATTGTATGCTATTTATATTGACATGTCACCTCAATTGTGCTGCATGTGGTATTATGGAATTTTTTCACTCTATGCATATATTGACCTAAAAATGTGCTTACACCAACCAGCAAAGCAAAAAGAAAACAATCTTTCTTTCAACAATTCAATCATAAATTACATTGGGGGAAAAAAAATATCTGTGTCTAGTTGCTCATTGGTGTTATTTCAAGCTCTTAAGGACACTAGTGTCCTTTTCCGGCACTAGACGTAACCTGTCGCTTCAAATTACAGCTTAGATTGCCTGTGGGCAGTGTGCAAACATTGTCCACAACTAATTATGTCTTTGTGATCCATTAGTAAAGTGTAAATGTAATATGAAGACTGGACCATCTTTTCCAATTCCTCTCCCACGGAAACTCAATAGTGTGGAGTGTGCTGGGCAGTACAAAGTTCACAAGTCTTTGTGTTGTTCGAGCAATTTGTCCCGTAATTTATCATATTCTTGGTTCATCCTTTGTGTGCGGTCATCCCACCCTCGTCCTCCTCCAAGTCGTGAGACGTCCGGCACGGTCTCCCCTTTGTCGGTGTGTCTTTAGCCCGTTCTGTGCCGGAGACTTTGTACAGGGTGTACAATGCTGTGGGGTTATCTGTCCCAATTGGCGCTCAAAGTGCACAAAGGGTTAATACCCGATGACTGCACCTTGGGGAGAATCACCAATTTTTTGAACTCTGCAGCCAGTGTTTCAGTGGATGAAATGACAGTCAGTCAAACAGCCTTTGCCCTTGGTCGTATGTCAGGAAATCATTCAGTTTGGAATTTATTGCAATTTATAGTGTCATGTCGCAGATACGCTATAAAAAGAATTTAGGCACAGTTTTTCAGAAAGGTACTGTGTGTTTTCAAGCTTTGCGTTCTCACAAGTGGATTGAAAGAACCTCAAAACTGCAGTGCTATTGCCCTCTCTGCCCTGATACTCATGCAGACATGTACAACCTCTTTACATGATGGAAACCAGTGTAAAGAATGAAAAGGAACTGCTCTAAGAAGTCCCAGATTGTAATGATTCCACAATAAAACATGTAGTCTGAGCAAGTGATACCTGCCTTTCTCTGCCCCTCCTTTTGCTGTGCGAAAAGACTTCTACTGCACTTTATATCTCTTGGGAAATTACAATATGCTGTACAATTAAGAAACAAAAAATGACATAACTATAAAGAAAAATGAACTAAACAATTTTCAAAGTGAGAACAAAATTAATTCAATTCAATTCATTTCAATTCATTTCATTTCATTTCAATTCAATTCAATTCAATGCAATTCAATTCAATTCAGTTCAGTTTTTATTTTTCCATCCAGCAAGGAGTGAAACAAAATATGATACAATATAAAGCATGCGTAAACCATTCTCATTGTTTAATTTAAATCAATGAAAGAAGAATTATGACACTTGTGAACACTAAGTATAAAGAAGTAAACCTGAATTAGGTAGATAATTGATAGATAATGATTTACAAATCAATTAAATTGGTTAACAAAGCTTAGATTGCAATAAATTGAATAAAAATAATGTTTTTAAATGACATGTGAAAGCTCATTTGACCAGATAGAATTTAAAGTTTTGCAACCGATAGACAAATTGCCCCAGAATGATGTAAATAATTAATCAAATAAAATTTTATTAATTGTATGAAATTCTAATTATCATTTAGTGGTTGCAAGATCTGGGTGACTTTATTTTTATTTATTTATTTTATTTTTTTTTTTTTTTTTGGGGGGGGAGGGTGGTGGTCATGGTTACTACCAGCCTCTTGAGATGATTGGCTGTCCATGCCTCACTGTTGCCAACAAAATATCTCTCTGTTCCCCCCATTGCTCCGCTATGCTCCTTTTCAAAATCTTTTGTTGTTTTAGATAATGATAATGATAATGAATAACATCTATATAGCGCTTAATACTGATGTTTCTAAGTGCATCAATCTGGAAAAAAAAAAAGTATGATATGAAAGTAAAATACAGCAGTAAAGATGCCAGCTCCTTTAAATCATTTCTTCATGCTTTTAACCCTTTCTTACTCTGCATGGATACCTGTTTAGCCTCATAATTTCTCTATTGTTTCAGCAAATGGAGGAGTCCTTCCTTTAATTTTTGTTTTTCTTCTTCAGTAGTTGACTTGTATTCTGCAAGTTGATTTGTTCCAGTATGAATATCCCGACTGAAAATCGACACCCTTGAAGGAAGAAGTATTTGCATGGTTCCTCCTTTGCAAGATCTTTTTTTCTTTTCATATGCTTTGACTGTACTTTTTTTTTTGGATAGCATCTCTTTATTTGTATTCTTGTATTCTTTGTAGAGATATTTAGATTATTCTTTTAGTCCATTCCACATGCTGAATACTACAGGACTTTGCAATCAAGGAAGGCAATTTCATGTGATGGTGATCAGACCTCCAGTCTAGCAACATGGATGAAGGAACCTCACTTCACTCCAGTTCAATCAGATGTGCTGCCTCACAGCAAAAACTACACCCTGAACGTCTGTTGCACAAGCAGTGTGGTCACTGCTGCCAGATGACGATCCAGCAGTCACGACTTCGTTACGAGCCGGGAGAACTAGATGAATTCTCAGGAATGGCCTCGTTTGGCTGGTTCTGACTATTCTGTGATATTGACAATTTTTCAACAAGCTTAGTACGGACTTCAACCTTTTTCTCCAAATGACACAATTTCTCCTCTGTTGTTTCCACGTTTAACAAGCCCCTCTTGACTGTGATGTTGCACAGCAACACAAGAATTCCAGCAAGGCACATCCTGCACAGCAAACATGCCTTGATAGTCACATTTGTATGAATTATGCAATTGGCATAATTTATGCACGCCATATTGGTGGGCTCGTCATCCACACTACAGATATGACTGTACTCCATGTATGCAGTCATTACATTGATATAGATGATTTGACTTGTAATAGCATTTTATTCTATGATTTTTTTTTTTTTCAATCATCTTCACAAGCAGTTTTTATGCCTCTACCACAGAGTGTCGCTGGAGGCATTATGTTGTTCGGGTTGTCCGTCAATCCATCCGTCTGTGATTGATTTTATGAACAGCGTGACTTAGGTATCCAAATGAAGCATCGCATATATATGTATGAGTGGATGAAGCTGTACCTGATGCGAATTCTCTAGGGAAAGTTTTAGGCCATGGGGTCAAAGGTCAGAGGGTAAAGGACAAGTAAAATGCTTCCTCCTTATCTTGGAAATGGCTCAAAATATCTTCATAAAATGCAGCACATATGCACAATACTACCTGATAATGATTCTCTTGGGAATTTTTGGGTCATGGGTCAAAGGTTAAGGGTCAATGGTTAGGTTATAATGTAACAATTCTACTAATTAATGGTGAAATTACACTATTTTTTCCCCACCTTGAAGATGACTTAAGGCATACACTTGATTAAACTTATAAAGTAGGCATATACATGCATTATTGTGCAATTATTCTGTTGGGAAAGATTTGGGCCGTGGGGTCAAAAGTCAAGTGAAAAATGTTGAAATGTCAAAGTTTTTCCAATGTGTTGGAAAATGCTCAGAGTATTGCTGTGATAATTGGATATTACCAGCTTGTGATTATGTTAAAAAAGTAGTGAGCCATGGGGCCAAATGGCAAGGATCAATGATGAAATGAAAAGGCCCAAATTTCCAAATACTTGCTTTTTTGTAAATAATTTAGCCATATCCATATTTAACTTTAGTTCAAGGAATATAAAAACAACACATTTGTGGTTGTGCCAAACTTTCAAATGCATCATTTAAACGTTTTTGTCAATCATGCGAAGCTGTCATCTTGCATTGTCAGGATGTGTGGCAGACCTATAGGGAGAAGCATGCAATATGGAGGAGGCACGCTAATCACCATAGCGACATTTCTAGTCCGACATCGTACGATGGCCTTGTTATTGCATCACTTTTCAGTCTGCTGAGACATCCATTTTAATCCATCAGGTAGTTTCAGTTTTTTATCTCTGGCTGTGAATGCATGGACCGGGTGTTGTGGTGCAGTAGCAGCTGCGGATGTTTGGCCCTCAGAACAGCATGCCCTCCGTCAGCACTGAGCTCCGCAGTGTTTGGCTCACACTATTGTATGGTTAGGTAGGTCTGAATGAACATGCTGGTTGAGGAGATCTGGAAAGATGTGAATGGAAACCGTTACCGCAGAAACTCACATGAAGGGGGACTTTCGATGTCTGTATACTGTGTATGAAATGATTCCCCACTCCAAGACCGTAGTCTCACGTGGATCTCCTTGAAAACTCGGTGGTCAGTCGGTTCATTCTCATTCAGCAGAGATGGGCCTCGGTATCTCAAGTAGCCATTCTCATTCACAGTGTCATCTAGAGCCAAGGTGTTAGTCATAGTTGGCAAGCAGATGGACTGGTCGGCCCGTTTGGGGTGCGTGGGCTGGAGGCGTTGCTTTTTTTAAAGTTGGCTAGCTCGCATTTTATCAATGGACAATATGCGGATGATTGACGCCTTTGTGTTCTCATGTTCTCTCTAGATTGTCCATTGATATATGTGAGTCATCTTGGACAAGTGGGATCCAAAGCTTGAATTACCTGGTATTATGACTGGCATTACACCAGTGTGCTTTGTTTTCTTCTTGTCTTTCTTTGATTTTTATCAGGTTTCTTAAAAGAAGTCAAATTATACATAATCATATAAAAACCTAGTACATGTATCTTACACAGGCTCATAATTAATCAGTACAGTAAGTAAGGTACAGTACGCACCCATTTACACCTTTCTTTGATGAGATAAAGAATCATAATTCACCCATAATTTGTTCTTTTACTGACATTAAATACATAACCGAAATGAGTAATTTGCCATATCTGCACTGTATAACAAATGATTTGAGTGATAATCTAATCCAATGCAACCCTGCTTTCCTTTTCCTCCTTTAAATTCCCTACATCTTAAGTATCCCTCCTAGTATTGTCAATTCCCCCCCCCCCCCCATAGACACATACATACATGCTTCCATTTAGCACAAAGGTCCACCCTCACATGCACTCTCTATATTCAGTGATTTATTCAGTTCCATTCAAAATGCCTGGGACAGTAATTCAAGCTGCTATTACTGTACAAAGTAACAAAAATGCATAATTTGGTCTCAATAGGCAATAGCATTTCCGTTCCTGTGTACTACTATAAAACCAGAAATATTTGCAGCATAAAATTTTCACGAATGGGAGCCAACAGTCCTTCTTGTGGCATGATATTTTCATGAATTACAACTGGCATATAATGAATTCAGTGTAGACAAGAACTTTTACATGCATTTTGATTTTGCAAATCTTAGCTCGCAATATTTGCAAAAGTTTTTGGTTTTACAGTATCTTTGCAAAGCAGGAGTAGAAATTTAAGATTCCTAATTGAAAGACATAATATTTCATTTGTTTAATAGATAACCAAATGAAATGAAAATAATACAAACACACACACACACACCGTAATCAATAAGTATGACAGAAAATTGCAGCAAACCATGGATATAATAGATCAGATGTAAGTTTTCCCCAATGTGAAATAATTGCGTGAATCATGCTCCTGCAAGTAACTTGTGCACACCACCCAAAATTGTCCGAAAGCAGTCTAGAGGAGCAAAGCAAATTACTGAGAGTTCAGCTCCCAACCACAGAAGGAAATGGAAAGATGGACTGATTCGGGGGTGGTTTTCCGTCCAATGCTGCCTCTTCGTGGTAGGATATGTCCAATTTATCTCACAGGACTGCCACTCGGGGGAACTCCGTGCTTCTTTTTTTTTTCTTTTATCTTTTTTAAGCTGAGAGTAGTAATACCACACAGCTGTGGACTGCAACCATGACACCTAGGTATTGTCAATCTGTTTGTTTCCATGGTGATGTCTCTTCCTCATCTGTGATGCTGAGATGAATAGTGCTCCTCCTCCCCACCCCCCCCCCCCCACCACCACCACCACCACCACACCTTGTGGTGCTTCTCAAAGCAAGTGGGATGCAGCTAACAAGTAATTCCATTTCTCCCGCTCTCATATTTTTTTAGGTTTTAGCGATGTTATTTCAAATTCTGTATAGCTCAGGAGACAAAGGCAGTATTAACTATCCAATAATGAATAGTTGATCTTTCGAGGGTTGCAATTCATATTGCCCCTGTGATGTACTCGAACATGTACACTGTAGTTGTAAACAATAGCAATCCAATAATCCCCCCATAAAATAAGGGGGGAGGAGATTTGGCTTCAGTCTAAATAAGACAAACCAGCTTGGGGCAAATCATTGGACAGACTATTAAAATCATTGGACAGACTAATGTGAAAGCCATTGTATGAAATGATAAATCTCCATCCATCCAATGACAGTTGAGTGAGGACCGGATGTTGTGATGTTAAGTTTCAGTCATTATGTCTCTGCTTTGCGCAGTATCGTTCCACACACCAGTGGAGGTACAATTTTGGAACTCATGCCCAATGCTTTGTGGATTTGACATCATCAGCAAGTGTCATATAAAGATTGTATGGTGTTTGCCTGCTATTGTCTGTACATGTGAGGATAATAGTTACTGAGCACATACATGACAGTGATGACAAATTGATGTCAGTGTCATTGATGACAATGTGTAATGATGATAATGTCACCTGAGACCACCGACAAGTGTATCTGTGATGATTTTAAAGGGTAATGAAACCAAAATGTAAATGTGGATTTTGTGAATGCAAAAATATTGGTAAAATGCATCAGTCAAAGTTTTAGGAAACTTGGACAATCTATTCAAAAGATCTGAATTTTTAAGCTTTTGGTACAGCCATGGCTTGATGAGAAGACTTCTGCGGTTTGGGACATCACATAATGAAAAATGATGTAAAGAAAGTACAAGGAACATATTATCGTTTTTTTTTTTCAAACATAATGAAAAAGCATTTGACTTGCCTCTTTCAGAAAGCAGGGGGAATGATATTTCCTGTGATATATATACATCAGTGGTTAGCAAGTTAATGGAATGTGCAGTTTTCATCAAAAAGGAGACTTTGTTGATTTATTTTTTTTTATATGTTTTCTTTGTAAATTATCATTCTTCATAAATGTGATATCACAAACTGTAGTTTTCACCAAAAAGGAGACTTTGTTGATTTATTTTTTTTTTACATGTTTTCTTTGTAGATTATCATTCTTCATAAATGTGATATCACAAACTGTAGTAGTCTTGTCATCCAGCAACGGCTGCAGCGAAACTTAATAGATTCATAACTTTTATATGTGTGTATCAGTGGAAAAATGAGCAAAGAAAATGGAATTCCATCGGGATAGTGGAAAAATGAGCAAAGAAAATGGGGTTCCATCGGCATCGGAATCCCATTTTCCTTGCTCATTTTTCCACTTATAGATTATATTCATTTCTGGTCAGTTTTCTTCTGTTTGCATTTTTATGCCTCCGCCACGAAGTGTCGCTGGAGGCATTATGTTTTCGGGTTGTCCGTCCGTCAGTTTGTCCTTCTGTCCGTAATCAATTTTGTGGACAGCGTATCTAAAAAACTGTTGGGAGGTATCCTATTGAAACTTGGCATGTATATAAGATGTATGAGGGAGCGAAGTTGCGCCTATCAACTTTTGGGCGCACATGCTCAAGGTCAAATGCTCAAAATTTCACTATTTCTCCTATATCTATGCAATGCCTTTAGATATTTTCTTGAAACTTGGTATATACATGAACTACCAAATAAAGATTCCCCAGAGAGAGCTTTGGTTCATGAGGTCAAAGGTCAAGGGTCAAAGGTCAAGTAAAAATGTTAAAATTTCACTTTTTTCTCCATATCTCACAAATATTTTAAGGTATCTTCATGGAACTTAGTATCATATGCATGAACTGACTGGCAGTGATCATGCAGGGAATTTTAGGGGTCATGGGTCAAAGTTCAGGGGTCAAAGGTCAAGGTCAACTCATCAAAATGTCATTATTTTTCTCTTATCTATGCAATGCCTGCAGGATTTTTTCTTGAAACTTAGTGCATGCATGTATTACTCAATACAGATTCTTTTGGAAGTTTCTTGCCAAAAGGTCACAGGTCAAAGGGTCAACGGTCAAGTGAAAGTGCTAAATTTCACTTCTTCTGTAAACTTACAAAAGGGTAAAAAGTTGGGTACAAATCCTCAAATCCCCAAATACCTGCACTCTTAGACAGTATGGAGAATAGCCAATCATCCAAATAAACCTGCATAGTCGTAGTTCAAGGAAAGTGAACACTCAATGCATTTGTGACAAACCTGTCATTGTAATATTTTGCAAGTTATGTGAAACTGTCATCACACATTGTCAAGACATTGTGCAATAGACCTATTCGGAGAACCATGCATTATGGCGGAGGCATACCAGTCACCATAGCGACATTTCTAGTTAATATGTGTTGTCTGATTTTCCTCACACTTCACCAAGGTGTTCTACTAATATTGCTGCATTCACTCAATCTATTGTATATTTAGGTTTTATATCCCTTTTTTTTTTAATAAGATTATCATCACAGATGATCTTGAGTTACAGTGATGCATTGATCCCAATGCATTTATGACAGTTGCGGAGTTCCACTTACAGTAGGCTTCCGCAAGATTAAGGAGTTGGTCATTGGAATCAGTGAGCCATCGAACTTTCCATGCACAGAAGGATCTGGCAGGCAAACGATCTCCAGTGGTTAAAGTACAAACAAACGAGATGCTTCCAATAAAGTAAACATCTCAATAACAACAACAACAACAACAACTATGCTGTCCCGCAACAAGCTTGTTTTGTGTGGAAATACAGTCGTGACCACAAGGTTTGAAATTCGATCTGAACCGCAAGAAGGTACTTATACTTGTTGGGAGAGTAATTCTGGTCAGGCTCGCAAAGATTGCGAAGTCATTCTGTGGAGGGCTGCCGCCGACGTCAATGTACTTTCTGTAGCTGTTATTGCCAGTATCTATGTTCCCTCATTATGCAAGATCAATTCCAGTCTATTAATATACATTATTACATTTGTCACATGCTGGTCATGAACTGTATGATGTGTAATGTTATAAAATCTCAATTATCCTTTAATACTGAAAGGCCTTCCTGAAATAAGGAAGCCAACCAACCAACCAACCAATGTCAGTGCCATAGTGTTTTCACTCCAACTGATCCTCTTCTGGTGGCAGACTTAGCAATGATATTGGGCGTGGGTCGGGGCAGCCGTAGATACACAAGTTCATCCTTGATTTTTATTGGTCATAGCATTTGCTACATGTGATGTGGAAGGTGAACTGCTGTGGTTTGATATTGATAGTGATGTAGACCTAATAATAGTTTTGTTGCTGGCTTGAAGATGAAGTAATTTCTAGGAATTCTCCCTCTTAAAGAATAAAATAACAACAAACAAAAGGAATTCAAACTGCTCAACACTTATTTGAAGGTAAATGTACGAAGGAAAACTTTTCTTTAAACCTTTCAGCAGGATATTGAGAATCACAAAGTCCTCCCTTGTTTAATTTGATATTGACTGTAAAGCTCTATTATTGTTGCATTGCTTGTTTGATTGTTTTTTTCCATTGTTAGTCACAGATATGGTTTATCTTTTTGGGCCTTCCTGTGGAGTGGTGATGCTGTTTGCAATGGTTTACCATAAGTGATAAAGCGCCCTGTTGCCTGAAAATAGGCACTAACTCATTGCCTGCCAAGGTTTCTGTAATCGGTCTCTCCTCCTCCAACCACGTTGAAGCTGCTTTCTCCTGGAAACACAAAGACTGCTGGTACCAAGGTGGTACAGTTTCTACAACTGCCCCGCCACTTTTAGTGAAATAAATTTCAGAGATTTAGGGTACGGAGAAATTAAAAAGGAGATATCACAGAGATATTTGTAGAATGACACCTGTGTATTGGATAGCAAGCTAACTGGGATTGCTGATGACATTCATCTGGTCGGTATCCTCTCATTTTGGTATTATTTCAGTTCAGTTCAGTTCAGTTTTTATTTCTGCATTTCAAAATCAATACAAATCAACAAAATACTTACATAGTCATTTACAGAGCTAATATTCGTAACGTTTGGATCATACATACATTTTTTTTTAAGAATAAATATTATATATATAAAAGGAAGCAATAGGAAATGATAAAAATGAAATGCAGGGGACCATCATCATAAGCTAAGCTTGACGAGGAAGATGCCCCAGGTAAAGAGATACATAAAGAAAATCTTGCCACTCACTGAGTGGGAAGTAATTGTGCAAAGGGCGTGTGGTGCAGTGCGGTGTGCATTGTGCTGGGGTGAATCTTGCTTTGTACGTCGAGTGTTATTTTGTGTATCAGTGTGACGAGGTGAATGTTACTTCAGTTATGGCCGTGAACTCATTGTTTAGGGTGTTTGTTGACCAGGTGGTATGAATATTTATGTATCAGAAGTATACTGGATTATGAGGGTGTTTTTTAGTTCTCGTTTGAAAATGTTCAACGACGTACATTGTTTTAAATTAGGGGGTAAAGAATTCCAAATATCTGGTCCATTATGTTTTAATGATTTTTGAGCTTAAAATGATTCTGGGGTTTTCGAGATGGTAATCGGACGACTGACGTGTTGGATATGAATGAACGGTGGAATTTGGAGTGAAGAAGCCATCAAAAATTTTGGGAAGACAATTAAATGTATATTTATACATAAAAACAGCAGTTTGAAAGGTGTGAAAATCCTCAATTTTCAATGTTTTTAGTTGACGAAATAGGGGATTGGATGGGGATAAGTATCCGGAATTGGTAATTAAAAGCACGTTTTTGGAGAGTAAGAATTGGATTAATTTTAGTTGAGCCACAGTTTCTCCAAACGATATTGCAGTATGTGATATGTGGTAAGATCAATGCATTATATAAAATAGTCAGGAAATTTTGAGAAATGAAGTTTTTTTTTATAGAAGTGAAATGTGGGATGTCAAAAGTTAATCCAAGGGACAAGAACATCAGGGTTGTAGGAGGGGCTTTACCCACTGAAATATGCAGTGGAGTTTCCCTCAAGAGTTGCGCAATATATAAGTTTTAGGTATGTAATATCGTATCGCACCTTGGGTTTTTTTTTTTGTTTTTTTTTGTTTTGTTTTGTTTTTTTTTGTTTTTTTTTGGGGGGGGGGGTCTTTTTATAATTAATCAATAATTGAATCAAATAGTTCAATCAACATTTTACAAGTTAACGTGGCTCCTTGCCTGACGTGTTATGCTTTTACAGCTCTGTCAGCTACACTGTATGTTCTTTTTGTGACCCACCCTCAACAAACTACTTGTATGCAGACAAATGAAACATGTTTACTTATCATGACGGCATTAATATGACTGCTGCCCAATGCTCTCTTTCACCCCAATTCATAGAAGCGTGCATTCCTTACCATGGAAATGGTATTTTGACTCACCTGTAAGTCACCTCTATCCATTACTGTAGTGTCTGCTTCCATCAGAAGTTTTTGCAAGTCTAGAAAACATTCCATAGCCATAGCTCTTAGTGAAATTTCCTTCTCTCAGGTCTTTGTAAGATGTGCATAATGCATATTGTATGGAGTACAGGGTACTGTCAGTTCGTTTTAAAATGTGATGATAACAATTACGAAAAAAAAAACAACAACCTGTAATCATATTTCTGTCATACTTCTCAGAGATGTGTGTGATACAGTGTAGAGCAAATTAAAAACTGTGGCCAACATGAATTGATCCCGAGTCTTTCTTGTTTGGTTGTCAAGCATGTCAAGTGATGCGTTGGCTTGTAACTTGCAGAAAGTCTCATTCTGAAATTTCCTCTTTGGATTAAAATGAGAAATAATTGTATCTGTGACTTGTAAAGCTTTTTTTTTTTTAAACTCACTTGATTTGTGTGGATCCTCTAAATTATGTATGGACAATGAAAGAAAAGCAGAAGAAAATGGGAAATGTGTGAGTGTTCACATGTGTGTCTGTGTTTAATTTTCCGTGTGTGTTTGAAGCTGTCTTTCAAGAGCTCCCATAGACAGTGAAAGAAATGAGAACATTCTGATATTTCAACCATATAGCGATTTGATCTTCCCATTGTTCTGCACTCGTGTAGTATTGAGTCCTATTATTAAATATCACCATCAGAAGAGAGAAGGAGAAAGCCGTACCTTTGCGAAGCAGTGGAAGAAGTTCGGGAAGGGGCTCTGGAGCCTTAACCCCCCCCCCCCCCCCCACACACACACACACACACATGCACGCATGCACACACACACACACGCACGCATACACACATCAATTGAACGTCAATCTAAAGAGAAAGTAAAATTTGTACAAATTACAACCGTGAAAATTTGACCATTTCTATGGATATAAGGGGAATACTGAAATCATGAAGTTTCCCTAATTTTTACAAAAACTGTCTCGAATAGTCATTTTGAATATGCGAAAAGCTGATGATATTGATGGCATTTTCTCACAGCTTTTTGTAATATTTTTTTACATAAAATCTTTAAATTTCCAGCTTTTTTTGTGCAATTACAGTTCCAAAGTCTCAAACCCTAATATAGCTAACCAATCAGTATACTTAAATTAGTCAGCCAAAAGAAACATCATGTTTTACACCTTAATAGCAGAATTGAATATTTGTCATAATGTGTGTATATATATATATATATATATATATATATATATATATATATATATATATAATATACACACACACTTGGTGATTCTATCCTTCTATGGAGAGTGCTCGATATCCTCAAAGGAAGAGCTTTAGACAGAAGTATTGGAACAAGTTCACGCGGTTGACTGCAGGTTCATCCGTATTTATTGCAACTCTGAGTTTCATGCAACATCCATTAGGCGCAATCATCAATATTGCCTGATGATTGCCTGATCAATATTGCCTGATGATATATATATGTATATATATATATATATATATATATATATATATATATATATATATATATATATATATATATATATATATATATATTATGCATGATGAATGGAAAGTATGATGTGATTGAATCATGAGCTCACTCCATTGCAGGTTCATACTGTATCTAAAACTCAGAAATTTCAAAAATCTTGCAAATACTCGCGAGTTCGTAAATTTTCATAACTTTCTTACTTTTAATCTTGTAAAATTTCACGCTTTCTTCACAGACTAACTAAAATATGTAACTGTTAACCCCTCTTCCACTTTCGTTCTCCTCCCCCTCCCCTTCCACCCCACCCCATTCCATCCCCTCCCACTTCCATCTCCCATTCTCTCTCACCCGGTCTGTGGCGGCATTCTGCTCAAGTGTTCTGCTCAACAATTGTTTTCAAGAAGGTTGGCAAACGACTCTTGTTTTTGTGTGTGTGTTTGTAAAAAGACGCTTTTATTCTTCTGAAATGATTCTACAGTCATACAATCAGCGTATCTCAATCGTCTCCAGTCCTTTTTTTTTGACACAAACCACATCATGGACTTTCGCTGACTGCTCGACTTTTCGTGGCATTCATAGTAAAGTCCAATAATTCTCGCATCTCTCACGCAAAGAAAAAAGCACAAACATTTCAACTGAAACAATAACAACATCAAGACATTATTAAAACTGAATGATAATGCAGTAACAGTGGTGTCGCACAATTATTTTTTTTTTCTTCTGCCCAACTGTTCTAAAGAGTGCTCGAGTTGCGGGAGCCTGCCCGCTGTGCAGAGTGAATAATCTAGAAAGTGCTGGTAAAAATCTGCCAAAGAAATACGGCGCTTGCCTAAGAGTTATTTACATGTCTATGGATGGAAACACAAGAATCGGACATCGGAAAAACGGCACGTACAGGCTTCATTCTTTTCCTTTCTTGTAGAGGAACATTTTCGTATGGCGAATGCTATTGAAACTTGACATTTATGACATCAGTTGCTGAGACATATTACTTCCCTCACTATACATTGCAATGCTGTAATCATGCGATTCCTTGCTCTCTCTTTTATTTTTTCCGTTGGCTGCCGCCCCCGTGCGTGGAAATATTACCAGTATGCCTCACCATATATATTTTGCTCCTTCTGATACAAATCCTTAACTCTATTATGTCAACGTAATTCCTCTCTGAATGAATCACATAAACATAAACATAAACATGAACACACACACACACACACACTCACACACACACACACACACACACACACACATATACAGACACACACATTCATAAAGGTGAAAAGCAAGCTAGCAAATACTCGAGAGTTGACGTACATTGCACCTATATACTGGTTTGATGGCCTACACACATACCCTAGAAGTCACCCACTGCACCCCCACTAGTGCCTCGTGGGGTCCTGTCCGTGGGTCTTTCAGAGCCCTCCTTCGTAGGGAATGGATTTCAGAGGATCGGTGACTGCATAATTATAATCATGTGGCGAGGTATTCCATCTGACATGATGGATCTCTCTTTCTCTCTCACTATTTTACTCTCCCATGTATGATGCTCAAAATTACAGTGCAGACTGCGTAAACTAATGTGACAAAAGTGACATGATTTGCGTCAAATAACGAAAATCAACAAATGCCCACTATCTCCCCACTTGAACACTGAATTATTAATGTAATTAAGAGAGGTAAATCTTCCTCCCGACCCTCCCCCCCCCCTTACCCCTTAGCGGTTGCTCCTTTCTTTTTTTGTTTGTCACTCGTTGTAATACAAGTCCTGTTTTTTCTCTCATGCTATACAGCACATGACATACATAGAGAGATAACCTCGAAAATTCGACACGGATACTCGGTAAGTTACTTCTTGTTTGGCAAGATCAACATTGAGATGCGTTTCAGTGGTCGTGTTTGTTGCTACACACATCAAACGAAGTGACAAAAGTGCTTGATGACTTCTTAAAGTATTTACATTTACGCAGTATCAAAATATACATTATGTACATTATGTACACGAAGAACCACTTTGATATACTGGAATTCATCGGCACAAACAACTTAATAAATTATTATGAATATACACGATATCGATGTCAATTCGAACATGATCCATCATTCCCCCGTTTCACCAGCGTTTATATGTAATACGTGCTTGCTCTGGGCTAGACATACAAAGATTATTGTATACCGGTAAACATAATCCATTATTGCCAAGTTTTTGCACGAGACTATCTCACGAAACTCAAATTGCCTAGGCGCGCCGAGTCCGTCCCGACTTATTTAAAAGTGTGTTGCTGTTTCTCTCTTCTTTTTTTTTTTTAATAGCCCAACCACGTCATGAATACATCAATAGATACATTACCAACGGAGGTGATGGAATGAATGAATAGTTACCATGGAAATGCGAAAGTTCAAGTATGTACATCGGCTATTATACAATTGTTTTTTTTTTTTAATGCTCTTTTTGGACATATTGGATGTGCAGTATACTTTGCTATCAACATCAGTTGGTGCAAACTGCTAGCACAACACATGCTGCTCCCCAGCAACTGAGATACATGTACTATACATTTACAATGTAAAGGCACATACTGCCCAAAGTGTGAGCCATGATACACACTAAATTCAACATTTCTCATGCGTGTGACATGAATTATTAACACATGCTGTCTCTTTAGGAGAGAAAATGCAAAAAAACAAAACAAAGAAGAAGAAGAAGAAAGAAATAAAGCTAAATCGATTTTTACACGACTGTCAATTTTCCGACTAGAGATTTGCGGAATTCAGGATAAAAATGACTTAACATGATTTCAAAGGCAAGAAAAAGGCCTACAACAAACTGCAATAATAAATTACAAAAACACTATGTGCACCATCAACATCCTTTGGTTTGTAATTTAAGAACCGATATAAAACATTTTGTACAAATCTAAAAAAAAAAAAAATAAAAAAAACATGTATACGCACTTTTTTTACTACACAGTTCTAATTGTCACTAATTGCTTTTGCAAGCAATGTATTTCATTTACTGCCTTTGAAAGCTTAATGAAGAGACATTGGTCATCAGACAGTAATAGTTAATAGAAAATCACGACAAAGCGATAAAAACTGATATTTTTAGAAATCATCATGCAGGGAAAGATTGCTTTTGCTTTCGTAACGAGATCGATATAATTGCCACATGAACAAAGAGATCGATATAATTGCCACATGAATAGCTGAAATAAACAAACATTATGGAAGTCTTTCCAAATTCCACAACTAATATTTCGGGGTTTTTTTTAATATCAACTTTTTAACGCTTTCAAAACCACTAATATGACATGTAAGATGTTTCTTTACTTCGACAAAACTCCAACTAAAAAGTCTAGTTAACCTGCATGGCGGTAGGTTGGGGAACGATCGGGCAGGACGCGGCGTACGGGCTCATGTCGCCCCATGGCCCAAGTCCAGTCGATGTGGGAGGTGCCATCGGCGACGTGCTGGTTGCGAACACGTCGCTGTGCATGTCGGGCCCGGAGAACTTCAACAGACCGCTGTGGCTGCTGTGCGGCAGAGTCCGCGCCTCGTCGTTAATGGTGCGAAGCTCCTCGCAGGCGCGCAGCGGGCGCACGACGAACGTGATGAAGCAGGCGCGAAGTGGAAAGCCCTCGTGCAGCTTCTGCGCGATGCTGAAATAAATCTCTGGCACCACGGGCGACGGGATAGTGCCCTCGTAGTATTGGCGAAGGCGCAGCCGGAAGCGCGTGAGATCGAATATCTTGGTCTCCACGTCGCGCTCCAGCTTCTCGGGACAGCTTGGGTCCTCCGACGTGCTCCAAAATAGGACGCTGCGGCAGTGGCGTTTGACGTAGATGGCCCCATCCCGGCAAACTAAAGAAACCCTTCAAGAAAGAGCAGAAAGTTGAAGACCACATCATCACAATACATTCGATAGCCAATAAAGTGTACATGGTAACTTAAACTTCTTTACCGTATTCAGAAATTTCAGAGCCTTGTGTGTTTCACACACTCACTAAATGTGATTGCGCACACGATACATCCGATTCTAGTGGGGGAAAAATCCCCCAAAACATCATTTTGAAAGGCTTCGTTTGGATGTATGCTTGGGTTGAATTTTCAATCACCTTGAGATCTCGATTTGCTTTTTTTTCTTCTAGAAAGATAATGCTATAAAACCCATTGCACACCACCAAAGGTGCTTAAACAGGAAGCACCATAAGATAATAATTTATGAATATCATGAAAATATTAAAATCTTGTTTCAAAAATAACGTCTACGAAAGAGTAAACCATACAAGGTCCGTACAAGGTACACCTGCAGGACCCTGTTGCATAAAGAAGATGCGAACACAGTGTTAAAAAGTCAGAAAATCAAGCACAAGTAAGGTAACAGCCGATCAGAACTGAGTATTTCAGAGACTTATGTTCTGATTTTTTTTTTTTTTTTTGTGCGACAATGGCATCCTTCGAATTGTTTATCATCTTCGGTCTTCTATTTAAAAAAAAAATTTAAAAAAAGTAAAAAGGAATGGAAGAAAGAGAGTAAAGATCGTTCTCTAGGAGAAAATGCGGATAGAGGACGAAATGAAACAAAGACGATGAAAAGAAACGAAGAAAACACTCAAAAGAGAGTCTCGCAGACTGCTTACCCCCTTTCGCAGCAGTCCAGAATCCTCGCGATGTACTCCCGCTGTTTTCCCTTCACCTCCGTCTCGGGGATCTTCTTAATGTCAGGCAGTTGGATCAGGTCCATGTTGCGAAGTTCCTCGCTATCGTTCGGCACGCGGAAGTACACCATGCAGCCAGCCTCGGCGCGGATGTGGTGAAAGCCTGCGTCGGTGGACTTGTAGTACAGACGGATGGTCATCTCGTGTTCTGAGAGATAGGGAGGAATATAATAGATTAATAGATTGATAGATTGGGAGGAATATTGGGAGGAAACCCACAGGAAATTGACAGCATGGTCAGCGGGAAGTGGACAGGGGAGGAAAAACGGACAGGCACTTCGAGCGATAAGGTTCCGCTTGTATGACGGAAAGCACAAATCTGCAAACACACACAAAAGAGCAGTATGCGTGCAGTGCGAGGAACTTACTGGCGATTTATCCATCCACCATCTATCTAGGACAAGAAAAGTTTTGTAATCATGATCAAAAGCTCAAAACTGCCCTAATACTACAATCTTGCGCTAGCTTTCGTTCATCTTGTATATCGTTGTCACTGGTTCCATTATGTTTGATAACAATTAGATTAAAAGGGACATTCAAACACTTGTCTCTCTCTCTCTCTCATTTTTTTTTTTTCTTAAATTGTGGTCTCCGAGATGCCATTGACATTGACGAAATATATTTTTTTTTTTTTCAGTAAACGATGGGTTAATAGCGAAAATGACTGGTATACTATACACCTACCATGCGGGAGGCAATGCGATTCTTCTTTGATGGACTGTCGTCTGCAGATCCCCGGCATAGCGTCCGAGGCGGTGCAGGCTACCAATCCCTCGTCCTCCCCGCTCAGCACGTTGGACGCCATGGTGATCGCGTTCATTGCGGAAGGAGGCGACGCGTGCTGCTCGTAGTCGCCGCGCGAGGAGAACGGTCGGAGTGGAACACCCCCAGTAGGCGGGCTGTTGTACGGGATGGTCATACCGGCGGAAGTGACGGAGGTGGGGTCATGGTAGTTCATCTGCGCAGGGTCGTTGTTATTGTTGACGTATTGGTGCATACCTGTCGAATAAATCAGGGTCAGGTTGGTAGCTTATGTCAATATTTCCTGTATGGTATATTATACTTTCATGAATCAGTTAAAACGATGATGATCGCCTGTACAGAAAACACTTAGCTACCATGGTAACACTAATGCTGACAGCTGATTGGCTGGAGCTCTATCTGATAGCTTAAATCTGCTTACCCAAAAACACACATAATGACTGTTTTTGTTTTCACAACGCGCGCGCGCACACACACACACTCACACACACACGTAAACACAAACGTAAGGCGCGGGTGTGCTTACCCCCAGCAGAGCCGATCTTCATGTGTTGTTGTTGCTGTAGCTGCACCGCCATGTTGTCCATGTTGGTGTAGTGGTGGGGTTCCTGGTGCTCGTTGGCGTTCCCGTTTCCCATCTCCTCCTGAATGACCTCCGTGATCTCGGTCAAGGCATCGACCGAGCTGCTCGACGATACCGAGTGGTGACGGGTAGAAATCGGATAGGGGTGGTGACGGGGCGAGAGCACGGGTTGGTGGTGGCTCTGGTAGTAGCTGTAACCTGTCACCACAGAAGTAGGGAGGAGTATATTCGCATGAAACGATGAACGCTATGTAGAACGCTTGGCCAATAAAACCATGTTCCCCGTACTACACAGGGAAAATATTAATAGAACTCTGGGCTTCAAATCTATGAACTGCATGATATAATGAAAGGAATAGCATTACACGCTGAATTTGAAACCCAGTTTAGTTCAATCAGAAGATAACAGACATTAATCACTTGAGAAAATATTGGTAGATAGGTGTGATGATCTTTTGATCTTTCGCCTGATTTTAAACTAGCTTGCCTGCCTGCAATCACGTATTGAACATTCTTTCCTGTTATTATGTGATCCACGTAGTGGAATACTGCTGTTACGTTTGTAGAAGTTAAATGCGTGGATCACAGTATAGGATCACCAGTTATCTTTAGAAGATGTGGACTAATGCTTTATAGATCCTGAATGACTTCAATCTCCAATGAGTATATCGCTTCCAAATGGTTGCTGCTATGTGCTGTCACGTTACAGGTACAATATTATATCGGTAATTGATTTCATGGATGGTCAATTCGCATTATTATTGATGAGATGATTATTGTTATCAATATCACTTTCTTAATTACTTTTGTCAATAATAATTATGTTCACAAGTATAGACCTATCCTTACTGCTATATTATGATGTGTTATACAGCTGCACTGTATTATATAAATACATAAATATACATACATATTAGCAGGCAAACTTACATACACACACATGCATATATACACACATACATAATACATACATACATACATATAGGCCTACATACATATTACTAACCTCGTGGACGAAACAGAAATTGGTACTAACCTGTATTAGACGCCGAAAAGCCGGAGTAGTGACCCATTCCTATGTCGCATATCTGTAATAAAACATGGTACAATGCAAGTGTTTAACGATTGCTGCCTGTATGCACCCACAAATGGCTCACAATAGAACTAATGCTTTCATAGATTTAACATAAGCAGTTGACTGCATGAATGCAACGAAATAAGATTAAAAAAAGATAGTCATGAATGCACGATTTAACATCCACACACCCGACTACAGCAGAAGAGAGAACTATATGTCGTAACGTGGAGAGCACGTTAACGGCCCTGCACGTCGCTGTCTCGTTTTCCATGAGTAATTTTGGTGAACCCGAAATGTCCGTAAGATTATACCCATGAGAACAAGGCGTTTTTCTTGCACCATTCTAAGCTGGCTCTGACAAAATTCCTCAAACCATTTCATCCTTTTTTGTTGTTGTTGTTGCGTAGATGTTCTTCATTGTCATGTGACCTCTAACCTTATCTCTTCCACTCCTGATCAATGACATTATTTGAGACTTGCCATCAATCTCTCTCTGTCTTTGCCTTGACATCATAATGATAATTCTATCTCCTCTACCAGCTCTTAGTCTATCCTACCTGTCATGTCTTTCTCCGGCATTCGTAAATCTTGTTTGTCATAATATTGTTATGCTCCTTTATTTGTTCTAATGTCTCTTTTTAACGTCATTTGTGTATCCTCCATTCATTATCCGTACTCGTAATAAGTACCAATCATTTTCTTTGCCTGATTCGTTCTTATATCGATCACTCGTCCTGCTCTCGGCTGATCACGTGATTGTGATTTCAAAATAAGAGGGCCACCCTGAATTTCTCGTATCGGCTGAATGATAAGCATTGCTGTTGTACATGAAAATCTTAACGTGATATACTGGCGGGGTTATATTCAATCGATATCTATATAAGCCTTAAAAAAAAACATTCTCAAATCAGACTGAAAGCATGCTGTTAAGTGGGGGTTCTCTTGAGCGAGGCATGTTTGCTACTTGGCTTTCGTGATGTGAAATGATGTGATTGCAGCCAAGCACGAAAGCACTCACATTTCATAGAGATGCAGGGAGAAAGAGCAAGAATGGGGGGGGGGGGGGGGGGAGAGAAGGGGGAAGGGAGAAAGGGGGAAAGCTGTATTATCTCAATGGACCGACACACACACACACAAACACACACACACACACAAACCTGTAGTAATATAGGTTTGTCCCTCTCCCCGTTTCTCTGTGTGTGTCTCTCTATTAAAGCGTACTCTCTCAGATCTCTCTGCCAATTTTGTGTCACGTAAATCCGACACTGCTCATGATACGTGTGTAGTGGCGTGTGTACAATTACATAAGGGTCACTTGAGATAAGAGACGGAAAGAGTATAACTTACCGGATTTGGATACTGGTAGTCATAGAGGGGATAATGCGGTGGATAGTTTGGATGAGGAGCATCCGGGCACTCTGTGAAAACATAAAGAGGAGAAGAAGAAAGCGAACACGTGAAACATCGGATACTCTTCACAAGAGCGCTGCCAATTGGCGCCCATGGCGTGCACGCGTGCACAAGGCGCCATAACCATCAGACATTCACGCCACAAGGCTATTATTTGCTTTAAAATATGATACCATTGGAGTTTCACAGTACGCTTAACCTTGCAACTACTAGGCAACTACTAGTATCCGTGAATGAGCCTTAAAGCTCCATTTAGCTTTCCATGTTGAATTCGGCATTTTCCACTCACATACGTTATTACATAACCATGCCGAATTCCTTTTTAGATTCTTTAAATCTTTTCACATCGACGTCGAAATGACATCTTCGTATTTAATGGCAGCACCACATTTAACTTTTTTTTTTTTCATACGCGGGTGGGAACCATTAGCAGCAGGAGCAAAATCCGGCTATATTATGCACAGACTTGCTTGTGTGAAAAGCTGACTGTGGTGAATTTCAGATATCAATTGTAGCGTCTAATGCTCTGAAGTGTCTAGGCACACTTGAAATAATATTAAAAAGAAACCAGCGACGATCAGGGGCTGCAGACTGGTGGATCAAGAGAATAAAACAAATTGATTCCATTTAATGAAAAAAGAAAACTGCATCATAAAACTTTTACATTAGTCCTTTAAGTGATATGTCATAAAGTGAAAAAAAAGAAAACCACAACTGGAAATCAAATCGCAAAAACAGGTATCATGTAATACAGGAGAAATCTCGCGGAATTTGATCGGAATCTGGCAGACATTTTCAAGAAAAAAAAAAGAAAGAAAGAAAATCTTCAAGTGAATGTGGCTGACGCTGAGACGATCACGTCCTAGCTATAGGCACCAAATGAGGAGAGAAAAACGCTAACTTACCCATTCCATTCGGGTAGGAGACAGACGAGTGGAAAGAACGCACGTTACCCCCGGCAGAGTGGCTTGATCGCATCTGCTGCAAGACAAATTGTGAAACATCAATATAATTATACAGTACCCATTTAACAATTATTCTCAACGTAATCTCGTTTTCCTTTTCTTTGTATTATTTTCTCTTTATCATGCAACCCGGTGTTTCAGTTAGTCGAGAATAGAGTTCGACGATAAGCTAGTATACACACCCGAAGTTGTACATGTCAGAATTCATACATTTAATCATTATGGACATATTTAACTAAAAGCTGCTTGATAAAAGATTGATTTAACATGATCTCAGTTTTTTATGTGATCCGAATAATATTTGAATTGATCCCCACAAAATGTTGCCTCGTGAGTGCAATACGAGAAATAGTTAAGACTTTTTACTCCACGTGGTATTCCTATTTCAAGCAGTATTCATTAGCCATGCCTTTCGTTCTCTATGGTTTTTGATCGTGTTTTTCTGATTGAGTCGATATTTCGTTGAATATAATTTCACCATGCATTAAGCTGGATGTGAGTAACAATGCCACACTCCATAGTGGACAAACACGTGCATTCACTTCTACTCAGCGAAGAGGATTTGTGTCCACTTACTGGTCTGCTGGTCGAGGGGGAAAACTCGTTCTGCTGCGGTGACTTGTTGCTGTTGGCGTTGGAAGCTGCAGAAAAGAGGAAAGCCGAGACAAAGATGGTTTAGATTAGTTTTTGTCCAATAGCATCAGTTCGACACTTTACCACAAGGATACAGAAATGCACGAAATATCCTGTGCCGTATCTCATGTATCAAAAGTACCTGAACAGACAATATAGCCGTCCCCACGTACTTAGTAGTCGGTGATATCTCACAATGCACTGTGCAGGTTTGAATTGTACTCAGAAGTAGCAATGATGCTAATAACAATAATATTAATACTGATGAAAATGAATAAAAGTTAAAAAAAAACACCCACAAAATCAGGTGGTTGAAGTATCTAGTCAGTCAGGTGAAATGTTGGTTTCTTTCGCTGCTAAGAGGCCGCAAACGGGACCTGAATTGTCTAAAAAAAAATTCTCAGCATAATACCATCTCTTCTTCCTCAGAATCCTTGTCATAACCAGCTTACATTTTTTTTTTGTTCTCATTGAATACTACTCATCTGATGTCTCACCTTCAAAACTCACGCTCATTTTCGTGAGCAAGAACAGATTTCTGCTCTCCAAATAGTAGCGTGCCAAATAGAGAGAAGGGGTTAGGAGCGAGAGCGGGTGAGGGCAGGAGGGGGGGGGGGGGGAGAGAGAAGGGGAGAGATGAATGGGAGAGGGAGAGAGAGGGAGAGGTTGACTGAGCGAGAGGAAGCCACTTCCAAGTTCAATACTGACTTGCGTGTAGCAATTCCTCAGGGAAGACGCAAAAAGTGCAGTCGGGTGTAGACAAACAGCGTGAAATGGTGAGATAACAATGTCGGATCGCCCGAAGACAGAAAGCGGCAGGGTTTCAACGGAGGGTCTCCGCAGACCGACCCGCCGCACGGTGCGTGCGGGGACGGAGGAGAGAGCGTTTCGCTCGGGAAATAGGCTAGGAAGAGGCTTTCAGGGTGGAAGAGCAGCGAAAAAGAAGGGAGACACAGAGTACACCTCACAAAAGCCGCATCATTCCAATGTGAGGAGAACAACTTGTCAGAGCACAGCAAACATGCTAAACTTCTACATGAACTAGAGAGCATTCAAATACAGACCAGACTGAAGAGACATAATTTCGTCATCATTTTTGTTAGATGTAGATGTTTGACTAACACAAGGATCACAGAAAGCCAACCATAATTCATACTTCACAGCTGTAACAGTGGGAACAAATAAAAAAAAAATAGACATTTTTGAGCTCAGTCGTTGTTTTCCTATTAAACTCTTTCTCCCTTTTTGTGTCTTTACAACTGAGACGACGATGGGTAAGGAGCAATCGTTGTTCTCCTAACCCTCCGTATGTCACTTTTATTACCTTCCACAGGTATGTGTGTGACTTTTTGCACATTTTGACTCATTGGCACAGCAAAGGTTAATGTTGTAACCATTGCCGCAGTGTATTTTTGCTTTCTACTATAGTTTGTGACGACGGTGATCGATAATTGCTAGGATATGGAAGAGCCCGCGCACCGACTACATGCACTTGGATGAACTCAATTATGTTATTAAAACAAAGGAAGAAATAGAGGGAGAAAGAGAAAGGTGAGGGGTATACTAGTATGTAGGAGACTGGTTGCTATTTTCACAGGGAGCTTTCTCCTCGTACCCTGGAAAGAGAGACTACAGCCCGCGAGAGGGGCTATCACCCAGTGGGACTTGAACCCGAGGACCGATGCCCCCTTGCACCCCATCGCCAGTGACCCCAACGTGACCTGTCGGCCGACCCTGGACGTGGTCCTAAAGCGCCCCGCGTGAAACCAGACCCCCCTCCACATTCCTGAGCGATGTTGTCACCCTGCTAAAAGGGGTTCGCCCCACCCTCGTTTTCCCCTTTTTTTCTGCACCCCTGGTCTCCCTCTCCCTCTCTCCTCCTTTCCCAAAACTTCTGAATAATAATTAACCACTTTACTGATTTCTTTCCCCCCCTCCTCTCTCTCTTATTATTCATCATCACTCATTTCCAAGTAAAAGGACAACAAAATAATTGTAATCTATCTGTGTAATCGTCTTGCTTAATTACTATTGATCCTTTCTTTCTGTTGAGAGCCATTTTGTTTTTCTTTCGAGCATATTTGCTTCCCCTTCATGATATCATCTTCCCGCTCAAAGTCAATCACTATCTCGTCAAAATGTATACGTACCGTATACACTAAGGAACAATAAAAATAAATAAATGAAAGTGCACATTGTTTGATGACGTTTCACAGTCATGCAAAAGGTGAATGACATGATGCAATTGCCGCACTCGCAGAGCGGGATTCGTTTTACAACTTATGTGTCTGATTTTTTTTTTTTTTTTTGCGCTGTTTCATAATGCTCACTTTTATTCCGATGTGCCCAAATGAGCGCCCAACGGAATTGCAGAATCGTGGATATGGTGGGTATAATATTAGTGCAGTAAGGGGATTGCTACCTTCATCGTACAAAAGCAGTTCCTGGAACTAGGCCAGGAACTTTGGTCCAGGGCGTAAAACGGCTAAGACGTCGTCGACTTATAAGTGATTTTATTGCATCCCCTATCCGGGAGTGATGGTATTTTACCGACGTGTGGCAACATGGCGATGTTATTTCAGCTCAATTTCCTCGTCAGACTCATTTCTAAAATTATTTTAACGGTAAAATCAACAAAAAACAGAAGAAATGTGACACGCGCGAGGCATGCTCTTCATGAACACGAGAACTCAATTTACGTAGCGTCCAAACTTTCCTCAATGTTCACGAGCCGAAGTCTTTTGCCGTCCTTTATTTATTTTCGCGATTTAAAATTCCCTGTCTTCTAGTCCTAGTTGATATACCTGCTTATCATTTCTGTTTGAAGTTTTATAGCTGTAGTGGTTCCTTCTTGGCCACTTTTTTTTTGTCAACTCCCTAGAATTCCTTTCTCTTCGAAGTTTTTTCTTGTCCCGTCGTCATTTTCTGTAATGTTTCTCGTATGGTACGCTTGTCAGAAGGAGAAAGGGTTCGAGAAAGCCCGTGTCTGGTTTGTATCAAGCTCTGTGCCCTGTCTAGGCCGCTGTGCGATGTTGACAGTACGCTGGGCTTGTTCGTGTCCCCGCTCGCATACCGTGTGAGGTGACAACTTCGGGGCTTATGGGTGACTCATCGCATAGGTATACCCAGCTAGGGTTTCCCCAGATTTATTGCGACCCGACCGTGAGACGATTTGCTCAGGCGGAGATGCGTTCACACCCGCACGGTCAGTCGGTCCACGCCGAATGCGCTAGTAAAAGTTTAAAAAGTCCATGATTTAACCAATGAGGTACAAGTACTAAGCTCGCCTAGTACACTGTACCTCCTAACCAAGGAGCTAAGTACCTCATTGGTTTAACTAGTACTCTTTTATTTCGACCGCCACAGGGAAGAATACGTAGGATGCACCATCATCTTCAAACGATTAATGGAAAATTCAGTCTAATAGACCTACCTTCACTCCAATGTGATACGCTTGCAAACGGGAATGATTTCTATCAATCAGTTATGGCATACGGGAGCAACTTATCTTTCTATAAAAGCCGCGACAAAGTCATCGAAAAGAGGTGCACTGAAGTAGCAAGCGAAGTAGAAGATTTACACTTCGGTGATTTGGAGTGGGTAAATCCAAACTGCGATTTTAACGTTTGTTGGTTCTTTGTCTTGATATATTCATATAATAATACTATCACTTTGCCTCGGTGACGGTCACATCAGCGCGCATCCCGAAAAGTGTGAACATGCCCTATCTGGCTAAAAGCAGACTTTTGTCGAAAATCTACGACTTCTAATGGCCCTTGAACAAATACCATCAGTCTTCGTGCCGCGCGTGTTATATACAAAGAGTGGGCAACCTAAATCCTTGATTTTTTTTTTTTACTCTTTTTGGCTTCTTCCCAAACCCGTTTCTTGCCTCCCCCCCCCCCCCCAAAAAAAAAGAGAAATGTTCGAGGATGGCATTTTACGACCACAATATAGAGATAAAGTTTCAAAGTAAACAAAAAGGAAAGGAGCAACAAGTATCCAGTTGTTGGTACGATATTTCAGGATATTCATCAAAGATACAAAGATCAAAACGAAGACAAAAAAAAAAGTTATACTGTATCCTACGACAACCACGCAAATTCGACAAGGTCCATGCATACACAAATACCCAAATTTTATTTTTAGATAGAAAGATAAACCCCAATTTTCTCGAGCCAAATCATAATATTGCGCCAACTCATAGGAAACACGTGTTTGCCTGAACGGGACTCTGATATATGCATAGAGCGAATGATGACTCTATACGTAAATATCGTTCCTCTAAACATAACAATGGTAATTTGATCTGAAGTGATGGTTCGACACACTCATATAACAACATCTCAAGTTAACGGAAGGGGAAAAGGAAAACAGAAAAAACCCTAGGCAACGGACGGATTCAGAGAAATAAGATTAATAATGGAATGACGTTAGTGAAAAGGTGCACAGAATGTTCGTGCGTCACGGAGTTCTATTTCTTATTAGCCTCCTGTTATCTATCTAAATATTCCATCTCGTCCCATTGCGGGCATGAAGAATAATGGATGATATGGTAAAGTCACTTCATTTTATTTAAGTCCTCATAGACATTGCCGATTGACCCCAAGTGGTGATTCATTTCTCATGAATATGTCACACAATATACAGCCATGATTTTTGTCTGTGATGATGGCTCTTTTCATAAGATATACTCTCATTTACACGCTATCAGAGTTTGACGACACTCGTCAAAGCAGAAGCGAAGATTTTGCCGGGTTTATACCTGGACGGCTGGTGATTTCCCGCCAAAGCGGTAATTCTGAAAGAACGCTTATTATGACGTAGTTCAGCATGAACATAACTATACTGTAACTATAACTTAAACATGATTATCCACAAGATGAAAAACAATTGATAAAGTTATGTCTTCACATTTGTTTAAAAAACATATACATTACGGAGTTGAATTGTACAACTTATCATTTGAAAAGGAGTCGCCACGTTAGGAAAGTAAACCACACATACTCTGAGAAGACAATTATTGTTTGTTTTTCTTTTTAATTTAGGGGAAAAAGCCAAATCGAGCTACCGTTTGTACTTGATATCATACCATACAGTATTACGCAGTGTCGCTTCTGGATCATCCTATAATATTTGTACGAGAGACGCTTGACGTTTGTATTCTGATTAAACTTGGCATAATAGATTAACTTTGCATATCCGGGAAGAGTTCTATTCTTACTCCAAATGTCTTTTCTATTTCAGAAGGCAACTGCCAGATTTTATTGGAAACCATTCTGTAAAAATCATTATCAAAATGGCTGACTATCAACTATTAATAGTGACTGAAATAATCTGCATGTGGGTAGGCCTGTGTAGGTATGCAAGAAGCAATAATTGTCTGTGCCTTTTATAGACCAACAAACGGAAAAATCAATCTCTATTTTGATGAAATAGCAATCAATTGGATCATCGTCCGTTATCATAATGACGGACTGTAATAATATGTTATTGTCGATAATTACATATTATATAAAAAATAATATGTTATTATCACCTGTATGCTATACAGAGTATCGGTGAACAGTTTGATAATAGCCATAAGAAGAAACTGTCCATTGTTTTTATTCCTGGGGTTCTCAAGGTCTGTTGGTACACTATAGGAAGTTCATGGAAGTTGACACCCGATAGAAAATTGTGTAGGAGTGATAGGCATTTGCGTTCTACACAGCACAGGGAGAAATCGAAGAAAGCTGTGTTGTTTCAGGAAAGTTGAGCGAAATTGTTAACAGATTGATTGGAGCGTTGCTTCGTAGTCCCGTCTCATGATGAACTTATAACAACGGCTGAAATTGGCTGCCGAGCATGCAGTAACTGTGGTAACGGCAACTAGCACAGCCAATCAACTTTAAGCATTTCAGTCGTTTCTATGGTAACAAAATTTGCGAATCCCCTGGATGAGAAAGAGAGGGAGGGGGGGGGGGGGGGGGGGAGAGATGGAGTGAGATGGAGTGAAAGAGGGAAGAGGGGGATCTGAAATTTTTGGGGAGGTGTTGTTTTATACCAATGGCTCCCACATGAGAGATGGACATTCCGAAATGATCGCATCAGCACGATCTCTTCTCTCAAGGGAGCCACCGATATGACAGAGACATTGCAAGCATCCACAAACAATCCTAATCCTTCCATGTGATGTGAAGCAATCATTTTTCCCCCACTGTTTTTTCCCAAGAATACCATCACTCATACTCCTCTCCCCCCCCCCCCCCCCCGATCTCACTGTTCGCTCTTTCCAAAGCATTTCTTTTGCTGTATGTCTTTTTTGGTTTTTTTTTTTTTCGTTTTTTCCCCCTAACAGACTCAAATGTCGGAGTTGGTTGACATATTATTTCAAAATCGTGGGATTGCACTCAATCTTTAAAATTCATTTATTTCTGCTCGACTCATAACGAACACATTCCACATAAAACTGGTGGGGATGGAATAGTTAAAAGGAGTATTGTCGCACGGGGGTGCCAAAGTAAGAGATATTGCACGATGCCGTCATTCTTGCGATGAAATAATGTGAGGGGATTACATCTTCATTGATGTGGGGAAAACAAGACGTCTGTCGACATATCGTCCCGTGCTGAAACTTTCTAACTCGCACATTTTTTTTTTTTTTTTTTTTTTTTTGGAGAACGCAAGGGAATAGCAACAATTGTGTAGTTGGAGCACGTTCGCCTTCCGTTGCTAGGCGTACGGACACATTTACATGAAAGTGCAGATTTTTTGCACCCCTCTTTCCACCAGGGAAGTGAGACGCGTCTCACCTCCCTGTTTCCATATCGGGGCCCTCAAGATCTGGTAGATCTCCCCAGTTTGCCTCCTGGCTGTCGAAAGTCTGCCTGAAGACACATCAGATCATACAAACGGCATTTAAGGGAAGGTAACAGTAATACGAATCGGCTAATCACTGAAAATATACAGGGGAATACAGAGGCAATAAAGAATAAGATAAAGCAGTGAGAGGAGTGAACAAAGCAACAAAATGACCGGCAGGGAAGTCTGGAAATGACCAGAAGAATCCAGCAGGCCTTTTGCTGAGACGCGTTTTGTTGGCATCTCACTGATGCAGAAGAGTAAGCAGCAGATGGATTAAGGTACATTGTACATAAAATTTGTGACTACAGAAAGACACAGTGACTCTGTCAAACCTGCTTTACTGCCTAGCGATTTCATCTTTTTTTATAAGCTGAGGGTTTAAAGAAATAAACTCCTTGATAATCTTTTTTGGCAGGGAAGACTGACAGAAAGCTCTGAAATAACCACGAACAATCTCTATAAAGTGTGTCTCTTTTTATGAAGTGACCATGTTTGCCTTTTCTGTAAAACAGATTGACAAGTTATCAGTCACTTTTTGTCTATCATTAATTTCCACAAAACGGCTTCATAGAATAAATAATAAAAAGCAGAAACAAAACACATTCCCTGACCAGTATTGGTTGCGGGGTGGGGGGGGGGGGGGTGGGCGACAAACAGATAGTGAAATAATTTGTGACGGCCGTTTAAATGAAATGCCGGAAAAGATCAACGGGTTGAAATCACTGTGTATGCTTTTGTTTTTATTCAGTGTACGCACAAATACACCATAATTGGATTTGGTAAAGGACAATTACTACTGATTGATTTGTAATTGTCATCAGGGAGTAGGAAAAAGGGAATAGAATAAAAAAAAGGAGAGACATCAAACTATACGAATACGATGCTAGCTTCCCCGAGATATTCTGTAATTGGGGAAGCAATATCTTTTTCTGTTTTTGCTTTGGTATGTCTTGCTTTGGGCAGTTTACGCCAATTGGCAATTGTTTCAAAATTGATTTCATATTCCCAAGCAAATTTGCAGCGAGCAGGTGCGGGAAAGAGACGCGCGGGGGCCCCCGCCCTGGGAGGAGACCTGGCCGCCCAAACGTGCATGTTGGTCGTCATCAACGAGGTGATTTATATTTATTGCCTCAAGTTCAATTCTATTTTTTTTAAGGCGAAAAAGTCCCTTTTCTCTAGCCATATACAGCCTCTCGCTTGGGGATTAGAATTAGGTCCAGGGTCGAAGCAATGTTGATTCAGACGTTAAACTCTTTTGTGTTGTTTCTTGTCATCTGTTATTGGAGATCATTACCGTTCTCACTCCCTCGCGAGCCCCAATAAGTCACGTCCAATTTGTTTAATGAGCCAGTGGAATTGTCTGCATTCCCTCGCGCTTCTCATCAGAAGATTCATTCTTTAACTCTGCGCTGCGGACGATTTTTTTTTACCGCCACTAATTGCGTCCTTTCTGTTATCCATCAAAATGTTCGCTGATTCGCTGATTGCTTTTTACTGCTCTGAAGGTAATATCCTGGGTCAAACACTACACTATCTTGTTGTTATTCACTGGCAAACGCAACAAAATTGCGTCAGAACAAGCAAGAAAATTTTCCACACATTTGAAAATTGTGCATGCGTGCTATTTTGACAATATGACATTAAAATGTGGATACCTTTAACGGCGTCGAATGAATTTGGGATGTCATCGATTTTGACATGTTATTTATCAAAGCTGGAGGTATAGTTTAAAAAGTGCGAACATTTCACAGAGTAAGAAATACAAGCATGTATTACGTTTCACGGAGAGCGAATTCAATTCATGCGTCTTGTCTGCCTGCCTATTGATGACGAGCCAAAAGATCTGAATTTGTCACCTTTTCTGGATAAAAAGTGTGACACTCAATGTGTTTGAATAATTAATGCTGCTGTTACCAATTTATACAAGGCATATTTCGACAAACACAGCTAGATAATATCACGCAACATTGCTACTTGGGATCGCAGACGTAGTTTTGAACCAATTTTTCAACAGAGCCTAAAAAAAATCCAATCTCCTGTTAACTTCTTCAGAAGACATACCTCCCCTTTTGAAAGTTTCAAATGCCATTTTGCAACGTCCTGCTCCCCAAAGTGTCAAAGGATAGCTAGGTAGAATCATTCGATCAAGTATGTCTATGTTTTCCTTACAATCGTCATTCTACCGTCTGCAAGACGAAATGAAAACACTCAATGTACTTTCTCACGGTTAGAGACGCGCGTTTTTTTCTCTTCTTGACCAATAAACAATGGTAAATGTTTGTTTGTGCATTGGATTGTTTGTTTGTGCATTTGCATCTGTTTGTTTGTGCAGGGGACACGCGTATTTGCACAATCATCAAGTGTGCTGGCTATAGCTCAATTTCTCGATGCGATGGGATGTGAAAATATGGCTCACCTTTCTTCGGTAGGAGCTTGTAGACGCGGTATGGTTCGGGTATATCGAGTTGAGTTTTCTCATGAATCTCCTCAATGTCCGGCAGCTTGTTGAGTGCCGTGCGCAGCCGCGTCTTCCAAACGGCCGGCTCGGGCTCGTGGATACCCTCCTTGTACTTGCCCGTGTTCGCTGACCACAGCTGAAAGGTGCAGATGTGTGATAAAAGCAAAAATTATAGAATATCATGATTACCACATCGCAAGTTTCGCATTGGATGTAATGTTACGATAAATATCTGAGAAAGATGGCGAAGATTCAGCATGAATTTTCATTGTTTTCACTTCGGATATGTTCAGGGGAGTAGAATGAGTAACAAATATTAACATAAACCAAAGGAGAGAGAAACATGGAGGTAAAGGATTTTCAGCATAAATTATTGTTATGTCTTTTTCAATGATTGCTTATTTTTGTTGTTGTTGTTTTTTGTTCGTTTAACTCTTCTACGCATGCATACATACAAAGTCTCCTGTTTGCTGCCATCCCTTGGATTTAACTGAGACGTTATCTGAAGCATTATATCACATTGGCTGCCGAAATCACTGTATGAACACAAGATGACTCAAAATATGGTGGTTAAAATTTACTGACCAACGAACTGCTCGGGTTTATTCCCCCCCCCCCCCCCTTCGGAAATTGTGACTTTAGCTAAATATGTGAACACGTTTTAGCTCCGAATATTACTGCACCGGTTAAAAACAAACACAAAAACAAAAACATACAAAAAAATTCAATAACGGGGAAATACGGAGAAACAGAAGCAACAAAACCACTAAAACCTTACTGTCGACGAATAACCATTCAGATAATTTTGACAGTGCGGTATATAGCTGACCAGGCGATGTGGCAAGATTGAACAAACTATATATGAACAGAAAACTTTCAGGCAGCTATCTCGTTCGGGATCGAAAATGTCGTTCTGAGGTTTTCCCAGTCATGTCACGTGATAAGCAGACTTCCCATGATCCTCCTCTTATCGCTTTTCCTTAGTCCCCCATCTCTCTCTGTCTCTTTCACTCTTACCTGTTGGACACTTATTTCGCGGATACAATCATTCGAGACAAAGGAAAACAATGATTCAAAAACATAATATCCTGAAATTTTCACTCGCATTGACGACATCAATTCTAAATATACCTCGGTATATTTGTTTTATCAATGAATACTGTTTGATCTTCTTACAATCACTCAAACAGAATGCATTTCCTTGTAGTTTTTGGTGTTTGGATTTCTCGAAATTGTTGTGACAGATGACATGTAGTATTTGTTTTTGTTTTTTATTTCAATAGGCGCACTGGACCGGCCAATATCATCACTAGAAATTTTTTTTTGCGAACAGGACTTGCTCTGGGAAAACACAGGAAGAATAATTTCTTAAAACTAAAGTTTTTTGAGGGCGGTGGGTTTGGGGCTGGATATTGTAGTTTATGGAGAATGAATCTTAATTATTGCTATACGTACTTTTCAAGTAAACTTTTTTCTTTTCGTTTTCTTTGCTCATTGTATATTTGAAACAAAATTAGTGAGCGTTCGGATATTGTAGAATCGAGCGGTAACGCTTCTTACCATGAAAATTTTAGAGTCTTCCTGAGGGTCGTAGTCCTGTTTTCCCGCGTGTTTCCATGGTATCTTGAAGAGGGTGTGCTCCTTGTCTAGCCACTCCAGCCCCTTCACCGTCCCGCTGTTGATGAGGGTGATGAGAAAAGGGCGGAGGCGCTGCCTGCCATTGTGCATCGTGCTGGCGGGTGCCGCTTCCATATCCCTGAGATGACAGAGCAAACAGGAGGATGGAGAAAGAGAATTATATCTATGTCAGATATTCTAAAAGTCTAGTTTTAGGACCATTGTGGGAAGAAGGGGAGAGAGGGGACGATTTGACAGGAAGAGTCAGGGATGGAGAGATTACAGAAAGTCGAGGTGGGGAGGAGGAACAGAGAATTTTGAAGGGATAAGCAAGTAGAATACAAAGGAGCTCTAAAGAGATACACATGAAAAAGCCCAGGATACAGATAAAGACAGACATTTGATAATCCAACAAAGAAAACTCGTTTCGAGTTGTGCTTCTCAATAAAACGTATGGCATTAATTATGCTGCTGCATGCGCATTACATGTATATGAAAACGCAGATGATCACATGATGATAATCATGTTTTCATCAAAATTATTATGGAAGGGTATGCAGTGTTAGCGTGTCCCTCGTTCGGATCGACGGAAACTGTGCTATTGATTTAATATCGACTGCAAGACGAACCATCAGACGAACAACGACAACAACAAATCATATACAAATGAACATCGGCAAATATCACTCAACTGTCATTCACTATCAGCAACTTAATTTCATAACAATAACACAGCCGAAAATGTATCCAAAGGAACAACTTTTGGACTGATGGTCTGGAACTAATGGCGGCAAATGGACAGAAGACTGCGAATTTAAAACACAAAAAAAAAAGAAAAAGAAAACGCAAATGCAATATCAAGAGAGTCAGTAGAGAGGTAGGTTCGACTCAATTGTGCTTACAAGTAAATAAGAATGGTACTAGTAAATAAAAAAAGCTGAAAGTATCAAACAAAGTCAATATCGTAAGCTATCGTTAAAGCTATAAATCAGTGGATTAGACAAGAAACAATCGTCCAAAACGTTGCAAATGAATACATACACCAAGTTTCGCCTCCATGAAAGCTCAGGAGATAAACCAGCATGATGATGAGGGATACTATTTACAACAATTTTCATTCACGAGATGAATGAAATTCATGTGCTAAGAAAATTTTGAGGCTGATATCCTCCTCGTACATTTCTAAAACCAGTAATGAATGATGTACACTGTTTCATGCGTTATTTTCCCCACGATTTAGCTGCTAGCTCGTCACATTCGCTTGCCTGATATTCCCTCAATGACATTCAAGTCATGGTTACATTATTTAGGTCGAGTCACAGGCTGTATAATGTTTTTAGGTCAAGGAGTGATTCTGACGCAGGGCGACCCCGAGTTAACCCGTTTTTCAAATATTTCGGAGCGGAAATGAAACTCGCCTCTTTCCGTGTTAGTTCAACGTAGACGCCCTGATACTTCATTTATTTTGCCTTTTTTTTTTCTACATGAATGGGCTATCACCTTCACCACGTTAAACTATTGTTATCATCTAAATGAGATAAAGAATGTCAATTTGCCTTATCGCAGCCCCGGGCTGCACTCAAAGCGTTTCGTAGCACAGACTCTATCATCCGTTTAAAAATAGTTCGCTAGTCAACGGATAAACATAGAATGTTGTTATTGTGCGATTATTATTGTTTTCTTCACTTAACCTATATGAATAGAATAAGTAATCCAATTTGATTTCTCACTCTAAAAGTCAATGGGCACCTGTTAGTGTAACCTAGGAATATGACGGCACAGCATTGTCTCAGAAGAGTGATCGACCTAACAGACAACTGTAAGCCATGTAAGTAGAATGTAGCACGGAACGATGAAATGAAATGGAGCTGTTATTACAGCAACAATTATCAGTGGATTCGATGTTATTGTCATTGCGCTGTCACTTCCTCCCGTCTGGCCGAGTCAATCGCTGATCTAGGATCGCCCCTTGAGTTTCCCGGAGCAAACTGAGAGCGAATATGGACGAAAGCACGAACTGTTCTTTCTCAACAAAGATTTGGTTTGATTTTTTTTTTTTGACAGTACTCAAGAGTGATTCTTTTTGAATGTCTCAAAGGGACGATTTGTTGAGGGTGATTTCATATCAAGGCCTAATCGTAATAGCTTTCGTTGTTTGGCTTTTAAAGGTTTTTGTCACTACACCCCACACCAGATAATTCCCCATCTTTGAATGGGATGAGTCACTTGTCTGCACCCCTGTAACCAACACGCTCCTAATCAAACCTTAATACCCCGCCACAGCATGCTCAGTCTAGGTAGAAAATGCAGCCCGACTCATAGCATCAAACATATAAGTTGTTCCTTGCTAATGAGGAGGGGTGGCTGCCGTCCGATGTGAAATGGTTCCTAAGTCAATCCTGCGCCTTTAAACACTGGGCAGCTGTAACTGCCTTTTGAAGGCACCTTGCTGCTCCCACCCCTGCATAAAATTTTGAAAAGTTAACCCCTTTAATCCAGCGAACTTGCATTGTCCTCCGCGTTACGTCTGCATTTATTGTATTTCTCGTAAATGATCGCGAAGAAAAACAAATATACACATAAAAATGGCCAACACCTCACTAATACAAGATGAGTAAAGCCTCAACCCTCAACTGCTAAAAAAAAAAAAAAAAAAAAAAAAAAAAAGAGAGAGAGAGAGAGAGAGAGAGAGAAAGGCCAAAGTGGCAGCTGCAACCGTGAATGTACATCGTCATTTGTTAATGACCGCGCCCCAGTTCTTCGGGGGAGGGATCTCTTAGAACTTTAATAGACATCCACGAACTTGTGACGCAGACTAAAGCAAACTCGACCCTGGACCGACACCTATCAGTCTAGGCATAAATGGTAAAGAGAGAAAAATAAAAGAAAAAATGTGTCCAATTGGTTACAATGCTCAGAAAATCCAACATTTCCTTAAATATGCTTTTCAAAATCTCTGTTTGACGGTTTGTGTCAATCAACCTTTCCCACGTACACAACGACCACCAACTACTTTAAGTAGCCGAGGATGTGACTATGGCACGTGTTCAACAGGTCGTTGTCGACTGTCGCACCGGCCTTCGCGGGAGGGAAATTGGTCGTCTGCTGGTGTGGGCATCCTGCGGGATACGCGGTGGTTTCTTTGAGAGTGAATGTTCATTAAGTCATTTGAAGCATTGATAGGCTTCTATTGACAATCATGATGCCTTTTAATGGGGATTAATTTTAATGGTGATTACATGGCGAATTGTTAAAAAGGCTCGAAGTCGAATTTTGAAGTCAAAGGTACGATGCAAAAGTATTATTTTTTTAAAGTGTTTTCTACTCATTCTTATTTAGATGCTAGTTCGATTTCATTGACACGGTTCATTTCTTCAAGTACCCACCTCCGTCCTACGATAACTCTTACTGAGCGACAGCTCCTCTGCTTAAGGGACGAAAAAAGAACCCGATAAAGACATATCAAATCAGTATTGTTATGGTAGTGTCAAACGTTGTCAGCCATAATACTTGGTGGACCGTTTTACCATGTTTTCTCGCCTTTTCTGTTATCCTTTAACGACTAAAGAGACTTTATTCATTTTGGCTGATTTCATCCTCGAGACAAAATAATGCAATAGCAACAATATCCCGTTTTTCATCGTCACCTCTTGGTTGAATGTAATGCACATCCGTTTGGCTGACCGTGCGTTCAATTCAAACGGCCATTAAATTCGATCTAGTTATTGAAGATCAACAGAATAATCAAAGTTTATGCGTCAGTACCGACTGACATAACAATTCGTTATACCAATCAGGCAATGCCAACAAAATTACACGCCTTATTATCACCATATTATTGATAAATTACCAGTCACTGATGCTTGTGAATACATCTGTTGTTCTATCGCCCTACAAGAACTTCAGATTAAACACTATTGTAATGCTATTTTCCCTCTCTTCTCTCTCTCTTTTCCTTAGAAGGAAATGGATAACATAATACCAGAAGCGGATGCCCAGACTTTTATCAATGAAATGACATTGTAGTTCCATTTCCAGGCAAGATTAACTTCATCCGCTATGGTTAGCCCTACGCGCGTGCTATCGACAATAACGGCCTTGGTATCGTAATAATATGCATCTGTCACTTCGTATAGAGTACACCATAGTTTGCCCCATGCTGACACCTCAACAAACGTAGTGTAGTGTGCTAATCTTCGCTGTTACTTAACGACGAACTTTGTTACACGCCGTTCGTTTCTCTTCATAATAATTTCTCCTAAATGCACTTTACATGGATAGAATGCATATGTTTTGTCCATAAAAAGAAAAAAAAAAGAAAACGACATTGATCAATAGTGAGACGATGATACAAAAAAAAAAAAACAACAATGCTGACTTTACTGTTGATAAGGCAGTGTGTTGCATGCGAGGAAGACCTGATTGGAGAAGTCAGACCAGGGAGATAGGCGCTTATGGTTCTCATGCTTTTGGCGCCCCTCGGTTGTCACTCACGTGAACACCGGGGCGAATTGGTATGAAATTGGTCTCTGTTAGTAGCTCCATGGTCTGAACATGGAGCTGTCGAGTAGCTCTTTGGTCTGAGAGTGTGGCGAATGCACGGCGCGAATCGCATCAGCGCAAGACCTTTCAGTTACGAGTTTCGGGAGCTCGTGCAGCCGGGCCTTGTACGGAGGTGACCTACAAAACCTTTGGTGCGAGGGACCGCTTGAATTGGGTCACGGTCGCAGTTCTCTCTCCCATCTCCCCGTTTGAACAATCGAATCAGGACAAGCCACATGGACATTGTCAACTTTAAGAGCCCTCTCCACGCGAGAGGAGGGCACTTCTCATTCATTCTGCGCTCCTAGAATAATATAATCTTCAAATATGCCTTTCCCCCCCCCCCTAAAGTTTTCTTTGGTGGTGGTGGTGGTGTTTTACATGAAACATCGTTTAACCCACATTTAAGAGCATTGATTATGAACCAACCCTGAAGAATGCACTGGCTATAAACGTTTAATTACCAATTGAATTAAAACAAGAATCATCTGGAATGACTGGTATACACCTGTTTCTGGAAAATGATCTTTGCACATTTTCTTCCTTCATTATATTGCATTTCCTATCTCGTATTTCTTTGGATTTATCATGGTAGCAGTCTATCATGTGATCAACACTCTCCCTATTAAACACTTTTATAGAAATATATTAATTCAATGATTTTTAGATAGAGTCTTTCAATTCTTTGAGAAGTTATTATTTCACCTTTGCTAATGAAGAATTTAATAATCTTGCATCAAGATGTATTGATTTTATTTTTTATTATTAGAGACCTGAGGAGCAAACGATTTTAAGAAAAAAGAACATTCATTCTTGTTCTTTGTAATCCTAAAGAACGCATGTTAGTCCTTTAAATCGTTTTTAAACGACCTGATTACAGCCCACACAGCATTCAGCAATCTAGGAACGCCTACGAATTTTGATTACTAATCCATTGTTTAAGACCATGTATGGTTTGGCAAAAACATCGCATGTGACAATGCGAAGTTTCATCTTATCCCCAACAGTAGCTCAAAAGATGATTATTTACACGCAGGGGTACTACATGACTTTATATAAAGTTATTTGGTACCTTATCACGTAATTCAAGATGTTGATATCTATAATGCTTTTATAGTCAGACAATCGCATTATGTTTCTTGTTGGAGATGGATATGTAAATGACATGAAGTTATACGAAATGAAAGACAAGGACCTGCTTGATCTCCATACGCTTAGTTTTTTTTTTCAGCACACAATATTGATTTATACAATTGATTCTGGCATTACACTCACACCTCTCCGTTCCCTGTTTTTAGAATACATTGTCTTAAAGTTATAGCACTTACAACTTATCAACTTCTAATAATCAGATACTAGTACAACACTGTTCCATTATTTACGTCATAATGGACCATTCGAAGAACACAGAATCCATTGTCTCCTGTAAGGCATTATAGTCCCCCGTACTGTCGGGGCTCAACAACCCTGTGCTTACACCTCTAAGGAATGCCAGGGTGTTCACCACACCTGCTACCAATCTTGCTACTCCTGCTGTCAATCTTGTTGTTTTTTTTTAATTAAAACAAAATAAACCCAGAATGTTTTGCCTTTTCAAAATAATGTCACATTACTGGAACTTAATTCGGCATACTTTTCGGAGTTTACATGGTTAACTTTAAGAATGTTTCAGCTTGTTTTAGCTCTTCCAGACAAGTCTTCTGGAAAACTTTCAGTCTTCCAAACCGATATAACCTTTATTTCAATCAAGTTTAAAGCTCTTTGACATTAATCAACAACATCTCGCCACAGTACTTTCTAACTAATTCCTAAGTACTGGATCACACATTGTATATCAACAAAATCATAATTTTGCTTTACTTAATAAAGATATAACGTTAAGGAGTTCATTCCCTTGACATAAACTGGTATTAACATAAAACTAATCCATTTTTAGGGTTACAAATAACACTTTCCACACAAACAGCTAATAAAGCCACACCACTTGCGTCATGACACGAACGCGCTTGTGTCCTCGATCAAGATTATTTAACATGAAAAAATCGTCATTACGAACTGTTTAATTAAATTAACATTATAACAATTCAATAGTGTAAGGAAATTATCTGCAGCTTCAGTTAAACAGATGACACTAATATTACCATGGACTGAAATAATTGTAATGATGATAAAAACGACAGTAACGATTATAACAAAATGGGTTTTGGCATTTGCAATGGTATTGGAATAATATTATGTAGTTCAGTCCTAGCTCAAACTTATTAACGGAAAACACCCAGTCAGAGATAGTGGCCTTCCGTGTAGTTGACTATAGCGGGAAGTCACTACCACCACATTTCTCTGCAAATTCGACATTTGTATGTAGGAGGTACCAGACGAACCTGCAACACTAATTAGTTAAACATACAGACAGAGATATAGTGTTTTTTTAAATAATCTTTTAGCGTATGTGTGTGTGTGTGTGTGTGTGTGTGTGTATTCACACACGATGAATTCGTGACTCGCAGTCAGCCAATAATATGAGTTTACAAAGAGACCTTGTCAGCTTTTACCTTGCCCATGAGGTGAACTTTTGCAGGCGGCTGTGACTTGTAAAAACCATGCCAACTGACACACGACAAAACACTAGGGAAGGATTACCCATTCCTTTGCTAACTATTTATCTTTCTGTCCCTCATTGTCACATTACAATGATTAGACTGCTCTCGTTTGCAATCACATAATTTGATGAACAGTAGACCCCCTCTCCCCTTGCTCCCCCCTCGACCCCCCTCGACCCCCCCCCCCAAAAAAAAAAAAAGGAGGACGAAAAATTATACAGTTATTGTAGACATCAGCCAAGCACACAAGAAAGGGGAAATTATTGCGGCAAAGATAAGACGGAGCGTTTGGTTTTGATGGGTGACTAATGCTGGCAGTGTCCGCCGTGAGCTGGAGCGGAGCGGACCCACACTGAGCCGACGCTCCTGGGAGGAGGAAGAGCCCGGCACTCGTACGAGGCCATCGCAGCCACGACCTCCCCACCACCACCAGCGCACCTCCTAGAAATCATTGAACACCTCCGCTATATCCAGAGAAGAGCGGTGGACAGTCTGCTGGGTGTATCAGCGACTGTTCTTATTAACATGGACTCTGCGTACACTTTTTTAATACTTGGAAAATGCTGGGAAAGGCTTAGATTAATCGCAGATTTAAAAACTCCTACAACTAAATGTTGAGATAACAGTATCATTCTACTGACTGTGATGTATAAAGCATTATTGAAGGAACTGAATGTAAAGAGAGTTGATTATCCACCCATTCCGAGACTACTCATCTCATTCTTTTCATTTGTTTACAACTTCTGATAATAATTCCAGGTCAAAATGGAGAAAAAAGAATCTTCTGAATTGCATCTTGGCATCAGACAAGTCTTATGTCAATCACTGGAAATAAAGTCATGTTGCATAACCCTTGACTGGGTAGCTGATTTGCAAAGGAAAACAAATGGCAGTTAAGACTTTGATCGGTGTTTTATCTGTTCTGAAAGCTAGTTTGTCAAGCTCCGGCGGCATGAGTAGTTCAAGCATATTGTATTTCCCTAGAACGATGGCTTATCTGTTACGATCTATGCCATGACAATTCCTTCTTAAACATTGCGATACTGACTTTAAAAATCAAATCTGCACTCAGCATGCGTGGGAGCTATGACAACAGAAAATGTTCAGGCTCAAAAGAGACCGTAAACCAACAATCAAGTAAATTGTATTCAGAGAGGACCCAAAAGGTCGAAGAATCGGGAAGAAAAGCAAGCTGAGGAACAAATTCTCCCCCTCCTCCCTTCCCCCTCCAAGAAGAAAAAAAGTTCAACCAATCACACCATTCTGACTACAACTTACAAGTCATCTCTTTATACCACAGTGCCTTTTACACGTACTCTAGAACATACTAAATAATTATCATGAAACACAGCCAGGAGACACAGCACGGGGGTGTTCATCTGCAGTACAAGTGTCAATGAAGTATGAAATAATGATGATGATGATGATGATGACAATGATGAACCTGTACAACTGTTAACAACATTCAAAAATAACGAAATAAAACTAAACTTAACTTTGTTCGATGAACACCTCCATCAACTAGGAGGAATAAAAACATGGATGGTCATCAACTTTACACCAGTGGAATGAAAGAAAAGAGTATTAATAACCTCTCTTGCAAATACACTAAGTACTGCGAATAATGGGATTCTTTCAAGTGTCTGCAATGAAGAGTAGAACGTTAGCACTTGACGACTTACATTTTTATTGGAGATGACATCTTTGACGTACGAGGAAGGAACGCTGTTCGGTGGTCTTGGGAACGGAGAAGGTCTGGCGTAACCAGAGGTGTACTAGCCTGGACACTGGCAACCAATTTCGAAACTTCTTTTTCTCAGTATCACTGTTATTTGAAGTTCGTTGTCCGTTGGTACGACAGGTCCACTGGATCAACTACCAACCCGAGCAAAGGGGAAGTCCAAAATTGCTGTGTACGGTTACTAGACAAGAATTTTATACTATACAGTGCGCACCCTACCAACAATATTGTACCAATGTGTGGTTTCCTCACAGTGACTGAGCATGTCGATCGAGAGATAGGAAGGAAAAACTAACTTGTGTGACGGCCTCCCCACTATGCCAGCATTGGCGCCGATAGCCAATGGGAAGCCAGTTCCAGAGGCCAGACTCGCCCATTATCACTGATGGGGGTGGCTGTTAACAATGGTCCGTGCGTGGCTGTTCATTTGCACTGAGAAGAAAGAGGGACTTTTAATAATGCTCCCCCGTGCTCTCTTAGAAGCTCTGATTGCAAGGCGCCTATTGTAGGCTTTGTTAAATTCAGTGATACGTGAAAACGGTACGAAACTTTCCGAAAGTTAGACCGTCTTGCTTTACATGAGAATGGAAGAAGCAGCCAATAGTAAAGTAGGTAATGACTGGATGGAGGAGAAAGAAAAAAAAAAACATGAAGTAGCTGGCTACACTACATGCGAATACATGCCAGTTAGCATCGCTTTTATTTTATTTTTTTCTCTGCACGCGCATCTCTGTGAAAAAGGGATCTAGGCCAAGTTACGAGCACTGGTTGTAAAAACCACCAAGCCCAGAGGTTCAGGGATTTCTCCATTTCCGATTGCTATACAATCGATGTACCATAAGTTGCTTCGACCATGTCCTTCCCACCTAAATCCGAGTGTAGAAGCAGTTTTTCCTCTGTTGGATTAATAGCTCGATATGAACATCTCGCTTTCATCCCAAGATGCGAGTGTGACAATTATGTAATACATCTTTTCCCCACACGTCACTTACAGTCCATTATCTTCTTCACAGCTTCTACCAGGCGTCGAGTGCGTGTAAAATTCTTCCAAAAGATACAAATTGATCGATGAAATAGTCAGCACACCAGTGTAATGAGGTGCATGACTCTCTCAAATTTTGTGGAGATATCATACCTTTTCATAATATATCTTAAAAGAGTCAAGGGAACTAAATAAGTGTTCTCTGGCATTGTTTGTGACAATCTGTCAGCAGTGTAAGTATATATTTTGTAACAAAGACCCCTGCTGCCTGTGAATGGTGTCCTCCCCCAAGCCCCCCCCCATTGCAGTCCTTCACAATAGACTGTGGCCAAACTTTAAATTAGCGCCATCTACCGGTAGATTAAAGTCGCCCAGGATAAAGCCACTAAAGTAAGTAACGCATACACACGAAATGTGAGTACAGTACTTGCGTATACAGCTCAAAAATTGACTATTGTAATTATGGGAATAAAGAAATATATTTAATTGAACATAACGAGAATGAGGAAGAAGGGACTATTTTCCTTACGCAATGGGACCAAATGCTCCAGTAGATACTCAACTGATAAAAATAAATGGACATGATGGTATATTGGATCATACAGGGCTGACACACCCATACACTGCACAATAATGAGAGAATTTCAGATTATCCATTGACATAATCATTGATGTTAACAACATAATAGTCATCTATCTCTCTATCTCTTTACACATTTTTTATTTCCTTATGGAGAGAGACTAAAATGGGAAGTTGGAACATATATATATATATATCTGTTCTTCCTGATCAGATGATTGCAGCAAAAAACAGCCGAACGAAACAAGTGGAATCGGTACCTTGATCAAAGCTGAGTAAATATATCACGCAAAGATACGCTTTAGGTGTGAGCTAAGATTATGATGTATAACATACACGTAGTAATGTCAGCTGAATATGTTTGTCCATTCTGTACAACAATAAATTCGTCCATACTGTTTCCCAATCTTTATGTCTGTCTGTCTGTCTGTATGTCTGTCTGTCTGTCTATCTGTCCGTCTGTCTTTCTCTCTCTATTTCACTTTGCCTCTCTGTATAGGCCAAAACGCTGTGGAAGTCTGAACAACTCATGGTAGAAGTATAATGACTGTGCATATTTTACTATCTCACAGTTTGGTCTGGTTATAGTTAACCCAGACCGTAGAGACACATGTGAATGTGGTTCGTGTCATATTCGCCTTATTCTAAAAGGCTCCTACTCCCATGTCACATGAAATGATGCCATAGATAGATATATTCAGAGGAAAGAAAGTGAAATCATAACACCATGCCAGAAGACAAAAAAAAGTAATTATTCAGGCACACATAAAAAGAGCTGATAGTTTCCTTTATGATATGATTGATGTGCATGTTCATATGTATCCCATATATATATATATATATATATATATATATATATATATATATATATATATATATATATATATGTATATATATTATCTAGCTATATAACAATGATGTTTAATATTGGAATATTGTTTTTAACTTCGTCAAAGTTGTTTAGTTCAGTTGTCGGGATGTATATAACATATCTACAGAAAGACAGACAGACAGACAGGCAGGCAGAAAAATACTCATACGACACACTCACACCCCCATACAACTCCCACCCAACACACACACACACACACACACAGAGAGAGAGAGAGAGAGAGAGAGAGAGAGAGAGAGAGAGAGAGAGAAAAAGAGACGCAATGAGTGACCGTCACCACAGTGAAACAGAGGCCTTTCTGACCATATTCACACGCCGCACCTTCTCCGTGCAGGCGCTGTTCAGTTGGCCTGTAAGTGTGGCGGATTTCAATTTCGCCTCAGATTTGGGTTTCTACTTGAGATAAGTAGAAACAAAACAAAACCCTGAAATGGTGACCAGCTCGTCGGTTTCTATCGCCGTTAATGCGCTTTGGTACGGGACATTAAACAACATGGTAATGAGAGCATATAGTATGCTTAAAAATAAACAAATAAACTACCCATAAACAAAACAACATATTACCCAAAACAAACTATCCTGGCTAAGGCTTCATTTGCAACTGAAAGCCATGGAATGGCGGAGGCTATTTTGGGCTCGCAAAACCGAAGCTCCTGAATCGGATTGACTTCAATGTTTTGCACTTTTTATTTTTCCAAAAATAACAATACTCCCAAGAGACTGCCGATTCTAATGCTGTGCGCTGATTTGTTGTCCTATATAAACTATGCACTGTATTACTGCCGCAACCTCTTCTAATCTTACCTGCTGATATAATGCCTGACTTGTTAACAGTAATGTTACTAAAGTCGATGCTTTATGAATATCATTAGCATTTATTTTTATCATTGTTGTTCCATAATCAGTTTTATTATTTCATCTTTTGGCCATTAATATAATCATTGCTGTTTAAACCGTTGTCATTGTCATTCCTGTTATTATATCATATAACTATTACTGTACTGCTTTGATTAGTAGGCTATTATCACTTTCTTGCTATAACTTTTACCACAGCTATTGCGAACACCACCCTTAAAATACATTTACTACTACTCGTACTAGACTATTACTACTACTACTACTACTACTACTATACTACCACTAATAGTAATGATAATGCTAATGCTTATGCTAATGCTAATGCTAATAATAATAATAATGATAACAATAATAATAATAATAATAGTAATAATAATAATAATAATAATAATGATAATAATAATAATAATAATAATAATAATAACAGTACTAATCATATTAAATATACTACTAGAACTACTACTACTTTCCTTATCCAGCCTATTGTTGAGATGTTCATTATTTTCTGGAGAGTGGTTTTACATGAAACAATAGACGGATCTCTTTAGCTCTCCAATTGGTGCTATTTGATGAAAAATTAGTTTCCTAGAATTAAGAAATTATCTTTTTTTTTTTACTCCACACGAAAAATGACATGTGACGGAGGCTAAGGCAGTTATTATCCCAAGCAATGTGAGGACACTACAATGTTAATACTTTAATAAGAGTAATAATAATACTCCACGTGCGCCATAGAGCTACTGTTATAGCTCCATGCTGATGAGACCATGGAGTCAGGTAGTTCTGTGATGAGACATGGCAACCTTTCCCTTGCGACCTTCAAGATGGAATGCATATCCGCCTTTGCATTCGCCTCTTGTTAAGAGGACACCGTCTAGAAATAAAGTCCTGTTTGGCAGACAGTCGACCAGTGCCAAAACAGGCTCGACTTAAAAAAAAAAAAAAAAAAAAAAAAAAAAGTAACGCGGCCCGTCGTTGCACATGCGCAGTGCGTCCACTGCCCTCGCTCATCTCTGAGTTCAAGTCATACACGAGGTTTGATGGGTTACATGTACGACACGGTCAAAGAGATTTCGATACGCAGGGCAGGCAGGCAAAACTTCATGCTGTGCTCTATGAAATGATAAGAAAGAAACGAACATTACAATACAATAATTTGTTGATGTCCGTCTTGAAAGACGTCAGGTTTATTGCGAAGTCGTTTCGCCAGGTTTGGGTATGATTATCACTTAATTGCAAGTGTTAAGGAGGGAATGTGAATGAGGGAAGGTTGCGTATAGTACGCCCTTTAACACTTAATATTTTTTTTTTTAAGTTCAGTCAATTGTCTCAATGAATAATTGCCAATGTTGAGCGATAATCCTTATGATACAGAGTTATTAATTGTCTTTGATCATGTAAAGGAAAATATGTCTAGCTAATGGTAAATTCTATGTATGTTTTCTGTAAACTTGGGCGAACTCATTAATTAAAGATCTACATTCCCTCGCGAACAATCTTTGCAAAGAGTTATGTAGCTACTAACAGGCTTGCCTCTCTCGCGCAATTTAGTGGGCATTGATTAAGTTTTTATTCGGTGGATACGTATCACATGGGCAGGTCGCTAAACCAAGACTTTGACTCATATGAGAAAGAAAATTTATTTCGTTTTGTCTGGAAGAGGGAATGAAAGTAAGCGTTTTCTTCATCAGTTACTGTGTAGAAGCGTTCATGAACAAGCATGTGACAACACCTATTTGGAGAGTTTGAGGAAACAAAAAGGATAAAAGTCGTCAGAATGAGCCGAGTTCTGTGACCTTTTACATATTCAGTTCACGTTTCAAACAAGTAAGTCATCTTTGTAATCGATAGAAATGGGTGTAGGAAAAATGAAATATGTTACTATAAAAAAAAAAGGCGGAATTGATAAAAGTGGGGGAATCTAAGGGTGGTATTGCAAAGATAAGATTTTGGACACATGTAGGCAAAGTAAACGCGGCATTTAATCAATCAAGACACACACACACACACACACACACACAAAATGACCACCAACCTCCAAACATATTCAATTCGCCCTTACAGACGATAACTGGAATTCTCAGCTTTTATTTGGCTATTGATGCCTAGCGTGATACAGAATAGAGCACGGGAAATTATCTTAACTGAACGCGAGGGATAAAATTTGTCAATAAATCAAAGTGCCTATAAATCAAGCCATCTTTCTATGGCTGATATTACATAATGATATTAATAATCCAGACATCATATTTTGAAGACGCTTTCTCAGCATTATCGCCCTTTGCACCTCAAGAGTTGGTAATTTTGGTCATTGATAAAGTTCATCAATCAAAGCCTCATCAGGCGGCATAAGGAGCTGTCACTTGCATCGAGCATGAAAGTGAACACTGTAATGACGCCACATTTTTCTTTGAAACTCTTGTTGCAAATCTAGAAAGGACAAGGTGTTTTAGATGATAATGTGTGTCGAGTGTTGAGGATCAAATATTATAAAAACCCAGGTCACGATAAAAAGTTTGCTCATGATCACGGGGTATCAACGCAAGAGCGATTCTTTATTACCTTATCATATTTATTTAGGTTTTATCTCTTCATTTTTTCCCCTTTGCCAAGGGCTCGTAAATCAACACCTATTGACATGTCATTGTGCTACGACAAAAGGAGAAAATCTAGGATTACAGTTGAACGTAAGAGTAATACACGGATGGAGAAGCTATTAATATTTTTCTTGATTATCTTTTTCAGGTGAGGGGTCATGCTTCCAGATTCAGACTAGATAAATATTTACATTATTTGATGTGATTTAAGGGATAGGCCTACCGACAGCACAGGGACCTGTATATACTCTCGATGTTATTGACATTCAATGTATGCGCTACACTCTCGGTCAGTTAGGACTTGAAGTATAATTACGTATACTTCTCTTCTCTTATAAATAGTTGGCCGATTGCGATTATATCCTTTTAAAGGCATAGAGCAAGAGACACATGACGCCATTCCCACGCACTGCTTATCATTCATTAAAGTCGCTATAAATAGATAGCCAGCCACCTATATTTGGTTCATGCGTTGCGATACCACTTAACTCTTCATCGCCAAAGTTCGCGAGGGAGGTTTAGATGCATATCGAATCACTGTGGGATTTTTGCTTTCGCTTATTCTGGTTCAACATTATACTCTGGGTTTTTGCTAAAATTCATTCAAGGTCAATAACCAGAAAACAGCGCGTGGTACACTTCGACACTAAAGAAGAAGAAGAAGAGCAAGAAGGAGAAGAAGAAGAAGAAGAAGAAGAACAAGAACAAGAAGAAGAAGAAGAAGAAGAAAAAACAGTCACAACATGCCCTTGTCATTATGGGTTTTTTTTTTTTCGTAGATACTACATGACAACAATATGGTTGTAAAATGTGCCCCTATTACAATAGCTACTTTTATCCAGTTGATCAATAGCATTCACTGAGAAAAAAACAACAACAACAAAGTAATTTTCTGTCAAATAAACTGATGTAGATTATCATTCATTCAGTCGAAGTGTAACTCCCTGTCACTCCACCAAAGCTCAAGCACTTTGAGCACAAAGTTGGAAGAACTTCGGTGTTATTTTTGGTATCGAAGGGGCGGAACACTGTCCCCATGGCAACGAAAAGACGCAATGAACTAAGTTATCCATAAGTGATGTGTATTATTGACTCGGGAGAGAAGAAAAAAACGCCAAGGATATATAAAACGTATATCTCATGGGCATGCTATGGGAGATGACGTAAAAAGTCACGCAAATTTTTCGTTTAAACAAAAAGAGAAAAAAGGGAGAGTGATGGCGAACATGTTCAGAAAAGCTTAAGTGTTGATATCCACGCTTGTGCTCGTTCTGCAAAGTAAGTTGCTTTTTATAATACAAGTAAAATCAGATCAAAGATGTAGCAACCGCGGACCGATGGTGGTAAAGATATTATCAGGGGGTCATCGAAGGCTGCAAAGAAGCGATCGATGCTGGGGGCGAACTGTCACTTTTCCGCTCCAACTCTCTCCTTATTACAGCCTAGGTGGTTGGCTTAACCAGCGTTTATGCGCTTTCTCGACTTCTTGACTTTTTTTTAGTCAGTTTAAAGTTTTTGCTAGCATCCAAAAGACGGTGAAAGCGATGAGCTTTTAATGACCTTTATCACACTTCCGCTTCTCTCTGTACTGCTGTTTCGCGCTTGCGGACAGTAAGCTCGCTACAACAACCAAGCCTACAACACCGGTTAAGATTGATTTAAAGATTAGGGTTAGGTTTTAGGGTTAGGGTTATGGTTAATGTTAGGGTCAGGGTTAGGAAGATTGGGTATACCTTATCAAGCTCAATAGGAAACGCTGTCACGTGATCGTGACGTAAGTCGATGACAAATCTTGGCTAGTTTTATTACACATTAAAAACAAAACCAAACAAAACGAAACATATGCATGAGTTTGTTGGAACAAACCGACTTTTGCGATGTCTTGAATGTATAATACAACATAGTACTTGATAAGATAATCAATTATTCTGTGTATTATAATCTAAGAAATTGTCTCTAAGAGGAAGATTTGAACATTCATTGATTTGAATTCTGTGCAAAATCATCCTATTCTCGATGTCCTAAATAACACTTGTTTGTTTGTTTGTTTGTTTGTCTGCTTGTTTCCTTTTATCTCTATATTTCACGTGTTTATTCAGTGGGATGAAGCAACTTGATAACGAAATAATGTTCTCCGCTCGATCAATTTCAAAAGCTGTACGAAACGGAAGGATATAAGGAAATAAACGGAGTGTACTTTTTTAATAAGATTTGCGATATACAGTGTATTCGTAAGTGTATATATATTTCGTACAGGGTGCATAGAGAATTCAAAGAAACTCAGCTGTGGGGAAATTAGGTTATGTTAACTAACACCAAAGAGCTATCACACACTTAGTTCTTAGCTAATACGAAAGTGTACACGAGAGCACAGGAAGCCAAAACACACACACATGCTCACACCCACACACCTACACGCACACACACACACAACATTTATGCAAACATACATGTCACCGGAACGTGCAATATTATAATCATAGACATCTGTTCTGTGACAAGTTTCGTCTTCAAGTGCCTCTTGTGACGATTCTATTCTTGGGCGTTATTCGCTGACATACACTGCATTGTTATCGTGTATTCAATTAAAGCTTTGATTACGATCCGTAATTAATAACGAGGCACGTCACCATATAGCATCGCACGTATCTCGAAACTGAAACATGGGGCACAGCCGCAGAGCTCCATTCAACGCAATTCATGGCCCACCCGACCAACCCGTTAATTATCAGGAAAGCGATATACCATAGCACTCGCAATTGTGCCTTGTATGTCCTTATTATCGGGTGATACATTATAGCATGTGCAAAGTGCCGCTGAACATCTCTCCTTCTACACGTGTCGCAAATGAGCGCGAAAAAACAACACCAACAACCCACATCAATCAAATTTCTACCTCGCGCACATATCCTGGTTATGAAAATAGTGTCAGGTAATACCAAAAAAAAAAAAAAAAAAATCCTAAAAGTACCGGATCAGGAGAAATAGCAGCGATGCTGTCAATGTTTCTGATTACCCGGCCAATCAGATCCTTCCTTGGGGAGATTCATGTTGTGACAATAATTATGATAGGGTGGATAGATTACAATCTATCACGTTTAAAACATTGTCCCGGTAATGTACTATATCATTATTTGTGATGTATACAAGTGCCGTGAATATGTATACTCACGTCATATGACATCATATTGTGATCTCACCGTATAGTTAGTTGATGGAGACGAAGCATTATCATCCGAAATAATCTTGAAGTATATAATGTGCAGCTTTCCACCCGCAGAACCACAAACTGTTTTTTTTTTCATCTTTCTTTTTGACATTCCCGTTTCCTCCATAACCATTCTATTGTTCTTAAAATACATATTATATATATACATATATATATATATATATATATATATATATATATATATATATATATATATATATATATATATTATGTATGTATACATTGGTGTCGGACCACCAAATTTATCAAGTTCAATATGGCTTCTTTCTTTTGCTTTTATTTCGGGCCACTATCTTTTTCGTTCCACCAAGAGTTCAAATTCAAAACCGTCCACCAAACAAAAAAGTTAGTGTCGAACCCTGATGTATATTAAATCACAAGAAATCAAAACAGTGCAGATATCTTATCCTCTCTTTTGATTTGTGTGAACAACAAATTAAACCGATGCACACAACATACTGTACCTTCGCGAGAAATTGTTGATATACAGATAACATGATTATCTCATGACTTTCTTATTTTATGTCTGAGTTTGATGAAACAAACTTCTGACATTCTCTTTGTTTAATTTCACTCCATTTACCAAACCAAATTACATCTTGGTGTAGAATTGCACTCTAACTTTACAGATATTTATAGGTCTCCGACATGATATTAGAGTTGCCGCCTTTGGTTATACGGCTGATAAAAATGAAACTAATGGGCCAAACGAAAAAACAAACAAACAAACAAACAAACAAACGACCAAAAAGGATGACCAATTGAAAAGGAAGAGTCTACTTAAATCTATACATACATTTACGCATGACCAACAAGACAAAGATGTGACGACAAGCTTTTCTCTTTTAAAAGGGGAACTTCAGAATCAGCTGAAGGGGTCGGCCGATATTTGCGTTGCTGAAAATGTTCAGCTGACATGTTTTAATTGTAAGGTAATGTCCTTTCTATCAGTTACATATTTACAAGTTGCCATGCCGTCCATGTGATATCCAAAGTAATGCTTGAATCTTATGGGTCGTAAAATAATCTCGACACTGGAAAGATAAATGCAGATAAGCACAGACTTAAAGTGAAGACATTGGAACCCCTGCGGCCGTCGCGTGCCGAACCGCCCGCCGCGCCGTCGCTTGCCGAGCTCGGTGCGACGGAGGGGGAGGATGGGACGAAAACTTGAAATTTTATACACAGTGGATTCAAGAGTGCATGTTTCCGAGAGTCGGCTACTTTAAAACAATTGATCTATGAGTGATATCTTCGACGAGGCTCTGGCAAATATTTGCGCACACTTCATGGAGCAGGGGATGAAGCAAACTCGGAATCAAAATGATGTTCTAATCTTGCTCATGACATGTTGGAGGAGGATAGCCCCAGTGAAATCAGGGACTACACACAGAAACAACCAGAAGTAGGAAAGGGGGAGGATGCTAACGGGGTCGCTAGATGAGAGGTGGGGGAGAAGTTCGGGGAGGAGACCGAACAATTACCTGCTTCACAAGAAGTGGTGAAGGTGCGTTGCAAAAGTGGCAGATAATTACAAAACACGCCAGCACAAAGAAGGTTATGTTGACTGTATACACGTGGTATACCCCCCCCTTTTTTATTATTGTAGTTGTGTCAAGATCGTGTTTATGAATAAAGAGACATCTATTTCATTTTCAAGGGCTCTGGATGCGAGGACATTGTCCGTGATTAAAACAAAACAAACAAACAAACAAAAAAATCTGTGCCAAGGCAGAACGGCAATTATCGCAGCACACAATCATGTGTACGTTTAATTTAAATCAACACTTAATATAAAGTTGAATTTATGGATGTTCAAACTACATTAAGCTCTCCTAAAGCAATCCTTGAATATGATAAACACAGCACAGAGTTTAAGTTAAGGATTTGTACTTCCAGTGGGGTCGGTTACTGTCGGCAACCCTTATTTTGTGTCCTTTTAATGTGAATGTTGTTGTTCAGTAATTTTGTTTTAAATACCATCTGTAACATGCAAGTTCATGTGATGTTACTGTGAGTTACGTAGTTTTAAGGAGGCGTTTTACAGCGCATTTACAATATAAACATGTTATCCTTACTCGCCATGTATGAAGAGCTTGCTTCCAAAAGGCGCTAAATCCATTATTTTCAATGGATTTAGCGCCTTTTGGTTGCAAGTTCTTCATATATAAACATTACGACTTGTAATCATTTTCACAGAATGTTTTCCTATCTTCAGAGTTGTAGGAAGCGAGCAGAATCTGAACACATCCCTCCATGTGAAGTTTTATAAGATAGCCACGTTCCGGCTGGAAAGTTTGACATTTATGTACATAACTGACATATATATACAATATTTTATCTGTGTTTATAGTCTAAACTTTAAAAACAAAAACAGGCTGTTCCAAGAAAACGGAAATTAAACCGCATGGCATTAAATACCAACTATAAGAAATAAAAATGCGATCTTATTGCAAGAACAAAAACCCAGCGATAATCAAAAATGTTTTCATAAACGCCAGACTATCTACTCGATTTAGAGAACTGAGTTTTCAGACCGAAGTCTTCAGCAAAGTTTGATTAACACTTTGGCAACTAAAGATTCCATACATAATGACCTATTGTTCGCTAGAACAGAAATATTACTCTCATTTTGACAACTTTCTAAATTATAGAAAATAGCTCACAACATGTTTATTTTTATCTGTTATAAGTTATGTTTATTTGAAAGCCTATTTAGACTTTACCAAGAGACTTTTGAGTCACGTAAGTAATATTTGTTGACCTTTGATCTCCTTTAAATTACATAATTATATATTCTATATGAAAGCAATAAAAATGTTAAAGCATAAAACTATTTCAAAAATGTGGACAGGTGGTTTCGGGCGTTTTAGGGAGTAATAAGACGGGCGGTTTCGGACGTTTCAGTTACCATCGGCTCAAACATTATGTATTTGCACTTCGTATTAATTTGTACACACGTATGCAAGTGCAGTGCGCATAACTTTAGCAACCTAGTGGAAAGCTTTAATACATCTTAATGCTCTTGAACTGGGCATACTATAAGAGTTTCCTATTCCACTTCACTCCGGAAAGTTGTTTCAACTTCACTTCAAGTTTGTCGGGAAAACGTTCAAAATCGTATTATGCTGCCAATTTTAAAATTCCGAAATGTTACCAATACACAAAGATAATCTGTAACAATTTAGTGTATGTATTTCGTTTTATCTGTATCCTGCATTATTAATAGCAAGAGACGGGCTTTAGTAGGTTAGTACAAGCCTTACTTCAAATAAGTTCCTCATTATAAGACTAGTATCCAATTTGCAATATAACACTGTTATCATAAGTCATTTCTTCAGTCAATTCCTTATTAGCTTTGCTCTGATGGAAGTTTACAAGTAAAACAGGAAGAATGGAATAATAATAATAATAATAATAATAATAATAATAATAATAATAATAATAACAATCATCATCATCATCATCATCATAATCATTATCATAATCATAATCATAATGATAACACTAATAGGCCTACATTTTTAACACATTTTTCATGTCATGTTTAAATGCGCTCTATTATACAATGTGATCATTAATGAAACAAGTAAGTTTTTAGATCTTTTTTTTTCAAATGATGAGCGATTATTGGTTGCGAAGAATTTGGGACATTAGATTCCATATTGTTGGGGTTCAGCGTTTATAGGGACAACGTTAGTCTCGGATATATCTCAGTCATTTAAAAACCGACTTTCATCCAATAAACTGTAAATTCTTCTTAAAATTGTATGCTTTTTCGTATTTCTCACAAAGTTTCTCATTTTCTTACAACAAAGTTAAAACCTGAGGCCCAATCTCAATCAAAACTATGCCATCCCTTTAACTTCCTTGAAATGGTTTTCAAAAACCATGGGGTGTTTTGTTTTTAATCCTTTCAACAGTTAAATATTGTTTGAAATGATATGTTTTCATGTATGCCACAAAGCGAAGAGTTTATTGTTCATTATATCAGGCATTAGTATAATCCTAATTCCGTGGTGACGCACGTACATGATAAAAGATCCCACTTCATTCCCTCATAGCAAAGAGCAGGGCGCACATCCCGGTGAAAATAATGGTCCCGCTTCACATCAAACGGGACCCCATGGAAGACCAGCTAGGGCAGGTAAATAGGGTTGTTCCGCCAGCTTCTCAGATGGAAAATGAAACAAACAAACAAACAAACAAACAAACAAACAAAAACGCGTCTATCCTTTAGCCGTCAGCAACCTCTATTGATTAATGTACATTGCATCACTGGATCACGTTTCATCTCAGTTGTCGTCATGTTTTAAGAAGAGTGACATGTCGGACGGGTATGGGCCAAGAAGTTAAAAAAAAAGGAGCATGTGATTAGAGCATGGATATTGAAAATGAAATAATGCATGACTATGATGTTTGCCCTAATTCATTTACGTACCTATTTATTGTTAAATGTAGTGAGAAATTAAAAGGTAAATAGAGTACAGGTATGGTGTTAGTAGTTACTGGTTAGTCTTTCCAATTTTCACTTAAAAGAGATCCTTAAAGAATCTGCAATTTGCTCCATATGTTCCGCTTTTTCCACGATTTCCCGCCTATCTCCATTTTTTTTTTATTTGTTTCTTTCTTTCGGGAGGGACTTACATAATACGAGCTTTCGTAATAATAGGTTCCTCTAACAAAAGTCCTCAGTTCTATCTATGTGCAAAGACTCTCCTCATTATTACGTAAAACGTCACGTGTCTTCTTGTAACATTTATCAGTTTTTGTGCTAAAGTCAGTGAAAGTTACATGTTCAGTTCGGATATGAATGTGAAAATCAAATCAAGTGTCATCACTCTACTTTGTTTCCTTTAACAGTGCCTTCTATTATTTCGTTCAGATTTACACTAAATATACAGCTACCAATGATGCTAACTTTTTACCCAAAATCATTTTAGGACTCTGAGTTTTAAACGCGAATTGTACCAGCATATATAGCCTATGAACGCACAGACTCGTTCTTACAGGTGCAGCAAACAAACAAATACATACGCAGCAAGCAAAATGTTCTAAGGGAATTATGATTCAAATACAAAGGACGTTGCAAATAAACATTTATAAACCCACTCTTATTTGGTCAAACCAGTTTAAACACTTATGAACATTATTTTGCATGCTTCTACAAAATTGTGCCTGTACGATGCTTTTGACTATGCTTCAAAAACAGACACAGACAAAATCAATATCATCTCTGGGAAGTTACTAGCGTGCACAGGACACCATTGGAAATTTGTGACTGATCTAAAACAAGTTCAAGATGTTGACCAAGCCCCCCCCCCCCCTCCAGTTAAAAAAAAAAAAGCGCAACAACAACAAAACAACTAAAAACAACAGCAAGAGTTATAACAAACCGGGATAAGTTTGTCTCCACAAACTCTATTTAAAACTACCAAAAAAAGTAATACTTTTGAAACAGCTCTGAATCTCAATAAGTTGTCCCCCATCTTCACCCGTATCTGGATGAATAAAAAAGAGTTGCTGAGGCAGACGACGCTAAGCCTTCGTCTGGTGGCGGGAGTGTCCCCGTCCATGGCCGAAGCATTTCGGACCGCGTGGGTCGGAAAACAGCTCTTCAAACCCGCGGCGTGATCTCCCTCTCTCCCTCTTACCTGATGGGGGGGAAAGCAGCACTCGAAGTCGATGACTCAGTCAAGTACAGCTGCTATCTAGGTACATACTTCCTCTAGGTTTAACGGCGACTACAGGACAGCTAATAACCCCCTCTTCTTGCCTAGTCTGATATATAAACATGGGGGGTTGGAAGAGTCGGAGAAGGGCTTGATTTCTAAGCGATAACGGTCAATATACACCAACACCTGATTAAATCTCTAAATGGCTTTTGTGCTTTCCTGAATGTGATACATCGGGAGCACAGTGAGCAGGCGTTAGTAAGTTCTTTACTGAATTGTTCAATCTTTGGTCACATGAAAGAATTGAATGAGTGCCTCTCACCATTATTACAAAAACAAAATAAAAAGTAGGGAACGCTTATCCTCTTCATGTGTTCTAAAATAAGGCCTACTCCAAACTGAAGGAAATGATTTTAGGAACAAGTGCAAGCCAATTGACACAATCTATCATGGGGCTCTAGTCTATAGTAAAATGCTGAAAGTTGTGTGCTCAAACAAGGAAACTGGCATTTCCTCAAACACATTCAAATCAGCGCGTATAAAGGAGAACGGAAAGACATTGTTTTGACTTGCAGTATATAACCTGATTTGAACGAATCTGTGGGATCATAACACTTGAAACCTAGCTGTGCTTAAATCTTTGGCAGCAATTGGCGGCTGTGACTCACTCCATACATCAGAATAATGAATATGAATTTTTTGACAGATATTGATGACGTCAGGCTTCAAACGTCACTTGGTGATCGTCATGGTTACTAGGGTTCAACTTCCAGTGAAACTAAAATGGTGTTCGCACCCAGTCTGTGGAACCGTTGCCAGGAGTTACATAACTTATCATTGCATAGCAATGGTGGTGACAGTGCTATGACGTCATTAGGGCTTCCAGTAGTGAAGGTGACTACTCGCATAATTTGTTTTGGTTGTTCTACATAATTATCACCATGGTAACACAAGGAAAGTTATTTTTTATAACTTTTTGTTATGAAGTCCTATCCTTTAGGAAATGAGAAGAGATTTTTTTGTCTTCTCTTTATTTTCTTTTTCTTTTTCTTTTTTTGTCGTTGACGTATCAAAGGAGTGGTTGCGGTTTGATTTGCGACAATGATCTTTCGGTTATTTTGCTCTTACCTTTGCTTTACATGCAAATGTACCCATTTGTCTTGTTTGACGTGGACCAGACTGTCCGCTCCTTACACCTTCAGTCACTAGGCCCGAATCGGTCCCATGATTGTTCATAGCAGCAGAGGCCTGACGGAGAGTTGTGCATCTTTTCCAACCTGACAAGCAGCGATTTTGGGATGTGATGGACGCCGAATAATTCCTTGGCTAAATGAAACCAAATTGTACAGAACAAATAAACAATAATGTTTGTTTTTCGTCATCCAACGCCGCCGCTACAACTCCAGTGACATGCGTATATCGCGATTATCGAACTCAAAATAACTTGTCCAAGTTCTGCTTACAGCTTAGCCTACCGTATAGCAATAACTAAAGAATGCCAAACAAAAAGAACTGGTTTTAATGCATTTCGTCTTTCGCTGGAATACTACAGGTATCCGTGGTGTAGATGTGACAAATTCTGGTTAAACAGGGAAAACTTACTTTAAATCTGGAATTACCTCTGCGGCTTATATCATAGAGGGTTTTCCCTCACATACCAATTTCACCAACTGTCTTATCGTCGTACTTGTGCTTTCCATATCTCATCCTTCTCTCTTTTTGTCTTTCTTTCTTTCCTTTTCTTTTTCTTCTGTTTGATCTAAGAACACACACATAAATATATGGATATTTCTATCTGTCTATCATTCTATTGCTTTCTTATGTAAGTATGTATGTGTGCATATATGTGGTTACACACGAATGTTTGTATAGTGGTATATGTGTGTGTCTAACATTATTGTATGCGTACCTGATGCATATTTTGTGGTGCATATTATGTACTCGTTTGTATGCAAAATCATATAAACTGTATTTTGCTTTGGTTTGGTGTTCATCAAAAGAGGATCAATATAAACACGTACACCATTTAAGAGTGGTATTATAGCGAAAAACGCAATCAGATCAATAACTTTTAATGGCAGTGAGTTATCTAACAAGGCTTCCAAAAGAAAAAAAGAAAGGGGTGAGTTGTCATGTGACCACAGGATCTCTTGCTTTAAACACCTCATGATAATGTTATTCTTTTTATTAATACAATAATTAGTCAATGTCTTGAGAATAACACTTTCATAAGTCTGATAAAGATAGAGTAACATGTTAGGGAACAAAGGAATGATTCGTTTGTTTACAAAGTCAATGGGGAGCAGAGCCCTCCCCCCCCCCCGAGAAATAAAAAAAAAAGTGTGGACAAGAAACGAGGATAGCTACTTTTGAGATTTGTCGCGTAATCCGAGTTAAACAAGTTGCTGACGTTAAATAGCAATGGTTTATTTTTATAGGACTTTCTCCGGTCTGCCGTTTTTGCGAGGGTATGCACTCTCCCTTAATCATCATGATAAAGCTGTTCAGTTATATTAGGGGAGAAAATATTTCCATTGTAGTCACGTTAAGATTGACGTCACACTAAACCCTCCCTCTTCATCAAAATAAACTCGTTGGCTTCAGTGGCGTCCAGTCACCACGGCCCTGAGGCATGACACCGCGTTGCCACACTGCTGGTGGTATAGTAGGGGAATCCCCGAATCGCCCCACGTACACATAATACAAATCATTGAGTCATCTTCGCTATCTCCATCTCTCTCTTGCTACGGTTGTCATGGAGATGAAGGTGGATGTTATTATAATGTGTTACAGGGTAGGAAAAACCCACCAATTAGAGTCGACTTACGCTTGTTTTTTGTTTTTTGTTTTTTTTTTGGTATCTGTTCTTTATCAAAGTATAATTACCATCTTTCCACAAGCTCTCCCTTTTCTCCCATCAAAGAAAACATACTTTTATCTCCTTCTTTTTTTTAACTTCATTTCAACGTGCCAGAGTTTTATGAGGGATTTTGCAAATTAAACATCGTGCCAATTTCTCCCGCTATCTGTGCTTTCTGTCTGCTTGTGCTTGTGTGTATTTACGTCTATTCCATCCTTTATTTGGGGGTTTCAAAACTAAATTGTTATCAGTATTTCAACATTTATCAAAGTGATAATAATGTTGACAACTGCGAACGTCTGCAAAAATAAAACACACACACACAAACACACACACACACACACACACACACACACACACACAAGGAAACCAATGGTTAAATGGAGTAGGTTGTCATCCTAGATTTGTATCCCATTTTTTTCTCTCTTTTCATGTTCCTTTCAAAGCGTCACTTTGCTCCTTTTACGCCATTTTGAACATATACCAGGAAAGTTGATTCATTTTTGTCTGACAACTTAAGTCCATCTTGTACCCCCTCCCCCTGTTTCCACAATGTTACATCTGTGATCATTGTGATTTTAATTTACGTTCTCTCTTAGACCTCTGCAGATTGGGAACGATTTCTGACTAGAGCAGAAAGTTAACGCCACAGTACATCATCATAACATCAGCATTATCACCATTGTTATCATTTCATTTTATCGTCATTATCATTGTAATATTATTGTTACCAGGTATTGTTAGTACCAATTACTGTTATCGTTATTGATAATGTTGTTATATTATGAAAGTAGAAACATTAAAGCAGCAGCAGCAGCAGAAATACATGTAAATCTAGGTCGAGGTGTTTTGTTATTATTAAAAGTATTGTATTTACACGGTCTGTGGTATGATAGACTAAGTTATTATTTGTGTAGAAACAATGATAGCCTACATTAGTATCGCTTCTTATGAACAAACTTGAAAGAGCTATCGAGGACCGAAGGGGTCATTTTTCATCTTCCCAATATTTCCCATTTCCCATTTCCCATTTTTCCATCTTCCCAAGATTTTTCATCTTCCCAATAATTGCATGACGTCACGCATTCAGCACCTGTACACGTCTCGTGGCCATGTTCTCGCTGACAAATCGCGATGTTCTCAATGTGAGAAATGCTGAGAAAACAGGAGATGTAGATTGTCCAGCAACCTCCACGCACCATATCACATCTCGAGACCCCGCCATTATGTTTCATTCTCCCTTCTTTTTTGTTTTTCTCACGCTACTCACGAGCGTTAAACTTCTCCGGAACACGACAGAAGTGCAGGGACTTCCGGAGGAAAAACCGGCCGGCGTTCAAGCGCCTTGCGATAGTAAGCGCAGCAGCGGGAGGATGTCAAAAACGCAGGCTGCGGGAAATGGAACGGTTTTTTCACCCTGGAAAGTAAGCACATATGATCGGCTGGAGGTGAAGATGGACAAACAGCTTTGTTGTTTTATTTATTTTAATTCATCTCTTTGTGTGCGGTTTTTTTTTTTTGCGAGGACAAAGAAAAGGAGGTCATGTAACATTGCGTTCTCCAATTGTCAGGTCGTCGCCTGTACAATGTGTACTGATAGAAATGTACCAGTGTTCTTTCTTTTTTCTTTTTTTTTTTTTGCCCTTCAAGGAATTGAGAGCAATATCTGTCTACCATCATTAATTTCAGAACATTCCATATTCGATGCAAATTTAACGAATGCGTATCAATGGTCAACCTGCACTTACACTTCCTTTTCTGTATATTGACAATCCTTGTTTCTTACATCTCGTAAGAGGATATTGGATTGGTTGTCAGATTTGGTCACAGATTTTGAGTATGACCAAAGAACTAACAAACAAACAAACAAACAAACAAACAAAAACGAAAGGAGAAATCTGATGTGCAGCAGAAGATGACGAGAATCTTTTCTTTGTGAGAGATCGCGCAGTCAATGAACCTCACTAGGAATTGGTGGCTTATTAATCATCGAAGGCGTGTGTAATCATATTCTATAGTTACAATGGTTTAGATAATGGGATGTTATTGCCTTGAACCCATATAGAACGAACATAGTAAAAGTCTAATTTAAGCATCGTTCGTTTTGATATTATAACGCGTCCTGTCGACAACGTCTGCAATTACGAGCTTGGAGAGCTTGGAGCTTGGAGTTACGGATGACTTGTTTGATGGGAAAATTCCTCGTTCTGCCGATGTACCGAGCTTCTTTTCATGCTGAGAATCACCTGTATCACTGACAGTGCAGGATTCCGCAATGACGTCACAAAAAAGTGTCTATGACGCATCGGAGGAAGGAGCATGGCCGATCGTCTTTATTTTGTCAACTTCGGTCAGATTTGTCTTGCACTGCAGTGCATGCGATGTTCTCACGGTTGATGAGACCAAAATAATCTCTGCACGAGCCCTGTGAGATTTTGACCGCAAGGCAGATATTCAATCAAATGACATCACGTTGACACCTTTGCCCCCTTTCCATTCAAACTATGCATGCGTTACTCCAAACCGGCGAAAGTCCCATCCCCCAGAGATTATAATTATATAGATACCATTGCTCTTGAATGAACGATCATCTTGGCGCAAAAGGGTTATACAGTGTATCTGCAAACAGACGCTGCATGGCGGTGTTAGTCAAAATCATCCAGCGATGATGTTCTCATTTCTCGAAAAACCGATATTAAGTGCAACCGCATGCCCTGTTGAGTTGGTAACGCGCCCAGCTGGAATCCACTGTCACGGTCAAGTAGGGGGACGCGTCGTGTGCTTTCTCCATAACTGTGAATTCCATGAAAAGTGAATAGAGTCACCTTGAAAATAAAGGTTAGGAGTGTTCTGTATAATGTGCATATCCATCTAGTGCATCAAGGCATATAGTTGGTGTGTTCATCTTTGGTTATATTGACAATGTCTGTCTGATTTTTTTTTCCAGCACAGATGGTTAACCTAGATAGCAATGTTATTTTGAGAAGGACTAATACTGGCGTCAGCAAAATGAACGTGTTTATTACATATTGTGGATCGAAAACGTCTGCTCTGAAGCCGTTATTTCCACGTATCCACTGTGCTTCCACAACCTGTACAGTTTTCACCTTGAACTGAGAAAAAAAAAAGAGCACACGATTTGGGTAACTTCAGGGAAGAATTATGTGGAGAAAGAATTGAACAGCATTTTAGATCCTGCACAAATGACGCTATAGGTGATGCTGCGGCACATCCAACTGTTTATTAGATCTGTCCCCGTGTTTGGAAAAAGTACAGTTAATACGTATATGCGAACTAGTTCTACGGTATAGAAGCGGTCGTGCGCTCAGGTTGCGGCACTTCATCCTCATAAAAAGTAAGGGGGTTTCAAGCAGTCCGTCCTGTGGTTATAGCTGGTTCACAAGTACCTAAGCGCTTCCTCAGTGGCCGTAAAAAGAGGACGCAAAAAAAAATAAAAAAAATCATCATTTAAGTAGGGCAAGTAGTAGTAGTGTGGTAGTATGTAGTAAAACAAGGAAAAGTAGAAATCACGCGGTGCGTAATATATGTCCCCGCCGGAAGTAGCATTTAGTAGCAAAATGTACAATATAGGTAAAAAGATCAAGGTCAAAGGTCAAAGAAGTCAAAGGTCAAAATTCTATGTAGAAGTTTTGAAGCCCTCACCTAGTGCCATCACATAAAGCAAACGGAATCGAAATCGGGTTAGAAATGGCGAAGGAGTAGCATTTTGTAGCCAATGTACAATATAGGTAAAAAAATCAAGGTCAAAGGTCAAAGAAGTCAAAGGTCAAAATTCTGTGTAGAAGTTTTGAAGCCCTCATCTAGTGCCATCACATAAAGGAAACAGAATCAAAATCGGGTTAGAAATGGCGAAGGAGTAGCATTTGGTAGCAAAATGTACAATACAGGTCAAAAATCAAGGTCAAAGGTCAAAGAAGTCAAAGGTCAAAATTCTGTGTAGAAGTTTTGAAGCCCTCACCTAGTGCCATCACTTAAAGCAAACGGAATTGAAATCGGGTTACAAATGGCGAAGGAGTAGCATTTTGTAGCAAAATGTACAATATAGGTCAAAAGTCAAGGTCAAAGGTAAAAGAAGTCAAAGGTCAAAATTCTGCGTAGAAGTTTTGAAGCCCTCACCTAGTGCCATCACATAAAGCAAACGGAATCGAAATCGGGTTAGAAATGGCGAAGGAGTAGCATTTTGTAGGCAATGTACAATATAGGTCAAAAATCAAGGTCAAAGGTCAAAGAAGTCAAAGGTCAAAATTCTGTGTAGAAGTTTTGAAGCCCTCACCTAGTGCCATCATATAAAGCAAACGGAATCAAAATCGGGTTAGAAATGGCGAAGGAGTAGCATTTTGAAGCAAAATGTACAATATAGGTCAAAGGTCAAGGTCAAAGGTCACAACTGAAATTCTGTATAGAAGTTTCAAAGCTCTCATGTAGTGCTATCATATAAAGCAAACGGAATCAAAATCGGGTTAGAAATGGCGAAGGAGTAGCATTTTGAACATTTTGATCACACACGGACGCACGGACGGACACACGGACGGACACACGGACACACGGACGCACGGACGGACACACGGACACACGGACACACACACGTACGGAGCCCGTTTCATAGTCCCCTGCTCGAACTCGTTCGGCGGGGACAATAATAGTAGCGGTAGTATAGTAGTAGTATTAGTACTAGCATTAAAATTTCTAGAATGTAAAAAAAAAAATACAAACAAAACCTGGGACAGACCACACAGTATAAGCAAGAACAATAAGTGAAAAAATGATTTTGAGAAGACAGTAACAACATGAGGGTCAGGGTTCACAAAAGTTAAGTTATTTACTATTACCACTGAGCGTGTGAGACCTCGTCATGTTATCCCTTGTATACACATAATAAAATACGATGGTGCACTAAAAAAAACAACAAGGATTTATAGTTAAAAGCATTAGATATTTTATTGACAAGTTAAAGGTCCAGTTTACCTTTGGGAGCAGTGATTTCAAAAATGTTCAAGATATCACATTTGATGCATATGTGTAGGTCTGTTGTATCATAAAACATCCTACCATATGAAATATTTGCAATAAAACCTAAAATATAAGGAGATATCAGGGTTTTTCTCAACAAACCGTAACTGTATACGGTTTAGTCTGGAAGCATTTTTATTATAACTATTGTTCACATTTTGTGTATTTAACAACACTTAACATCAATTATACAGATTCAAATTTTGACAGTGGTTGTTTCTATCCTTAACTCACATTTTAGAACTATTTTAAAGCACTAATGATTTCATCTGCAAATGGTAAATTATGCCTTTAATACATTACATGTATTAAACTACACTACAGAACACAGAGAAACTATATACACAACAAAACAGTGACACCCCCTCCCCCTTTGAAATAGGGTATCTTTATATCAAAAGGGTTTCGAGCAAAATGATTCACCCTGTGGTGTTTGTCTGTAATTGACCCAACATAGTCATTCGGGTTTACCAACTCAAATCTTTAAAGTTTGTCTTACCTGGGAGAGTAAACTCTTCTCTAATCACTGTCAAAATTTGGTGGCTCAAAACAAGTCAAAATCGAGATATTTATTTTTTCAATTCAATTCAGCTTTATATTTTCCATCCAGCAAAGAGTGAAACAAAATAATAATGATATAATATAAAGCATGCGTAAAACAATCACATGGTTTGATTAATTTCAATCAAGAAAGAAAGAAATACAAAACCTTAAATCAAATCAAATCAAATCAAATCAAATCAAATACAAAACGAAAAATTAATCGCATAGTATATAACAAGATATGATATAAGTAGTAACTAAGAACGCCTCTGCATGCTTTGAAGGATAACCATAAAGTAGGTATGGAAAAAGAGTGGTCCACTAAAAGGCTAGGCTTGTATTACATGGACCGCTCAAAACATGATAATATAAGTACACATCATCATTATTCAAACCGTAATTATTTTGAAGTACTGAAAATACGATTTCAGGCAAAATCTAACAATGTTCAAGTTGCTAAGTACTATTTGATGTGCCATGTGTTCCAAACACAAGAATGATGAAAAAATGCAATTTTTCTGGACCTTATTTTTTTTTTTTTTTTGAACAGGCCCTGTTTTCAATGTGATTTTCATTGACATTTCTGCACAGCACGACTGACCCTACTCTTAAAATCCTCTTTTCTCTCTTTTTCTATGAAACTGCGGCTCCTATCTCTCTTATTTCCATCACTATTTGAATGTGTTAGGAGAGTTTTTAATATATCTTTTTTAAAGCTCATTTTAAAGCTTAGAGAATACTATTTTAAAGTATTTGTAAAAGTGACAATTATAATCATGGCCTACATTTTGTGGGTTTCCGTCGGGAGGTCAAGTGATTATGGTAATATTAAGAATACTACAAACTTAAGCACTTACGTCGTAGTTGGCGTTTATTAAGGTGATGGAAAATGGCTTTATGCAAATGGAGACAAAGCACTTTATATCAATGGTTGATAAATAACTTATATAAGAAGTGACAAAAAAGTACATTTGTAACTAAAGGAAAAGGTGCAATTATATCACTTTCGGAGACTTAAATCATATGCATGCTTCTTTCACTCTATAAATTGAACTGTACTCTCTTTGTTGTAATCGGTCATTCGGCTTGGTCACCCATTTTCCTTTAAACATTTATCTCTGTCCAGAAATAATGATTATCCAGATAATGGAAGTCAAGAGTGAGCGGCAGTGCGGTCGTTCACCACGGGCAGTCTCTGCACGTGTCTCATCAAGAGTCCGATCTTCAGGCTTTCATCTATTGGAGGGATGCTCTAGAGACATCCCGCACGCAACCGACAGCTACAGAATTAATAAATCTCTTGTAATTGTGAAATACTTTTAGATGTCTATAAAAGGACGTGTGTTTACACATTCCTTGTAGGGCTAGGTCCCTCCTCATCACCCCCCTCCCTCCTCCTTCAGCCCAATACTGCACCCTTTATGCCCACCATCATTATTATTCTAGAAATAGACAAACACAAAACTGTTGTTGCGTCATATAGAGTTTGCTTATTGTGTCATCCCTTGCAACCTTTATGTGCGCTGAAATGGAATGTGTAGTTTCGGTTTCCTTCGTTATGAAATGCCGTAAAGTTAAAGCAGTTGGTGCAGTATGTCATTATGCAACAAAAACGTATTTTGCCTTTGCTGTTAATGATTCAGAAGGAACAGAAATTTGTGTTACCGATGAAATAAACTATCATTGCTTCAGTTTCAGTTTGTTTTATTTCTCCGCTTGTGCAAATAAAATAATTATGACAGAATCAACAATTTTCACATTAAAAATATAAACAGAGTACTCTGTGTTATATATATATATATATATATATATATATATATATATATATATATATATATATATATATCTTTGTTTACAGAAAGAGATATGATCAAATACGTCCATATATTTCACCGAATCAAAGAGACATGGTCATTTGAATCATAGAATCGAGGAGGATATCATTTATACTACTGCATTAATGAAAAAACGCAAGTACACGCACACACACATACATACACACACACACACGCACGCACACACATATCACAGAGAGAGAGAGAGAAAAAAAAACCCAGCCAAATCAAACTTATGTTACTTAGATTTTGTCATCGGAAACAAGGGAACAGGATCAAACTGAAATGTGGGATATCGGGATTAAGCGACATGGAGTCAAAAGGTCGCAGGAGAATAATGGGGGGGGGGGGGACTGAAGTTTGAACCTGTCAATAATCGATAATGCCACTTGTTGGAGTCAGTAGTTCATTCAACTTGAACCACGGCCGACAATAGAACTGGATGGTTATAGGAAATGGGACTGAAAGATCAATGATATCAGTGCGGGAAGTGTTATACGTGCTGCCAGATCGCAGTGCATTGTTTATCGGGATAAAACGGTAAGTGTGCCTGAATCCCTGTGAAAGTCATCGCGACGGTCAAAGTTATATACATATTTTTATCTCTCTCTCTCTCTACACACACACATCCACACACACACACACATATATATATATATATATATATATATATATATATATGTATATATATATATATATATATATATTCTCATTCTCACAATATATATATACATAATATATATATATATATACATATATATATATATATATATATATATATATATATGTGTGTGTGTGTGTGTGTGTGTGTGTGTGTGTGTGTGTGTGTGCGTGTGTGTTTGTGTACGTGCGTGTGAATGTGTTTGTTTGCAAATAAGAGAGAGAGAGAAAGAAAGATGAAATTCCTCCCTCACAGCAAATGTAACAAGAGTAAAAAGGGTACGTCGGCCTTTTGAAGACTCTCCTGCGGGGTTAATATTCGGTACACTTATATCGAAGAATATCATTTTAAACTATACAATTTGGTTTGAGGAAAGCAAGAGGAACAACAATCAGAATTCCGCCAGATAGGCACATACTGTAGATACACAAAGCGTGCGCAAAATAGCACAACACAACACAAAACAGAGCAAAGCAAAGTGAAGCAATTTGGAACTTTTGCCAAGTTTAGAAAACAGTGGAGACAAATATTAGCCAAAACATGTGTGTAAAATTTTTGTTCCAGTGAAAGACGGACAGACAGACGTGCAAAAATAAAACAAAGACAAAAAAAAAAAAGAAAGAAAGAAAGAAAGAAAGAGGGGGAGGTAGACAGATAGAGCAAAATATGTATCCTGGTAAATTTTCGAACTACAGGTTAATCACAGTCCCATGAGACCTTGGAACAGGGAAATCCACCGTTTCCTTCACTTCGATGGTGATAACATCCACATTTTTTTTCTTTTTAATCTAAAGTTGATTCACCTCATTTACTCTCATGTCCAAAACACTAGAGTTGACATTCGCTGTGATGAGTCATCTTCATTGTTTCCATGGTTACCTTTGTTTGTTATTTAATCATGGAAGGGGGGCATTAAGCGAAATACGGTTTCGCGAGGGAACATTGTTTTAAATGGGTGGAAAAGACCGGTAGTCACCTTTCATGACATAACCGTGTGGCGGCACTGTGGCATAGTGGATACGACTCTTAACTTTCAATCGCAGGTCTCGAGTTCGAATCCCGTCAAGGGTCTAGGTCCTCTGACATGATATCCTTTATAGTTTCCCACCATTCCCATCTTGACCAGGGTGTATAGATGGGTATAAGTGGGCACCGCTATAGGGTTATTATAATGGCAGAATATAGGTATCCAACTTTTGGATGTGTTTATAGAACTCTTTACCTATATTTATCTACCATCCTTATGAACTTATTTCGCAATGACAGAATATAGCTCTCTGGTAGAGCAATGGCAACATTAAAGAGGCTACCTTGAAGAAGACCAGAATAATTACATTAACCGCGCAAGTCAAGACATTTTGTCATACTAAGGGTGCGTTTATCAACTCTTTTTCTCGGCAGAAACAGGTTTTCCAAACGGCTTTCAAGGAATTTTTACAAGTTGATAAACGCAAAGCTGTTTTGATTATGGGGTTCGGAAAGCCTTTTCGAAAGCCGCAAAGTTGTGCTTTCAGAAACAGGTTTCCGAAACAGGTTTCCAGAAACCTGTTTCTAGAAGCCCTTTGAAGCAAGATAAACGCAAAGCTGTTTTGAAACGGCTTTGTAATGCGGTTACAGTATATGACCCCTTCTCCTCTAAGTCAAATTGCGCAATGCAGCTGCGAAGTGACAAGGCCAGTTTTCGTGTTCGCGATGAGTTGATAAACGCAACTATTTTGGAAGCCGTTTCTAAAGGGCTTTGGAAACGGCTTTTGAAAGCCGTTTCAAACATGGGAAAAAAGATGATAAACGCAGCCTAACTGGCAGACGCAAGAATTTAGAGGAATACAGGGCCTCATGAAAATAATAGCAAAAACAATTATTGTTGTAATCTGTTTGTTTGTTCGTTTGTTTGCTTTTTCTTCTGCTGTCATCAGTTTTATTCTATTGACACTATCATTAATGTTACGTATTGCTGGATATTTCAATAGGTTATTCTGACCTGCTAAAAAATACTGCTTGAGATAATTGAAATAAGCCAGTTTGACCCTCGTATTTTGATCGATTCTGATCAATCCTTGATAACATATATAACTTGATAGATATGTATATAACCCTATCGTCTACATTTGTCAACTCTAATGTCAGCGATCATAACATAGAATTAAGTTTATCACCAAAATCGTCAACAGAACAATGGTTTCGTGAAGGAAAGTCATCAGACTGCTTTGTTTATTTGTTTGTTTATTTCATTTTTCATTAGACAAGATGATCACATATTCAGCTACACTATAGCTGGTCGTCCATGGGGTCCAATTGTGAGTACTTAGCACCTGTACGCTCTGCGTACAGCGAGAGGTGGACGAGAGACTGCATGTTGCGCATATATCATCATCGAATACTTTCCACTCGTTTCCTACTCCTCTTCCTACTCCGCCTCCTCCTCCTCCTCTTCTTCTTCCTCTTGCTCCTTCTCTTCCTTCTTCTTCTTCTTCTTCTTCTTCTTCACCTTTGCAAAGTCAAAACACGCAACATACAGTACAAGACTATACGGCACGTTTAACATTCGTTAGTTTCTCTGTCATACCTCAGCGAAAACTACTTGAACCATATGGGAAGCTAGCACGCTTTCCATTTTATTGTCTAGACAGGCTCATGCAGCAACTTTGAGTTACTTTTATAGTATCAGATACACTAAAAAAAAAATGCCTCTGTGAAATAGTAACTTGCTATATTTGACCATACACCTACTCTTCTATTGAGGGTGCTTTTAAATTGATCTTTGGTCCGATCCTGAATTTGGAGCGATGTCTTTCCCAAACCATGGGGCCCAATCGAGCCATGATTCGGAACACCTCCTTGATTTGTGATGTAATGTCAGTCTCGTGGGCCGTTTTCGCCTAGTGTCGAACTCGTGGGCCTTTTTTTGTTTAGTGTCGAACCCATGGGCCTTGTTTGCCTAGTATCGAACTCGTGATCCTTGTTTGCCTACAGTGTCGGACTCATGGGCCTTATTTGCCTAAAATTGTCGAATTCATGAGCTGTATGACGCATGGACCTTTTCTTTTTCAATGTCGAAGGCGTGGACTCGTGGGTGTCGGTCTCATAGGATGACCCCGCCACAACGACTCACTGTCATCTTCCCTTCTGTTTAATTGGTTTCTACGTTGCTCTATCTGGGCTGGAAGGGGTGGCGGGAAGTTCATTCAAATAGATATCGTCATGATTATTTGGTATCAGAAAAATAGTATTATGGAAAAAATTGTATAATGGTGTTGCCATCAAAGCAGACCTCTTCAAGATAGCGATGTTGTGTTTAAATTCCTCCCGATTTCCGTCAAATCTCATGTAGGGCCTGTTTTATAAAGATTGAGCGTAAGTTGCAATCAATCGCAAATCGCATAGGATTTTTATGCTCAATAACTTTCATTTGTAAGTAATTTCCAAGTTGTTTACTTCATTCGAGACCTCTCCACTGCTCTGCAAGCAATACTTAGTTGCCATCCGTCAGAATTAATCCCAGTGGATTACATAAGCACGGATATAATGAACCAAAAACGAGTTGGAAAAAACAACAACACAAAACGAGATAAAGTCATGATCTCATTGGGTATTTGACCACCAGTGACCCGATCGTACTGTGCATGACAAGTAAGTGGGTAGGTGGGATCGCTGGTAAACGTGGTAATAGCGAAGATAAGAGATAATGATTCACCTGGCCTATAATGAGTTTTTTTTTTTTTTTTTTCATTGGCGGATAAGTTAATCATGCAGATAAGGTAACCACGCCACACACATTCGCCGTTATCCTTGCGCGCTATCGATGCCTGCTGCGAGACACACAAAAGTACAGATGAACTCCTCAGCCGGGCCTCGTAGTTCAGAAACGGATTTCAAAATTCAAGAATTTACACTTTAACGTAACTTCGAGTTCAAATGGTAAAACACTTCAAAAGGAAATAACGCTATAACATTTGAGTATTTAATGCTTTTTCGAGGGCGTTAGCATGAGATCATTATTTAAAAAAGCGCTGCTTTTCCCCTTTGATAAAGTAGTTGATAGAATAAAAAAAAAAAGAAAGACATCTATTAGCCATTATTCATCATCCACCCCTGTACGTTATCTGTAGATCCCTATGAATTCTTTTAGATTAAAATCCATACGAGTCACATCATATTAATCGTGTTCCTGTGAAACGATTCTCTTTCAACATAGTTTAATTGAAGAAATACTTACCAGCTGGGTTTCCTTTTGAAGAATTTTCAAATGCGACGCTATATAGCGATATACGCTTATGTACGGACTCCCCTTCCCTCCCGGACAAAATTCCAAGAGAACGTAAAAGTTAGTTGTACATTATAATTTAGAATTGAAAGAGTGCTACTCAAAGTTTTAAAAGATATTCCAAAAACGGAAGTATATGTACTATACCTTGCAAAGATTTCATAATCGAACTGAAATTTACAGCTTTCATTTGGTCATTGATACCTAGCGTGATAGACAATAGTGTAAGGTAATGATATTAACTGAATGCGAAGAATAAAATTTGTCAATCTAGCAAAAAGTCTACAAATCAAGCGATCTTTTGATAGCAGATGTTAACGTTAGTAATATTTCAAACGTCATTTCTTAAGAAGTTACACTACGAAAGAAAACAACACACAAGATGATATTTCTTAGAAGTGTTATATATATATTACATAGTATGAGAGTAGGCCTATGTTTCGTTCAATCAATATCTTTTAACATTCATTTATGTTGAAAGCCCCACCCGGATTCCATTATCGATCTGACTTGTCAACAAAATATGTTCTCCTCGCGGTTTTCTAGTTGACATGAATAGGACAGGTCCCGTGTACTTTGGGGTGTTGTAGAGTCCAAGTATATACGTAAGAGGGGACAAAATCCTGCTTCTACCGTTTGGCTACAGGTGTTGGTGGTCATGTCGGATAACAGCGGACAAAGCGTGCTACAGGAAGCAGTTTTTTCCGGTGTCATTGACCTCCACCAGCTGAAGAGACAAAAACGTGTTTAGGGAACACTATTTTGACTGTGATTATAGAGGAACTCTCGTGAAGCAATCGGACCCATTAAAATGTCAGGTCCGGCCTTTGCGATTACCGAGTATCGCGGATGATAATGCGAATGCTCCTGTTCCACCGTCGAACGTTAACACTATTGCGATTTCCAACAGGACTAAAAGTCCACAAAATTAAGAGAACAATAATTGGTAAACACACACTGAGTTGTGCAACAGAAGTTATAGAGCAATAACTTTTGATATACCATCTGACCAGCTTGACTTCCATGGGCCTTATACGATTTTCAAAATAGTTCTTTATGTTCGCTGACTTAATTGAACAAAATCTCCAAATCTCTATGTTTTTCTCACCCTTTTGTTTCTGGTCTGTAAAACAACACCCCAACCAAAAAAAAAAAAAAAAAAAAAATCGTGTCTTCCACAAATAGAAACATACACTATTTGTAAATGACAGGTCAATAGTTGAAAAAAAATCGATAGGACCATTGTCACTCGTCATCTGTTTTTACGGTCTCCTAAAACTTTTTTTTTTGTTCCTTTTCTTGATAAAAAAAAAAGCGGGGGGGGGGGGGGGGGAGTACAGACTTTATTGATTCTGACTACTCACGTTCGAGACACGAAGGCCCAGTTTCTGAGGTCAGCATTTGTAATATATACCTCAGTGGCTCCATCACAGAGTTAAAGGCTATAACGTGGTGACTTTGGTTTTTCTTTTATTCATAGTTGGTGTGGCTGGTGTTCTTTTTTTTTTTATTTAAACGGGACTTGCTATGCATATATAATTTCTTCACATTATGTATACATCATAATGTTATAGTTATACATATGCATAATATGTCTCTCTCTCTCTCTCTCTCTCTCTCTATATATATATATATATATATATATACAATGTTTATGCAATTATGTATACATATATACAAGCAAATCTACACAGAGTTTCGTTTATAATCACTCTTGAAAGGAATTGTAAACAAAAAGGTCTTACTCAGCAGCTACAACGCCTGTTTCCTTCATTGCCGCATAGTTGCGAGGTTCCACATGGCTTCAAAAAAATTGATTAGAAGGCTACACTTAGTGATATCTTATCATTATTATCTTTTTTTATGGAAATTTAGTGATGATTCTTGAAATCGGTCGATGGTAGTCTTGGGAGATGATGGTGTCGTTGTCTACTCTAATTCAATAAAATCAATGTTCGTTATTCCGAAGGTTTGTCTGAAAATGAAGTAAGATTCGTTATTCCGAAACAGTCCTCAATTACACCTATTGATGTTCGTTAATCCGAAAATGAACAATGATTCGTAAATCCGAACATTTGTGACCTTGTCCCGAATGTTTGTTATTCTGACGGTTCGTAATTCCGAAAACTAAAACAGCTTTATTCAGAAAGTTCGTTAATGTGAAAATGAATAAAAGTTTCGGTATTTCGAATGTTCGTTAATGTTCGTAAATGTTCGTCAGGGGCCTACTAACGAACTTTCGCAAATACGAATCATATTTCATTTTCGGAATTACGAACAGTAGGAATAACGAACCTTTGGAATAAGGAACCTTATTTCGTTTTTCGATTAACGAACCTTCGGAATAACGTACTTTAGGGATAAGGACTTGTAGCCAGTTTGAGTATGTCGTTACTCCTAATGATATTCATCGTTTCATTAAAAAAAAAAGAACAAAACATGCTTACCTAAAAAAAAAAGTCATAACTTTCTCATACAAGGTCCCCACTTTGGATAAAACATATACCACTCCAACTGATTGTTTTCTTTTCCTTAAGTCAACTTGAATATGGTGAGGAATCGTACATTGAACCTTGAACTCACAAACTTATGGTCCTCTATTTTATTGGAAGGCCGGTGCTCCTGTCACTGCTCTTCGAAATTAGTTAACGACAATATCAAATGTCTCAACAAAAGTTGTTTTTTTTTTCCTTTTGCAACGACCTGTACTCTCATTTCTCACATGGTTCATTGAAAGTGGCAGGTAACGGAGAGGTTTGTACAATGTCTGACAGTTGTTTTTTATTTTCCCCTTTTCTTTTCAATCATATTAGGGGAATAGGATCAACACAACCTTAAATAGGCTGCACAGTGACGAAGATTTTCTGGACGGGTTATGGGCAGGTTAAAGCTACCATCCTGCAACTCTGCTTCTTCGCTCGTGAACTGTGGTTGACACCATGGGCCGGTGTTATTGGCCTGCTGGGAGAGTACACATTATTTTGTGACCAACATTTCCCCGTGGCTGCACTTTTGATTGTGTTCAGATCGCTCATACTACTTCTAGGAATTCACATTCTCATCTCAACAGAGGCATCGCCTAATAAAATCCTCAGTTATCGCTAGCTGGGTGAACTTATATTATTCAAGAAATATACGAATTTTCGTGTAGTCCAAGTTACATCGTGGAAACATTTATTCAGTAAGTTATTATTAGTGACTTCTGAACAAGTAAATATTTAGACAGGGTCGAATTAAGAATCGTTATGTATCATTCCATAATATTATCGTTTCAACATTTGTTTTGATGGTAAATCTGTGCTTTTGTGTCTTTGATTTTTGCGAATTATGAATTGCCGAGAAAAAGAAGGGAAACAAAATGCTTTCTAATCATCCGAGATATCAATTCCATCTGGATCTTCCGGCGCAACAATCCCCGTATAAACACGAATGGATTAGAGCACAAACATATTATTCATATGAGCTACACTGACAATTCGGGGTGTCCGACTAAGATATTTATCGGATGAATAAAAATACAAATCGATTTGTTAAGAAGTGACGTGTTCCTGTTCTTAGTGTTGCCATCGATTAAAAATAAACCTCGGTACGGTAGTATATACAGTACGAGCACTTACAAAATAAGTAGGTATTTCTGATCGTCAATATCAGGCACCTTGATCAGACATTTCAATTTCCATTTTTTTTTGTGTGGATAAATTGCAAGAAAATAAATGAAAAGGAACTCTGTTATACAAATCGTTGCTGATTAGTGGTGTAGAATCCTTTAGATTAAAAAATGGAAAATAAGAGCAGTACTGTTTAATGGTACTTTATGAGCTAAGTGAGCTATATATTCAGCTAAAAAAAGTAAATGTTGTTCAGTTTGTCTTGAATATATATATTTATTTTTTTTTCATCGCATGACGGTTCGTCACGCACGCATGAAGATTTTTTTTTTCCTTTTCATACGAAATGAGGTTGAACTGCTGAACAACGTGACTGAAGTACGGCGCCGCACTTGACCCTGATAGTCTGCGATCACTTCCGGGTCAGGGTGGGAAAAAGCGCAAATATGGAAAAACGTGCCTGTACCCATGTGAGTGTGAACAATGCAGTGATTGTCGTTACGTCATTCGGAGAGTGTCGACGACCCCTAAGAAAAAAAAACACCAAAAACACCAACGAATTAGGTAATGTGGCGAAACGAAAATCAAGGTTAATTGGGTCCGTTATTTTTGTGTCCTGTCATGATCTCAAAGTTGCAAATGTTATGAAATACCCAAATGCTCATATTTTTTAAACAGGTTGTCGACAATACTTGTAAGCAACTGAAATCAAAGTTAAATGACGTCATATTACATTCAACCAACAACTGAAAATAGTCTCAAATCTGTACATAGTTAATTCCACACATAAGTTAAAACAAGGGAAGGCTGATTCTATGAATATAGGGTTGATGAGATTTATTTCGTTTTGTTTTGTTTGTTTGTTTGTTTTTGTTTTGTTTTGTGTACCAGACGTGCATGTGTTACAGTTTGCGTTACGCTTGATGAGAAACTGGGAAATAGGATTACGTGTAAAATGTGAAACATAACATCCGGAGAGGTAGATGAGCTGAGTTCACAGCCCTCAGTCTCCCCTTTGATCTCGGTGTGTTTCCCAGTTCCATTTCCCATAACTTCAGCTTTTGAGCCCGCCACTTGGAAAGACCTCACTGCAGTTGTGTACGTACTCCATCTGTGGAAAACATTATAGGCCTTTTTAAAGTTATTGTTAACTTTAGATAGCATCGGCAGCAAGTTCGGAAATGACACGTGAATACAGGTGAAACAGCTTTTAAAACTTTCCCTTTTTAGCGGAGTTAAACCGTTAAATCAGCTCACATTCAACAACAACAACAACAGTCCCACTGTCTCACCCTGATGAACTTTTGCAAACAAGCGGTATTATGTTTTCGCCTCGGTGATGTATTTGTTTCTGGTAGAATGTATTGCTATTTCTATCGACATGACTCTTCTTCTTAGGTCCCCTTGTACTAAAGCTTATTTTTCTTTATCCCTTATGTTCTCACGAGACTTGCTCGATGATTTTCTCACCTTTAAGTTATTTGAAGCATCACTGTCAAATTCAATTAAGTCAGTTCAATTCACAATCATGTCCACATATAACATTAAACAAATTGAACACATGCAGGTTTAGAACATAAACAGATTTTGAATTCTAAAAATACTCTTGCGAACAAGTCAGAAAAAAATAAATTGAATTAAATTAGATTGAATTAAAAGCTAAGTTAAATCAAATTAAATTAAATTAAATCAAAAGTGAAATTAAATGAAATCAAACTAAATTGAATTATAGGGAATATAATATTATGTATAATGTCATGGATGGGATCTGAAGGTAAATGACGTTCAATGTAATAATCATAATAATGCGGGGAGAGAAAAGATATAAGTGTCTATACGCAAGTTTATAGAACTTAATCATATTTGTGGGAGGAACACACTGAAAAGATAATAGTTCTTAAAGTCCTTTAGGAGAGACAAGAGAGAGATAGAAAAAAAAGTAAAGGTGATAGATGTAGGACAATAAATGCGTATGGTGCAAACGCACACATGCAGGAGTATAAACATACCGACCAGACGTATACATTATTCAACATAACTTATATAAAGAGGCCGATTTTTCTTTTCAAAAATAACTTATAGCAACAAAAACCTTGAACACACCCGAATACATGCACACTCTAAAATACTATCTCATCTATGAATATAATAGTGATGCTGCTAATTTCAAAGAAATAAAATGGCCGCACTGAACCATGTGCAGATTTGTCATTTTTTGCCTAAGATTTGAATTATTTGAATACTATATAGTATACAGCGTTCTATGATCTGAGATCTTCAATTGGCTACCGTTCTATTGTTGCTGTGTTGTTGTTTTTTTTTATCTTGGATGCCTCGATTAAGTTGGCAAAGTGTTTCTCATGCACAAAATGCATAGCTTATAAGGCGCATTTAATACAATCTGCACAAAAAAAACCACAAAAAACACAATGAACCAGTTGAATTTAACTCTTTCCTGGAAGGACATACAAAAAAAAAAGACAAATAAACAAACAGACAGACAGACAACTCTACTCTCACAGAAAAGGGACACACGAGCGATCGATGCTTTACTCTCATAAGTTATTATACTCTCTTATACACGGTCACGGTCCCCGGAAGGCTGCGACCGCGTATTTAGTATGGAAGGAAGGCCTCTGGGCTAGACTAATTGAGTTTTGCCTCTTTCTAAACCCATGAGGTCAAAATAGCTCAACCACCTACGTGAATTTAACTGGTCTTCCAAATTAACCTGTACTTAATCACAATATGCATATGCATACGAAATTTGTTAAAATCATTGATAGTTATGGACTTTACCAGAAACTACGAGTGTGATACCTAAAAAAAAACTTTTTTTCTCATCAATTGAATGAAGTTTTGATATACGAACAATTTATGACGAAAACAACAAGAGCTCTTACTGCTGTCACTGCAACTGTATTTATTACCTCTGTTATGACTTGATTAAAGTATTGCAACTGATTGACAAAATGCCCTACATCGACGTAAATATCTTGTCAATCGGTTGCAATAAACAACATCTCGACGGAAGAATTTCATGAATTTGGATTGATTGAAATAATACTTCTTTGGACCTGCATACATTTATACTCACTGCGATAACGAGAGCTATACTAGGGCCTATTACTATACTACTACAACTATATACTACAGCTAAAACTACCACTACTTCTATACTTCTATCAAAACATATGTAGTACCTCACAATGAGCGGTTACACACGGTCAAAAATTCGTCATTTGAATGATGATTCCAGTGAAAAATAATTCTAATGACGAATTTTTAGCACGTGTGGAAGCAAATTAGAATCACGAATGCTAATCACAATCACGAATTCAAATTCTACTCCGGAGGTGAATTCCAGTGAAGTTTCACTCAAATTACGGTGCGAAATTTGCGTGTGTAATGCTTGACCTCCAAAACATCTTTTGATGGGCGGAGCTTACGTGACCTTTCAAGCACTTCCGTAGATAATACGCGCTATAGAACCTCGTTGTTTTGATTGAAAAGTCACCAAGGATTACGTAACGCCTTCGCTCGAGAATTCGAATTCTAATCACAGTTTTCGAGCGAGCGTGTGTAAGGTCCGATAATTCTAAAGACGAATTGCAATCATCATTACAATGATGATTCAAGTTACGAATTTTCTCTCGTGTGTAACCGATCAATGTCTCGTCTGATCATGTGCGACGTGTAAAATGAACTCCCTTGCTGTAAATTATTTACTACGCCGCCAATTAGGAAAGGCGCATACTTGATAATGCTATGTTTGTATCGGTTTTGATACCCCGCGATCATTCATGTCACTACCATTCATCATGCATGTGACCGCTCATTATATCTACGACATTAATACCATCATGTGACGAAATATCAAAATGAAAAAGGACTTAGGAGAGCATAAACATGTGAATGTAAATGTGATATCAGCATTACTAATTCCATGGCTGATACTTCTCCATCCTTGTGTCTTCTCATTATGATTTGACTGGAAATAGAAATGATGCAAACGTGATGGGATAGATAGTCTTGAAAGTTCATCTGAATTGTCGTCTTCTAGGTCAAGGGGGAGAGGCGGTATTATTAGTTTGTTGTGCGAACGTGACAACCTGCACTGCTCCGACAGACTATTAGAATATTTACATAATCATTGTGTATAGGCCTACTAGAATATACAATGATTTAGAGAGAAGGGGGTGAGAAAGAAAATATACCCAGAGAGGAGCTGAGTGGTTTCTAGTCTCTGTTTATTTCAAGGTTGGATTTTTTTTTCTTGAACATGATACATTTGTACACTTTGTATCTTATCTGTTTAGAATGTCGTTTGACTGTGTTTCGTTCTGTTTTTGGTGTAAATTACACAATCGCGTAAAATGATTGCGTCGATAATACAAAAAGAAATCTTTAGCTGGAGTATGTTTTTATATCCGCAGGGTATTTTCCCCTTTGCGTCTGCAATAAGATTTTTCTATTTTTTTTTTATTACATGTATGTACATGTGTGTTTGATATGTATGCCTGCGTTTCTGTCATAATACTATATATGAATGTGCATTTTCCATCTTCCAATTTACAAGCCGTGTGCTTCCATGAAATTTCCTACATTTCAATTCTCGAAGTTGACTGTTCCAAGAGAGAGAGAGAGAGAAAAAAAAACCAAACAAACACCGGTTACTGTTCTACTGGCTCTCATTGTTTCTTCTCTAAAATACAATCACGGTCAGTATGTGACATTGGCCATGGACTTTTTTTTTTGGGGGGGGGGTTGCAGTTTATTATAAACTTTGATTATGTACGCATTTAGCACTTTGTTTGGAAATGAAAATTAATTGACGAAACTTAAATGAAGTTCAAAGTGCCAATGTTATAAGAATATTATGATATTCAGAGAGCATATAATATTGCATAATAATCTTAATAATATTCAGAGAGTGCAACTGGTTCAGCAAAATTATACATCAAGGTATAGATTCCATGGTGATGATTGAATAGACAAAATGTGAGGATGAGACTCATATTAATTTTGAAACTTACTTTTTTGTCAACACACACACACACACACACACACACACACACACACACACACACATATATATATATATATATATATATTTATTTATTTATATATATATATATATAACTCATGTCATTTTCATGGAATGATTTTCACACAATGCCATAAAAAAAAAAAAAACATTTAGAATTTACTGTGCACTTCCGCAAATATATCGGGGAAAATGGGGTTATTATGAATATGATATTACATGATTTCGTGAAAAAAAAAATGACATTGGGTAAGGCTGCAGATAGCCATGAAGCTATAATTATGACTAGTGTGTGATTCATATGGAACAGATCATCGCTTTAAGATCCTAAAAGGAGAAAAAAAAAAGACCAACTTCATGTGTTTCCAGAACAGGAGGTACACTGTACGCACCAAATTCGTCACCCGGAAGTGTTTTGCTAATGGTTGTGGAAAACACTTCTCGTCTGAGCTGATAATGCAGGTGCGATAAATTCGTTCTTATTCGTCCGTCCACTTAATCCTCCTCTTCAACAAAGACAGTATAACACTCATCATATTCCTTTCTTATCTTCTTTTTCACTAAGATCACTTCGAACCCTCAAGGGCGGTGAGTTGGCTCAGTCGGTAGCGCGTCTGCCTCACGATCCTAAGGACCCGAATTCGAACCCGAGTCTGGACTGAGCAATGTCGCGTGTAATCATACCGTCCCCGGCCTTTAGCAAGAGGCAAAACCCTCTGTCCCTCGGATAGGACATAAAATGGAGGTCCCTTGTATGAGAGAGTCACAACTCATGCACGTAAAAGATCCCGCTTCATTCATTAATCGCAAAGAGCAGGGTGTTTAACCCGGTGAAGTGGTCCCACCTCACATTAAAACTGACACTGTGACTGGACCCGATGGAAGACCAGCTTGACATAGCTGAATATGCGCTATCCAGCCATCTTCTCAGATGGAAATGAGCAAACAAACGACAAAAACAACATATTCAGTTTACATGTATGTTACAAAAGGCTGCAAGCACGTTGAACTTGGTTTTAGTTGCAACATTTACGTCTGTTTGTATGATATATTAATCTTCAGGTTATTCCACACATTTATCATGCCAATTGTGTGGAATTGTTTCCCTCGTAATATCAATGATAATTTTCAATTTGTGTCGTTAAAACGCTAAAACCAAATCAAATCATAACAAATTCTCTGTGATTCGAACATAATATACAAACGATTGAGCCAGTTTTCAAAAAGGTAACTGTGTTCAACAGTGTACCACCTGTTTTGGCTGTGGTCGTTCTTTTTTTTTTTTTTCATGGGTAACGCACAAACATCACAAATCCGCGGAACCGCTCGCCCAGCCGAAATAGCTCTGTTGACTCAGAGCTAAAGGAGGGATTCCCCCGACCGTTGCTCACCCGAGTCGCACGCAGCATGAACTCCGCGGAGTTCCGCACTTTTATGACGCGGCAGTCCTGACCGAAGTGAAAGAGCAACTCGTCATCAGAGAATCGAATTGCAATTAAATAAAGCCCACGTTCGGCTGCCAGAAGATGAAATAAATGCTTCAAACACAACGAGAAAAATACCCTGCACAGTACCAGTGTACTTAGAACGAGCGGACTGCATAGATGGCGAGAAAATGAATCAAAAAAAGGGAAGCCGTTAACAAGCAGTCAAGCGAATAAACAAAGTCAAAGAATGTTTTAAAGAACATCAAAACAGAAGAAAAGGAGTCACAGAAACACAAACATTTGATTGAAAAGGGGGAATTTGAGGAAAAAATCAATGAAAATGAGAATATATTCGGCCAACATGATATGATAAATAGTGACATCATCGTCTATGGCAACGATGTGCAGAGTAACGTAATATGTATGGTAATGGCATCCAAAGCAAATCATAGCAAATGCAACGTACTATTGTGAAAAGTGATAAAAGAACCCTTATTCACACATCAATCGATCATACAGAGAAGATAAGCGGAGAAATTCATTACACAGGAAAGAAAGAAGAAAATACAAACAAAAAAGAGTTGAGACAAATAGACACGAAATTATTAGATATTTGACACCACTTCCGGTCTTTTAAGTTCTGTGTGGTATATTCAACTAAAGACAAACATTTATGCCAAAAATAAACGTTGTATTTAAGTTCACGAGAGAGGTTTCAAAACGCAGTCTGTTTTGTTTTGTTTGGTTTATGTTTGTCTTAAGCCACTAAGCAGCATGATTATTATGTCTTTACCGAAGAGGGGAATTTTCCCCTTTCGCAAAGCACTTCTCAACTTCATTTTCATAGTTATTTATATATATATATACAATATATTGTAATATTTAAAAGACAATTCGCTCATATCATTTCAAATCAAATCATATATTCTGCCCTACAATTTGAAAAACCGTGTCTCTTTCTTGCTTGTTGTCTTTGTTTTTGTTCGTTTCTTTTGTTAAACTGTTCTCGTATGTAATGCACGATCGCAGCTTTGTAAATGACAACGTGAATAGTAAGTGCTGGTACAAAGACAATATCACACAACACTTTTCGAAAATGAAAGAGAAGACACTGTAAATTGCACGAATGAATAATGGGATGCGGCATTGTGACTTAAATGATACTATTCTCTACCTTTCTCCGGTGGAAACAATACAAAACAGGTACATTACTTCAATATTTGCCATCACTGAACTTTGTTTTTCGTTCGTTTTTTACTCCGCCATTTAAACTTTATACTTAAGGGGATCGTAGTGCAATGGCATGTGTCTATATTAGCTGGGGTTTAAACCATTCTCTCCAGGGAATCTCTATATTCCAGATTGTAGTATCTTATCGCGGAACATACCAACATCTCAGTTACTCATTACACCGCCCTTGTGTATACGGGTGCTGTCGTTATTCCGAAGGTTCGCCATTCCGAAGGTTCATTATTCCGAAGGTTCGTTAATCCGAAACACACAAATTCCCTATACCTAGAGGTTCGTTAATCCGAAAATGAAAAAGGGTTCGTTAATCCGAACGTTTGTGGCGTTATTCCGAAGGTTCGTTATTCCGAAGATTCGTTAATCCGAAAATGAAATTCGGAATAACGAACCTTCGGAATAACGAAGCTTCGGACTAAAGAGCCTTCGGAATAACGAATCTTCGGACTAAAGAGCCTTCGGAATAACGAGCTGTAACCGTGTATACTGGTAGCTCAGCCTTGCGAGTCGCTGCCAGTGCGCGATTGTATCTGTACATGCATGATTATGTAGATTTATGAAGAAGCGATTACCTGACTGGCTTTTCACTTGATCAGATATTTTCTGAGAGGAGAAGGAAACCCAATTTATTTGTGGATTGAGTAAATGCAGCAGCTTTAGAAGAACACAACAACATTTCGTGACGTCACTCTTGGACAATGACATAAAGAAAATACAACGAAAATTACATGATATTCACTTCTCTAGCATATTGACAGAGCACTTGACTTATCTGCTCCAGAAAGAAGGGAAATAATAATACCCTTAACATCATGTAAGTAACAATTTAAAAGAATGTGTATTTTTCATTAGACAAGGCTATTTTGTGGAATTCTCTTTACATTTTCTTTGTGTTGTTTTCCGTATGATAATCGTGACATCACAACCGTAGTCTTCTCCTCAGTCAGCGATGGCTGCACCAAAACTTTAACCATTCACAACTTTTGAACGGATTGTACGATTTTTGTCAAACTTTCACTGATGTGTTTCAGAGTCTAAATCCACTCAATGCACATGTGTATGTTTGGATTTTATTCCCCTTGCAGTTCTTGATGATCAAGCGCGCCGGAACACTTCTGTTTTGTTGTTGTTGTTGTTTTGTTGTTGTTGTTGTTGTTGTTTTTGGTTTTGTTTTTTTTTTTTTTTGGGGGGGGGGGGCAAAATCTCAACGGGGGCACATTTATGTGACGATGTGAGGGGGGGGGGGTGGTGGAAAGGGGGATACCCCCCCCCCCCCCACACACACACACACTGTAGGGAGCTTTTGTAAAACAGGGTACAAAAGACGCTTTCATAGACCATTTAAAAGCAAATTTCTAAGGAATTAAACATAGTGACAAATAACCAGTGCGAAGGACTATGATTATTACATTTGTTACGGGAGTACATAATAATTGTGATGGTGTGAGATCCTCGGCGAGGGAGCGAAGCGATCGAGCGGGGGGAGGGTGTGGGAGGGGGATAGGGACTTTTTGTAGGGACTTTTGTATAAAAGTCGCGTTTATAGAGAATTTAAAGCAAATTTCTAGGGAATTAACATATTGAAAAAATCAGTTGGAAGGACTATGATCATAACATACGGGAGTACATTAATAATGTGATGGTGCGAGATCCTCGGCGAGGGAGCGAGCGATCGAGCGGGGTAGGGACTTTTTGTAAACACAGAGTATAAAAGTCGCGTTTATAGAACATTTAAAAGTAAATTTCAATGGAATTAACATACTGAAAAAAAATCAGTTGGAAGGACTATGATCTTGGAAGAACAGCCATGTCTTCGCAGACTGAGCTGAATGGGCTATCCTACCGTACATATTCGTTGCTTATTTCCCTCTCTTGTTTTCTTCCTCTTTTCCATATTAGTTTGATGCTTTCTATGTATTATTCTACTGTTGATCATATGTTGTATATTGCTTGTCATACTTTTAGTGTACTCTTTTTTTTTATGCTGAATTTACGGTGAATAAATAAATCAAAATCAAATCAAAAATCTTAACATACGGGGGGGTATTGTGATGGTGTGAGATCCTCGTCGAGGGGCGAAGCGACCGAGCGGGGGAGGGTGTGGGAGGGGATACCCCCTCCCACGGTAGGGACTTTTTGTAAAAACAGAGTATAAAAGTCGCTTTTATAGAGCATTTTAAATTAAATTTCTGAGGAATTAAACATGGTAAAAGAAATCACTGCGAAGGACTATGATAATAACTTATGAAAACTTTTCATTTTACTGTAAGTACGGGCAGAACGAGCGAGCCACTTTCACTTTGCAATTTATCTGAAATGTACTCATTAAAAGCTTAAACGTGATCGCATCGTTCGAACAATAAAAAATATTCTTATACTGCTAGAAAGCAAACAAGAAAATGAAAAATGTAAGGTTTACTAAAGGTATGTTTCAGCGGGCACACGCGAGGACACGAGGCTACCATCTATACACTAAATTTACTCATAAGTTACTATTTAGTGTGTAGATAGAATAATGTATGTTGTTAGTGTATCATAATTTTCCCCCGTTAGGGGCGAAAATTTTTGCATTTTCAGTTATGAAATTACAACATTTAGACAAGAAATATGCCTTTATTGTTCATTTTGGTCTTTAAATCAGTGATTAATTTTGTTACTTAGGGGCACTTTTTTTTTTTGGGGGGCCCCCCCCCCAACATTTTGTATGGGGGGCAAGTGCCACCCCTGCCCCCCCCCCCCTCCCCCCACCCACCCCCCCCCCCCCCCCCCCCCGGCGCCCTTGTTGATGATCATACCATACCGTACGTCTGTTCTGCTGAAAAGCTGTAATTGCGTTGAATATGCTATACCGAACTTTAGACGATCTTTTGTGGTAATTAAGGTCAGTTACAGCTCCAACTCGCTGCTTTTGTCTGATGGGTCCTAATCTTTTATATGTCATGAAAGTGAAAATTGGCAGTTTGTTTCGATTTATCTGTGTAATACCAAAGTATAATTTCACACTTTCGCTATCATATCTGTAAGACAGTCAAACTCCTACATCTCCTATAGATTACTTCTCGTGAAAAGTGGCGTGCGGCTACATTGCATTATTGTTATAAAGAATCATATTGCTTTCTGTAATTACCCACACTTCCTGTGCGATACTAGTACACAATATCCAACGAAGTATGATGGACTGTCACGACTGTGTATCAAGACACGATCATTCACCCTCTTTGTCTGTGGATCGATAGCGGGTAAAGCCCTGCTTCGCAATCCTTATCACACGACGATCACATCATGCCCCAAAGGGGGAAAAACAGGGTAGAAACAGAATGTGAAAAGGGTAATAGGACCGGTTACAGTTCGTTATTTCGAATATTCGTTATTCCGAAGGTTCTTTAGTCCGAAGGTTCGTTATTCCGAAGGTTCGTTATTCCGAAGGTTCATTAATCCGAAAATGAAATAAGGTTTGTTATTCTGAAGGTTCATTAATCCGAAAATGAAATAAGGTTCGTTATTCCGAAGGTTCGTTAATCCGAAAATGAAACAAAGCTCGTTATTCCGCAGGTTCGTTACGGATCCAATTTCATTTCGGATCAACGAACTTTCGGAATAACGAACCCTATTTCATTTTCGGATTAACAAACCTTCGGAATAACGAACCCTATTTCATCTTCGGATAAACGAGCCTTCGGAATAGCGAACCCTATTTCATTTTCGGATTAACGAGCCTTCGGAATAACGAACCTTCGGAATAACGCCACAAATTTTCGGATTAACGAACCCTTTTTCATTTTCGGATTAACGAAACTCTAGGTATAGGGAATGTGTGTGTTTCGGATTAACGAACCTTCGGAATAACGAACCTTCCGAATAACGAACCTTCGGAATAGCGAACCTTCCGAATAACGAACCTTCGGAATAACGAACAGCACCCATAGGACCAAGGAGGTGTATAGAACTTACAGACTGATGGACTGACAAAGACGAAATGCAGGTATGAACATACGCATAGGGAATTACTTTTCACTGTTGTAAGAAAATAAACAAAAAAATTGAACCACGTCTTTTACGGAGTCTGGTGATCGCATTACATCCACAGACGAAAAGTAAAAAGGTGATAAAGAAGATATAGAAATAATAGTTACAGGTATAGAGTAGAAGAAGTTGAAGAAGAAAACAAGAAGAACGAGAGAAGAGTATAAGGAGAAGAAGATAATGAAGAAGAAAAATAAAAATAAATAGAATATGAACAGGAATGTGATGCTGAAAAAAAAAAGAAAATATGTCAGGAAATAGAAAAGAAAGAAGAAGAGAAGAAATAAAAGACGGAGTCGAAGAAGAGGAGGAAGAAGAAAACAAAAGCGGAAGAAGAAAAAAGAAGAAGAAATTGTCTATGTGCCATTAATCGTGAGGAGGAGGTCTGTAGACTATTACTAAGAGCTTGAATTCTTTTCTTATATTCCCGCACACACCCGTGGTCCCATCGTAGTATTTGTGATAAATTATGATAAATTGTGATAAATTGAACATGTGAATATGTACACGTAAAATAATGACACTTTTTTACTATGAACTAGAGATATGGGAATCAAAAAGAAAAAATGATAAGTGATTACTATTGTGATTAGTGTGGACCTAAACTTTCTGGTTATGATATGGATAGGGACTTTCGGCCTTTCGCATATAACAGTCCACTTTAATTCATTATGAGAAACGCCCACTTGGTAAGGAAAATTGTTATGAACAGTAAAATGGGTTACTTTAAAATAACGAACCGCTACTGCATGGGAATCAAAAAACAGAATCATGTCAAAAGACAACATTCTGTTAATCAAGTGACAGTGCAGCAATGTATGATAGCTTATCCTAGGTGAACATGCAACAGATGATCATTTTGTACTCAATCTCATGTTTTGCTCTTTCGACAACGAACGTGCCCAAATTGATTCAATAATGAACGTGACACTGGAAAAGCTTACATATTACCGTGATCATACATACATGAGAGTACTTTTTTTTTTCTTTATGTGACCAAAGCGAAAAATCACCGACGAATCCCTCGCCAATTAGACTTCAGTCAAGGCTGCGTCACCGATTGTGCGGTTGATGGTGCTCGGGTACACGGGGGCTGGCGCCGAATCTCAGTCGCACTGTCGCAGATTAGCAAAGTCGCGCCTGGGAAGTGCACTCTAGCTCTTCTTCTCACGGACAGAGGTGCATGAACTGAGCGCACAGACAGCAGGTCAACGTTAGATCTATTTATTCAAACGCTTATTTTAAAACCCAATGCGTATCTTGTGACACGATTTCATTCAGTAGGAGAATAGATTGAATCTAGATATAGAAAATTAACAAAAGAAATCAAAGCTTTGAATGCTATAGTCACGAAGAGTTCAATACAATCATACAAACGAATGTAATTGTAAAGCAATTGCACTGACAAACAGATGTCATCGTCCGCTACCTTCAACTCAAAACTCGCCGAGTATCTTTATCGCATAACCTTCCGATCTCAGCCTTGCACACGATTGTTTCCCACGGCTAAATCTCCACCAATCCAATGATAATATGTCCGACTGCTCGCCTGTATAGCGGCCTAGGCGCCATTCAGCGCAGATGAGTCAGTTAAAGTACAATTTCACACCATACCAAAGTTACTTTGATTTCTAAAGTTAATCTAGACGAACAGGATGGTATAAGGGTGTCATCAAATTCAAGTGAGACAGTCATGGACTTTATAGCATCATAAATATATATATATATATATATATATATATATATATATATATATATATATATATATATATATATAGTGGCTTTGACGTCACAACCATTTATTGAAACTATTAGCTGAGGTATATAGAGAGGTAGTCTACTCACAACTATTTCATTGATTTGTACACATAATTGTCATAAGTAAATCATGTTTGGCTGACGATTTTAGCAATTAACACCCCTTCCCCTTATTACTTGAGCACAATAACACTGAAGCTCAGGATGCATTTTTAAAAGAACATGATTGCTTGTCAGAAAATGAAATTCAAGTAAGATTCGTGTGTAGATAAATGTGAGACTTTAAGGAGATGACACCATATTCTAGCCACATTTGCAGATCAAAATATTGCTTCTTTTAGCTGTCTTACTGTTTTGTTGAAACATGCGAAAGATTCAAATCCCATAACCACTGTTCTTCTGTTTGTTCAATTTTAATCTTTTAATTCAGGGCCAGTTTAACCTGATGCGGACATTTTGCACTTTAACATTAAACCAGTTAAACGTGGGAGGAAAACAACTACCAATGAAAAGGAGCCTGGAGGGAAAACATTACCAGCAGGTTACTGTCAACTGCAGAGGCCTGCAGTAGATATATATCAGATAGCACATGACCGAAAACTGCCCCCGCCGAGAAAGAAATAATATATCTTTGAGCGCGCTCATCGGGAAATGTAACAAAGATATGTACTGAGAGACCAGTCACTATTGTCGCTTTCACCAATTGAAAAAGGTTCTGGGTTAATAGTCATGACCATTATTCCCTCTTTGTTTCGATGACTATTTATTGTTTAAAAGACAATAATGAATCGTGATTTTGATTTGATTTCATTTCTTTCGCATGACAGAATCTCTCACGCGCTGAAGCCCTTTGTAAGGCAAACAATGTTCGCCATCGACATCCAGTGTGCGCGCTCGAGCGTAACGACTCCAGTGAAGGGACTTGCCCTTTTCTGTTTATAGCTGTGCGCCGGAGTTCATTGTCATTCATCTCCTCACGAGCTGTAAGAGGGGATTTTCCGGGTGTGCGTGGGGGGGGGGGGGGGGGGGTGGATGAGATAAGATAGTTTCATGACCCATAGATCGAGAAATCGTTATTACTTGGTCTATTGGTAACGATGATGATGGAGGGGGGGGGGTATCTGTATTTTTTTTTCCTCGTTTGACTGCCAATGTGGCCATGCAGCGTGTAGGTGCTTTTGTGTCAGATATGAGACGCACTCATTGGTTGTTCCCAAAAGAAATGAACCATACTTTAATGACACATGACAGGAATAAAGCGAGTGGGATTAGTACTGATAAAATATCGAACTTCTCCATCAGCTATAGGGACTAACAAGGGCTGCTGTATACAAAGCAAGTTGTATATAACATTTTGATTTCTCCATCTCACTTTGGGTGAATGGAAAAAAAAGATTTTGCATTATCACTTGCAATACTGACAGAAGAAAGTATATTCGGGTCAATGTCAATTTGTCTGTGTGTGTGTGTTTTAACATGTGTATGTGTGCGCGCCATTATAAAATGTCTCTTTGCATTTCAAGTCATGGTTTCATTACAGACGGTATGATGTCAGTTGTCGAGACCGTATCTGACGAGCAGCACAAAGAATATATCATTTTAGTTCGATAGTGATAATGATAAAGACATTGAAATAACAATGATGATATCGATGATGACAACAATAATGATGTTTCAAGTTCTGATAATTACTATTATCGTTACCAAGTTTTGGATGATTGTTATTGCTAAGGAGGTTGACAAACTAAAAGAAAGAAAGAGGGAAAAATTACACAAAACCGGAAAACCCGATCCTTATTGTCGTAGTATACACTGTACAAAGCATTGCTAAGCTGTTCGCAAGGGGGTGGGGCCGGGGAATCCCCTCCTAAATTGTAAAACATTCCTGTTTTCCTTTGTGCGTTCCCACCCCCCCCCCCACCCCCCCAGGCAAAACATTCACTCTGCTGCTGCCTTTGTACTCCCATCGCAGAAATCTATTAGTTCCAACCGCACAGTCTCTTCGTCCTGGTAAACACTTTGAACTCAGTGAATAATGTAATATACTTGTCACTGCAATGTACCACTATCGTTGTTATACGAAGAGACATACAGCAAGCAACATGAAACGAACAAAAATGGGGGCTGAAAAAAAGGAAGTTTTATTGACAACATGATAGGCCCACATTAGAAAACCTCGGACAGAACACCCGCAAGGCAGCAAGAGTCCACCTTTCACAGCTATACCAACAACGAGACAAGCCAAAAATAAAACCTGAGTTTGGAAGAAGATAATATTATGCTTTGTGATAATCAATGTGCATTATTGATCATTATCATTTTTAATAATTTGTTTATAATTACGAGAATTTTTTTTTTCAATGAAAATGTCGGTGCACTAAAAAAAGATGCAACTATTTTCATATTTTAAAGAATCTATGACTCATTGCTGATGTTGTTAGTCGATTTACAGATTAGTACTTTAGTCTGAAATTTATATGAATTCTTAATTGCTAAGATTGGTCAGAAACAAAAGGCAGAATAAGTACTATTACTGTACGTCCCGTGTTTGGAGCCCACAAAACAATTACAAAAGTACAATAGATATCTGTATATTATATCATTTTGACTCATTCTAATATCACTTCAAAACTCAGAACATTCTGCAGACTTTGATCAGATATTTGAATTGTGCTTTAAAAGTCCCTTAGGACCTAATGTCTGCACATCGCTATTAAAATTCATTTTCGTGATATTTTGTCATTCTTTGAAAAAAAAAAGATATTTCAGAGGGGAAAAAAAAGTCATAAGTTTGAACACTTAAAATAACGCCCTATATTTTTTGATATCGAAAATGAAGCCTGCTGCATACAGAACGCATATTCTTTGATGCATGGGAACATTTCTCTTTCTGTCAAAAATAAAATTAACGCAGAAAATGAGGAGGGTGAGATTTCTAGTTGTTGATACAACCTTTTCTCATGCGCTTTACATGTCCCATTTCCTTATTTCCCATCATCCAGTTCCCCAGCCCTGAGAGTGATATATGCCTGTTTGTACGGTGGGACAGCAAACAGATCGAGCGTCACGTGATACGTGTTCAATTCTCTGACTTGCTATTGGATTTGATTGGTTACATGAGTGACGAGCGCTGCCTTGTTTATGCGCGTCTGCTCGGCAATTTCTGGTCCGACGCAGCCGAGAAAGATTTCGATCTACCGCAGGGTTTGGGCTATTCCTTTTCGTCAGCGGGCGTACGTTGTCTTGAAAATACGAAGGCCCGCTGACATTAAAAAAAAAAGATATGACACTCTTTGTTATGTAAAATTTAACGGTCAGTTGGTCATCCCCGACAAGAAAATTATGCAGACCTTAATCATTTATGTTTCAAAGTAAGAATGATTACAGACTGATATCGGGAACAATGATAGCTTTAGGAGGGTAAAACAAAACCGTGCAGGGAATGCCCTTGAAACTGATGAACGGAGTTCCATTTTGACAAATTCAATATTCATCTTAACAACAGTAAACATCGGAGAATACCGGGGAAAGTGCTGTATCGTAATAAATCTGGTACTCGACGAACGTTTCATATAGCAGACAAAATCTCAAAGATATAATATTATTGTTCCTACCATTGATACAACCCTTATGATATCATACTCACACTTTAGTCATTTCTTCTTTTTTTTTTATTGTCACCTTCATCATCAGCATTATGATGACGTTCATGATTGTGTATGAGCGGAAGCGATCATACAATAGCCGTCAATATCGTCATCACTATTACTTTAACTACCCCCCCCCCATACATCAACAAAATGACAAGAGCGGGTAGATAATAAAAGGTGCATGATAGGTAATACTGAAGGGGGGGGGGGGGGGGGGAGGAGGGACTACACCGCTACAACTATTGCAAAATATAACTGCACACCATTACAATAAATTTCCAGCATTTATTTGCACAAGCACCTGGACTTCCGTGAACTTGCACCGTAACATAATCATTTTTTTTTCTCACCGTTTCCGACGGCTTGTCACGTCGTCGAGTTGGATTTCATTCCCTCAACCGTCTGTAGCGTGATTAAACAGACGACAAAATCATAACGATACTTCGCAATCGCAATCATTCTTTTGTTTTTGCTTTTTTAAAACAATTGTTCCATGCGTCAAGATTTTATATGTAATGTAGGGTTTAATTCGTTCTTTTACATGAGCTCGACACCAGTGAATTCCTTATGTTCAGCCCCGGTGAACGTTTTATGCGTGCCAATACTTTGTTTACGCTAATGCCGCTCTTGTTCTTGCAACCATTTTCCCATGGTCTTTCCTGATATGATTTTCATCTGAATGGGGGAAATATTCAGTTGTATTTCGTCATCGTCTACATATTTCACACGGTAAACTTCAATCAAAAAAAAAATGCTCATTGAGAAAAAGCAAGATCATCACATATAACACACCAGCCATTTATTTCATAACCAACTTTGTCAAAATGAAAGCAACGAGAACAAAGAAATGCGGAATGTTCGCTTTGTTAAACCAGCCATTGTATAGTCTAAAAATAGAAAAAATGGACTGTCTCGGGTCTCACCCTTGTTCGAGATTAGCTTGTCAATTATATGGTGTAATAAATAAATGCGAAAAAAATAATTGAATCGCGCACACGGGGGAAAGGAGGGGGTTTTACTCCACAGAGGGTGAGTGGTCGATTACAAGATCGATGCACACGATTACAGGGTCAACATTTCAAAGAAATCGAAAATGAGTGTCAAGCAGAGCAAAGGCACTGGTATCCGGGTCTCTTCGGTAACAACAAACAAAACATAACGAAAAAAGCACCTGTTCAGTCGGGCCCTTATGGTCAAGTCCTTGATTGTTTACTTTATTTCAAGACAAAGTCTCCTTACATGAGCTGCATTTCTTTGTCTTGTATTAATCAATATTAATTTCACGGCAATGTCTTACAATGTGTTACAAATACGCGGTAATATTGGAACTTCTCTTTTTCCCACTGGTGCTGACTCGTTGTATGAAGGTTCTGTATAACCAGCTTATACATGTATCTATGACATTCATTAGAGGGGACGAACAGGGAATTTACAGCGCACATCAACATATCACATCATATAGACCTAAATATGTATATTTTACCCATCACGCAACTATGATGGGCACCGGAAGGCTTTAACACGGGTGATTTAAATACGTTAATTTTTGCTGCAAGTATCTTGAGGACAATTCAAAGGCACAATCTGATAGTAATTGTCATATGTTTCTATAACGTATGCATAGTGTTGTTCATAAGATAATTATGATAAGCCTACTTTTTTGTGGTGATGTTTTAATTCCAACAAAGTAAACAGACCTTCAACTTCTAAGGAAATGTTATTTCTACACATTCAACAAACCTTTTCTACTCTCTTCCTCGCGTTATGACCGCATTATAAAATCCATAAAGCCTATTTAATCAGTCCATCAATGGTTGAACACAATATGAGCTCACGATCCTGATCCCGAAATGTGGTTGATTTCGAAATCTCACTTGTGGACTACCTGCTGTCGCGTCAATACCGTGGATGGTTCCCCGACAGTCCGTTGCCTTTGACTTCTTGACGACCTGAATTCCATTGCGATGAGACATCACTGAGGTATTCCCTGAGCTGCGGGGGTCGTTCACATCTTAATTCTGATATTTGTTGAAAAATACTACCAAGTGAAGAAGAGTCAAATCCGGATTTGAATCTCTCCGCGTTTCTCTAGGGTGAATAACCACGATAACATGAGAAGGTAATGAAACATGCATCCATATCATTTTGCTAAATATATTTTGATGGTGTGACGGAGACATATGAGGAAAGGAGATGTAGACGCCTTTCATAAGAACAACGGAGGAATGTATAAATGCAAGAAAGGCAATAATGGAACACAACCTACTTCATTCAGAAAACGATAGCTATTATAACACTGTTTACAAAGATCTGTTAACCCTCTCACCCCCACCCACCCAAAAAACAATAACAATAACAACAATAACAATAACAACAACAATAACAGCATTAGTATCAACCTCTCGACCAATCGATGAATTTACAGATACATTAGTTTACGATGAATGTGAATTGGACCCGCTTAAAAGTCGGATCAAACCTGGGAAAGCTCGACTCTTTTGAGGCCGACGCGATCTCCGTGGCGGCTCAGAAGAGTGGGCATATTGATAATGTTTTGTTACGCATTGCGCTGTGCGACATTCGACACTAAGATTGCTGCGCACTCTCACAGAATGTTCGCTGGATATCGATTACTAATTCAATTACAATTTGTTTTTTACCTGACCAGGAACTGTTTAGCCTGTGACAAAACCACTTTTCGTTCTTCCTTAAATTTTCCTGCCACTTCTGCCTCCATCCCCATCTCCTCCTTCTCGTCTTTTTCTTCTTCTTCCTTCTCTCCGTTTTTTCCACCGAATATCTTTGTATAGGTCTGTAATTATTTCTTCTTTTTTTTATTGCGATCCCGTTATCATGTTCATAGGATTTAAATCAAATCATGAATATTCATGTGCAATCATAACATTAACCATCCCATTATCCCCATACAAACACTCTTTGTACGTCACGTAATTCGATCATTTGAACGATTCATAATTCGATCATTTTAAGGAAGTAAAAAAAAAAAAAAAAAAAAAATAAGGAAGTAGTTTCCTCTGTATTCATTGCCAAACCCTGCCAAAGTTCTATTCGTTATGTTCACATTGTCAAAGTTATAAATATTGATAAAGACGAACAGAGTGGTAAATCAAGCGAAAGTTATGGAATTTTAGCGTTCACGTATTTAAGCAAAATGATGACATCATTAGCAACTACATGTATATTGGGGCGGTGTCATATTAGGGGGAGATTATGACGTCACTATCTCACAAGTGTCTTATTGATCAGTCCATATATCTTCACTGCATTTCCTTTGTTTTTTGTTGACATAATATTAAACATTATTATGTATGTTGCATCCGTCAAATCAAGTTATCAGTAATTATGTTAATACTTTTAGGGAAAATGAATTGTAGTTGCCTCAGTAATAACTAAAGTTGCTCAAAACATGATCCTTTTATTAACATGTGATAATGGAAACCAAGGGGAGTGTGGTGAGGTGATAACATCATTTCCCTTCTTCAAAATTTACTATTGTGTTTCCGAGCAATTTTCACTATTCGGTCAAAAAAAATCGGTACAAAATTCAAAAACGCTGCAGCTTTCTCATTATATGTGCGAGTTTGCGGCAACTTCTGTCGTCATCTTCGTTTGATTTTACTGTTCTCATCAAAGTCAACTAGAACATAGTCTGGAGTTGCACTTTAATGCTTTGGAGAACCTACAACTGGCAGAAATATATTTCATTAAAAGAAAAAAATAATGGCCGAATGAAGTATGCCTTTCTAATGGTAAACTGCATGAAATTCTCGCACACGCCCCAACGATGTGTCGGCGGAGGAACGCCCGCCAAGGCATTCCATGCAGTTTAGAGGATTAATTTCGATCTTGCTATTTTTATAATATACCGGGCGGTGTCATCGAGAGTGAAGACTCGCACCTGGAATTGGACTGATCACCCCATTAAACTACAAGAGAGGGGCCAGATATGACGATGAGTTCAGAATGAAAAAAAAAAAATCTACTTCAACTCTGCCTTTATATTGACCAGCACTGTATCGAATACTATCACTGCGATTCTACAGGTCCTCAGTCACTTTAGGGCCCTGTTGCATAAAGAACCTGAGAAGAACTCAGATTAAGGTTTTATGCAACGGGGCCCAGCTATATAGCACGCCTTAAATCATCATTAGCTCTACGTGAGGCTGTGCTTATTTTCTTCTGACCACAACAATCTGTGATTTGTTTGATTCGATGAATTAGAGTGCATCTAAAACGATTTAAGCCATTTGACAGTGAATTCTGCATCATTACCGAGGTATATTATATCGTTAAAAAAAAATCGCATATCCATTTTTCTGATTTTATGTCCTTTGACATTCCTTCTTGACAAACTTCGTAGCAGTATAAAATAAAGAAAAATGATAATTGATTTAATCAGCTAATAATGCCGTCACCTCAAAAGTGCCCCATTTGACCCATACACAAATCTGCACTTAAAAATCCTCCCTCCAAAAATGAAATATAAGAGGAGTCCCTAAGTTCTGTCCTTATCATTATGATTATTATTACACTCTCTTTTTTTTGTAATCAATGATAATTATGTTAATGTGAAGTTCGAGGGAGAAGGGTATGTCTTTGTAAATGCAGTTGTACTTCTAACTGAAAGACGAAAAACAACACTTCTGTACAAACTAATGGAAAAGATATGTTGTGATGCCTTCTATGATATATCTTATCTAATATCAATATTCATGAAACTTGTGTCTTCTGTTAGTTTGACTTTCCTCTGTATCAGGGTAAATATGAACACTGACTGACATTGTATTTTACAGCTAACATTCATCAGACGTTTGCCTGGCATTTGAAAAGAGAAAAAAAAAATGCTGCCGATCCAAAGATGCCATAATCATATCAAAATGAGCAATCACGTCGAATGTACCAAAACGTCAGATAGACAACGTTCTAAACATGATGAAAAGATAATAAACATGATTTGATAGTTTCAGAAAGTCTAGATGTAAATGATACCATATTTTTTTCATATCACCCTTATATATCTATCTTCAAAAAAAAAAAAGAATGTAAGAAACAAATTTGAAGTCTAAAACCTTGGATTACAGGCAGAGGAACAACAGCCAAACATACGATAAAGAGATGATATAGTTGTTTGAAAAAATTCTAATAATGTCAAATTTCATCAAGTGGTTCAAATACAAAACAGGTTTATTACTGTTCTACCGGATTTGCGATCAGCAATAGCATGAAATTAAAAAAAAAAGTGCAGTTAGAGACGCAAAGAAATAACGTTGAACTGCGAAGGTATGTCGAAAATTCACCGCACCATGTGTCCTAGCCAGAAAATGTGTCAAGTCGCATTATCAGACAAACGTCGAACGATCAAAGTTATTCCTGAACTTGAATCAGATATTTTTATTGCTCTCTCGCCCCCGGCCATGATCGGCGTATAATGTAATTTGGATTCAGTCGTAACAGCACCATCACCTTGCTTTCTTCTTTTTCATTCTGCCTTCCTCTTTAACTCCACAGAGATTCCAAATGGGTATGAAAAAGAAAAATTGTACCTGGTTCATGGCGGAGCGGTGTCTGCCAATGCCTTGTGACGGCAGCGATTTGCCGCGCTCATGTTTTCGCACCTCAGAGGTTAATGCCACCAAATACCTTCATTACAGGTGTACACCCAATCTCTCCAGATCCCGTTTCACCGTAACATGATCGACGGTTTGATCTGCGGCGGTGCCAGAAATGTCACTATAACATCGACTGGCAGGTCGGGATTCCCTTGGGCATGACGAAGCTTCAAATATTCAATGATTATCATTTTCTTTTTTAATGCATCACGTTCAACTATTCACTCTACATCTTTCGAGTGCTCCAGCCTGCTTCATTATCATTATGATATTATACGGGTGTTTGTTTGTTTGTTTTTTTTTTTGTAGATCAACTTGACTCGGCATCATCATGATGGTTAACCATTATCTATCATAGATTATTTCTTAGTACATCAACTAGTTATCAGTTTCAGTCATGATTGGGACTGAGTAAACCACCGGCGTTAACTTTGTACCAATGAACGACATTGCTCCTGTGACAATTGCTCCGATCTTCTTTTCTCGAAAGACTTAAGGTTATAGGGTAAGGGTTGTGATAGGGTTCTAGGTTTAGCTTGATGTGAGAATTAAGGTTAGGGTTGGGGTTATGTTTGTGGGTAGAATTTATGTTTGACTTTACTAGCGTGCAGATATTTCATGGGAGCAATTGTCGCAGGAGCGTATGTCGTGGAACCATGATAATGATTGATTGAATTCAAGGTTAAGAACGAGAATTGTCATATACTTTCTCGATTGTGAGAATGATATGAAGGAAAAAAAAATATGTAAAGTCAAACTGACGTACAAATATCAGATGTATTAGAGAAGAGAGGGAGAGAGAAAAAAAAAACACCAAGAGTAAAATGCAATACAGTACAGTGCGTTGCAGTAGCGTAACTGACTGGTATTTTACGTGTGTAAATATAATCAGCTTACAACGGCCAAAATTTGATCTCAGCGTATTTTTCCCTATATACTGGTGGCACAGAATTCCATATCTTTTCCATTTTGCTCGGGATACACAAGCGAAGTCTTATTACATTTTACATTTTAGTAAATAGGTCAAGTATTATGTGCGTTATGATTGGTAGGATTGCATCACGTGATCGTGTGAATATTTCGGTATAGGGCACGGCAATGCGCTATACCGTTACGGGACTAGACCTACGGAAAATGCAAGTAGATCCAGTGGTCTACAATACTATAACAATTAGTGCATGTTCTGTTGATGCGCCACGACTGGACTGTAGAACCCCCTTCGTGCAATTCTATTTCACCTCGGCCTTTGGCCTCGGTAAAACAAAACGGCACTAGGGTTAATTTAGTAATTGTCGTTCTATAATCCTGTGTAGTGCATGATAGAGCGTGCAATGATTATTCTTGAGACGGTTTAAAAAAAAAAGGTTATAGAGCTGTCATCGTGAGCGGGACTTTATGATAATGAAACAGGTGGTCTGACTTAAGTTTCTAAGACAGGACATCTCAAACAGGCTCTTATGACAAAAGATAACTTTAGATTAAGATGAAGCCCGTATAATGCTCTTTTCTAAAAGAAATGAAGTGTTTTGAGGAAGTACTTTTTTTCCTTTTTTTTTCTGAAGAAGAAGAGAAAAAGAGATCTGTAGACCAACAGCACCGATTTGGCATCTACCGTAACCTTCTTCTCCGCACCGTCAGATGTCGAACTTGGAAGTCTGGCGGAGAACTCTAACTCGGTCAGTGGACTTCGGCAGAGATCTGTCCAATTTGGGGCGAGAAAATCGAATACCCATGACCGACATGATGGCGAAATGACGCTAAAATTGACATGCTTTACGGTCAAAATTGCCCGCAAATAAGTTTTTCACAAATTGAATTGCTGGTACATTTACGACTCCCAACATCGTTCATTCCACTCTTGTACCACCCAAATCCGATTCATGAACCCCCCAAATTTGATAGTCCTTCTGTTTTTTGACTCTTGAGTGAACCATGTCTAGTCTTGGCCTGGATCCCTCTTAACCCCGTCTCATTTCCCCCTTCTCCTTTCTACCGTCTTCTTGCCTTTGTATCGCATTGTCTCTCCCTCTCTTCTTTTTTCTTGTTGTTCTGGACTACTTTCCCCGATGACTCATCATTCAGACTGGATTTGACCTCTGACCTGAAGCTTTTTCTCAGTCTTTAAGACGACCACGCCGCCTACTATACTAAAAACAGTCACGAACAATCTGTTACGTCGCCGCCTAGACAATACAAAAAAAAAAGGAAGAAGAGAAGATGATGCATGCCTTATATATACCACTTCAACTTTTGATGTACTCATTGAAGGCTTTCTAAATGTAAACTCGTATAATTATGTGATATATATATGCATAAATATATGTATTCATACATATATAAACATATGGTTATAAAATTATGACCTGTCATTTGTATCTACACATCTTTTGAAACACGGAGCTACTATCTTTATCAGGTACAAGAGGTGAAGAAAAACAGGCATCTTAAGATATGTTCAGACACTCGTGACCGTGTTCACTCATTTAGATTGAAAACACACACACACACACACACACACACACACAAAAGAAAATAAATATCTTAGCATAATATGGCTTAAAAGGCACACCACGAAATGCTATAATCAGTCATACAGTGTAGTACACCTTAAACGTATAGTGCAATACATGTTTAGGTGAAGTGCTAACATCCCTACCATTGAACTGTTTCCATGACAACGTCAATCCTTGTAAGGGAAGTGTCATGGTTTTCTAAGGGAGGCAAGCCCCAAATGATGGAAAGACGAAATTTTATAACAATGATTTCTGTATCGATAGATTTCTGTTGTGTATCACGAAGTTCATACATAAAAAATCCATGAATGAATCACATAGGATCTACAAATCACTGTACAAGGATGTGTACAGTGGCGCGAGTTTAAAATCACGACGAAGAAGAAGCAGCAGCGGGTATGCATTGCCAGTTACGCCTACGGGGAGCGGCATGAAATAATCTTATTAATGATATTCCCATAATA